>OU611988.1:10015000-10662916 GCA_914767915.1 Agriopis aurantiaria
AACGGCAGGTTATAAGAGTCGCGTAGGCAACAAAACGCTCCCCAGCCCCCGCCAAGTTAGAGCGAAGATGTATTTTGCCGCGCAAAAATCACGAGGCCCGCGACGCGCTCGATCGCAAACTCGCGCTGTTTGTGCAGTGAATCCACGCAACAGTATAAATTATTGCAGTAGAACAACTGAACTAATAGTACATCTTTTTTAAAGTGCTGGATCTTTAGTTTTAGTTTTAGTTATTATTAAGATAATTCGTTTTAGATTTGTGTAACTACAATTATGTACTATTTATTATACTCCAATAGTGAAATCGAAAAAAAAAAACAAAAAAAAAACTATCTAAAATGTTCATCAATCCGCGACAAAATGTATGGTATGTATGTAACAGCTGATTTTGGGGTTCAGTACCCAAAGACCGTCTGTCTGTCTGTCTGTCTATCTGTCTGTCTGTCTGTCCGTCCGTCCGTCTGTCTGTCGGATGGACAGATAAACAGACAGAGACAAACATCTTACGCTTAGTAATAGGTCCCGTTTTTATCCTTTGGGTACGAAACCCTAAAAACGGTAATACGTAATTACATACAAGCGTCAAACTTGGCATGATTATAGTACACACTTAAAAGTATAATAAATAATAGCCAAGTGCGTGTCGGTTACAAATTTCTGTTCACCACCGCTGCCCCTTACGATAAATGCAGTAACTAGCATTTTGGCCAAAATTGAGTTAGATACATATTCGGAATCGCCTAACGAAATACTATTTTTTGTTCCACGTAGAACCCAAAAACTCAAGAAGCAAAAATGCAGCAACTCTGATTTCAGTGATTTTTTTCTTTAAAATAGTGCACTGAATTAATTACTACGCACTTGGTAACGTGATGATTATGTTATTCTAGCAACGAACGCAGTACATATAAGATACTGCGTTTTTTATTCGTATAGTATTAATAAACTATTTGAGAGTTATCTGTTGTATTAAAAATGTAGTTTACAGTAGTTTTACATATTTCATTTATTCTAAGTGTATTTTGACATTAGACTTATTCTAGCTAATTAAGAATGCAGTATCTATCAAATGCTGCGGTTATGGTAAGAATATTAAGGACAATATTGAGACCAGTGCGAATTACCATTGCAGTATCTATTAGATGCTGCATTTTACATTAGGATATGATCCAATATTTATAGTGAAAATACTATCCAAACCGTGAAAATTTAGCAAGATACTGCAGTTGTAACTACAGGATGTCCACTTTCTGGAAAATCAGAATGGCAAGGAAGCAAAAGGTAGTCAGTGATAGCCAGGTATTGTCAATGAAAAACGTCAAGGCAGTGAGAAGTCAGGGAAAATCGCGCTCCTTTCATTTGAGCATTAATATTTTTTCTTCAGGTTATTTTTTATTCAGGTTAGGCTTTATTCTATATATTGAAGCATTTTCGTTTCAGAATTGAAGAGTGATTATTTTCATTATAGTGAAGTTTGTGTATATAAGTGTTGTATATTTTGTGAATGATGGCCCGCCAAAGTGGCAAAAAGTTGGTCCCCCCTCTGCATTTCTAAACTATTAGACATAGATACTTGTAACTTATCGTGCTGATAGGTCATATTAAAAACCTTCATTCAAAATAATTTCGAACATTTTCTGATAATAACTTTTTGAGCTATACCTAGAGATAAAAATGTAATAAATTCAAGACGATTTAGCTCAAAGGTCATTGACCTTTTCGCAAAATTTTCTCGACAAAGAATGCTTCTCAAGTAGTTTTCTTATTGACTAAACCATAAAAAGTACCTATAATAATAAATTAAAAAAATTTATTCAGGCAACTTGACCCATAGAATACGTACTAATTAATCTAAAATAAAATATATGCACACTGTATAGGGGTGATAGTCAAAAACTAGAAGTAGGTACGGTGCACAATAGTGCCAGGTCACTTTTTGTTTCTATTCATGTGAACAGAGATCCAATGCTTACACATTGGACTCCTTACATCATCAGAGACAGCCGCTAGGATTTCGTTGCCGGAACGACGCAAGCGATGCCAGAAGGAAGCCACTCTTGATCTTATAATAGCAAAGAAGTCAGGCACCCCCGTCTCAGCAAACATACTTGACGCACTGCAGTATCGCGGTAGCCTCATAAGAGCCCGGAATGCGTCATTATACTGGACTCTTATGGTGTTGATCGCTTTCCGCGTGAACGTTATCCACAGCTGACACGTATACATGCATAAACAATACGCTTTAAAGAGAGTAGTTTTTACGTCCTTACTACATTTAGCAAATCGGCGAGCAAGCATGTTACTTCTGACGGCGAGGGCCCTTCTCTCGCGCTCAATATCCGCATCATCCTGCAGTCGTTCCGTCAACAGATGTCCTAAGTATTTAAACTGTTTAACAGCTTTGACTCCTGTGCCATATACTTATGTTATTTTGGTATGATGCACCTCTGAAATTTCGTTAAGTCCAGCGTCGATCTTTCCATTTTTCTGTAACCATCAATTTCTGAACTATGATTGTGTTCAAAATTATAAGACTTTGGCTACGGAAAACGGAACCCTACCATATGCGTGTCTTGACACGCTCTTGGCCAGCTATATTTATATTATACTAGCTGTTGCCCGCGACTTCGTACGCGTAGAGCTCGGCCTTCGGCCTCGCTACCGCGACCCACTCCAAAACACAAAATTTCATCTAAATCGGTCCAGCCGTTTACTCACCGTTTAAACCTTCCCTAGACCTCCACGAATAATTCAAGACCAAAATCAGCCAAATCGGCCCAGCCGTTCTCGAGTTTTAGCGAGACTAACGAACAGCAATTGATTTTTATATATATAGACTAGCTGACCCGACAGACGTCCTGTCTTAAAACTGTCAAAGGCGTGAAGAAAAAACCGTCGTTAAGTTTTCTGAAATTTTCATTTTGCCTAATTTTTCTTTCCGTAAGAACCTTCTACAAAGTATTAGAAAACTTTAAAAAAATATGAATAAAATCTGTAAAGTCGTTCTCAAGTTTTCAGGATTCATTTTTATAAAATAGAAATAGAAATCACCGCGCTCGTTGCACGTTTTCCTTACTTGCCTACGAGTTTATAAAATGCACAATAAACATTAACACCTAAACATTTACGTGCGTTTAAGTTATTAGGCGATATTTATTGTGAAAACCATGGTTTTGGAACAATAATTGGGAAAAAACTATTAGATAAGCGAAACAAATGTCTACCACAAGTACCTACACGACATTATGTAGAGAGAAAATACAGTAGCACGCAATAAATATCTTCTAATCTACATGTTATTACAGTTACAAGCGATTAATTTGATAATTCGTTTTTAATTGCTAATCTTAATCCGTTGTTTTAATCTTTTGATTCTAGTAAGTAGGTAATTGTTAAATTTAAATTGACGGTGGTGATAAAATCAGTATAAATAGTCAATAATTCTCTCAGCGGCCACGAGTGCTAGGTGACCGAACAAAGATGCGTGGCCTCATTCTGTTAGCCCTTCTGGGGTCCGCTTTCGGTAAGCATTACAGTTATGTTTCAAGTTTACTATTTATTCAGTAGTTATTTAGTTTGATCTATTATTAATTGTATTATAACTTCATATCCTATGATTTATTTTGTGAAACATTAATATATACTTACCTATAAGGCTTAGCGCATATCAGGGCTGCATGGAAAGCATAGCCATATAGCATAGCAAAGCAAAGCATAGCAAAGCAATAGCAATAAAAGCATAGCAAAAAATAACAAAGCATAGCTATAGCATATAAGCATAGCATATTTATACCTATAGGGATGAATAAAAATAAATATGTGCGGTCTACGATGGACGCTACTTGACCTACGAAGCTGAAATTTGGCAGGTAGATTCCTTATGTATAAGTCCACTAAGAAAGAATTTTGCGAAAGGGCCGAATTAAGGAGGACAAAAGGGGGTTGTAAGTTTATATGAAAGTCTACGCGTACGAAGTCACGGGCAATAGCTAGTTAATAATAAAAATACTATGTCCAATAAATATTTCTGATTCTAGCGGTACCAAAGAGCGTGAACCGTATCGTGGGTGGTACCCCCACGACGGTGAGAGAATACCCGTACATGTCTAACATGCAGTACGGGTGGTTCGGCTCCTGGTGGATTCAGTTCTGTGGTGGCTCTCTGCTCACTTCCACCGTCGTCATGTCCGCTGCTCACTGCTACGTGTAAGTATAACCTTTCCTGTTGATATTATCTTCTAAAGCTAAAGTCTGTGGTTCCCCCACAAAGGTGGACAGTCACCGTACATGTCAATGATGCAGTACGGGTGATTTGCCAGCTGGTGGCATAAGTACTGTCGTCTCTCTTCATATTTTAATTTTTCAACTATAATATTATTTCATTCTACAGAGGTGACGCACCTTCCTCTTGGCGTGTGCTCTTGGGCACTTCGCAGGCGTCGAGCGGCGGCTCCGTCCACCCAGTCTCTCGGATCACAATACACGAGCGCTATAACAACCCCTCACTCGATAACGATGTTGCAATCATCCACCTGACAGTGCCCGCGTTCTACTCCGATATCGTGCAGCCCGCTCGTATTCCCGGACTTAACTACGTGCTGCCTGATGGCGCTGTTGTCACCTCGATCGGATGGGGTGCCCTCTCTGTGAGTACACTTCTTTATAAGTTAGAAAAGTTAATAATTATATAGGCATGCATTAGTGTTTCCCGAAAAATAAAAGACGAGCAACTTCAAATTTAGAGTTGTTTTTGTTTGCGGTTTTCGGTATATTGCATCATTGTTAGACATCAGACACGGCGCGGTCAATCGCAAACCTACATCAAGTAAAAAAGAAGTTCCCCATTTATTGTAATGTCCAGACACACATGCACATGATTCGAGTAATGCCCTGAATATAAGTCGCATCGGCAGTTTGTTTTCGTTTGCACAGAAAAGTGAAGAACTATTTCCGACAGCAGTATTGCACGTCTATCTACTACATCAAAATCATTCATATAATATGGTGGTAGTGTGGTTTTGGTATTTATTATTTCATTCACTGACAGACAAGGCACAGCATAAACTATGAGATTTAAAATCATGAAATTTTACACAAGTACTAATGATTTCTTAGGTTTTCATGATTATTACACATTGAAATGGATTTTATCGCGTAGTACAATACTTACATTATAAACATAAACATAATTTATTGGTAAACACTTATGTAAAAAAAAAATGTGGTTCTGCCTTTGCTTTAGTGAAAACACTGTGTTGCAACGTCGTCGTTGTACCTTTGGAAGGCAGCGTCTTCCAAAGGTACAATGATAAATGATTTTACAATACAAATATAGTAGTGCAAGACAATCAATAGAAATTTATATTAATGATAAACAATTTTTTATATATATTAAATAAAAACTATCTATGATGCTACAGCTAAAGGACCTTGTTAAATAATTTTTCAGTGTCTACATATTCGAAGTTGTACAGCCAATTGTAGATTTTATTTTTCAATTTATGAACTTGTAAATTGATATTTTTAACCGTAACACTAGTTTTATTATTTTTATTTATTTTATTTCCAACTTAGAATTATAGAACATAGGTGCCATGTGGTGGTAATGTCTCCAAGCAAGTTCACTATTATATGATGGAACGGGATATTTGTAGATCCTTTTTCCAGTAATTGGTAGCTTAGGTACAGTATACAGTATCTATAATCTACGGATCGTGGTATCTACGGATGCAATTATATATGAAAAGTTTTCTGACTCTGAGTACTTCACACTTTTTATACAGATCCATCGTGGGATATTTAAAGTTTAAGCTAAGTGCAACTTTCAATAGCGCTCGTGGAGCTCTTTCTACTGTAATCATAATAGTCTGTCCGGCTCATATGAATCCATGATTATACGTACATTATTTTAATTCCTGACTTGACGTTTTGAAAACTTTGTAGTATCCGTGGTCTTAGACAAGTGCTAACTAAATGAGAACTGAGGAAGGATTTTTGAAAATTCATCCCCAAAATAAATGTTAAATAGATGATGAAAGTTTAAATGGAAAAACGTGAAAGTTGGTAATAAGACTTCTGTTTATAGGTCAAAGTTATTGGTAATTGGTATTATAATTTTTTGGAAACTTATCCCCTATATGGGTTAAATGAGGGATGAAATCAATAGATCGATGGATGAAATCGTCTTTATTTAACATAGGTGAGGATTATTAAGGTGTAAAAAAATATTGCACGGGGGCATTCAATAAAATAATAATAAAATAATCTTCTTTTATTTTATTTAGTAATACATTTTCAAATTGGTAATTTGTACTTTTCAGCGCTATTAATATTGTTCTACTGCTCGGCTACGTCCCGACGACTTAATAGTTATATTATTGTCTTTAGACCTTCATCGGTCTATAGGCAGTCTAACAGTATTTGTAGTGCTAGTATTGGCTTGTTTATTAGTTTCACTGTACAACTGTACTTGCGCCATTCTTAAAATGTAGGAGAATTTGCGGAGTTTTGTGATTCACACGAGGAAAATTTATATTAGTTAGTAGTAGTAGTTGAGCAAACTACTGCGTATTGTATTCCACAAGATCAGTGAAACTATTCACGGTGGCTTGATCGGCATAGATGATAACGAATTCTTCACACAGTCTACCCCACTGAGAAATGAACTAACCTACAAGAAAGATATTGAGCTAACGACTAAAACTTATGACATGTGTGTGAAATTATACATTTGTACTTATTACAGAGCGGTGGAAGTTACCCTGAACAACTCCAGCACGTGGACATAAACGTGATCAACCAGGAGCTGTGCGCAGAACGTTATGCCTTCCTCAAGACGCAGCCTGGCTTCCAGTCCTGGCCCGACATCACTGACGGCATGCTGTGCGCAGGCATCCTCGACGTCGGCGGCAAGGTAACTACAACCAAAGCTTCTCAACTTCATTGGCTATCTAATTAACGTTAGAGCACGCAAAGCTCCATTGATTAAGTAGCATATTTTTTTCACCATAAATATCCCATTAATAATCATAATTATATAACTGTAGTGAACAACCGTGGTATTGAACGTACTGCGATCCCCAAGTCACCTGCCAAGCGTGGGGGTTATGGCAACACCCCTCTCTAAGAGGAAGGCCTTTGTTCAGCAGTGGACATTTAATGGCTGATTTGTGAACAATCGTGACAGTTTAAAACAGTATTTTACTAGAAGCTTCGTTGTAATAAAAGCTGCATTGTATTGTAACTAAGATTTAGGGGCAAAATTTTGCACGCACAAAAAATCTATTAGGATGGTTACCCTTGCAACCAATGATTTTGTGACCAAAAATTTAGAACTATAAATGAGTGATTTACACTGGCATGTTTTGAACTAAACTAGTATTGGTACTGTAATATGTGTAACTGTGTTTTGCTAACACTGTCATGTTAAATCACTTTGGATTGGATGAAGAACGCTCAAACAAAAAATAATACTTGTTTCTAGGACGCGTGCCAGGGTGACTCCGGTGGCCCGCTGGCCCATGAAGGCGATATCATTGTGGGCATTACTTCTTGGGGATACGGCTGCGCGGACGCATTCTACCCCGGCGTCAACGCGCGTGTCTCACAATACGCTGATTGGATTGTTGCCAACGCTTATTAATCTCATTGTTCTCGTAAAGAGTATAGATATTTATGAAAAAAAATATGTATGTTGTCTATTTGTGCTTTTACTAAAGAAAACAACTTTATCTAATATACCCTCAGATCAGACAAACAAGGGAGGATGTTATAGTGCCGTGGCGGGTGCGAGCGCGGGTCTAATCAGGCTAGAAGCCAATAGTAGAACCTATCTATTCATCCAAGGTAGAACTCAACCAGCAGACGACCTTACCGCCCTCTTTTGCATGTGGATTATTAGTTAGTTCATTGGTGTACGTTTCTTCTGTGCGTGAAAAATGAGGAAATGAACCGAACCTACTTACAGTTTTTGCGTTAGGCGGCTTAGTGAAAAATATGTGTAAAACATGGAAATATTTGAACATGAACGATAAAATTGTACCAAGCCAAGGCATATATATTATCTTCCAATTGTTTGACTGATCTGAGAATTAATATCTTTCATAATATATCTTTTATCTAATAATATATAAAAATGAATCCCTATTTATCTTGGTCACGCCATAACTTGAGAACGACTTTACCGATTTCATTCATAATTTTTTTAAGTTTTCTAATACTTTGTAGAAGGTTCTTACGGAAAGAAAAATTAAGAAACTTGCGCAGAAAATTGCCAAATTTCAGAAAACTTAACGATTTTAACTTCGTGCGTTTGACAGTTCTAAGACAGGACAACGTTAGATCTGTCGAGTCAGCTGGGTCAGCTAGTATCTAATAAATATCTACTATTGCGCTCTCTGCAAGTACATATTTTATAACTTACCTACGGGTTTAGAAGTCGTCAAGGTGATTTAAAATAGCAAGTCTTCCGATAAGGATTCAAGGAAAAGGAAAATGAAAATACGAATTCAAAGAACTAAGTAAGTTTAATCATACCTATCAAGGTAGTAAATCATACCAGTCAAGTCTAAGATTACAACTAAACCAATGGACTTGAAAACAAAATTATTTAGTCTTTGGAGACAATCTAAACTAAACTTATTGAGTGCTTCTCGAACGCCTCTAATTTTCGTACAAGTCGTACAAAAACCGAGTAAAGGATGTTCTATGTTAGACCATGACGGGCATGAGCCGTGGCCCGTACGAGGTGCGGACGAGGCACGGATTTAACACTTCACGATCATTGCGGCACGGCCGAGCCTCATCACGCTGACGCGGATGACACACGGTGTAGCATGAACTGCAACATATTAAAAAAAACAGTCGAATTGATAGCCTCCTTCTTTTTGAAGTCTGTTAAAAATAACGTACGAACACCGGTCGAGTTTTTGACTTCAATACCCGTGAGTGCTAGCCTAGTTGTGCTAGTGCTAGCATAAGTTTAAATCACAGAAAAGAGAAGTAGATAGAACGGAAAAGAGAAGGAACATCTGTTACCAGGCATACGAGTGAACATTCTTATTTACGTCAACGCGTTGAACTCCGTATCACAATTGCTAACTGATTTTGAAGGCGTAGCTGCTCCATCGAATTTATTCCACAATGCCTTCTTGCGCTGTAATTACGTGTCGCCTAGCTAGCAAAGATTTTATTTAAAAAAAAGGAAGCATATCTTATCACCGGTATGTCTAAATTGTTTATAATTTTATTATTTCACCGTGTTTTAATTACAAAGCTGTTGACAAGCCGTTGACAATAATAGTGGTTACCATTATTTTATCGATATCGATACATTTAGATTGTTCTTATAGTACTAACAGACGTATGGACCAAGTCCGTCTCGTCTATTAGCACTATTACATTTCCCGTAATTTTATATTGTATAAATAGACATTGAATTTATTACAGTTTTCCAGGCAATCCGTCTACTAGGCAAAAATGGATTGATGCAACAGGAAGACGTGATTGGATTCCTACTATACAAACACAATTTGTTCAAAAAAATTTTTGACATATATGTATCACGACAAATAAAATATACTTGAAGCCATTAGCAATATCACAAAAATAAATTATTTATTTACATTCAGTGGTTAAAAATTAAATCATATCACCAACACCAACGTCTTCATACTACTCTCAGACAACCTCATTTGAATCTCCAAAGAGGCTTAAAATAGCTTCACCTGCCTGTTCAAATTCTTCGACTCCCAAGAAAACGCAAACTAAAGGAAGTTATAAAGTTATAAATTATTTTTCTTAATAGATATTTGTGATGCACATTTGAGACTTCCGTAAAGTGACGCCTGATTCAATCAACTAACTTTGATATTCATTATTGATAATTTTATTCAATAAAAAACCTAGCCAGCTTCAATTGCGATCCCGAAACTTTAAACTCCACTTTTTAAAATATCCCGGTTGTTCACTATTTAGTTGTATGATTACGGAATATTTACACATTATTTATAGCGTTTTTGAGTCATTTCCTGTGCCGAAACATTAGGAACTCCATATCCACAACATAATCACGGTAAATAAGTCGTTAATAATCATACAACTGTACTAAAACTCCACGTTTTTAAATAAGTCACACCCACGATTCCATAATATTTAATGGTATAGACAGACGGACAGACTTAGTAAGTTAGTAGACTTAGACTCGTAGGCTTAGTAATAGGGTTCCGTTTTTACCCTTTGGCTACGAAACCCTAAAAAGTCAAAAAGTTAAAACGAAAGAGGCGTATTTTAACGTATTTTTGTATTAGATCTAATGTATATGTAATGTAGTGTAACGATAATACGTACAAGCGTAATAATTGGCATGAATATAGTACACAGGCACACTCTAACTAAAGTATAACAAAAAATAATAAATAATGATCAAATGCGAGTCAGTGACTAATTTCTGTCCATACGAACTAAGCAAGTCAATCTTGCATTTTTTTTTAAGTCTAGTGGAATTCCTACCATCTAATATGCTAAAGTATATAATAGGCATGTGTCCTAATGTTTAATTTGTTACAATTAACCGGCTTAGCGATGAATTTAACTAAATACATTACACATAGGTACTGATAAAATAAATGAAATTGGCAGATAAATCTCTGAGATATGAGTGTTTAAAGTTTTAGGTGGGGATAGAGAGGGGATGCTCTATTCATTTGTCGCAAAGCGTGTGTTAGTACAGCATTTGTATGGTGCTCCTGAGGTGTGACGTCACGGCTCAGTATAGTGCGCTCTCTGTCTAGCACGAAATTAAAATGTTTATATCTCATATATTTTTGAACTAATTTTTATTTTGTTTACGTTGATGTGCTCTATTTATGATCAGCTTTTTTATGAGGTAATAAAAAAAATATTAGTCATCATGCCTATTAAGATTATCGATAAAATTAAAATTGCACACAAAACTTTCCCATCACTAGCTGTGATACCACATTCTAAATTTTAGGATGAGGTTTTTTTTTAATGACTCCTCACGAAAATAGCATTTAACCGTATCAAGTAATATATTTATTTTTCTACCCATTTAAAGTGACATAAAACGAACTCTAAACATAGCCTACGTCAATATCATGGTCAAATCATGACCTAGTAAGGTCATGGAAACTTTTTAATCAAGTTTCTATGGAGTTTTGGGGCAATACAAAAAAATCACATTTGCAACTTCCCATTGTTTGCCTACACTCACGCAAACCTACGAATTTGCCTTAATCTTATTTAACGGATAATAATTCAATATTATTACACAAGCACATGCGTTAATACACTAGTTTTGTTAAATAAAAAAAGCAAAATCGATGAAAAAATCTTAGCTAAATTATTTTAACCCTCGTGCTTATCGTGCAGTTTAATTTGGAACTATTTTAACTATGTCGTAGATAAATTTACGTTAAGGACTGTTGAACTCGTACTAGTTTTTTGAACTGCACAAGAATCGTGCAGTTTTTTTGGAATAGCAGCATTTACCAAAATAATTGCGCAAAATGCACAAGGAACTGAACCGTATTGCACCACGAGAAGGTCAGTTTTAAACTTTAACAAAATGGCGTTCATAACCTTTTGGATTAATAATAATCTTGACGAATTATTGCATTCCTTCCTATGTAGTTATATTATGACGTTTCGTTTACATGTGTGAAACTGGCTACAACGGATTTCTTGCAAAAATGCCTTGACAGCCGTTCTATTTTAAACGAAAATTTTTTCTCTTCTGTGGTTTAAATAATGAATCACGCTCACGTTAGTTTCTATAGTCATATTAAAATTAATGTTCCTGAAGTTTTAAATTTTCGGGCACGGCATGGCTCGTGCGCGCCACTGTCTGGCATAAATCATACTCAAGTATTCTTTGGAATGACATTTAATATACTTTTTAAAAACATCTCTGTTGTGCAAATGTGAAACTGATCTGACTATTCATGGCACGTGCCATGATATTTGTCAGGTTCTAGTACAAGAATAATACGTGACGAATATGATGGGGCTTAATATTGCCCTGCAATTTAATGAAACCTCACATCACTCTACAAGGGAGATATGGTAAGGTGGCGTGGTGGGTCAGGGGCGGATCCAGGATTTTATTTGGGAGGGGGGGGGGGGGAGGAGCATTCTGACAAGGTTCGAAGGAATCAAATCTAAAAATTGAGTCGATTGTATGGAATTGCTAGGTATTTTGGGAGGGGCCATGGCCCCCATGCCAATGGGGGGGCAGGGAGAGGCAGCTGCCCCTCCTAGAGATAAAAAAACAAATTTGATCGAATAAATTCACTATCACTTCTTGACTGTATCTACAATTCATAATTATTTTTCTCATCCTTCATAATATTAACTTGAAATCCCCCCCAATGGGCTGGTGACGCCCTTGCAAACCCTGCTTTTTTGAGTAAGCGAGCTGTACCTTGGCTGTACTTACCATTTTTCCTTTAAGTGGTTTAGCGGTATAGTGTTTTGAACGCGAACTATAATTTGTACTAAGGCGTATCTCCCTTGTTGGTCTGATCTGTGACTGAAACTAGGTACATAAAATTAAGTAGGTAAGTAAAACATAAAACGTGTACCTAAGTATAGTTTCAGGATTCAGGTTCGGTTTCCTTTTCCTCCGGTGTTTTTTCGTCACCGGAAATCACGTCAGCCTCCGTTGATTTCTCAGCATCGGCAGAACCAGTGACTGATTTCGACTCACTGGCAACGACAATCGTCGTTGACGATTTTTTGGCGACAACCTCAGCTGATTTAGATTTTCCGACTCTGGTAACATCCTCGGTTGATCTCAATATCTCGGCACTGGCAACACTCTCGGTTGATTTTAATTTCTTAACACTGGCTACACTCGCGATTGATCTCAATTTCTCAGCGCTACCAACATCAGCGATAACGCTTGACTTGGATGATTTCCCAGCACCGGAAATACGCTCTACGGATCCGGATATACTCGCTGTAGATCTTGAAACACCACTAGAAGCCTCGTCGCTTGATTTTTCCCCACCATAAACATCTTCGGACAATTCTTCGGCTTCATAGAAATCTTTGTGTCGAGAACTTCCTTCCTGTTCGGTTCTTTCGAACGTCTTGAGTTCCGGAACCGATTGAAAGCGCGTGGTGCGACGCTGGTGCAGCTGCTCGGTGTATTCTGGGGATATGTCTGCCTCCTGCAATGAATTTTCAACGGAATTAAATGAAGTGATAGTATAATATTACCTTACCCCCTTTAATAATACGATAATACTTACTTACTAATACTTACCCCCTTTAATAATACTTACTCCCCCCACCCTTACTTTACTAGTAATGTCTTTGTATCTTTTGTTTCTGTCTAATTATTTCTTTTTTCTTTTTATATAAAATAATTACTTTTTGAGCTGTTTCCGTCATTGACATAGCTTTTTCGACTTCGATCTCTAATTGCGCGGTTTCTTCTGGTCCTACCAGCTGTGCTCGGAGACAGTCCAAGGCCATCGTGACTATATGTGTCATCTCTTCTTCGTTGCCTGAGACACCACAGTCTGGAAATATTTATTAAAAAAAAATGTTTTTTTAGGGAAACTTACAGCCTAATAGTATATAAGTAAAAAGATTATTAGGTGACTGGGCCAATTACCAATTCCCGCCTATAGAAAAATAAATAACATTTTGAAATTTTGCGTAGTAGTAACTAATAGTATAGAATAGATAAATAATACTATTATAGTAGTTAGGTCCAAACATGTTAGCATGTTTTGTGTTTATGGAAACAATAGTCAAGGTTTACTCGTATTGAATCTCCCAAGCTAAAAAAGGCGGACAAACTCCGCAAAACGGTCTAAAATTCCAGACATGTACGGACAAATCCATAGATGGATGGTAGCCCTACGAGCGCCGCGCCAAGTACGAGTGAAGTCATTACATTTTGTCCCATTCCCACTTGGATCTCGTCATCATTAAGATGAAGCGCTGGACCTCCATTTCAGGTGAAAGATGTGGTGAGTAAATGATGGAAATGTTGTCCACATTTAAGCTTGGTTACCTTTAATATCGTCGATGACGTGTGCGATATTGATACGATCGATCGATTCTGCCGTTAGTGGGTGATCCTTGTCTATGAGAGAGTTCACAAGCGAAGTCATGGCTTCTTCGCCTTCTGAAACAAAATAAACCAGCCAAGTGCGAGTCGGGCTCGCACACTGAGGGTTCCGTACCACTACAAAATTCTATGACGAAATTACCAGTTCATCATCATTATCATCAGCCAGAAGACGCCCACTACTGAACGTAAGCCTCTCCCCCTTTAACCTCCACACTGAACGACAGCCTGCCTTACCAAATTACCAGTTATAACTTGGTAATGGACAGAAACTTTTCACCGACTCGCACTTGGCCATTATTTATTATTTGTTGTTATACTTTAGAGTGTGTTATATAACCAAGTTTGACGCTTGTACGTATTACCGTTTTAATATAATTTTTTGGAAAAAAATCCATCCTACCTTTTGGAAAAACTCACGAGTCACACGGCGGGCAATGAAGAGAACTACAATAATTATGTTTGAAGTTTATTTGCGCGATAAAATCCGGAACGAGGATATTCGCTAAAGAACCACAGTCACTGACATAATAGCTCAGATTTGTAAGTTGAAGTGGCAATGAGCAGGCCACATCGCTCTAATAACTGATGACTGATGGGGAAAACAGGTTCTTGAGTGAAGAAGACAACGAACTGGAAGACGTAGCGTAAGTAGGCGCCCCACTAGATAGACTAGCGACATCGTGAGAGTGGCGGGCATTCCAGTGGATGCAGATGACAGGCTGTCGTTCAGTGTGGAGTCCTAAGAATGATGGGATGGACGTCTTTTGGCTGACGGAACAGGGCCAATTTTAGTTTATAGTTACAATTAGCTATAGTGATATGACGTGTGAAAAAACCATTAAGCTATACGCCCTGTAACTGAACCCTAAACTCTTTGGAGGAAAATTTCTTCAAGATATATTCTAGACTGTTAGCGTGTAGCGTCATGTGCAGCATACGTGAAGAGTGAAAATTATCGTTTACCCATATCAGCCAGGGAGGTAGTAGCTAGCAGGGCTGCCAGCGTGGGCCCGAGCCGGTTGTGCAGCGGCTCCTTCACATCGGACACTTCCTTCAGAGCATCTTCCAGAGACTCCATCACTTGGTGCGCCTCCGCCGACGCGCCTTCCATCGTTGCTGTCTAAAAACCAACATTGTAAAGTTGTTTTATTTCACAAAGGTGGGTGAGCCTTGCTTGTAGTTATGGCGCGCTGCTATCTCACTCGCGCATTTGATGTTTTTTATGCCTACATACTAAATAAACTACGCCTACTTCTGAAAAAATTGCTTCAGTCATTTTGTGAAGTTGATATTACAAAATGCTTAGCTTTTTTTGTTTCAGTATTTTTTATTATGACCACATTTTCTTTTAATTCCACTTGTATCGCATTTTTTAATGAAGTAACATCTTTATTTAAAGAGCAAGAAACAATATGACCTGGATTCAAACGTTGCTGCAGTACCCTAGCGTGTCCTGGTGTGCCACATTTGGAATTGGTTTTAAAGGCAAGTTTGGTTTATTCTCATATGCCCTCAGGGTCATTGTCTGCCGACATTTTGAAGGACATGGTCATGAGGACGAATAAAATATGCCAACCATGTTAGTGCGGATAGTCTCAGCATCAGGACATTTAGTCCTCCTCAAATGTCACGATGCTGAGACTGTCCACAACCGGAAAGCCCAGTATTAACTGGGCTTTTTGTGGGTCAGTCACGCCCAGGCCAAGGTAGCTCCCCAGGGTCGGGTCAAAAACTTATTGTGTAAGTCTGGCAGTAATGGTGATCGCATGCTATCTTGCTTGCAAGATTTACGTGAGTAGGACGGCAGACAAACACCAGCACCACTTGACTTACCTATGCGATAAGGTCCCAGGCTGGGTCTTTGACAAATAAATATTGGGATGATGATATCTGTTCTGCGTCTGGGTGTTTGTTGTATGTGTTCTATCTACGGCATCCTCGGCACGGGGAAACCTGGGAAGGAGTTGTCAGTGGTTTTTTTAAACTTGCATGTTGTCTTATGAGGCGGTCGGCGACGGCGGCGAGCGCGTCGAAGGCTCGAGTCTGTTTCTTGTACTGGCTCGGGTCGCCACCGTACTTCAGCAGCCATTTCTTCAACAGCGTGTCTAATACCTCGAACCGAGACTTCGACCTGCAACATGAACATTTAAATGAGTTTTTGTTATATGAGCAGCAAACAAAGTATTTTAAAAGGTGGTTATTTGGGCAACAGGTCGAATTGGTAAAACCAATAAAAATAAAAAATTTGAGCACAGGAGCACACATGCATTGTGAGATTAGTGGCAGCCTTGTGATGGGACGATTACACTGACAATGGTGGCTGATGCAGATTTCTGGAACTGACCCGGCGATGACGTCAGCGAGCACCGTAGTGAGATCCTGCATCAAAGCGCCGGCGTCATCTCGAGTGACTCGCATCGCGTCCAGGCAGTCGAACAATAGCTTCATTATATTCACGTTGCCGCCCAGTTTTGCTTGAGACCCTAGAGGTGTTCTGTAACAAATTAAGCATAGCAAGTGGCATATATTAAAAAAAAGAGAAATATGAACTCTTAGGTATATCGTGGTATATTTTTCTTAGGTATATTGTGATAAACTTCTAAAGTCATCATCTTGTGGGCATTGCCGTGCAGCTGCTTTGCCATCACTCAGAGCGTTAGTCATAGTTTCCGGTCAGTTGGGTAAATTGGTAAATGTAATATGATAGTGGTCTGTAGGAACTCTCAGTAGAAGCAATAGCAATGAAGGTGAAACTCCTCATACGTGGACAAAACGTGTTACGTCTCTAGTTGCATTGTCACTTTCCAATAAACGATATCTATCCGATGGTGGTGGATGGTGGTGATAAGCGATGGTCGCCAAACGGTAGCATGTGCGGTTTACAATCTGATGGCACCCATTTCGATCTTCGGTCAGCACCAATTGTGCAGTTTCCAAGAAATGATTTCCAGAATGTCCAAGAACCTCAAAAATTCAAAGACATTAACCAACATGCACTGGGCCAGCATGGTGGATTACGGCCCACCTTGTTGCTCAGAGAGAAGGCCTGTGTCCCGGCAGTGGAAGAATTATGGGTTTATAATGATGATTGAACTTAAGAGTGTAAAACTAGGATCTTTATTTATGATAAAACATATCGATGTTCTCAGGTAGACGGTGACGTGGAGATGGGTCTGCATGAGCTTTACTCTAAGCCCATGAAGAGCCTAAAACGCCCCATGTTTTTGGACCTAAAAGGACCTACTTACATGGGGAAATATTTTATTTTCCTCGGCCTGGAGACTCCTGGTGCTAGCGACAGGTAAGTGCGGTCATCCTCCACGTAAGAGACCGGCGCGGATGGTGGCGGAGTTCTGTCGGACAGCGGCTTCAGGCGGAGGCATAGGATCTCTTCCTTCAGAGCCTGGTCAAGGAAGTTTTAGAACTATGAACACGAGACTTAGAGTTAGATAGATAAACTAGAGTTATATGATTATTTACGGGATATATTTACCGTGGTAAGGTTGTGGAATGAGCTCCCGATATAAAACTAAACTAGTTCTTTTGTCATGGGTACGGTGTATTATAAGGTAGGTACTTTGTGTAAAACTTTTGTCAACTAGAATTTGCAGATATACATTTTTTGTTTTACTATTAGTTTCACGTCATTAAGCATTGCCATTCAACGTGGTAATGCCGCCAGCATGCTGGGTACGCTGCCAACTGGTAGCGGGATTGAGCATTTAGAGCATTTGTCTTTAGACCTTCAACGGTTTATGGGCAGTCTAACTGTATTTGCAGTGTTAGTTTTAGCTTGTATTTTGTTAGTTAATTTCACATTATTAAGGCGTAAATAGGTATCTTCAAGTCTGCGTGCTTCATCTTCGACTACATCGTCGCTTACCAACAGGCAAATTGGTGGTCAAACGCGGATTTATTCGCGTAAAGATAAAAGGTTACAAGAATTTTTAGTATTATATTTATTACTAAAAATTAGAGTTTTTTTTTTTTTTTTCTAGTAAAATAAACTTGTTTGATGAAAACATGACATTTTAAGTTATCTCCATAACTCTGTAGTCTTAAATTCTAATGAAATATAATTAATTATTTACTCTCCTTATTACACTAGAGGTGTGGATCAAAGATTTTACTAAATTAAATTGACTGTTCCATCTAAAACCATAAAATAAACATAAACATAAAAAACCTTTTTGGGGTACGGAATCCTCGGTTCACGTCTCCGAATGTATGGTCATCCCTCTCAAAACAAGAAACATAAAAAACTTTTTTTGGGGTACGGAATCCTTGGTTAACGTCTCCGAATGTATGGTCATCCCTCTCAAAACAAGAAACATAAAAAACTTTTTTGGGGTACGGAATCCTCGGTTCACGTCTCCGAACGTATGGTCATCCCTCTCAAAACAAGAAACATAAAAAACTTTTTTTGGGGTACGGAATCCTCGGTTCACGTCTCCGAATGTATGGTCATCTCTCTCAAAACAAGAAACATAAAAAACTTTTTTTGGGGTACGGAATCCTCGGTTCACGTCTCCGAATGTATGGTCATCCCTCTCAAAACAAGAAACATAAAAAACTTTTTTTGGGGTATGGAATCCTCGGTTCACGTCTCCGAATGTATGGTCATCCCTCTCAAAAAAGACTGTACTGTAACAGAACACTCACGAAATATATATTTTTATTTGACATTGGTAAAAAACACCCGAGAATTATTGTAAAATTTCAATGAAAAATATATAGTTGGACCTGAATTTGGGCGATTTGTTGCTGTCGAACAATGCGCAGGCGCACCACGTCACGCTGGTACTGTTCGGGCAGGTAGTTGCCCGGCATCACGGTCGGGTCTTTCTGCGGCTGCAAGCGGATCAACATTCACTTACTATCTATATTTTGATTTTACTTGCTTTCTATTAGTAGACTCAATTCGACGCAGAGCATTCAGAAGTTATCTCAAGTTCAATTTTACCCCGAAATTTTCAGTCTAAATCTGAGTTTTGTTTTAAACATTTCAAGCTAAGCCCGTAAATATCGAAATTAAAACATAGCTTACTTTGGCACAGAATAACATTATAGAACAAGAGAGAGAGAGAGTAGAGAGTAGTAATAGTGTCTGGCAATCATGTTGAATAACAAGCGGTGGCGTTGCGTTTAAATCTGGTGTATGTTCACGCTCACGCAAACAAACATGCACATTCGACAACAACTCGAGTGGCCTCGAGTGGTTGAAATTTTCTGGTGTCTCGGTCCCCCAAAGAGATCTAAAAATCAACTATTGCTATTGAGATACATAGGTATCTCTAGAGATGCCTCATTTGACTTTTTTTTGAGATTTTTTCTCTACTTTGTGCGACCGCATATTTTCGAAGCTAGCAGCGACTGATGTTACACTGGTGCACACGATGATTTTGTGCACCAAGATGGAGCTATTTGCACTAGTTTAAGGCAACCCTTTATAAAGCAGCGCTCCTTTATAAGGGAACGTTTCGTTTACACCTCTGGTATATAACGAAATGCTCCCGAAAACGAAGACTGATGATACTGATACGACATCAGAAAAAAATCACCGCTTTATTTTTTGCAATACGAACTTTGGGGATTTCAATGCAACTGTGATTAAAAAAAAAACTTTTGAATTTTATATTAAATAATGATTTTCGTCTCACGCTATAAATATCTAAATATAATACAAAGGTACGTAAACGTTTACCTTTTGTGGCAGGATGTCTGCTTGCAATGCCGCAGCAAGTCGCAACCGGTCCGAAAAGTGGTGAAGGGATTCAAGATATTTCTTCTCAAGTGTACTGTGCCGCTCCTGTATGAAAACAAATTAAAACACACTGAGAAATCCTACATCTGATTTTCCGGTCCTTTATTCCGCGGAGCTGCAAGGTGTGGAACACCCTTCCCCCAAAGGGTTTCCCGCCGAGCTTCAACATGAGGCGATTCAAAAAGGATGTCTACAACTACCTCTCCGAGCTGGCAAAGCACCGTCAACACTGCTAGTGTTGCAGGTGTCCATAGGCGGCGGTTACTGTTTACCATCAGGCGCACAGCATAATAGTTTGCCGCTCTTTTGATAAAAAAATTGGCAAGAACAAAAATCATTTGCGCGGTTATACGCGACCAATTACACACACACATGTAAAATAGTACAATTTAAAAATTAAACTACGTTTCAAAAGGTAAAACAAAATGTTACTATAGCGTAAATCTCACATAAGGGGAGTGGATCCCATCAAATCTCACCAAGCGGGGAGGGGTCCAAATTAGAAGAAATCAGGTCATGTAATCTTCCTTACGTACCCGCCATGCGTGGAGCTGCGTCATGATCTGCGGCATGGAGCCCAAAGTGGCGGAGAATTTGTGTCGGCGCGCCATCTGCCGCAGTAACTCATCAAGCGTTTTGTCGACTTTCCGCGGCTTGCCGAGCTTGCGTGTGAGCACTTCGCGCATCTTCTCGCGCAGCTCCTCGGCCTGAGCCTCCATCGCGCGCAGGTCGATGTTCATCCGGAAAAGGTGGGTGCGGTTTATCCTAAATATAATTGTTTTGATAAAAAAGGTATGGTGTGAAATCCTTCCGCGGTCATTAGTATCGATTTTGAAAGTCTTAAATAATAAAAAATAAAAAATTATATAATGGTACTTAAAAATAGCATTTTCGAGGCGCTCACTTACTAAAAAATTTGCAGAATTATGTAAACTTTAGTTCATACTTTTTTATGATTTTTAGAAAGTGCCTAAACATCGATACCTTTAAATACATATATGTATAAAATAAGATAAAAAAGAAAAAAATGAGAAAGGCTACCCTCTCATTTTATTGGTACCAAAGTGGGACATATATTGTTTTATTCCAATCTGTCCTAAGTTTGGTAAAGTACAAAAGAAAGATTTTTAACATGTGAATATATTATTAGTTACAGTCTGGCAAACGCAGACAAATGCGGGAAGACGCAAAGGTCTTCTTCCGTCAAGATTGGTGTTTTTTTTGCCATACGTGGCAAACAAGCTTACGAGCCGCCTGATGGTAAGCGATCACCATCACCTATGGATGTCAGTACTTAGCACCAGGGATATCGTTAATTTGAATAATGGTCAAAGTGGAAGGACAGAAGAATAGATTACCCATGTCCTTCCACTTCGACCAACTGAAACCGATCAACTAATTTTCTTTCCTAACGATACAACTATTTGGTTGGTTTTATGCTAATGTTTTTTTATGCCTTACTTCATGCGCATCTTTTGCTGCTTGATTTCGTCTCGCAGCTCCAGCACCCTGTTCCTGAGCCTGGTGAGGAGCTGTTCGGGGAAGACCACGGCGTTAGAGAGTCCTTGAGGGCCGGTGCACCCGCGCACGGCTGAGGCGCGCATCTGGTCGTAACGCAGCACTACCACTTGGTCTACATCGTTCATGCGGCTTTGCTTCTCTAACTGGGAAGTAGAACCGTAGCGATTTGAGGTGCCACTCCAATATATTATTATATATATCGAGGTAGCTTAACTCGCTCAGATTTATCTAATGTAATCAGATGGTGTTTGGTTACCATCTGATTACTTTGATTGAATTTAGGAACTTTGATTGATTTACTAGTTTCGGTTGCGTGTCATCATCATCGTCATCAGCATCATTGGCAACTTATTCAGCCCACTGCAGGTCATAAGCTTCCTACTTATTTCGCAGAGTTTCCTGTTTTATGCAAATTTTGGTCACATGTGCAATCGCGCAACCAGAGGTTCGCTGCGTGTGCTTGTGACCGAAATGCAAAGGAAAATAAGAATTTCTACAGTATGAAGTGACCCATTGCAGGAGACCAGAAATACTAAGGAGGTGATGGTTATGAAAATGTGTTAAAAATGTATGCGGCCCTATAGGATGACGTGACATTCTGATTCACACGAATCAGAATCAGAATATATTTATTGCGAAAACTTTGTACAAAAGATGTTCTTAATAACTAGAGTATCAACAGATTACCCATTTCGATCTTGTAATGTTCTTTATAAAGTATTAAAAATGTTTTCAAATTCAAATAATTTATTGCAGTTTGTAGGAACTTTATGGGTATATAGGTCTTACAGTGGAGAATTACAAAAAAATATTATTTAGGTCTAAATTAGAAGTTTTTTTTTGCCTCTTTAACTGGCATGCAACAATAATGGTGCTGGCTTAGTTATTATTAATAATCAAAATATAAAAATAATAGTTATTGTATAAAAAATCTGTCGTTTCATAAATTTTATCCGAGTGTGAATTACCATTTTCTATGGAACAGCAGATTTTTTTCGAGACTTTACTGTTGGTCCATATTTTTACTGATGAGTATTATGAACCCTTTTTGGCGCAATAAACCAAATACGTAAAGCAGAAAGCCGGGTAACATGCATGTGTTCTTACCATAAACTCTCTCAGCTCATTCTTCCTCTTATCCAGCTGTACGGACAGTTTCCGCTTGATCTTGTTGTGAGCGTCGATGTCCTTTCGGAGCAGTTCTACGAGCCGATCTTGCTCTAACATGCCTTGCTCATGTGTGTGTCTGTGACGGGGAAAACACTTGTCACAACACACACAAATGCGAATAAAACTTAAAAAAACATTACTTAGTTTAAAAACTAAAAAACACGCAAAAAATCGCTAATCCCGAAAGTCCTGGTAAAGATAATGGGACAAACTATTAAAATTATTGCATTGTCATCGGTCCTTGATAAGTAATTTTAATCAACGTTTACTGGGGATAAAAATCACGTTCAAAGATTCCGTTAGATACAAACAAACATACATACATCCCAAGCTAATAAAAGCGTGTTAAAAATATACAAAAACGGATCAACGCCATCTATTTTCGAAAGGGCGAGAATGGTTGGTTAAAACTTAGATCGTTGTCAACTCTAGGCATTGGAAGATTAGAATTACAGGTGTGGATTTTTTGATGTTGGTTCTCAGGGGTGTTCTTTTAGATAAAGGACATATGCGAGGATATCATTGTACTCATCATTATAAACAACTTTTACTACGGAACCAAATCTGAAATCGCGAAAAACATCTGCTGTTAAATGATATCCCCAAATATGTCCGTCGTCTATAGATACGCCCTATATAACTTCGAGGGATGATAAACTGACGTAAGAAAAGTATAAATGGCAGTCGTGACTCGCTTCAGAATGTTAAGGTCTATAGGTACTACAATTGAATATGGAATAATGTTAATATAGCAAATATTGATAATGCTTACTATTCTACGAACAGTGACAAATATTCTTCGAGTGCTAAGGCGCATTGATCAAGGATGTCCTCCATTGAGCTAATTCTTATAACAAAGCCAAAACGACGGAGTGCAATGAATAAAAACCAGGGCAAGGGGGTGTAGTTGACGCCTTATACTCCTGTACCTTTTTGTTTATATTCTGGGAATTATTCACGTAAGATTACTCCCCTTTTATTATATAATACTAGCGGTCCGCCCCAGCTTCGCACGGGTATAGATTATAGCCTATGTCACCCGGGGATAGTTGGCTTCCCAACAGTGAAATATTTTTTCAAATCGGTTCAGTAGTTTCTGAGCCTATTCAATGCAAACAAACAAACAAACAATCAAATCTTTCCTTTTTATAATATTAGTATAGATATATTTAAAAAAAATAACACTATCAGTTTCCATTATAATACTCCTGTACATTTTACCGTACTTACCTCAAGTTCCTTAATTCGTATGTTTTATCATAAACTTCCTTATCACAGCCTTCGGGGCAGATGTTAGGGTCGAGCCGTATGGGGCCAATGTCACGGCTGTCCAAACTGCCCTCGTCTTCTTCTTCGCTTGACGACGAAGATTCTTCAGATTCGGACGACTCTTGAAATGGAAAATTGGTACATAGACACAGAGAAACACGACTCTCTTGTAGAATCCGCCTGAAGTAATACCACTACTTTGCCAAGAAGAAGTGTACCAAAATATCTGTATTACGGATTGAACGGCAATTATTTCAGTGTTACAAGCCAAATTGAAATTTAACATCTAATATTCTCAGGTGACATTTCGGCGCAAGATTTGGAATTGCTGAAGTTCTGAGTTCTGAGTGGCACTTTTATTTGATTAAAATTTTAATGCCATAGTTGGCAAACAAGCTGACGGGCCGTTTGATGGTAAGCGATCACCGACGCATCACAGGTATCACAAATACGTTGCCGACTCTTAAAGACTATTAAGAGCCCTTTTGAAGAACCCCATGTTATAGTTACTCGGAAATGCCGCAGGAAGAGCTCATTCCACATATTGTACTTGCAATTGACACTGATCTGTTTTGGGCAAGTGTGGCGCTTACTATCAGGCGAGTGATATGATTAAGTTTTGGGTGGCACTGAACTGTTCTGGGCAAGCGTGACACTTACTATCAGGCAATTGACATAGTCAAGTCACTCGTTTTTTATGAAAATAAAGTAGCAATTTAATATTATTTTGATAAATCTACCATCATCGTCATGGATCCTCTGTGCTCGATACTTCTTTTTGAAGATCCTCCGCAAGAAGTCAGCAAACTTGTTGTCCTGGACGAGTTTCTTGAACTGTCTCTGTACCTCCTCGCAGTCAAGGCCCAGGCTGTCCTTGTTGCCGCGGTGTTCCTCTATACGATGTTCGCAATCCTGGATTAGGTCCTGGACTCCACGCACCTTTAACGATACAAATTTTGTTTCATCATCATCATCATCATCGTTATAAAACCTATCATGTTCCCACGGCTGGGACACAGGATTTCTCTCAGAAAGAGAGAGAGAGAGAGAGAGAGAGATAGAGAGAGGATGGGCTCTAATCCATCATGCTGGCCCAGTCCATGTTGGTGAATGTCGTAATTATGTCCCTGAACTTTTGAGGTTTTTGGATAATAATATACTGGTTTCTCCTCACAATGTTTTCCCACGCCGTCGTTGAGCGATGTCATCGAAACTGCACATAATTTATTTGAGTACTGAATAAGTCTTTGGTGCAGGGCCGAGGATCAAACCGGGTGTCATCAGATTGGAAAGTGCACATTCTACCGCCCGGCCACCATCGCTCAATTTTGGTTTATCAGCATATTTTTTTTAATATACTGATAAACCGAATATATTAGTCTTTGTCGTCTAAACGAACATTCTGTATAATAATGAAATCATTTTGTCTCTTACGCGGTTTTTATACCACTTTTTCCAATACTCCTGTATTTTCTAGGATATTTTTTTTTGTCGTGGTTCATGATTATCATATAATCATAAGTACTGGTTAATATGATAAATTTTATCAAGACAAAATAGCGATTTAGTAGCGAAACTAGTTAACAATAAACAGTATTTTAGGACCTTTTAGATGAATATTTCGTAAAATCGGGTTGCATAACTATTATATACCGTTTTAAGAGAATTTTCCGTATTTGTAAAATGCGATACTTAAATGTGATAATTGGCGTCAATTTTGTTGTACAGTTCTCTAAACTAAACTAATTTGACATGACTAAAACTAACAGCGTCTCTTTTAATTTCAAAACATCAGAAGGATGGCAATAATTTTAAATCTGTCAAATTTAGTTTTGTGTAGAGAATGGTACAACAGAATAAACGTCAATTGCAAAATTCTATTAACAAAGGTACAAGCTTTAGCGCTACTTTGAAAGTTGGCAACCTAAGTATAGACAGAACGTAACTGTATCCCCACTAAGATAAGGGCAGGTACATCTACCTGTCCTTGATGATGACGTTTTACCTGCATCAGTTTCGAATAGACTCTCTCGGCCAGTCTATCCTCGTGGGCCTCGAATTTATTCAGAACATTCATCTCTCTGTGTAGCTGGTAAAGTTGCAATTCCAGAAGTTGGTTCTTCTCCTAGATCATATTAAGGCAATCAGAAACAATTAAAATCCAGATGTACCAACAGCAGGCCTAGCACGGGCCGAGGACAAATTCTATTACCACGGTTTTTATTCCGCGAGAAAGAGACAGACGTATCCATGTTCTAGCTTTGTCGCGTCTGTGCGTGGATAGAACCTGTGGAAAGAGAATTTGTCCACGACCCGTGCTAGGCAGTGCTAGATAAAACAAGCATTAAATTCGTATAAGAAAAGTTTAAGTAGGTACGTAGAACGAAGTTTACTAAAAGAAATGTCCAGTAAAAAATCTCTCATATATTATAAGATCTCATACATTTATTGCTAGCTTTTTAATTTAATTTCTCGCGACGGATTTGATTGGACGTTTGGACAAGTCCGGTTAGTATTGCGATATAATCGATATCGATATATTAGCAGATAGGTACATATTTAAGTCAAAAGTGAATAATAAATATTGCCTAATACTGAAAACCCCAAAGACATCGCATTTTTTCATGGAAAAATCTAAACGCACATAAATATTTAGGTGTAAAAATTTTAAGATCTCCGCGATTGGCACCCCCTAGCCCAAACGTGCTCATATTTTGGGCCAAGACTAGTTTGAATTTAATATTTTTACAGTTATATTATTAACGAAATATTTTGTAAATATCCCGCTAATAATCATATAGCTGTAGTTAACAACCATACGATACTTTAAAACAGTGTAATATTTCTTAATAACAAGATCTTACTTGGACCCGTATGCGCTCTCTCTGTAACTGTTTGAGGCGAGAATCGAACTGTTGAATCGCGGCCGTCGCGTCTGTCAGCAAAGTGTTTTGTTGGTACAGATGTCTGGAAATAATTAATTTAATTAATTTATTTAGCTAGTGATTGTTACAAATCCTGAGGTGTCATTTCCAGAATTATCATCCTATTTTTCAATTGAGCTAAATCATGCCTTATTTACCTTGTGGAATGGGCTAGCTAGAACTGACCACATTTCACCTGATGGAAAGGGACATTGTGGTGAAAGATGGAGCACGTTTGCCTTTGTATTCACTATTGTTTTGAAGAGTCTCATGTGTATATTTATTTATAGGGTTACAGGTGTACCGAGAGAAGAGGTGCATTACACTTCTTAGTAGGTCGTAATTGACATTAAAAAGGCAGGGTGTTTCCAGTTCCAATGCATGTTAATCTTTTCAATATATTTCTGTTTATAGATACCTCAGAAATTGTTATTTTCTTTTTTTCTTGATCGGGTGAGATACCTACTGATCTCAGATCAGTAAAACAAGGGAGATGTGCCCAGGTATATATAATAATACAATTATCGTTTATGTTCAAATGTATTTATGATTCTCCCACTTTTCACTTGACTTAACGCAAAAACTGTTAGTATACTTACTTATTTTTTCACGCAAACTAAGAAACTAACTAATAGTCCACATGCAAAAAAGGGCGACCAGGTCGTCTGCAAGGTGAGTTCGATTAAAGTCAGAAAGGCAAATTTAGGCCAGTTGCGTTCGCACCCACCATGCTACTTTAGATACAACAAAAAGGACGGGTACACGAACGTTGATAGCATTTTGTGTATTTTTTTCCTATAATTCTAACTCTTTAGCATACAAAAACAAAATATGAGAAAACCAAGACAGTTATAACAATAACCGACATCGTACAGAGGCGGGGATGGTTTATAAAAAAAAATGGGTACGTATAAGGTTTGTAATTTTTTAACTTTGTTGTTTTTTTTGTCATAAATAAATGATTGAATGATTTAACAAAACTTAACGAAGTTTATATAGATTTCAAGCTACCTTCCAATGCGTCTCTCGCGAATTTCAATCTCTACTGGCGTATTCTCCATGTCTGGTCGCGCCTTCAGAAGTTCCCAGGTAGCGATTAACGGATGGGTTTCTGAAATATTGTTTATTAATTATGTTTTTTATTCTTTCTTATTCTGAGAGTTTTGGCGACGCACGTCTTGTACATTTGCCAGTGTCAAGTTTTATATTTTTAAGTTTAATGAAATATTCAAACAAGTCACAGTCAGAGTCAAGCAAAATCACGGTCAAGTGAAAGTCATGCCGTAGTAAAGTTTTAATAGAGGCTTCCATAGAATTTTGAAAAATTGCAAAATTAAAGTATGTTTCACCTCATTATATAATTTGGCTACAGAAAAGCACATTCGCGAGCACCCACCATTATCAATCATAAATTCTCAAAAAGATACAAGTCTAAGAAAATAATACACTTTGGTGAAATATTTTTCACATAGGCGCCAAAACCAACGTAATTTTTTTTCATGATTTTCCAAAACACGGGTTATCTTAGATTGTCACTCAAAAAGTGACGCTCAACGGAAGCGGAGTCACAAAACTTAACCGATAGAACATTTTATGCTGGTGTAATTCTAGAAGATTATTATTTCTATAATAAAATTCGTTACTAAAAACTACAAAATATTGACCTGCTTTTCAGAATAAATACATATTTAAAAAATATTTTTCATTGATCACATGACTGCTAACGCTTTATACGTCACAGGCAAGTAATAGAGACAACAATTGTATGGAGAGTGACAATTTTTTAGCGACGCTACGTGTCACTAAAGTCAAATGAACCCATAATAAATGTCAAACGTGTCATTTACGAGGTAGGTTAATAATTTAAATTTAATTGCAGATTTATAATACAAAATACTATAATTATGAAGATTTTATCACAAGATTGCTTTACTATCATATCATAGACAAATTAAAATGCTTTCTTCATCATCATCATCAGCCAGAAGACGTCCACTGCTGAACATAGGCCTCCCCCTTTAACCTCCACACTGAACGACAGCCTGCCTTTTGCATCCACTGGATGCCAGCGACTCTCACTATGTCGTCAGTCCATCTAGTGGGAGGCCTACCTACGCTGCGTCTTCTGGTTCGTGGCCTCCACTCAAGAACCTTTCTTCCCCATCGGTTAACGGTTCTTCGAGCGATGTGGCCTGCCCATTGCCACGTCAACTTGCAAATTTTAACATCTATGTCGGTGACTTTGGTTCTTTGGCGAATATCTACGTTCCGGATTCTATCGCGCAAAGAAACTCCGAACATAGCTCTCTCCATTGCCCGCTGTCTGACTCTGAGTTTTTCCAAAAGGCCATCAGTTAAGGACCACGTCTCATTACCATATGTCATCACTGGCAACACACACTGGTCAAAGATCCTTGTCTTTAGCCACTGTGATATCTTGGACGAGAAGAAGAAAGTGCTTTCTTAAATACAGTAAAATACCACATTGTATTAAAATGACGTAACAGCGGTATATTTTGTGCACTGTTATTGGTCAATATTTTGCCACTTCGCTACGCCTCGGTGGAAAGTCACACTGAGGCGTGAATATTAGAGCTTGAGTTTCTGTGTAACTAAAGCAATGGTTTTTTTTTTACTTCTTACCTGCCAGAGGTACAAAACGTGGCGCTTTGGGCTGCTTGTGCCTCGGCTGCGGGTAAATCGTGGTGGCTTTGCGTTCCGGCAACAAAGACTTTTTGGCCGTGCCACCTCTGCCAGCTGCCATTAGCTTCGATATCGGTTCCGGTTTAATCTGGAAATAAACGCATAGTCAGTAAGTTTTAACGGGCTGACTTGTCACCACAATCTCAAAAGCATTCTTAATAACTGGCTTCAATTTTTTTTTTCTTCTTTTGGTAACCGAGAATGTGCTCAAAGATGAAGCACGCAGACTTAGAAGATGTCATTTACTTTGATTTTAAAAAGAACTAGATATTTTTTTTTCATTAATGATTCCTGCGCTCTCTTCTGTTGAGAGAACGAGACAATGTTAATGAAAAAAATAACAAAAAAGTCTCAAGTCTCAAAAAAAAAAGAAAGAAAAAAGAAGAACAAAAAAAAAAGGTTTTTTTTAGATTTCCTTTTAGAGATTTGTAGATCCCCACGTCATCCGAAGATATGAAATGGATAAACTCTACCAAACACATGAGACAAACACACTACAAAAATAATACCTGAAAAACTAATAATTCACATAGCCTCATGCGTAAAGTCATGAATTTGATTCATGTTTGAGTCTTTTGATGGAAGAATAGGTAAAATATATATGAAAATTTTCGTTTTACAAATTATTCCTACATTCATGGCATGTCTTGTATATCTAGTATTATATACATATTAAAACACAAAGAAACTGAACACTAACTTCCAGATTTTTCTCAGGGAATTCCAAGTCGTCATCTATCTCCGGAATAGGTGGCGGGGCTCTAGCCAACTTCGGCGGTATCTCCAGCCTGATCTCCGATAGTCTCTGGCCGATGACTTTCATAAGATCAACCAGCTTCAGTTTATGGTCGCGCAACTCCAGTAGTTTAGTGTTGAAAACGCGCTTATTGTCATAGATCTGTCAGATAGGAACATACAGAAAGTAAATTATGATGATTAACTTCAATTATGATACCGCCTGGGTCCAGATAAGCCTTGGGGTTGACCGCGGAAAATTACGTGAAAGTGAACCTTAAGACACCGAGGTACGGTTTGTGGTCGCGTAATTTTTCGCAGTTAGTCACCTAAATATAATTCCGTAAGAGAGCCTAAATTATTAATATTGTGTAATAAATATCAGATTTACTAATAGTAAAAACTCTAGTGATGACTAAGCAATCTAAAATTGCCATTGGAAATTCCATTTTATGTAGGTGACACGGTATCGGGATATAGAGATAATAAGTTGATAATTGTTTATGAGTGGAAACCCAATATCCATTGTTTTATAAATATATTTAGCTGTCGTACGAAGCTCTTATTATTTTGGCCGGACCCCACTTTGTTAGGTACAGTACGGAAAAAAATCATCCTCATAAAATTGGTGCTCAAATTTTATAATTAACTCATCTTTATTTACCTACCTAGTTGGTAAGAAAACAAATGAAGTACTGTAGTGTATAATGGGCTTATGTGTCCTAATATTTCATTTATTACAAATAGCAGGCTTAGCGGAGGATATAGCTAAATACATCACACATACTGAAAAAATTAATTAAATTGGCTGATAAATCTCTGAGTTATGAGCGTTTAACATTTTTGGTGAGAAAGCGGATGCTCTGTCCCTTTCTCGCAAAGCGTGTGTTAGTGTAGCATTTTGTTTGGCGCGCGCATGATAATATGATAAATGAAGTTGTATAAGAAAAGCTTGTTTCTGATGTGCTATCATGTCTTCAGTGGTTCTGATTCCATAACTTATAATTTTTCGGTAGCGCTACGGCGTAGCAGCCAGTACTACGCCGTAGTACTCATCGTAGCAATAGTGTAGCAGAGTACCGCTACGCCGGTACATAACAGTACTGGTAGTTTTATTGTGGTCATTTAGCGACAGAGCACTAAAATAATAAAATATAATAACTGCACTAACAAGACAAGCAATTCACTCGACTGATGGTAAGCGCCTTGCCCATAACAGTTCGCTGCCACCCAGAATTCAGAACTTTAACAGTTCAACACCTGCGCGGCAATGCACTGCCCTCTTCACTCTGAGATTATAAGATCTTAAATATCTTTATGCCAAGTAATTTTACTGGTAGCAATGCCCTTCATTGGCTTCAATCAGAAACACAGTAATGTTTGCACGGTACTGCGTCATGCGTGTTATTTACTTCCTCCAGACGGAGGGGTGAGAAAATTTCCCTCATAAACCAGTTTGCTGTATTTCAATTGTTTGTATAGACGTATGAATACCTGTATTACACCTGTATTACCCTACCTACATCATCATCATTGGGGTCGTTTTCCCCTTCTATATTGGGCAGGTCAGATCAGCTTCGAGTTGTCTCTTTGTGCCAAGGGTGGGCGCTGGGGAAACACTGTCCCCAGCGGTTTTGTCTTCGAGGGCATGAGTGCCATACGGCTCCACAAACGCCCTCTGTTATCCAATGTGAGGGTGCGAGGAAGCTCAAGTGACCCCCCTGTTATAGCTGTATATCCTACCTACCTGGTATACCTGGTATATACCTTAACTTACTACAGTTATATCTACGTGTACTGAACAATGAATAAGACTAAGCACTAGCACTAACTTCTTTCCTAATGAGGCAGACGCGTAGCTGCGTGTTGTGTCCGGGTGGAGCGACGTAGTCCGGGTGCGTCTTCAATAGCCGGTTGCCGATGGTAGCTTCGGCTTCTCGGAGTGCTTCAGCTGCGCCCGGTGGCATGGCGTTGGGGTCTGGCTTTCGAATCAGGTGCTCTTGCCACTGGACATAAGTATTATTATAACTTATTTATTTTCATTTACGGGTCTAGCTCGGACCCGGCTATGTCCTAAAACTGCGACCAGAACCACCGGAGGATGGACAGCAGCAACCTATTAATACACGGTGAACGTACTGCAATCCCCAAGCCAGGTGGCAGGTGCCAAGCGTGGGGATAATGGCAACACCCCTCTTTAAGAGGGAGACCTTTCTTCAGCAGTGGAAGTTGAATGGCCGCTGATGTGATGATCTCGAATGGAGACTACGCACCGGTAAGCGCAGCGCAGCGTAACTTTAACTAAAGGACCAACCATGAAATCACGAAAAATTATCAGTTGTTCTAGCACAACATTTATTTAGAACAATAAATATTTTTTCGCGATTTTAGGGGTGAAACGTTGATTATAATAACGAGTACAAATATCTCCTTTCTGTGTAAACATTCAGAGAATAATAAAATGTTGGTAATGTTTTATTCACCAACTGTTCACGATCAAACTTTAGGAGCGAGCTTGGTATCGTTTTGTCATATTACCTCTATAAATTGCGAGTGGTGTCGATGCAACCGTATGTAGTAATTTCTGAGCGCTTTTTTGAGTGGATGTGGCGGGCGTGGTGGCAGGCCCAGGAGGAACGATGCGATCCGCGGCGGACCCCATGAAGTTTTCCTTGCTGTCGTCTTACGCGCGGTTGATTCTGTTCGCCTGAACATATACATTTAATGATAATACTAGCTAATAATAATAACACACAATAAAATGATAAGACAAAAAACGCACGCACTGGGTATGGTTGAAAAATAAATTGATTATTTCATTGAAAGCAAAGTGCTTAAAATTGGTTAATTGCATGCAGTGTAATAAGTATTATATTTTTATATCAGTGTGTTTTTGATTTTATTTCTACTTACTTCAACTCTTTATCGGCTAGCTCCAATAAATTCATATTCCTGTGGTATGCATGAATGAGAAAAAATATGGCTAAAGTAAATTTTCATCCCCCCACCTCAGAAAGAGTATTTTTGCTCTTCGATATCTGAGTGCAAAAATCGTTTTTATCCGCTAGAGGATAAAGTAAAATTGAATTTAGAATATCGCGTGCACTAAGTTTGTGAATTCAAAACATCATTAAACCTATTTACTTCTACTCTACCTCCATGGTGCCGAATTTATCATACAACCTTTTTTAATTTGTTAAAAACTCAAACTCAGAACCTCCTTGATGTACTTTATTTTAATTTGCTTTGCGCGCGCCATTTTTTCCACGTCAAAGGCAAAAAACCAAGAAACTTGAAAAGAATTAAGTGAAAAACCTAAAATGAGTGATTTTAGCGACGAGGAAGTTTATTTGACGCCAACAGAATTGACTGAAACTGTTAATAATGCGCAAATGTTTTTTTTTTCACTTAGTCATTTCCTCGCTGAGGTGGGATAAAAAGTTACGTGTTGCACTCGAGTGCAAAGATTTTTTACCTCGTGCTCTTTTGATTCCCTTGCTAACGCTCAGGATTCTAATTTTTGAATCACTCGCTACGCTCGTGATTCAATTTAAGAATCCTTCGCTTGCTTGGTCATAAAAATTTAGCACGCAGGTAAAAAGCTACTTTGCACTCTTGTATAACAAATAACTATTATGTAATCCTTTTCCAAAACATGGTATGTAATGTTTTCGTTCTTTTGAAGAAACCACTTTAATGAAAATTTGACTTTAAGGTCTATGTTTGCCAATATTATATTGGTGGCAAATTTTAGTCTTCCATAATTGTTTGGTATGTGCGTACAATTATTTCAATGTGCAATGAAGTTTGAATGCGTTTTTCCACTAAAATGAGGCAATGCACAGAGGTTTTATGTTATCTTGTGATTAGCTTGGATTGGCTCGTAGAAGAATCCATAGCTAACTGGAAATGTTTTTTTAATGTTTGGTTGGTACTTGCTAAGCAACGTTAAGATAAATAAAAAAATACCCAAAAACATAATGTATATTTTTACTTGAATATCCACGCAATGTTAAAAAATATTACTATACATGCCAAAGACAACTAGCATTTATAATATGCATTCTGGCCACGGCTACGCCTTTGGGCACATTTTCCCGTTCGTCCATAAATGATTCTGTTACCTGTCGTGTCTAATGTAATCACTGTATTGATATGCTCGTGACTTGGTGCTGTCTTAGTCTGACGAGCACTCAGATCAGACACTGGTGGTGTGACAGGTGCGAAATCAGGCCAAAATCAAGCTTGATTCTTTTAGTGGAACTGACCCAGCAGACGACCTTGCAGTATTTGTTGCATGTTAGTTAATTATATCGCTGTAACTTTCTTAGTGGGCGTGAAAAATTATTAAGTGTACCGTTCTTACAGTTTTCGCGTGAAGTGGTTTAGCGCTATAGTAAAAAAAGTGGGCTAAAAATGCGAGACATTTGACCGAACCATTATTGTACATAGGCATATCTCCCTTGTTTAACTGATTTGAGGACGAGCGGTATATACAGAGTGCGCCCAAGCCGATGTTCTAAATTTGGTATAGCATTCAACTGTTAGTCAGGCGTGGTGCTTACCATCAGACGAGCGACTTGTTTATATACCATGACTTGCTTCCACTTATTTGTTTCAAAATAAAACAAAAAATATACCTGGATTATCACGTCAACTTTTTTATCCCGTAAAAAGTATTGCAGTAAGTATTTTTAAGCAGATACCTTCCTCTCAAAGCAGCTTCCGCCATCTTAGCGTACACCTCTTCGAGTTGAGCTTGAAATACTTTGGAAAGATTCTTCTGGCGTAAAGGCCTTATTATCACATTTGGATCCCTGTTGCGTAGGAAAAAAACATGTGGGTACTTTGATAACATTGTGACGGTAAGTAACATACACTTCATAACAAATACAACGGATACAATTCGGACAGATTGCGCTTTACAATCGTCATGCAATAGGCTATTGGACTGATATTTTCTATTATTATTTATTTTATAAAAAAGTTGACCTTAAATAAAGCCTATCACCGAAAATAAAGTTAAAATGTGTCCAAAGTTGAAAGATGGTGAGTATTTTAATATCTTGCTAGACTGACAGAGAGTGCTTGACAGAGAGCACACTATACACACAAATGATGTCACATGTAAGCACGCCATTTAAACTCCATACCGATGCATGATGATATGCATGTGTAGGTACATGATTTATCTTTTGTAACCATTGAGAAATAAACATCTCTAGAGATGTCTCTTCAACCAATTATTCACACATAATCTAATACTTGAAAAAATTGCACCACTGTTGAAATTCTATCAAACTACACTAAGACGTACAGTCTGTTTACAGTTATATTACCCTTAGCCGCTTTTTACTACACATTTGAATATCTTGAGGAAATGTTCTCTAAATCGCGTGACCACACTCTAGCGAAGCCAGCCAGCGACTGACGACACACCGGTGCACACGACACGATTGTACATGTACACTGACGAGTTGGTACCATTTGCACTAGTTCATAAGACAGGTCTTTATAATTATATAGAATATGTTTGTACCTGATAGCTTTCAAAGTGAAAGAAAACACATCCAATTGTATAATGTTCCTGTGGTACATCTTGTGGTATCCTATATCAGACGCCTCCAACTGATGAGCTAGTTTCCTCACTGTTAACGCCTTGGCTTCGTCCAGTTCTCTTTCTTGAACTACCAGCGGACGAGGGTCAATTGTTACGTCGATTTGTTGGGATACTGGCAGCAAACGATTCCTAAAAACCGGATTGCAAAATGTAGCAGGCACTCGGGAAATAAACATGAATCTAACGACACCTCCCACTTCAAAATCTTTCAAGCCTCTGGTAGTTTCTACCCTGGATTATCAGATGTGATATTCAGTGATTATACTTTTTTCCCGGTAATGTAACGGTTCCTGTAGTATAGCAGGTAAAACCAGGAAGCAAGCTAAGGATTACTGATAAAAAGGAAAAAGACTTACGCTTTTATGATCTTGTTATACTCAGAAGTGATCTCAGCTAATTGGTCACGGACACGCTTCTTATGTGCGTTTGCGATGGCCATCATTTTGTCGTACTCCTCTTTTTGTTTAAGTTGTTCGTGAGACATCAACTCTCCTTCCACTGTGCTTGCCTCTTTTGCTTTCTCTACTTTCTACATAAACAAACATCTATGTCTAGAAAGGCCGCGTAGATTAAAGCAATGATATATAAGCCAGCGTCGTCGTGACACATTTAATAGAATTTCAAATAACAATGATGACTAAATGACTCCACTTGAAATTCTTCTAAATGTGAAACGATGGTTAGGGCCTAGATATTGATGCTTTGCTTTTGCCGAGCCAATAGACCTTAGGGCCTGTTATCTTCTATAGGTATATATTGTACTAGCGGTCCGCCCCAGCTTCGCACGGGTAGGTACTTATAGATTATAGCCTATGTCACCCGGGGATAGTGTAGCTGCCCAACAGTGAAAGAATTTTTCAAATCGGTTCAGTAGTTTCGGAGCCTATTGCCAATGCAAACAAACAAACAATCAAATCTTTCCTCTTTATAATATTAGTATAGATTAAACATAAAACAAAATCGGGTTAGTTACACCATTTATAACTCCAGAATGGCTGGACTAATTTTCACTAACTTTAATTTGTTGGATTCCTCTCCACCCCGAATAGCAGAATAAGTATTAAAATATCGGAAAAAATGCTTATTCCCCCCATACATTTTGTATCGAACGGCAAGAATTTAAGTCTAACAGTAGTACATTAACATAATTACATCAAAGAAAAAAAAAAACATCTAAGAAAAAGGAGGATGCTGTCGCTACGAAGGCTACCAGAATACTTCAAGGAGGTACACACCGCATGTGAAACCACCAGCCAGTTTGTAATAAATAAAACACCAGTCAATAAAACTAGCCTATTCGAACACAAAGGGTGTTAAAGGGGGTGAATATAAGGCTCTTTGGGTACAAAACCCTAAAAGCTAAAACCGAGTTTATTAATAGGTAAGGTCGTTATAAAGAATATTATAATCATTGTATCTACTAACAGGCAATTCCTTAACTTCTGGTAGTTCTTCCACAGGTAATAAAGGCTCTTCGAAATTGATGTTGTATGAAAAAATATTGCCATCCTCGCCGCACGAAAATAAATGCCTGGAAATGTATATAATTATAATTTACTGATAAGTATAATAAGGACATTTCAATAGTACGGCTGTTCAGTTAAAGGACCGATATATTCAAGGATATAAAAAAAAACATGCATTAAATAAATTTATTGTTAAAATAAATTAATCATGCATCCAATGTCACTTTTTAAGTCACATAATGAAAAATATTAGGTAGTCACATATTTTTATGTCTTGTACAACAGTTAAATAATAATTAGTAATGATGGCTAGATGTGCGCGTTGGCACTTGGCTTCGCTGTAAGCACATCAAGTATCTCTATCTTCTCTACATAGTATAAATTGAAGTCGCTTTCCGCGTCTGTCTGTCTATCTGTCTGTATGGCCGCTAACTCCTCCTAAACCACGCAACGGATTCTGATGCGGTTTTCATCATCAGTTAGATACATTTTCACGGAAGGTTTATATATATAACTAGCGACCCGCCCCGGCTTCGCACGTAAATTACACCCGTGCGAAGCCGGGCGGGCGGGTCGCTAGTAAATAAATAAAACCGATAGATAACTTAAGCTTATGTCAGTCGTCTAACTGAATACGTAAAATCGTACGTAATTAAACCACGGTAGAAACTTAGTAAAATATTAATAGCTGACAAAAAACATGCTATTTAATATCACGGTGTGATGTAAAGCACCAAAACAGAAAACCTAACTTAGTCAAAAACGACTGCCGGGTGGAACTATAGCTCATATAATCAGACGGTAAAATTATACTACAAAAGTCACTTTGATCATTATCATTATCATTAGGTATAGTCTTCTTACTTCCCATCAAAGCTGAAAGCCAGGCACGTGATGGCGCCCGTGTAGCGATCGTGCATGGGCAAATAGTAGCTGTCCACGAAATCTATGCGTGGCGTTGGTTGTTTCTGGAAAGTTTCATTACTTTTATTGCAGACATAGTGCCAAGTGGAACATTGGACTGGTATTCAGTGCTTGAATTTTCTGTAACTGTATGTTTTTAGTTTTTGAATTGTATTCATTTTGTGCCAGTGTTAGAATTATTAGGGTGGGTAAGAAATGTTTGACCAGAACTCACTTGAAGTATAAGAATTATAAGAATATACAGAAGATGAAGTCTCATGTCCTTGCCAGGTGCAGCGTACAAATCCGAGTTTTTTTAAGTTTTATTAGGTGGTTTTTGTTAAAGTAATATAATATATAAAAATGTGAATGTTAGAAAATTTTCAAAATCATATTTTAGTTCAGTCGTATTTAATACCTAAATTAATAAAATAATTAGGTACTATCTATGTATATTAGTACTATAATATTTTTTTCTAGGGCCTAGTCTCGATTTTAAGTTAATTATTTAGGTCAAGCTCACTGTTGGGATTTCTACCTACAACATGCGCCATTCAATTCAGCTGACAAAAAAATTGCTATCATTGCTATAAAATAGACGGTGAGCTGGCGTTGCGCAGAATGAGGCTGTCGAAGACAGATTTTGTAAGCTAAGCAGTCAATTACTGAAAAGTCTTGACAAAAGGGTGTCTATAACTACTCTCGGGCTAGCAAAGCACCGTCAACACAGCTAGTGTTGCAGGTGTCCATAGGCAGCGGTTTCTGCTTACCATCAGGCGGCTCGCAAGCTTGTTTGCCGCTCGTTATATAAAAAAACATGCTATCACTATTGGGATTTGAATTCACACGCTGCATGGTATCTTGCCGTGTCAACTACAGAAGTACCTATGCGTCAAAACTACCAGTGCTACCAACCTCTTCTTTGGCCAATCTCCTTCCTTTCAACCTTTTCAACAGTTTCTGCATGGCCAGTTTCCAAGTCATGTAGTGGTATTCTGGGTTATCTTCCTCTTCAGTGGGCATCCTCACCATGCGAATGTACCCCGTCTGGGATCCAATCAACAGATACTTGCCTTCGCAACTAGTTTTAAAGTAGATAATTAAATATGAAAAATATCTTGATAATACAAGTGAAGTGAAGTGAAATGAATCAATATGAAACTTATCACATTACATATAGGTGTTACACTGGGCCAAGGAAGGCGCCTCAAAGAGACATATCCAGACACCCTTGCGTCACGTTAACTATTGCATGCATACACCAGCTAGGCGAGTTCGTTAGCTGACAAAAATAATAAACATCCCTAATGAGAAACGCCATTTTGTGCAAACAAAGTAGCGGATATCACGTGACCTTGTGTTCCATCCCCTATAAAAGAGAATCCTTACTTGGGCTCCGTCAGAGCCAGAGAGATCCTGAGATTGAAACATGAGTTCTATTTTCTGGCACGTAATGACAAACAGCGTCGCATATTGCTTATGAAACAAATTATACCTAAACCTAACCAGCATTAAAATTTGTTTTTGAAAGTTATTTTGTGTTTGATACGACCATAGCTCATATTTCAATGTCAGTGTCTCTGCGGGCCGGAAAAAGCCCGCCAGCTTTCATCATCATCATCATCATAATCAGCCTTTTAACAATCCACTGCTGAACTTTCAGCCTACCCCCGAAAGGGTGATTGGGCCATGTCCACCACGCTGGCCCAGTTGCGGGTTGGTCGATTCACATACGCCATGGGCCACCAGCCAGATTTAGTGTGACAAAAATATCAATTAAACTCGACCAAGAACTATTAAGGGCTATTGATAATTAGATAACAACCTTCCATACATCATACCTAATAATTTTACTTCCACGACTTAAAATAATTATTCCTCTTTTTTAATTTGATCGAAACCAAATTTAATAAATTATCTCTAAATTAGCAAAAACAAAAAACGCGGTTTTATATAAGACGGAACGCCGGATGAAGCTTACGTCGGCCGCACCTACAAAATACATACAATAAACAATTTTACATACAATTGTTTTATTGGAGAATGTGTTTTGTAAAAAGTCATGGGACTGGAAACCCATGTCCCATGTCCCAAGTTTAATTTATGGAAGCTGTCTGCAAAAGATTAGATTTATCAATAACCCTGTATAGATACTAGATTCTTACACAAAATGTAACACAGTGAGCTCTTCACACCAGGCGCCGGGGAGCGGTGCATATTTCAAGATCTTATTGTTACCAGGCTTGACCAATAACAAGCACCCGGTCCCTTTCTGGACCACCCAAATACCTTCATCACAATATTGCGCCCATGTTACGGTTGAACCTAACATGCTTTCACTTTCCACTGAAAAATAAAAAAGTATTTTTCTTATATTTGTTTTCATTCCATTTACATTCCTATTTTCTATTTAAAGCAAAATGTCACAACGTTTTAATGTAAGGTTTGGATGTACATTAAACTTACTTAGTTCTATTTCCCCAAGCCACTCTTCCGCCTCATCGTCGTCTTTCTCAGCCTCACCCTGGGCCTTTAGAGCTTCCTCATCAATACTGGCAAGATCTTCTTCTTCTGGGAACGGCCGGTGGCGCATACTGTCCAAATATTCAAGTATTAGGGACAAGCTAGTGGTTTTACCCTTGTACTTTATCTCATTTTACCTGATTAAAAAGTATCTTCTTCCCAACTATATATGTATGCAAAAAGCATCTCGCATTAACAGAGCAAAAGGCTCTGTTGCTGCGTGAAATAAGTACAATCAAACAAACATACGTTCGCAATTATAATATTAGTAAGATGATAAAATGCAATGGCCCTGATATAGAAATGTAAGCCATAGAGCTCATATACCTACCGACCTACACCAGAACTTCCAATGACAAGTAACGTTTCCACTACAATTAAAGTTATGTGCTTTGAATGATTTTTTTTGGAATTTCCGGGTTTTTTGCGTTGCCGTAAACTACTTAGGTATTACTAGCAATTACTAATACAGGAACCTACTTACTATGATTTGTATGTTTTGTACCTACTTCTTGAAGGAGCGCAGAGATAGCCGTCAGCCGTGGCAAATAATAATAAAAGTGTCTTCTAACTAATTCACTGACTAGTCAGTTATCATTGTAGGGCTCTAAAATCTTGTACCATACTTACAATTGTTTTTTCACGAGAATTTCTTTATAAGATACGAATTCAAGCTTGAAAGTGGTGATTTCGGAGTAATCTCGGACATGAATGTTGGGCAACAAAGCCTCCATTATGAACCCGACTTGACCGCACAAAAGCAACACTCGTTCCTGAAAAATACAACTTTTCTATGGTTGGCCATAAAGCTAGGCCACAAAGCTAGGTGTTTGTTTGGAATGTGGAATGAGCTATCTGAATGAGTGTTCCCCGATAGTTAAAATCTGGGTGTTCAAGTCGCGAGTGAATCTGTTTCTTCAAGGCAAGCGTGCCCCATCGTAGACCACATCATCCCTTAACAACAGGCGAGGAGGCGACCAAGTACAAGCCTGTTAACCAATAAAAGAAAAATACTAGTAAGTAAACTAAGTACCTATTAATTCTCATTTCTACTAATAATACAAAGTTTTACTAATATTGTGAGCAAATCTCGAAATGCTGTGACACTAAACTCAGCTCAAATTATTTTTAAGACTGACAGCTGCAGGAGGTTTTTAAAATGAATTTCATTAATCTATATATGAGTAAATTAATGAATCCCTATTTACCTTGGTCACGCCATAACTTGAGAACAACTTTACTGATTACATTCGCCTTTTTTTTAAAGTTTTCTAAAACTCTGTAGAAGGTTCTTACAAAAAGAAATATGAAAATTGCGCAGAAAATTGGAAAATTTCACAAAACTTAACGACGATTTAACTTCACGCGTTTGAAAACGTCTGTCGGGTCAGCTAGTTTTTTTATAAAAAGCTTTAAAAAAAAACTGTAAATTCGAGTCACTTTTGGTAGGGTTTTAAACATAAGATTGTAGCTGGTAGCAGGTATACCTACTAGAGTAAAATAGGTGTTTCTTCTGTTTCTTACCTCACCGGGTTTCCAAGTCATGTAAGCGACATTATTAGGAGTCTGTATGAAGCCTAACCGCTCCAGTTTGAACGGCGTACCCAGTTGTAACTGATACAAGAATATCGTTGTGTCGAGTCCACACGTTACCAACAGAGTTCTGTTTTCGTTTATTGATATCTGGGTAACAGCCTTCGAGTGAGGCTTCAATAGCTGAGAATACAATACAGGGTTATAAGGAAAGGATATTATGCTAAGCATGGATAATACTTCCCTACGAGAGGAATTCAAGAAATCATTCAACCATTGCTGGTGTTGTAACCAATACCACTTTCTATTCTTGTGTTCGTGTAAGGTGTATTAAAATACTTCAGTCAGACGCAAATAAATAACAGCTACGCAATAAACTCGGTACATTCTTTTACGAAATAGATTAAATTACCGATATCAAATCCATGACATCAGGGTGAAGAGAATCCTCGCTGTGGATGGTCAGATTTGAATGTACGCGAACATCTAACATAACCCTTTGACCTATAAGACGCTCCGGGTGCAATAGCAATGTGCGCATAATACCGTCCTTAAATCCGATCATAAGAATACGTGAGGTTTCATCAACCTGCAATCAAAAAAGTTTATTATCTAGTTAACTACGAGTATGAAATTGTTTATTGTCCAGATTTGCATCCATAACTTATTCGAATACAAATTATATTTATTAATTGATGGATAGAAAATAAAAAAATGAAAATTAGTAATTGTATATTAAGATTAATCATTTCAGTATAGTATGTTTACAATTAAAATAGTTGAGTCGCTAATGGGCCGCTGTTATTTCACGTTTCTCTAAATAAGTCAACAGCTGTACTTCCACCTTCTTCGACCACATTAATTTTAAGCTTTGTATAAGATGTGCTTTGTAAGCCTAAGATTATTATTTATTACTGATTGATTATTACTGTGAGGCTAAACTTTGATCACAATTCCACTTGACCTTAAGAGATAATATTGTCAAAGAACGTGAAGCACATGGGGATTCTGGTCACAACTTTAGTTGCTAGGCGAAATAATTTCAACTAGGGTATCAGACGAGCTCTAGAAACTGCGTTATGCAAAAATTTACGTTCATGTTTTTCTTCAACAAAAACTTAAGCTGACTGTTGGTGTCCCTATCCCAGCCATCCTATCCATTGCCACAAAACCCCCACAACCTGATACGTGGTTTTTGACCGCCCGCCCTTACACGCTTTAACTCTTTAAAATTAAATGTTCTTTAGAGTTGTTTGATTATTGTAAGTAGAGTACGTAAATATCTTCAAATAAAAGGCCGTGTTACACAATATTTTTTATAAAAGAAGCAACAACGATCCCTACAATAAGCTATTTCAATCTACAGATACAAACCTACAATATCGCCTGTTTGATGTGAAGAATCAAGTTTCAAAAACTGTGTTGTATGGAAATTACTCACATCAATGGGTGGATAAAGCATACACGTTATTGCAGTTGGAAAAGTATATCTAGCCAGCAGAACGTGGCTTTCCGTACTGTATGCCATCAGAGCCCCATCTTCTCCTGCAGTAATCAGTATCGGATGAGTTCTTAGAGCTGCCATAGCGACTATTGCACCAGCGTGGCATGTCAACACTTTGCGGTGGTTGCATTCTATTTTATCTAATTCGAGTTCTGTAACCCAAACACCTCCATTGCCATCCTAAAAACAATATAAATCGACTGATAATATAAGTAATTGTATAACATACGAAGCAGTATATAGTAAGCAGCCGATGTACATTAGTGTCGGATGTTGTGAACACAAAACTTACTTGAGCGTACCAAAACATATCTTTTTGATGTTTCAAGCACATTATTTGACATCCAGGTACCTGAAAAAAGGTCCAGTAATATATCAGTGAACTGAGTTTTATATGAGACAAAAAATCTCAAAAATATCACACATATAAATATCCTAAATAGAATCAGGTTATCTTTAAGTAAATTTCTTCGTACACAAGTCTCAGCGACGGGATTGAGTTCAACATAAGGGTCATCTTCAGGTGGATCCGACTGTTCCACGGTGTCCCAATACCAAGCGCGCACGCAGCCGTCACGAGCTATTGTCGTCACCTCGTCTCCTGCTGGACTTAGCATGAACTGAATCTAGAACATGATGAGCATGCATCTTGATTAGATATTTTTTTCTTGTGTCACACTAATATTACTAATGCGAATCTGTGTGAAGGTAAAGAAGGAAGGTAGGAAGTTAAATATACATGAATGTGTTTACTTAACTCATTTATTACCAGTCAACATTAATATATCAATCCCCCCAATATCCTGCTACTCCTCCTCTGTGATTTTTGCGTGGGTCATGCTTGACAGTTTGAAGAGCATTTGAAGTAAAATCAATGTAAAAAATGTGTTTGTTCCATATAGGGTAGTCATGGGGACAATGACACTACAACCACCGACCCGTTTTTAAATGATTGTCTACACACAGAAATCCAGTAACAATTGTTTTAATTGGAATAACACATTATGTTGTTTTCTATTCCAGAAATATGTACGGTTGCTGTAGGGTACGAGCCGTATTACAAATCAATCGTAAAATTTTTGATATCTGGATTTTTGGGCATAAAACGAAAATATATAGCAGTAATTGACAATTGTGACGAATAATATGTAAAATAAGTAAACCGTAACAACAGAACAGTTGGCCGATGGGGCCAAAAGGTTCCCGAATAGAGACCACGGGTCGGTAAGAGCAGTGTAGGACGTCCACCCACAAGATGGACAGACGACCTAAAAGAGACTGCAGGGAAACTCTGGATGCAGGCCGCTTTCAACCGACCCTTTAGGAGATCGATGGGGGAGGCCTTTGTCCAGCAGTGGACTTTCTATAGCTGAAATGATGAACCATAACAATAAAATTGTTTATTTTACGTCAGTAATTTAGTGAAATCCACTCTCAAACTATCCTTCAAAAAGTTTTACGAAAAACTGCTTTTGTAAATTGGAAGTAATAAGTTGATATGTTAAGTTTTTCAAAATTGGAAGCCGCTATTTTCAATAAAAAATACATATCTAATATAACAGAAATAAAATTTTCTATACGAATCAGAACGCAAAAAACAGGTTTCGTTGTTTTCTTCGTAAAAAAATGTGAGCTCTTTGTTTGTTACATTCAGTATTCAGCAGAAAGTATCATCGCGTATGAATTGAGTCAAAATTTGTGATACGAGTCCTTACCACTGGTGCTGCATGACAGGTTTTTCTTCCACGTTGCGTCACTTCTACCTTGACAAGTCCGGCTTCCCAAACTAGTACGTTGCCCCATTCACAACCAGAGAGCACCTAAAATTATAAGTATATATAGTGTACCTACTGTTCCTATCAACTTGGGCAAATGAATGTTTTTATTAGTATTAAATACATACCTTTTCATCGGGCATTGGATAAACGCCAAGAACATCGCAAATCTCAGTTTTGCCGAATCTGCCCAGCTCACCTTTCAACTTCAGTCCGGTAAACGTCTCGGCCATTTTCCAGAATTTGATGTGCGCAGCGCCTAAATATAAACACCGACATTTACCGACTCATCATCATCATAATCATAAAAAGTATAAATCTTAGTCAACTGGGATGTGGGCACGCTACTCAGCCCGATCTTCGGCTTTTCTCTTCCAGTCACTGTCAGCTATATCATCACCAGGGGCCTTACGGACAACAGCTAATTGCGGCACCTAATCCGCTCAGTTGGAAAATCACGCGAACGTGAACCTTATCGCGCCCAGATACGGTTTGCGGTCGCGTGATTTTCCAACTGAGCGGATTAGGTGTCGCAATTAGCTGTTGTCCGTAAGGCCCCTGGTCTTGAGTCAGAGCCTCCTGTACTTTACCGAGCCATCAAACGCACCACCTGATTCGTGGTGATATATGGAAGACTTGAAAGGGTGGTGTGAAATTCGAAATCCAAGGACTCATTTATTTCAAATAGTTTATAATTAACCTACCTTTATTACCTTACCTTACCTTTATTAATATTTTTATTCGTAAAACACACACCGAATACACCTGCTGGTGTTCCAAACACACCTGCTGTGGTAAGCTGTCCAGGGCAATAAGGCGAGAACATGACTCCGTTCACATCAAATGTGAAGGCACTCGTGCGTAGGAGAATCTTATGGCGCTTCCAGTTCCAAATCGTCAAGTTGTAATCTGGATCTTTGCCTACAGATGCAAGAAGTTCACCATCTGGGCTGTAAAATAAGAACTATGAGTTAAATATTTATGTTCTTATTAACTAACTAAACTAACCTAATCACACTTCTAATGAGAACTAATACGACACGAAGAAAAATGATTTTATGCCGTGTTGGTTCTCATTAGAATTCTTATTAGAAATTTTGGCACTGAGATTTGGACTGCGCTCGATGTAAATGATAAAGTTTATTTATTTCTTACCTACGCCTACGTCTACAGCTGAACCAATCTTGATGAAATTTGGTAAAGAACTATTAGGCACATTGAGACCGAGCATAGAAAACTTTTATCCCGAAAAATATTTCGGAGACAGCTGGCGTTAATAACATTAAAAAAACGAAGTGACTAGACTACTTGACCGTCTTACTAATGTTCAAACGATTATTTTTTACTGTTTTTAGGGTTCCGTACCTCAAAAGGAAAAAACGGAACCCTTATAGGATCACTTCGTTGTCCGTCTGTCTGTCTGTCTGTCTGTCCGTCTGTCAAGACCCTTTTTCTCAAGAACGCGTAAAGGTAGCAAGTTGAAATTTATACTAAATACTTGAGTCTACGGTTTCTTTCGGCTGTAAAAAAATAAAAGTTGTAAGTCAACGCAATCAAAAGATATGAACGTTTATGTCGCATATTTTGCGATTTCACAGGGGAACCAAAACCTATAGGGTACTTCCCGTTGACCTAGAATCATGAAATTTGGCAAAAAGCAAGTTCTCATAGCACATATATAGGAATAAATCCGAAAGTTATAAATATGAAGGTATATCATTTAAAAATGATTATTTTGCTATTACAAACTTACATTTTGTAGTTGGAATGTATGGAAGAACCTTATTGTCAACTACAAACTTAAGTTTGTCTTTCAATATTTTAACTTCAGTTAGTTTTTTTTTGTTTTTTTTTGTCTGTGCTGTCTTGCGCGTGACGATGGAAAGAGGCCTGACGGTATGACACTTGTGCCCTGGAGGTTGGGGCGGCCCCTTGTATGGGACGCAACTTGTGTCGATACTTTGGCGCCATCACATCTTCCTGAGACACAGGGTAGGGCTGGCGCGGCTGCTAATTCGGCAGAGCAGCACAAGCGTCGCAAATATGCTAACCTCGGCAGTGGTTACATATTTGAGGCGTTTGGGGTCGAGACATTGGGCCCTTGGAGACCGGAAGCTCACCTCATTTTCAAAAATCTTTCAGAGCGCCTGGTTAATGCGACGCGTGACCAAAATGCTGGCGTGTTTCTGGCTCAACGCATTAGCATTGCCATTCAACGTGGTAATGCCGCCAGCATGTTGGGTACGCTGCCAACTGGTAGTGGGCTTGAGCATTTGGATTGTCTTTAGACCTTCAACGGTCTATGGGCAGTCTAACTGTATTTGTAGTGTTAGTTTTAGCTTGTATTTTGTTTAGTTATTAAAGGCACTTGCCCAGTAAAAAAAAACTACAAACTTAATTTTGTCTTTCAATATTTTAACTTCAGTTAGTTTTTTTTTTGGTCTCGCGCTCTGAGGGTTCCGTCTAACGGAACCCTCAGAGCACGAGTCCTACTCGTACTTGTCCGGTTTTTTTTTTACCTAAAATCGAGAATAGAATATGCGTTAGTAGTTCCGTCTCGTAATACTGCATCGATCTCCATTTGCGGCCAGTGGTAGAGCAGTATCAATGGTTCGCGCTCGTTTTCTCTAGCTTCCGCTATTGCGATACGGTAGTTCGGGTCCTTTCTGTATGACTAAAGAAATAAATTATGTATCAAACAGACAGCTCATTATGCTTAAGTGTTATATATATAATAATGTCTAAGTGCAATTTATATAGCTTTTGTTATCTAACGTCTTTTGTTATCTAACGTGTTACGTGTTTTATAGACCTAATTATGGTTACTTATTTTTTTGTATTTTTGTCAGACCTTTTTATATTTTTGAATAAATTATGATTATGTTTATGATTATATATATAAAACCGAAATTCACTCACTCATCACGAAATCTCTAAAACTATGTACTTGACCTACGAAGCTGAAATTTAGCAGGTAGATTCCTCATACTACGGGTCCGCTACGAAAGGGCCGAATTACGGAGCACAAAGGGGGGTTGAAAGTTTATACGAAAGTCTACGGCTAGGAAGTCGCAGCAAACAGCTAGTTGAGTATAATAATGTAAGTAGGTATATTATGTATGACATGACATGTACCTATATGGTTTACTCATGAAACATTATTTCAAATAAAAATTTGATAAGTTTCGATTACATAATGGAAGGCTTATTCGGTTTTTTTATATGAAGCTATCTATAGAAGGGAAGGGGGAACATTATATCATCATCATCATTTCAGCCATAGGACGTCCACTGCTGGATATAGGCCTCCCCCATCGATCTCCAAAAGGGCCGGTTGGATCAGTTACATTTTATTTCATCCAATGAACTCATTGTGCTCGTCATGTACTCGTATATACTCACACTCGTGTAATCTAAGGCTAGAAAGTTTTGCGGCGAAATCTTTTCATGTACGAGACCTTGGCAAGTTAGATATTTTATTCTGAAAACTAGTAGGTACTTAGGTATAATTACAAGTAAAAATACGTACGTACATTCTAATTTCAATATTACTCTTCACATTTTTACGAGATAATTTGAACCATGATCAAATAAAACCAGGTCTGGCATTCCGAGAGTGACACATGCTTACGTTACTATCCAATCGCCACTTCGATGCAACAAACAGAATTCCTACAGGTAATACACGGATATTGGGGAGTTATGATTTCATGCTACTGGTAACACAGCGTCGATGACGTAGGGTTGTGTCACTCACGTCACCTTTGTGTCTCGGAATGCTATACCTGGTGGAGTTAAAAGTGTAAATCGTTATTTGAACTATCGTTTCTCAATGAAAAATTGATCTGCGTCGGTAACATTTTAGCAAGTTTTTATTTTAATTTTATTTGGGAAACGCTGACCCACCTACGCTCTTTTGACATTAATTTGTGAGCTGTAAATTACGAAGTGACAAAAAACATTTAAGAAAAGAAGAAGAAAAGTATCTTCTATTGTTTATTAAGCATCTGTGAAATTAGAAGATTCATTTTTGCAGGGTGTAAATGAACGACCTACTTAAGTCTCAGAGAAGCGTGACTTAAGTGCGTCCCAAAAGTCACGCAGTGCTATAAAATTAATGAACAGAGCGAGTGTTACTGAAACAGCCCCGACAGTGCCGCCAGTGGTGCTCCTTCGGAACCAGGTCTGCTTGGTGTTGACGTCCATGAATGTGACGATGCTGCCAGCCGCCCAGCACACCACCGTCTCGTCGCACGCGCACAGGTTGAAGTACTTATGGCAGTCGTAGCCGTACGAATGTCTGGCTCGCTTAGGAAATTCAAAGAGTACATACCGAAGTATTGCAGGCAGAGCATGACCCCCCGACATAGCACACCCCCGACACTCCATACAAGTGAACTGATTTAAATATCTGCTACTACTACCGGCTTCCCGGCCTATCCACACAAGTTAAGTGTGTGTGTTGGTAATTATTGTAGGGCTGATGAGGTGACATTTGCCTAAATTCAGGGACTGAATTTAGGAGGACAGTAAATTCAGGCAAGTTAAATTTAAAAAAAATATAATTTAATGCAACTCCACGGACTCCAGGGTCCGTGACTTTTATTATACTTGACTACAATTTTGTTAACTTAAACGAATTTACTTAGTTATTCACAATACAGGGAGAGGAAAGTTAGTTATACCTATCTTAATTTAAGGTTAAACAATTCGGTATTAGTGTTGTGTATATACCGCGAGCAGACCAGCGACCCGCAAGCAGCACCCGATCACGAGTATGACACATGTGCCAGCCATCGCCCTCCTCAACCATATCTTAGGGAAGAGAGCGACCCGACACACGACGCCGCCGCAAGAAGGTGCCTTAATAATGAGTTAGGACAGTTAGGATCCCAAATTTAGGAAAGGAAAACTGGCTCCTTACTTCTTAACTCGCCTCATTTAATTTAGGAAAGTCAGTCGGCTCGCGCTAGTGTCTATTCTTTGTGTAATAGTTAGTGTTCTTTGTAAAGCAATATTTGCGATATTTATGAGACACCGACGCATTTCTCGCTTATCCACTTGCTTGAGATAGAAATTCATCACGCGACCCGCCCGACTTCCAGGAATAATTTTATTCATAAAAATAAAATTGCACGCTTTTTTCAGTGGTCCTACAATACTATCAGTGTAAAGTTATATGATGATTTTCGGGATATTTACCGTGGTCTTCCCGTGAACATGGTGCATGTAACTGCGCCGAAATATCGGGAGCTCATTCCACAACCTTACCACGGTAAATATCCCGTAAATAATCATATAACTTTAGTGAACAACCGTGATAGTTTAAAACAGTGTTTTACTAACAGTCTAATTGATAATCATTGTTCTTAAGCTACTTACCTATTTTTACAAAATATAATAAAGGATACTCAAATACAAGCAAATCCAAGGGTATTGTCGATTTCTTGGAGTTAACGGCTCCGGAAAAGAAATCGTCCTGGTCATAAACTGTGAGGATCGACTCAGCTTCCTCCTCTTCTACTGCCTCTTCGTGAATTTCTTCTTCGTCTACTTCTTCATGCAGTTCTTCTTCTGGTGGTGTAGAATTTATTAAATGGCAGATGCATCTATACTAGCTACTACCGAATCATACTTAGGCTTAATATTACAAATGTGAAAAGTTTGTTGGTTTGTTTGTTCCTCTTTCACGCAGCAATAGAGCAACGGATCGACCTGTTTTTTTTGGGTATAGTCCATCCGCGGGGCGCACCTGGTATTATATAAAGATACTGCATGATTTGCCACCTGTGAGCGAAGCACGAATGCCTACTGAATATCTACTCTATATTTTATTTTAGTCGATGCTCTATATACCTACGTAATACTTACATAATAATATAATTACGAAATTCAATATTTCTATGGAATTTTATTCGTATCAAACGTTTGTACTTCGCCCACTTGTCGCTGTTTGTAAAACATACATTAATAAGATTACCATTGGCTGGAACTACCTTAAATATGAATTGAATGGAATTGTCTTACTGAATTAATTCTGAAAATCCTTTCAGAAAATAACATTAATACATTGTCCCGTTTCGTTCACAACCCGAGTAAATCCACGGGCAACAGCTAGTAGGTAAACTGTGAAAAAATGTTTACGCTTACTGTAAGAGTCCGTGTGCATTTTTGTCACAGTTTACTCAGTTTACAGTGAGTCTTACATTATGTTTATCGGTCGAGACGAGCGTATTATGATGAAGGAGCTCCGAAACCGGTCGAATTCGGTCGAGATACAACGACAAAACGGTTTAGTCTCACGTTATGTATATCGAAACACTACCTGAAACCCGCTACTTCGTACACGTAGAGCTCGGCCTTCGGCCTCGCTACTGCAACCCGTTATAGCCCGTTATAGCGTGTGTTATTATTATTATTTATTTATTTATTATTAAAAACACTTATAACACCATTACAGATAAACTAAAGCGATGCTATAACAACTTAAATAAATTTAAACTCTTTTAATTTTAAGGTACAAAAATTGTATTGTATATAATTATTTACGTAATTGTAAATAGTTAATTTTTTGTAATTGTTATTCTAATGTATAAGCTATATTATTGTAAACTTTCATTAAAATCCATTCGGTAGTTTTTTGCGTGAAAGAGGAACAAACATCCATACATCCATACATACAAACTTTCGCGTTTATAATATTAGTACGATAATGTAAGTGGAAACAGTTTTGTCACACGAGTTTTTGTAACCTGATTTTTTTTATTGGGGAAGTGCCTTTATTACCTAACTAAACAAAATACAAGCTAATACTAACACTACATATACAGTTAGACTGCCCATAGACCGTTGAAAGTCTAAAGACAATCCAAATGCTCAAGCCCACTACCAGTTGGCAGCGTACCCAGCATGCTTACGGCATTACCACGTTGAATGGCAATGCTTATGCGTTGAGCCAGAAACACGCCAGCATTTAGGTCACGCGTTTTGAAAATTAGGTGAGCTCCCGATCCCCAAGGGCCCAATGTCTCGACCCCAAACGCCTCAAAAATTTGCAACCACTGCCGAGGTTAGCAAATATGCTAACCTCAGCAGTGGTTGCATATTTGCGTCACTTGTGCTGCTCTGCCAAATTGGCAGTCACACCAGCCCTACCTAGTGTCTCAGGAAGATGAGACGGCGCCAAAGTATCGACACAAGTTGCGTCCCATACAAGGGGCCGCCCCAACCTCCAGGGCACAAGTGTCATACCGTCAGGCCTCTTAATTTGCTTTACGTAGGCTTCGACGAAAATGTACATTCAAAATGTACATTTACATCGAGGTACATTTTCATATACCTACTTACCTATTAATTTATTTAAGATAACTGGATTTATTGCTTTTGCTTAGTGCATTCATTTTATAGTCTTTCATTCACTACCAATGTATGGTATTTTTTTAAATAAAATATTATCATTCTTACCTTCTCCTGGAGCGACTGGTTCATCTTCGTCATCAGCCATTTCGGCATAAGTTCAATATATTTTTAATCGATTTTTTAAAATAAATTAACCAATGACAGTTTTAAAAAGTAGTACATCAATGAAATTAACTATAGATTCGTACCTATACTGAATCTATGAAATTAACAGATTTTTTTCCTCGTGTAGTCAGTTGACACAAAGTTGACAAATGACAACACAATGACAAAATCAATAATTTTCTAACAAATAAAAATAGCACTCTCAACACAACTTTACCATGACAACATATTAATTTTCCGCCCGTTCCGTTTCTAAGGTTTCCCGCATTACCATGGACATTTCCTTTTCCTTTGGAAGTGAAGCACAATTGCCACTTCCGGTAATAGTGCTGCGAATATCGCTATTCTCAAAGATCGATTTGCATTTGAAATCTAATCTTCAAATCGAGACTAAATCCGGATGGTTCCGAATTTTCGCCATGGTGTAATATTTTCATAGACTTGTGTATTTCGTGTTAATGGTGGATTATTATTTTTATTTTATTTTATAAGGAAAACATACAGCTGCTAATTAATACAGTAGATATGAGATAAACAGTTACACAAAAGCCAAAAACATGTTTTCACATTATATTATAGTAAAGAAGCGTTCAGATAGTCCCTTGCTGGAAAAAAATTATGTAACTAACGCCAAAAACGATCACATGCAACAAGTTTTAATTTTGGGTGAGAAATAAAAATAAAAATCCGGAGTAGGTACCGAAAATATTCATCGGCTGCTGCCAAACCCTGTAGTAAGCCATCTAGATGTCGAGGGAAACGGTGAGTGCTTAGTAAATAGTGAATGTATTCGAAAGTGGCCAAGTGAATAGGCATATGTTCTAATGTTTAATTTATTACAAATAACCGGCTTAGCGATGAATATAACTAAATACATTACACATACTGAAAAAATAATTTAAATTGGCTGATAAATCTCTGGATAGAGAGGGGATGATCTATCCCTTTCTGGCAAAGCGTGCGTTATTATAGCATTTGTATGGCACTCCTGAGCCGTGACGTCACGGCTCAGTATAGTGCGCTCTCTGTCTAGCATGACATAAAATTCTTATATCTTATATTTTTTTTTGTACTAATTTTAATTTTGTTTTTGCTTTTACGAATGACATTAGAAAATCTTTAAGTTTTTGTTGATGTGCTCTATTTATGATCAGCTTTTTTATGAGGTAATAAAAAAATATTAGTCATATTTTTATATATTTTTAAAGCGTCTAGCAAAATCTTATACTTTACTAAGCTGGGTGGGGCATATTATGGCAGGAAAATATGTAGTACGAGGCGATATGGCCCTGATAGTTAGAGCCTGCCCAGTAATAGTCGAAAAACTAAGAAAAACTATGGTTCCTTGCCCTCGTGCCCTCACAGCTTGCCACTCTGTGCAGCTTGCCGTATATCTGTGAGCTTGCCCTTCTTGCCTTTGAGTCGTAATGTTTTTTTTTTTTTTTTTTTTTTTTTTTTATGGCAAAAGTTAAGATAACATTATTGCCAGCAACAAGTATGACTGAAGAGAGAAAATAGAAGACGGAATTTAGAATTTGTTAGCTGAAACAAAGAAAATATCCTATATAATACAGAGGTGAATTAATGTTATAACAAAACAACATGAATATTTATTACAATTATTATATTACATACATAGGGCTGCAAAAATAAAATAACTACAATTTAATATTATTTACAGAAATAAAATTTGATAATGAAGCGATTGAAGGGGGGTCTAAATTATACAAAAGATTGTCGATATGAATGGGAAATGGAAATTTATAATGAATTAAAAAGTTGAAAAATGAATTGTGATCTAAATTGGAACAAGAAAAGAAAATGTGGTTAAGATTGGACTCGTCCATACCACATTCGCAAATGGAAGAATCTTTAATTCGTAATTTATGTAGATGCACTCCAGTACAGCAGTGGCCAAATCGCATTCTAGAAATCATGGAACAGAATTTTCTATCACATTTAGTCTTAAAGAACCAGGGTTTGGGTGGAATAAAAGGTTGATATTTAGCAAAATTCGAACCTGTCCGTCGACTGCTAAACGACCATCTCTTCGACCATCTAGCCCGTAAGAAAGCTGTCCGTATAGGAGTCGTAATGTTGACTTGACTTGACTTCTTGGGTTAATGGCCTCTATATAGTCACAATAGGGTATTTGACTACTTTTGGGAAACTATTGCACATTATTGCCTGATATAATTTAATATATACTGCATTTATATTTTCTGGATATCAGTCGTATTTGCGATATAAATCGATGTTAAAGTTTGAATAAAAAAATATCGCGCCAAAACGCAGACCTGCGTCATAGCTCCGGTCGAGCGACGATTGACGTCACACAAAACAAAACAGCTGCAGCCAGGCAGCAAAAATTTAAAAATCACTAATTTTCTAATAGAAGTAATGGTTTATAAATGTTGTGTAGTGCCACAATGTACAAATACTTCCATAAAACACCGGAAAAACTATTCGTTTCTGTTCCAATGGACCCCAAAACTCGCAAAAAGTGGTTGGAACTAAGTAGCTCGTAGAGAACCCAAAAGTATTTGAGCTAATTCAAGTGTTTCTATGTGCGAAGATCATTTTGAGGTACATATTTGAGTCTATATATTTCTATTACAATTTGTGTTTTTATTGCATTACTATTTTATGTACTGTTACTTTCTTTTTAAACATTGTAAAGACATAACCTAACAAAATAGTGATATCCACCTACTACAACATACTTTTTGTACAACTTGATTGAATGTTTTGCTTGGAGAACAATTAAAAATTAATACTTACATTGTAGTTTTTACGTTTTGAGTTCTACAGCGTAGAAACAATGACGTAGATTATTATTGAAGAAATATGCAACCATAAATACATTAATTTTTGGGTAAGTTACTGCTGTCTGCTTGCACAAAATGTTTCTCCATTCTTCTCACATTTAACCTCCGGACTGTTTTTGGTGATAATTTCTGGATAAATCGCTCTCAAAATAGCTTTACAACATTAAATTCGCAAATATCAATACAAAATCTGTTTGTTTAGATTTGTGTGACGTCACTAGGGATGAAGCCAATTACAGACCGTTTTCGATCACGTGATCAAATGTCGAAAATACAGTTATTTTATACGCGTTTTTTACAAAAAATAAGCATATTTTTATAAAAAAATCAATGAAATATGCTTTTTCATTGTGTCATGTTTATGGATGATGTCAATAGGGTACTTGACTGTATTAAAAATATTATGCCAATTGACGCCATCCATAAACATGACATAATGAAAAAGCATATTTCATTGATTTTTTGATAAAAATATGCTTATTTTTTGTAAAAAACGCGAATAAAATAACTGTATTTTCGACATTTGATCACGTGATCGAAAACGGTCTGTAACTGGCTCCATCCCTAGTGACGTCACACAAATCTAAACTAACAGATTTTGTATTGATATTTGCGAATTTAATGTTGTAAAGCTGTTTTGAGAGCGATTTATCCAGAAATTTTCACCAAAAACATTCCGGAGGTTAAATGTGAGAAGAATGGAGAAACACTTTGTGCAAGCAGACAGCAGTAACTTACCCGAAATTAATGTTTTTATGGTTGCATATTTCTTTAGTAATAATCCACGTCATTGTTTCTACGCTGCAGAACTCAAAACGTAAAAACTACAATGTCAGTATTAATTTTTAATTGTTCTCCAAGCAAAACATTCAATCAAGTTGTACAAAAAGTATGTTGTAGTAAGTGGATATAACTATTTTGTTAGGTTATGTCGAGCTTTACAATGTTTAAAAAGAAAGTAACAGTACATAAAATAGTAATGCAATAAAAACACAAATTATAATAGAAATATATAGACTCAAATATGTACCTCAAAATGATCTTCGCACATAGAAACACTTGAATTAGCTCCAATACTTTTGGGTTCTCTACGAGCTACTAAGTTCCAACCTTAGATTGGTTCCAACCACTTTTTTCGAGTTTTGGGGAGTTTTGGGTGCATTGGAACAGGAACAAATATTTTATCCGGTGTCTTTATGGAAGTATTTGTACATTTTGGCACTACACAATATTTATAAACCATTACTTCTATCAGAAATTAATTAATCATCGAACTTTTGCAGCCTGGCTGCAGTTGTTTTGTTTTGTGTGACGTCAATTAGTCATGTGATCGGAGCTATGACGCAGGTCTGCGTTTTGGCGCGATATTTTTTTATTCAAACTTTAACATCGATTTATATCGCAAATACGACTGATATCCAGAAAATATAAATGCAGTATACATTATTTTATATCAGACAATAATGTGCAATAGTTTCCCAAAAGTAGTCAAATACCCTATTGGCATAATATTTTCAATACAGTCAAACACCCAAACACCCTATTTCTGCCAATGTCCGTTTCGAGTCGTAATGTTGTTGGCCCTGCACATATGCCAAAAATTGTGTACTGTCAGTTGTCATACGTTGTTATTGTATTTGACAGTTGAAGAATTGATTATATTGACATTTGAAAAGTTCCTAGTTTTCCACCTTATGCTATGCGAGAAACATAGCATTTTTATACTTGACTCTGTCTGTTGCAGAGTATTGCACAACGAAACGAATAGTGCTATCTCGTTCACAAAGATTATGAAATAAGACGTGTTGTGTTGGTTGGTTGTGTTTTGCTATTTTTTTTGGACTCTGAACCTGATGAACTTTGTTTTTACATTTTATCAACATTATTTTGTAAAATGTCGCAACCACACAGAAAAGCAGTAGTATCTTTATACAAAAATGTACGTATCATTCAATTGCCTAGTCAATATTACTCATTTCGTCTCCACAGTACCAACGAATAAATACTTTAACTAATTTGCAATTATCATTTAGTGATTATGTGACCTACACCCAAAGTGAGCTTTAGTTTAGACACGTATGTAAGTAAAACTAAATAGTTATTGTTTTTCTTATTTCAGCTTCTATACCTAGGCCGAGAGTGGCCTCAAGGCTATGACCTGTTTAGGAAGAGATTACACAAAGTGTTTTCAAAAAACTGCGATGAAACCGACCCTGAGAAGATAAAGATCATGATAAAACACGGCGACTTCGTTGTGAAGGAGATAGAAGCACTCTACAAACTTAAAAAGTACAGAGCCATGAAAAGGAGGTACTATGACGACAGTTAGCTACCCATAAGGTAATCAATTATTTTTTAAATTCCTTATACATTGTTGTTAATAAATCCTTCAATGATATTTTTTAAATTAGCATGTACTTACCTACTTATCTGACCTTTTGGAAAGACTTAGATTTTGTGTAACAATTGGGACCATGATATTATGATCCATCATATAATATGTTGCTAGTTGTAAGTAATAGTAATTGTACAGTAGAAATAATCTGACACAAAAATTGCAGCTAACTGTTTTTGGATACTTAAGATGATTTACCTAGTATAAAAAGTATTTAGAGATAAGTAAGTAAAACAAATTGTCTATGTAATTAATGTATTATAGACATTCTTTATAGTTTACATAATTCATTTACTATAGGTAATAAACTCTATTTAAATCAATAAGTGTTATAATAAAAATAAAATATCTAATATTTTAAACAAACACAATATTAATAAACATATAACACAATTTTGAATCAATGATTTTCATTTAAATGGCAAGTGATATGACAATTTAGATAATCAATTTCAGGGTTAGGTATATACATTACAATCTATGATAACAATTGTATTAACAAAATATCAAAGTCTATTTGGTGCGAGAGATGGCAATGAAATACCGATACACCCTGCATTCTTGTGACCGGCTACGTTGGAAAACATGTTTTGATTACACATTAACGTTTCTAAGTTTAGCGAAGAAGTGGGTAACAAACAGCAATTATTACAACAGCACAACGCATCCGGCACCCGGCCGTATGATGTGCGGGCGCCGAACATTAACACTTCAAGTTACGAGTGACATTCAAAACTGGATTAAATATGTTTTGTTTCTACAATTACCTACAATGTCTTGGTCAATATAATACAAATTTATCTTATTTCGTGGTCATATTAATGACCATGCCACGACTTGGCCATTGACTTCATAGTACAGGATTACTAACTGTATACAGGAAGAGTCCTATTAAAAGATATAAGGCCTGTTAAACCTGTTCATCACTAATTTGGCTAAATCATTGAACTATGAATAATTAATTTCAAGTGATGAGCATAGTGTGCAACGTATGATGCGCTGTACACACAATGTTTGTCCATTGAAATTCTGTTGTATTGAAAAAGATATAGGGGCCATGTTTCTATGATTTCATTTTAGTCAGGTTATTTTAAGTGGGTTTAATAGACTATTATAGTCTTTATTCACAGTAAAAGACTTGGCAAACTACACCAAATCATATTATAAAAATGCTACTAGTACACCAGATTATTTTACGTGCCGATATTGTAACGGTCATGGTATTGGCAGGTGTAGTGTGTCATATGCACAATGGCAAGAAATGAGCAGTAAAAAGGTAACAAGCAAACATTTTTTTGTAATTTAACTCTTGTAATCTATCTTTGGTATATTTTACATTGCGTTGCACTCCTTCAAATTATAACAACTTTCTTTGTTTAAATAAAAAATAAATAAAATAAATAAATAATGTTATGATAGACACCAAAACATGTTTTTCCCTTTTTGGACATGCTTTCTCAGTGATTTTATATGTATAAGTAAATGTGAAATTGCTCGAGGGAGAGAACTGCGATCAGGTGAACACTGTGAACAGGCATTATAAGTATTAGGTATACATAGCTCCTTCCAGTCAGTGAAAAGTCCTGTACTATTTAACGTTAAAGTCTCCTTTTCCGTTCATTAACAAAAAATAAAATGACACAAGTTAGTTGAGACCTAAAATCTACATACATACATCAGTTTGACATTTAAAATAAGGCGTTTTTATTTAGTTGTAGCAAATATATGATAACAAATAGTAGAAAATTAAATGACTTTTCAAACAGGTCACTTTAATATTATAAATGCAAAAGTTTGTGTGTAAGTGTGTATGTTTGTCTTTACTCCACTCTGTAACGGATGAACAGATTTGAATGAAATTTGGATTGGAAGTAGTTTACATCTTGGATTAGCACATAGGATTTTTACCGTTCCTGTAGCATTGCTGGTGAATCCGTGTGGTGCTGCTAGTACTAAATTATCAGCAAAATAATTTAGAAACTAAAAAACTGTTCTTTCCTGTTGCTAGTTTAGGTACAGGGTTAAACAGAACAGCTACGCTACAAAATGGGGGTAATTGTACTATATTGGCGTCAATACTGTAGCTACCTATATGTTGCATTATGTCCAAATAAATGATTTTGTATTTTGTACTCATCACTTTGAACTACCTGTAGATTGACCTTAAAATTGCAAATTTAGAAATCAGCTGCTCCAATGTTGTCAAGTGTCAAATCCGGTGTAATTTTGTACTCCAGCGAAAGAGATAAGTGATAAAGGTCATTGTATGAAGGACACTAGAGCAGATGATTAAAATATTTGCGATTCAGGATTGGACTTATTGTAAATGTTATTCAGAATTATGGTGGGTAGGTATTTAATTTATTTATAATGGCTCCCTTTGGCTTAGCGTAGCATAGTCTAACCCTGTAATTTTGTATGTTTTTTTTTATACTTAAAAGCGTTTGTTAATCTTATTTTAGTTATAATGTTATTACATATTTGGCTAATTTTCTTATGACAATTTTCATCAGCGATAATGAGATACTCATTACAAAAATGAGACGAAAAACTTTTAACTAGTTTCCGAAATGGTAACTGTGTCATTTTACCTTTGAGTGTTACCATTTTATATTCTGACTTGTAGGTATTGCAGCTAATGATAAACTTACCTTAGTTTACACTAGCGATTATTCACATTATTTCGTGTTTCCTTATCAATATTATAAAATGTTATATTAAATAGCATTTGGAATGTCTATATTGTCAATTCTACGGAGGCTCGACCGCTCTTACGATCAGAGATTATAAATTTGAGTGTTATCGCAACAGATCCATAGTAGCTAACACATTTCTATCCCAAAGTCCCATCTGTCATCAGCTGAAATTGAGCCAATCATGGAACTTTCCCTTTTACTTTCTCTCGTACTTTTAAAACTTTATGTAAACAAAGTGAACCAAATAATATTTATAATTAACTTACATTTATATTCTGGAGCAAAGCTTGAAACTTGATACCAACCTTTTATTCATAAACGTTCAACAATCTAATCGACAAATAAAGTCCATATAATAAACTGCTCAGTCGAGTTCTCGCTGACGAGAAGTATTATTTCTTGCGGAAACGTAACTAAGCACACATTAGCTAAACCAATAACGGTCTTACTGTGAAATGTTAGTTAAGGTAATCTATGCTTAAAATTGTTCTGTCTACTTTTCGCCGAGGGAAATAGTCACGCGTGAAATCGACACAGCAATTTGAGTCATTGATTAACTTAATTAAAGTTAATTAGGTGAGGCCGTAACGATCTTATTTAGAAACGTCTGAACGTCGTTTCTAAGTAAGACATTAAGATTAATGAACGTTTCTGGATACGACTGATATTCTTAGCTGATTTTAATTTACAATTTTGAAAAATCATTTCTTAATATAAATAACGCTTCCTAACAATGAATCTGTTGCAGTTTGCTATTAATACAACCTATGTTACATTAATTATTCAATTTATTGTTAGATACAGTACATGAACCACAATTTCTATCCCTACATATTCGTGTTGGTGCACTTCTACATGAAGCCTGTTCTTTTTACTTCTATAGAATACATATTACGTGATCGTGAAATTTAACATGTGATTATAGTAGGTATATACGTACACAATAACATAATTATACGTATGAGACCAACAACAGTGAAGCGTTAGTAAGATACGAAGGTAACATTGTTACTTTATATGCAAGTATGACTGGATCCTAACACTGACTAATACTTAGGTACACATTTCAAATGCTTGAAAACGATACCCAATGAGAAAGTAAATAGAAGGCAACTGTATTATGATATTCATTCATGATATTGCTATTGAAGTTTCGATAAATCTTGATGATCATTATGTTTGACTAGTTTCGATGATATCACATGTAAACGAATGGCCATTTCGATATCCATGGAATTGATGTCACAAAACAATTTAATAAATTATAAACTAACCTAGGGTACATACATTTTTAATTATTTTTAAAGTTGTCATGCCTTAAAGTAACATTTTTAAGATACCTATGTTATAGGCCTAATGTTCCTCCTTAGAAAAGAAATGTCTATGTAAATAAAATAGGCAAAACTTGAGTTTGATAATATATATAAATTAAAGATTCTTATCTCAGGAGGAACACAATTTAGTTTACAATAAATGGATATCAATACTTCAACACTTATGAATATTAAAATAGAATGTAGTAATTTTAACAGGATTCAACTTATTTACATAGCATTAAACAGGTAGGTAGTTAAATAAGTAGACGATAGATAAGGTCTTTGTTGAAATCCTCAGACACAACGATCGCTTCTTTCAAAACTGAATTTAACAATGCATACACCGATATAAATTATTAGCAGATTTATATTACTTTCATAAACGTTATGAAAATAAATATTAATTTCGTGAGGCTAAAAGAGCTTATATAAGTGTTAAGTACAAAAGCAAATAAAATGTTGCCTATTATTAAATCCTACACACTCTTCACACACATAATATTGCCCAATCAATTGTTATAACAATCTAACAACATTCGAGTATTTACTAAGAAGGAAAATAGACGTAGAGCACAGAATCTAGTCTCACATCGATATTAAAATAAAATTATGCGTTTTTATAAACAACGTGACTGACAATAATATAAAATTGTTTATGGAAAACACTGTTTTAAACTATCACGGTTGTTCACTAAAGTTATATGATTATTTACGGGATATTTACCTTACCACGGTAAATATCCCGTAAATAATCATATAACTTTTTGTTTATGGAAATTCCTATTATCACGATACTATGTAATGTTTCTGCATTGTATAATTTCTGCATTGTGTATTTTCATAAATAGATTCCATACTATGTTACTTGTATTAAGGACACAATCATAAATGAGGATATTAAAGCTTGCCATAGTATTAAAATATAGTCTAATGTAATAGAAATTCTTGATTGTAACAATGGAGATAGGTTTTTCAGGTTAATTAAGTTATTGAAAAACAAGGCGGTAAAATTTCATTTACACTAACATAAACATACGTACTTAACGAAACCTTTTCATGTATGCTAATTTTAAAACATATATAAACAGCTAACGTAAACACGTAGCTAAACCCTTCTTGATTTTGCTCTTATTTTTACATTGTAACTACACATAAGTTATAAACATATACCAAAATAATAGTTGAAAACATGCACTAACTAAGCATTATCAAATAATAATAAAACCAAGCCAAAGTAGTTTTGTTAACATGAAATAATATTTTCTTTGTTCACTCGAAAAAAACGGTTCGCCTGTTCTTCGCGCTCGCGTCTTCATCTTGGGTACTGATCTCTTCCTGAAACCGCAGAACAAATTACGTTGATCAAGTAATAACTGCAATGGGTTGAGTTTATTCATAATTATGTCTAGTGTGGCCATGTAATTTTTTCACTATAATTATCTACTTTCCCACTGCTTACCAAAATTCTTCTCTATCTCTTTCCAATTGGATCACCAGCCAGATCCGAACATTAATAAATAAATAATAAATAAATACCTGCCTGCCTTGTTCACGCACGTTTTGACGCAACGTTATTTAACGGTATTTCAGACTTAGTCTGTCCGTTTGATACTTTGGACTCTGCGCTTAATTGATCTTATAATTGTAAATTGTAAATCACTTACTGCAGTGTTTCATTTAATCTTTCTTCTCTCCATCTTCTGGGTCCTTTAGGGTATGCCACTGTGCGATGGGGCGCCGCGGGCTAGCCAGCATGTCGGACCAGTGGCGCAGCTCGGTCCCGGACGCGTTGTAGCCGAGTATTACCTTGCCGATAGGCTCCGATGTACCGATGCGGTCGTAGTCCACCACCGTTACCACTAGATTCACTTTCTGAAGTGCAAATCACATTTTAGTAAACGACAAGAAACTCAACAAGTCAGACAAGAAACCACTAAGAATGATGATGAGCAATCTAAACACGGTAAATGCGAATTGAAATCACAAGTGTGGTATATAAAGCTCTGACTAGAAATCTAGTTTTATGTTGTTAGTAAGAAATTAAGCTAATTGTTTAGCGAAGTAGTGCTTCAGAGGTGAACGTTTAAAATGAAATTGATTAAAATTGTGATGTTTCAAAAAACGTGAGGGACTCTAATATAAATAGAGTGAAATGCAAAGTAAATACAGAATATAATCTAATTTGGAAAACACAAGAGCTTACGGTTACTTACATTAAATAAAATTCATTAAATATAATTATGTTCACTAATCATTTGTGTGAAATAAAATCGCTGCATGATTACGATTACAAGCAAATTTTAGTTTTTTTAAGAGAGTACTGCGTACGTAAATTTCAAATGTAGTACGGCTCAAAACTAACTTAGTACCCTTCGTACGTTTTAAAACGTTTGTACGTTAACAATTGCAAGCAGTTATATTGTAGTCAAGACAAAGCACATGCAACAAGATACAACTAAGTACACAGATGCAGAGTTTTTTAACGAATATAATACAGTTGAAAGTTAAAATACATACCTCAGATCAATAAATAAAAAGACTAAGCACATGACGTGGAATATAAAGAATAAAAAATATAACTATTCAACAGAGTTATTGAAGAAGAACGAGGAACTGGATTCCTTAAACCATAAGTAATTACAATTTGAAGTCACCAAATTGCAATGCAGTCACGAGGGGAGATTGTCGAACACCACTTAGTTGCAGGATGGGAAAAACATATTGAATGAAACCAATGTAGTTACAATGGTCAATAAATATGAAAATCTTCATTCGAAACACCAAGTTACAAATGAAGGTCAACATGATATCCTTGAAGAATGTAACGACATCGGCTCTAAACAATATAAGACAGGGATAGGTTGTTGTGAGTTGGAATAGACTAAGGAGTAAAGACAGATGTGAAAGCGTCAAAGGATGGAAGCGAAACATCAAAAGAACTCTACTGAGGATCTACTACGCTATTGACCAAGACAACCAACCCAAAATAACAGAACATAAGTTATTTAATTCTTTGCTACTCTTTCATAACTTAATTCTGATGAAGTAGATACTAATTCGCAATTTCAACGTTAGGGAACCATATAATGATCTCATGTAGCAAATGAACAATGCGGGGTGTTCTTTTAGATGTCGGACATACTATTCGAGGATATCATTGTAATTATCATTATAAACAACTTTTACTCAGAGACCTACACTGAAATCGCGGAAAAAATCAGCTTTTCCACAAGTACACTTCGTTTAGTGTTAATTATATTTTTCTATGGAACAACAGTTTTTTTTTGCCGTGATATCAGGGTTGGTCCGAAAGTAAAAGTTCTTTACAATAATGAGTACAACGTTATCCTTGCATATGTCCGTCATCTGAGATACACCTGGTAAATAAAACGTGTTTTAATGCTAAGTACATAACATTCAAACACTGAAAATAATTCGATGCTTAAAGGATCAGGATTGGCTTGGATGCAAGTGGTGTGCCTACCACCAATGTATACTGACAACAATTAGTACACAACATCAAGTCACGCACAGAATAGACAATTTTGAGTGAAGAAGACTCAAACGTCGGCATTTTTGAAATTTGTTTCGGTATTCTTCATTCGCGTTGTCAAAGCCGTGCGCTGCAACATCGAATTTTGTATAAATCTCGGCTCGCACCTGTATTTGTTCGAATGGTACTTCAAAAGTAAATGACTCGTTGTAATAGGGATTCAGTGTGCATTTCTTGATGCTCGTTTTCTTCTTCTTGAGACGTTTGCCGTTTTGCATGAGTGCTATCTTTACGTACGGATCTGTTATCAGCCACCGCAGATGCAGGATATGAAAAAGACAAAAACGTGATTACATAGATCTATCAACTTATAGCAAGTCTAACAAATACGATTAAAGATGATAATGTAATAATTAACTAGAAAAAGATTAAAGTAGATACATAAGTTAACATATTATATGAATATGTATGCATTGTAAAAAATATAATATATTCTGACGAAATCCAATAGCTAAATTATACTCGCGTAAATATCAAAAAGTGCCATATGAACGTTATTAATGCAGTATAACTTAATTCGAACGGAATTAATTACTTACGTAATTTAAAGCATAGGTACCTACCATGTGTGTCGAATACAATGAAAAGCATCTACGATAAAATAATATCGATTGTATAGTGTAATGATGTATGTTATTCGTGAATTAAAGTTAGACCATGCACAATATTCAGTTAAGAACGTCACACTGGACATACATTTGTACAACGACAATAGTGGCGCCACACATAATGCTTGTATGTGTGCGGCTGGCCTTAGAGTAGGCAAGTATGTTGATAACGTAATATACCTACACAAGAAAAAGTACCCAAAACCCTGTGAAATCAGATAAGTTATGTAAATAAATCGTTATAGGCGTAATTAAGTAAGATAGTCGATAGTCATGTGTTACCGAAGTATATAAAACATTACCTGATAAGCCGCCCACGTCCATTTTCTTCAGGTTCTTGGCTTCCAAAATTACCACAGTGAGTTTGCCAGCCGTCGGTACGTAACGCAATGAGAAACATATGTCTCCCAACTTGTTATCCTGAAATGCATATACATTAAAATTAATTTGCATTTAACGTCATCACCTTAACAAACAAGTTCTTTAAAATACTTTTAAACACGTACATTTTCATCGTACTTATCATTATTCATATAATAACTTGATCATACGAATGTAACTATTTATATTGCTACTGAGTATAAAAAAATATTTTAGCTAGGATTTAAAATCTACTTATATCTGTGATGTAAATGTATTCCCAAACATACGCTATATGTTTCAAAAACTAAGTAGGTATAGTTTTAATTAGTTTAATTGAGTGTGACAATGGAAGATATAGGAGATTAGTTGAGTGAGGAACAGCGTTCAGAGAACGGGTTTGAAAAGCTTTTCGTAAAACATACAAATAATACGGGCCATAAATAACGCGGCTTAGGGTGGGTCGGGGCACGCAAAATCTCGTTACACCAAATAAAAACAAATGAACAAAACATTAGCACCGTGTAGTCACCTAAAAGCAAGTTTATGGCTGTTGGTACATCGACACAGAAATTCAGCTTACAGATTTACCAATCAGTAACTAAAACGTTGATTAATACTTTAACTGTTTCCTATAAAAAGCTGAAAATCTATGCCGATCAACGTGCTTGGAAGGCATAGCCCTTAACAGTTAACATTGTAGCCTCGAAAGATAGTATATTGCATCTAGACATAGGCACATTTGACGAACACTTTCATTGCGTTACATATAACGTTTTAGCACATGTCATTTCATCTAATAAAAATAAATTAAACACGATACATAATACATTATATAGGTTTTAACACAATCTAGACGCACAAAATAAAAATATACAACGTTTTTTTATAATACAACCTAAAATGAAGCATTCTTGCCGCTGAAATGTAAAAAATATAGTTTGGTTTGTAAATAGAAGATAGTGGTTTTTATTACGATCTGTTGCCGAAATGAAGCCAATTTTATATGTTTTTATACACCCAGCTCAGATCATCAAAGTATTGAGTTCCATAGAGATCTCTAGTCTCGCCTTAACCTACCATTGTGATGTGTCGAAAACGAAACCTAAATCGAACTCAGCAGTTATATATGACAGATATATATATAAGTAGGTACATAATGTCAAATTACATTATGAATGTAAAATGTACCCAACGTATGTACCTTTTCGAAACCTACTACCATTTTAGAAACAGATCGCAATTAGCTAAAATAAACGTACATGTATGTATACACATAATACATAAATATACATATAAAACAACATTAACAAAAATTTGCTAAAGATTTTAATATACAACCAAAATCTTTCCTAGATTGTAAAAATATAAATTTTGCGGTAATTCTATTACCTTAAAGTATTACGAATCTTTAGCAGACTTTATTACCTATGTAGGTACATATATGTGAGGTACATAGTTCAATCAAGTATTTACATACATACATTTACTATAGGGTGCGTTATAAAAAACATCACACTACTATTAAGTTGACAAACATTCGGTACACAATACAGTGAAATGTTATAAAGCGGAATAATATACGCTTGCTGACTATGGTGTACAATTATGCATAAAAAATCATACTCTATAATTGTACAATATGTCAATGGGTTAACTACTGGAAATAGATATTAATATACTTTATTATTAAGGAGATCACTGTGATTAGGTTAGGGATGGAGCTCCTGTTATTTCGGCGCAGTTACATGCACCAGGTGCAAACAAAAACGGTCTATCCTCTTTCTTAATTTACTCTGCCTTGTACTTTGAACTGTTTTGCCAACCACCCGCATTCTTCAGTCTGCAGTTACATACACCAGTTGTGGACAAAACGGTCTACCGTAATTTTTATTCTAACCTCCCTCAGACTTCGAACTTTTTTGCCAACCACGCATTTTCCAATCTGCTCGTGAACATGGTGCATAGCAGGAGCTTTTATAGGGTTCCGTACCTCAAAAGGAAAAAACGGAACCCTTATAGGATCACTTCGTTGTCCGTCTGTCTGTCCGTATGTCTGTCCGTCTGTCTGTCTGTCCGTCTATCTGTCCGTCTGTCCGTCTGTCAAGACTCTTTTTCTCAAGAACGCGTAAAGGTATCAAGTTAAAATTTATACTAAATACTTGAGTATACGGTTCCTTTCGGCTGTAAAAAAATAAAAGTTGTAAGTCAACGCAATCAAAAGATATGAACGTTTATGTCGCATATTTTGCGATTTCACAGGGAAATCAAAACCTATAGGGTACTTCCCGTTGACCTAGAATCATGAAATTTGGCAAAAGGCAAGGTCTCATAGCATATATATAGGAATAAATCTGAAAATTACAAATTTGAAGTTATATCATTTAAAAATAATTATTTTGCAATTACAAACTTACATTTTGTAGTTGGAATGTATAGAAGAACCTTATAGTCAACCTTTAAGTTAAGTTTGTCTTTCAATATTTCAACTTTAAGTTTTTTTTTGGACGAGTCCTACTCGTACTTGTCCGTTTTTTTTACACAATATGTAATGTTACGGCAAATTATCTAAGAAATAATAAAAAAGTCAAAAAGTAAATTCTAAATCCCCATACAACAAACGTATTTTTTTAACGTATTTTTGTATTAGCTCTAATGTAAAAACGATAATACGTATAACCGTCAAACATGACATGATTATAGTTCCCACTCTAAAGTATGACAACAAATAATAAATAATGGCAAAGTGCGAGTCGGTGACAAGTTTCTGTTCATTAACAAGTTAGAACTGATAATTTCGTTATTGAATTGTGTGGTGGTACAGATCTCTCAGTGCGCGAGCCCGACTCCCACTTGGCCGGTTTTATTTATACCATAGGTGGCAAACAAGGTAACGGGCAGCCTGATCGTAAGCGATGACTGTTGTCGATACTGATGATGATACTAATTCAGCGTCACTGATACCTGTAACACCAGGGGCATCACAAATAGGTACGTTGCCGACCTTTGAAGGCTCTATTAACAGCCCTCTTGAAGCACCCCTCCACCCACTATTTAGTTACGGTAAATATCCCGTTAATAATCATTTAATTGGAGTGAACAACCGTGACAGTTTAAAACAGTTGTTTAGGTATATATTTGTCTGTATTTTTGGCGAATATTTTGCTAGGACTTTATGGTTATAGGACTTTGTGGCATATTAAGTATATAATAATAATTTATGGTGATTATGAAATGTTATTGACTTAAATTGATTTTCAAAATCTTTAGATGTATGATGGAGATAGAGTATGATTTTTTTAAGCATTCTGAAAAACAGTGTTGATTATTTTGTACTCATTGTAAATGTATAAGTGAAGACTTATGATGTTGTTTAATGTAATAACGACATGCCTTCTTTCACCATAACATATTAAATTTGCTAGTTTCATGCAGGAGTATACATTGGTTCAAAAAAGTTTACGTATAGATCAAGGGGCAATCCTTATTGAGGGAAACCTGTAACATATTTGTTTAAATCATTTGTTAGTAGTATTGTTTATAGTAATGTCATAACTAAGAAAACTAAGAAATAACGTAATTTTTTGCAGAGTCAGTAAGATAATTGATCGCACTCAAAAATGTAGCGTCAGCAAGAGAGTAGTAAAACTTTTTGAAACTTGTACTGAACGAACCAATGTACTCTTCTTGTTAGTAATGACGTATCACATGTATTAGCCAATTTAAACTTCAATGCTTTAGTACGCCCTGAGTTGTCATTTCTTCTCAGCAAGAAAGATGACGCTAGGATAATGCCAAGTCAGGGAAACACAAAAACACAACATATATGACGAGCATGCAACATTCCCCAGCCGCAATATCAAAGAAAAATAAAGTGTTGGATGGATGAACATAAAATAAAACAAAATTAACATGGTATGACGGGTGATTTTAGGTAGTGGTGATATTTATCTTGTCTTAGAAACATGGGTTGGTAATGTTTCAACAACGCGTCCTGTCATCCTACGGGTATCAAATGCAGCTTCTCGATGAAAACCCAATTATTTGTATAAATTTTTTATATCTTAAACATAGTCAGGTTAATACAAATATTAACCGTGTTTGTGCACTTGACTAAGTGCCACGCAGTTTCAATTTAGTAAATCCAATGTATAATAATTTCGATGTGTCTCAAATAATACTTACGTGAATGATCATTTCGTTTTTGAAGCGGCATGCAAGATTGTTCAGGACACAATCAAACACAGCCAAGCAGAGCAGAGAAAATATGGAGAAAAAGAGAAAACCAAGTAAATACATTTTTGCTGTCGAAATAAATTTTTATCAGAAAAATAAATTACTCAATCTATAATATTGAGGTGCCTTGACTCCCGCGCATTGCCTTGCGGCGCTGAATCGGTATGCACGTCTAGCGGTTTGAAATTACTAATTTCATACCAATGTTACGTGGTCAAAGTTCCTCTAATCAAAAAGTGCAGTAAAATTTAAAATTGTCACCATTCTTTCAACGATTATGAGGTCTGTTATTTATAATTTATAACGATGTTTTACTTCTATGACATGAGAGGATGTGAAGGGATTAATGAGTTTCGAGCTCTAACCAGCAAAACATTATTAGAAACGTAATTCTTGTTGTTCACTTCATATTTATTGAAAGAATAGTATGTTATTAAAAATAATGCTTTTCTGCCAAAACACATAACTAACAATACCAGGATTTCAAAAATGTAAAGGTTACCTATACTTACTATGTCGAGAATAATGTAAAAATTGTATACGTATTGTAATTGTAGTGTGTGTTTTGCTAGTCTAGCCTAAGCTAAGAAAAAGTATAAAATAGTATCTTTATGTCGTTGTTTTCCTGTACACGAAGTATTCAAGGTATATGACATTTTATGTGCCTTCTCGTCAGATATTATTTTCTATATTATAGATAATAAATAAAATCTGTGTAGGGTCTGTTGATGTGACCTGGGTGTTCTGTTAACTCATTGGTTAACGTTTCCAATTAGGATTTTGTGCAACATTTGAATTTGTTCATCATCTGCGTCAGTTTAATACCGCACAATATTTTGTTTATGGCCCAGAAACGATTACTCTCTCTACTTCGAGAATATTCTATTTGAGTAATAGAATGTATGTAAAATACCTAAGCTAAGGCGTTCACATCAAATCTAGATGCGTCAAGTGCTGAAACGTAAAGCTGGGATTATATTACACAGTCTTCAACATGAGTGATTTACTTGATAGCTTGAAATCTTGTAAATACGACGTTGTTGTTGAAAAGCTTGTGGAGTCATCAGCTTGTGCGCTCAAAGACCTTAAAATTTACATTTTTTACATTTGACTGGACGTTTTCAAGGTGGCTGGTATGTGGAGCCTATAATGTGTGAGTGTGAGCGCACCTGACCGCCTTCGCCCTCCACGCTTTGCAGCTCACGCCACTCCTCGATGGTCTGCGCTAAGTCCACCTGGCACAGCGGTACCTTCACCTCACCGATCTGGTCGTGTTTCGAGAAGCGATCGAAGTCGAAGATCGCAAACACTAGAGTTTTGTTCATGGCATCAGCATACGGCACGTTCTAGACATAAACACATATTTAATAACAAGTCACCCATATATGACATACTACATAATAACTACTATCTACGAGCCTCTTTACTTGCCTTAAATATGAACTGCTCGTTGAAGACGGGGCTCAGAGTCTTCCGATGAACCTTTGTCTCGAATTTCTTCTTTTTGTCGGGGAGAAGATAAACCTTCACATAAGGATCGGACGTACCGCCCATGTCCAGGGCAGGGAGGTCCTCGGCTTGAAGCACGGTCACAGCCAGACTATTGCTGTTAAAGTCATACTCGAGCTGTAAACCACAAAATAGATCAGTAAAATTTGTAATTGCTCACTCGCTCATGATACACTAAATGAAGGGAAATTGGCTGTGATTGAAATCCAACACTAAATGTCTACTTTACGATCTGTGAAGTCATAAATGGCTTAACGAGTCGTGAAGTAATGATTATGTTCAAGTAGGTATGAAGTGCTGCTATGAGACGAAGAATGAGGACCTCTACAGGTTTTTTATCACGAGTGAAAGGTTGATTTATTCACACTGTGTTAATGACAGAGAAGTGCAAAACGTAAGGTGTGTGCTAATGATTTTACAATGGTTATGTGTAGAACTGCGTAAAATATTTGATAAAGTGATTTGCTTTCACCTCGTGTCCAGTGTACCAAGCAAAGTGCGTCTAGTGGGTCGTCATCCTCCGTTGTCTGGTAGAAATCATACTTTACCAACCTTGTACTGCACTTTTCCTAACTTCTGTTCTTCCTTCTTGGAGTCCCCGTCATCCGGCTCCTCTGCATTCTCCGTGAGCTCCTCCATGTCAGGCTGAACCTACATGCACGTCCCGCGGCAAATTTCACATGAATATTATATGTCTTATTAGTAAATTGTTGCTTTAGCCCGTGAAACGTTGTTTGTTTTCTATTGTTTCTGAAATTTTCTAGAATCTAGACTAAACATTGATTCTTTGAAAATCAAATTGTTATAATAATACAATGAATAATAAATTAGTATTGAAATGAGATTTCTTGCTAACTTAGGTTCTCTATTATCAGTCGGGCTTAACATTCATATTTATGCTGCTCTTTTGTTTAAGCTTCGAGCTGTTTTTGTTATTGTTCAGTTGAGGTGGAAGCCAAGGAGTTAAGTTCAATTCTGAAAATTTTAACCAAAAATCAATATCCGAATGTTCGAAACTTTACCTTCTCTTTGTATGCCGAACCTAGGAGTTGGACGGATTTGAGGTCGACACCCTTCATGCCTTTCTTGCCATCCTTGGATCGCCTCTTGCGGAAACATCGCCTGATGCAGCAGAAACATATTCCAAGCACCACAACGCCGACACCTGCACATACAAAAAAGCATTTTAGTAGCTATAACTAGGTATTTCTATTAAATATTTTGAATTAGTTTTGCAAGCAGACTTTACAAAGCTTTACAATTAGGCTTACAAACCATTAATACTTTTAAAGCAGTAAGTTGTAAACAATAACCAAAATTCATATAGGTAAGTTCGAACTGAAGCTTTTATTGTGCGAACTGCTAGTCTGTGGAATGCGCTGCCTGCATGGGTGTTCCCCGATACTTAATTACAAACTGGGTGTCTTCAAATCACGAGCGATTCGGTTTATTTTAGGCAAGCGTGCTCCATCGTAGACATCATCGCTTAATATCAGGCGGGTTGGCGGTCAAGGGCAAGCCAATTATTAAATAAATAAAAAAAATATTAATAAGGTAGCAACCGGAACATTGTCTTCAAAGAGATGGCTTCATAAAAAAAAAAAAACAAGTATATACCTACGTGACACACTTCTGATAAAGTTACCCAATCCTTTGAGGGCCAGGTTTCAGCGCTATAGTTTTAATTATCTCTGAATAAATTGACGGCTTTACAGACGCTTAAAAGAGACCGCAGGCAAACGCTGGATGCAGACCGCTTCCAACCGGCCCTTTTGGAGATCGATGGGGCGGCCTATGCCCAGCAGTAGACGTCATATAAAGGTGTACTTTGCTAAGCAATCGATTACCACAAATAAACACAAGGGCCTTACGGCTACCTCTTAACGCGGCCTGAAACAGCGCTGAATAGCGCAGTGCGTAAAACCACGCGAACCTAAACATAATCGCTAAAACAGGTAGCCGCAAGGCCCCTGACTACAAAAAGAGAAAAATAGAGATATTGCTTACCGACTAGAATAGCGACGAACTGCCATGTCTCCATACCAATCTTCCGCGCGATCTCTGCCGTCTTCTCACTTATAGACTCCTGCGTCGTCGGCACTGCCGTGCTCCACATCGGGGATACTGACTCGGCTACACCAAACATTAAAACTATAATTATACGGTAATATAATGATATTAGTGGGCAAAGTCTGAATATATAAAAACAAGAGCTATGCTAAAATACATAAAAAATTGAATTTCATAATTGAAATTTGTTGTAGGTATTGAATTCGATGCGTATTTACGCACGTAGGTAAAAATTCTTACTTCGCCAACAGACGAGAGCGATTCTGATAATGAACTCTTCCCAGACTGACCGTATTAGAGTTTCAACGGTAAACGATACTTGTCTTAAAACTTTATTTTTTTTAGAAAAAGAACCCACATAAATAAAAGTTACGCTAAAAAGCTTCCACAGACTGGATAAAAGACTTCCATGGCATCACGAAAGAAAAAACAAAATCTGCCTTAAAATTACGTTTTAAACAGAAAAGAGTAGCCTTAAATTTAATGTGCTCGTCACCGAGGTAATTAACAGTAAGCATGTGAATTGTCTGTTGTTATTTAGCATTAAGTTATGGAGCCTCTTTGTTCTGAAAAGTTTGAATCTTTTATAACTTACCAGCGCTTTCGGTGGTGGAGGACGTGTCCTCTGCTTCGTCCGCCGCCGCGGCTGCCTCGCGGCGCCACCGGAGCAGCGCTCCCAGTAGAGGCGACATTGTCTGTGCAAATAACAAAACAAATCTGTTAGACCTTTTGTTACCGACTATCTATCATTCTATCAATACGGTGAGGTATCGTTTTTAATTGAATTGCTAACGTCGATATTCAGGTATTTGGATTGACTTTCAATTCAATCGGTTCAGTATACAACAAAAGCAATTGGATTTTGTAATGAAGTTAGAATGTATCTAATCTAATAACTTTAAACGAGTAATTCTTGTATATACTTAAATTTATTTTGCGTATCAAACGGGTCTAACGATTTGGATGAAATTTTGTATCTAGATAAGGTTATGCTTTTTAAGTTTACCTATATATGGTATTTCTTGTAAAAACCGAACGAAACTTGGTCGCCTAGGTACTGAGAATTGAATAAAATCAAAAGTAGGCTTCTTGCCTATTTAAATATGAAAAGCTAGATCATTATTGTATTCTAAGAATTCAGAAATTAGATTTATTAGCGGCAAAGATCTCATTAAAAAATACCAGAGCCCTGTCTGCCTAAAATATTACGAAGGATTGGTTTTATTAACTTGGACAATTCTAATCACTTGAAGAATCTGTTGTCTTTTTACTCCTAAGAGGATTGTGGGTATAATTTTTTTTTAGTTTTGGTCCAGATGTCTAGAACATTGCGATCTACTCGTAATGACACTAGCAAAGTAATGTGTTGTCAAGAGCGTGTCGTGTCACGATGATAGGGTTCCGTAGAAATGTTCTCAAAATGCTCGAACGAAACTCACTGCACTTAGTTAAATTTTAGAGGTTTCCTATCACAACATCATACCTAATTTTTATGATTTACCCGACTGAATATATAGAAAACTATTAGGAGTCATTATTTTTTGAGAAATTTTTATTCTTGTATCAATGACCTCTCAGCTAAGTTCACATTAAGCATCGTTTATTTAGTTTCAAAAGATCTTTAAAACATTTTTTATTTGAGATCTATGTATATGTATCTACGTTATTAAGGTACCAAATTTTATGCAACTATTTTTTTTTCGTCATAAAATGTAGTAGATCCTTTTTGATAACGCACGCGGACGGACGGACGGACACAATGATGTAGTATGGGACCCTAATAACAATGTTAGGTTGAGATGTTGTTTTGTTAAGAGGAAAGAGAGAGGAGAGGAGAGAGGAAGAGGGGAGGATGGGGGGGAGGAGGGGAGGAGGAGGGTTGTTGAGAGGAGGTTTGTTGTTTTGTCATGAATCATCTTTTTTTTTTATAAATTTAAAAGCACCTGGGCATATAAGTGAATCATAATAAATCCTCACTATAAAATGTAAAATTTGTCAAGTATGTACGTATCTACTATTATTTGGTTTTGGGTTGGTAACCTCTTTATTTGATGTCATGATATCAAAATAAATAGCCAAGAGCGTGTCGAGACATGAATATGGTAGGGTTTCGTAGGAACAAAAGTCATATAATTGTGGTCACATTTACAATTGAGAAATTGGTAGCTAAAGAAAAAAAAAGAACAAAGCTCTGTGTGTGGATTTAAAAAATTTCAGAGATGTACATCCCCATATAACACATAATATTTTTTATGGTTTAGTCAAACAGAAAATGACTTGGGAAACATTCTTTGTTGATAATATAATAACTATTAATAATAATACCTGACTAATACCTATTAGCATGGCAAGTTAAAAGTTTCTATAACTCATAATTTGGAAGTGCAGGAGGTGGAGGGTATAAACTTTTACTCAATTTGTCGGGTTTACTGACTAAAAAAAAAAAACTAACCATACAGCCATACCATATAAATAAAATTATAAATAATGATATGATAAATATGGTAGATGGTAATAACGATAATAAAAAATAAAAAAAATTACGTATATATTATGGTGGGTTCGATTCCCACCTAGGACCAACATATATGTTATGAACATTTGTGTTTGTTCTATATCTGGGTGTTAATATTTATTTAAGTACTGACTGAGACTGATACACATAGTCCAAAGACTGATATACATAGTCCAGAGACTGATATACATAGTCTCAGTCTCTGGCAGCCATATTACAAGCTTTGCTTAGTTTGGAGTCAGATGTCCTTGTGTGCAAAAAAAAATCCGAATTTTTACATTTATTTTTAGTACTTTTATTTTAAAAGAACTGTTATACGATAATCCATACAATTTCAAAATCCATAAAACACCCCCATTTCACTTGTACCAGACCCACCTTTAAAATGCAAAAAAACATGTAATCATGCTTAAACTTCTTTTTACTTGATAATTATACTAAAACTGTAATTGTGCAAAGGTTTCATGCTATAGAAGTTAGAAGGTTCTATAGAATTAGGACGGGCGGATAAAACGATTTTACAAGGTTATATTGTACCACAGAACCCTAAAAACGAAATGCCGGCGCTCAGTCTTGTGATTTCGAGGATTCAAAATTATAATTATTTTTCGCTATGGACGTCTTAAAATAAATTACACACAGTTATCCATATTTAACTACACTAATCTACAGTAATTCACGGTGACGATGAACTAAAACAACGTGAGGAAATCGATATGAGCAAGAACCTCAAAAAAAATTCAAAAGACATATTATGATATTCACCAACATGCACTGAGCCAGCATGGTGGATTAGGGCCCATCCTCTCTGAGAGAGGCCTGTGTTCCAACAGTGGGATAATGGATAGGAAATGGATCCATAGTATTAGATAATTTTTATTTACGTTCCATTCGAAAGTCTAATTACACGCTTGACTTTACAACTCCTTTACGCTCCGTAATTGTACCTACTATAGATATTTGTGGTAAGTAGATGAAACTAAGCTCATAAGACGTAGTTACCACGTGTTAACATGCATCATCATTTTTACATAACACATGTGTTGGTAAGTAAACAAATGTTCATTCGATCTTATTACGTGAGAATCTGAATGGCTATTTCAATTTTAGACAGCTTTGCTATACCTACAAAAGTTATCAAAGTCAACGCGAAAGCTTTGCTATTTGATTCACTGCTAAAACGTCGTCGCAAGCACGTTGTATACCCTAGGTATACACCCTACTTTGTGTATATGTATATACCCTATACTCTAGATATATAACGTCCTTGCGTCGTCGTCACGAAAAATCTGAATAGAACTCAGCGTTGAAAATTCAGTCCAGCTTTTTGTTGAAAAAATGGTTACAGGCATATATAAACATAAAAAACAGGCATATATAAACATAATAAAGTTTAATTACAGCCAGTTTGTGGTTAGTGCCGCAACTGTTTTGATAAGTAGGTACCTAATACTGTTTTTATAAATAAACTAGCAGTCCGCTCCAGCTTCGCACGGGTATAGATTATAGCCTATGTCACCCGGGGATAGTGTGGCTACACAGTGAAAGAATTTTTCAAATCGGTTCAGTAGTTTCGGATCCTATTCAATGTAAACAAACAAACAATCAAATCTTTCCTCTTTATAATATTGGTATAGATGATTTGGTTCGACCTATAAGCATGAACTGTAACATATAATTATATATTATAATAAAGCTAAGGATAGTAGAGTAGCCACGTGAGTAGATTTCATTGTTAATTCAGCACGCACAAAATCCTGGCTAAATCCACACCTACGTTATACATTATTTACCCACATTAAGCTTAGGTAGTACTGTTGTAGTATGAAGGTTTCCATTACGGTTCATGTCAATGTCTATTCAAAACCCTTTAGGGTATATACAAGATCTTTGTCATAACCTTATTATACCTTAAGAGACATCAAATACTAGTTTTCCACGAACAAGTAAACGATTAAAAGTTCTGTTCAACACAGACCTTGATCAGAATAGACATGAGTACGAACACAATCCAAATATCCAGTTCCGCGATTTGAATAAAAATAATGCGCGATAACTCCCGATAGACTATTATTCAGATATCCAGCTTGTTAAAATGACTTTCATCATCATCATAATCAGCCTATCCTGCGTGTCCCTTACTCCTCTTATTTACTCGCTAGGTAGGTAACTATTATATTTAGGGATGATTGGTGAACATTTTAGAATTTGAGACTTCCCTATAAAACAGCTGATATTATTCCCGATATAGGCACAGGAATTCTACAAGAGAGAAAACAAACTATTACGTAATTGTACCTATAGTCTCGAATAAGATTGTGGAAATAAGTATACGTACCAGAGGCTATCGACAGGTGCTTGCTTTGTAAAAAATAACAGGTTTAGTGAAACGCATAGTTTAATACGGACACTGAAGAAACTATTTTAAAGGCTGATAAAGTTCTGAGATATAAGCGTTTCAAGTTGTTGGTCGGATTAGGAAGGGAAACTCTGTTCCTTTACCGCAAAGTGAGTGCCAATATGGAGTTTGTATAGCATACGTACAAGTGACGTTATCTGAAAGTATAACGCGTTCTGTCCAGATTAAATGATTAACTTCCTCTATTTAACGCACTTTAATTTTGCTTTTGACGATCGGCTCTATTTATGGTCAGCTTTTTTGTAAGACAATAAAAAATATGAGTCCGGTAGTTTATTGCTTTAGATTTGTACGAGCGAGAGACATAATAATTATGCCTACATAATAAGATACTAAATTGAACTTCTTATCGATAGGTACCGAATAACTTGGATATGGTCTTTTTTGAAGCCTAGTTTCTAAGTTGAAAGATAATTATTGAGACCAAAACAGGAGAGGCCAAACGCCAGTAAATTATAAAAGTCAGTTAATAAGGTTTTTTTTAATACGATTTTTTTTATACGGGTTTATTGGGTAATTATGTAGTTAAAAACCTTTCCGAGGAAGCTTCCTACAAAATGCATAACATAACTTTAATTCCATGAATTTTCAATAGGTAACTAGGCTTTTCTCCAATAAATATTATTTTAAATTGGGCACTAAATGGCAATACCATATAGTATTGCCAACCACACGAGGTTTCTAATGAGAAGGACGGGGCCCAAACTAAGCTTGAAAATTATGCAACTACGTTCTGAAATTTGGCAAGTAGATTCCTTATGGGGTGTAGAGTGTAGAGGTCAGCTAAGAAATAATTTTGCCAAAGGGTCGAGTTATTGAGGTAGACATTTTTATGGAAATCCTATGCTTTTGATAATAGGGAGATTACATTTTGTATTCAGGTTGATAGTATAAAAAAATACTGTAGTAAGATTTTTGCCAAAAGGATGAATTAAGGAGATGAAATTGGAGTTTGCATTTTGCATTGAAAGTAATGCAACTATTACGAAGCTGTAATTTGGCAAGAAGATTCCTTATGGGGGGTGGGCGTATAAAATACCGAATTAAGGGGGTAAATTGAGCTTGAAAATTGTTATGAAAATCCTGTTTTTGATGTTAGAGAGATAGAATTTGGTATACTTACAGATTGATAGCTTAAAATTAATAAACACCTACTTTTCTAAGATTTTTTTCGAAAAGAACTGATTGAGGAGGTGAATTTGGAGTTTGAATGTTGTGTTGAAAGTTATGCAACTACGAATCTGTAATTTGGAGAGTAGATTCCTTATGAGGTGCATAGGTGATACTACTAAGAAATTATTTTGCAAAAGGGGCGAATTAAGAAAGGCAAAAGGGGTTCAAACTTTACATGAAAAGCTACGCTTATACGAAGTCGCGGGCAACAGCTTATAACATAATAAAGCTACGTTCCGAGCTAAACCTATACTTATAACCTAAGTTTACTTGTTAAACGCTTGAATGACTAGAGCAATTTTACACAACACAACTAATTTTGCACTAATACCTACATCCACCCGACATCGACTTTAGACATCCGACAAGACTTCCCTGATCGGAAGGCTTTCACACCCCCAATCTCTTCATACCTATTCACGCAATAATAGAACCTATCTTGCAGAAGTTAACGTTGAAATTTGTTGTAATATCGACTGTCCACGATGCTTGACCTAGAATTTCGTTCTGTTCATGAAAATTTCTTTAGACGATAGTAAACCAGAGCTATGTAAACAAGACAAATTAACCCTGTGAGCCATTTTTATATACGGTTGTGGCCGTAGCGCAGTGAGTCGGTCCATACCTGCCTTAATTCTATGGATAAACTTAGGTGTCGACCTATCTTATGTATAGGACAAGGTATAAGTATAAGGTATACTTCGGATATTTATGAAGTTCTACTCAGTAATATGTCTAAAAACAAGATCAGACCTCATAAAAATAAAACACGCCTACGCCAACAACGCCGCGATGTCAAGGAAATACACTCAATGAAAAATGTAAACCATCATGGCAGAAACGAAAGCCTCGCGTGCTTATTATGACGGGCGCAAGTCTATCACTGACCTTTGGGTTGCTCCGCTGCACGGATCGATGTCACTTGTTTTTAGTAATTCTTTCAATGGTCACTTAGCACAAGTTTGGTACATTTCTGTCGAATTTTATATTCGACTGGAGCTCTAGCTCTTTACTGAAGAGAGGATGATGGAGGTGCGCGCGCAGCCGATCGATTGCCGCTGCGCGATGCGATGCCACTGCGAGCATAGTTCCTGGCCAAGTCACGATGTTTACGTCATTCATTGCGTACATTGACGATAAGTTGATTGTCCAATGCAAAATGAAGCAGGAGTATGACGAGCAATGGAAATCTGTGTTATTTTAGTAAAACTATAGAATAATAAATAATTATATCCCTATTAGGCACCTACTGAGAAGGTGTTACTTACAAATAATTCCTCAACTGCAACCAGCGATCAATTTTTAATAACGTAACTGAATTGACTACATGGATATCATCTCTGAATACCTGCCAAATAATGATAACATCTAAATTGATTAGAAAATGATCACCAATGTATTCGAAGTAATACTGGTCAGTATTAAGTAGGCACTTCGAATAAGTCGGTGATAATTTATAAATAAAAATATTATTTCATGCAAAGTTACATTCAAAAGAAGATAATTATGTTTCCTAGATCTATGATCTTAATTTGAAAAGAAAATAAATCAGATACCCAAGACATAAATAAAACTAATAATAAATTTGTTGATATTTATTCAGACTGAAGAAAATGTAGTTAAGAATACGACCTTCATCATGTGTCTGTATATTCATACACGAACAAACACGATTGTTTGTGTCTATTAGATAAGATATAAAAAAATTACACGTGTCGTTTAAGTTGAAGAGCCATTGAAATTACTTTCTCGAAATAAATGTTTAATAAGTCTGTTATTGATGTTGTTATAGGAGTTTTTTTTTACCTGCCCGCCCTCTTGTTTCGCCTAGCGATCTTCGCGTAACGCTCTCACGGGCGAAAATCTCCGTGGCTGTGGTGTAAAGTTTTTACACTAGGGCAAATAAAAAATAGTTATTTATGATACAAGTGCGGTAAGGTGGTTATTACAAACGAGTAGACGAATGTAAGCCCGAGACGAAGTCGAGGGCTTACCATAGTCACGAGTTTGTAATAACCAATCCGCACGTGTGCCATACAACGTTTTACAACACATTCGGGAGAAAAAAAACAAAAAACGGAAATTAAAAAAATACCGTAAATACACGCACGGTGCTATACAACGGAGCGTGCGGTAAAATTCATTACCGCACGCTCCGTTGTATGATCCGTAATGTTTAAAGTCAAAGTCAAAGTTTAACTTTCGAACGATGTATACAGGCTTCGTAATTGCACTTTTTGAGCAAATGTGTTGTAAAATACGTTTAAAAAACGTTTGTTGTTTGATCCCTTTAGTTTTTACTTTTAGACTTTATTATTATTTCTTAGTTAGTCTGGAATAACTTTACATATTCTGTGAAAATTTCAACTGGCTATTTATTACGGGTCGAAAGATGCAGCCATTAAAAGACAGGACAGACAGACGGACGGACAGACAGACAGATAGACAGCGAAGGCTTAGTAATAAGGTCCCGTTTTAACTTTTTGGGTACGGAACCTTAAAAACAAACATAAAATTCAAATTCAAAAACTAATTCTTTTTGCGTAGGTAGTTTTGCTATATCTTATTTCTCTAGAGGGCTTTACCAGACGCGCAGCTCCTACACAAAAATGTTTACCAACCCCTGGAGAATCGATATAATTATAATAAAATTGAAATATCACTCCTCATTCATTCACTGATTCGTCACGAAATCTCGAAAACTCGCGACAGCTGGTAATAGGCATGTCCTAAATTTCCTTGATTACCTCTTAAAAAGTTGCTCATAAATAGAGCCCATCTACGAAAACAATTATTTTTTTCATGCTAGACAGAGAGCCTATTATCTATAGCTCATTATGACCTCAAACGTTGCGCGCGCCATGCAAATGCTATACTAACACACTATTTGGGGGACAGCGCATCTGCTCTCTATCCCCCCACCAAAAACTTAAAACGCTAATTCAGAATTTTATCAGAAAATTTAAATTATTTTATGCGTATGTGTAATGTATATAATTATATCCGGCGCTAAGCCTCCTATTTGCAATAAATGAAACATTAGGACACAGGCCTATTATAGAGTCATGTTGTTAATAAGTGATATAATAGGCTTCGATCTCACGTATAAAATTATACTTGATGGTCTAGAATATCGGCGGACAACACAAAGGGGTTGATGTCCTAAATTGTATAAGCTAGGTCTAGCGTTAGATTAAAAGTAGTGTACGAGACAGGAGCTATTGTCTCATCAAGCTGGCGAGACAGATGAACTCTGGATGAGGAGGCTTTATTGAATGAAAAGATCATTATTGTGTACCTAGATATTCTGTTTGACAGATCTATTATACCAAGGCAACATTGTGTGGCGTTGTGGCATGCCACACAATGAGGCAAAAACAAATAAAATTATATTGAAATAACTACATAGATACCTTCTTGCATTTGAGACTTCGGTACAGTAGCGGCATTTTTTGACTCCAACATAACTTAGAACAACATAATTATGTGTAATTTGAAAGAGATGCACGTATTACGTGACAGGGCGTAAATTTTGTTGTACCATTATTTAAACTAAACTCAATTTGACAGCTCTAAAATTGATGCCATCCTTCTCTCACATATTGAAATGAAAAGAGATGCGGATAATTTTAGTCTTGTCAGATTGGTTCAGTTTAGTGAATGGTATGACAAAATCGAATGCATTATCTATTAATTAAATCAAAAACACTTACGATTAACTGTTAACTTTGCCACCCACATCACTATATCTATCAATTACTATAACATACCATTTGATATAATGGTAGTTTAAAAAAACGGGATAAAAGTAACACAGATAAGTACAATGAGAAAACAGTATGTTTGTATACTATAAATCTACATTTCTATGCAACGTGCCTCGGACAAAACGAACATCCCGAATATAGCTTACTTATGAAAATAAATAATAAAGTGGGTATAAAAACAATTTGAAGCTATGCGACATAGAGATGCGAATTACCCATTCGATAATAAATACTTGGCCCATTCACACCGCGGTACGAATGAACCAAGAAAGAGAAGAAAAAATCGTAGGCGATTTTACACACACTATACACCACCACCATTTTAACCATTTACACACCACGGTTCTTCGTTCACGGTCGGAGACCAAATTAATGTAAAGCACTTGAGAGATTCACACCGTAGTCCGAACCACACGCGGCACACCGCATGTGGTACGGGCTACGGTACAGGATTATGTTGGATCGGGTACTGAGGCGTTTCACAATACGCCTCAGTACCCGATCCAACATAATCCTTCTAAATCTGGGCGTAGAAAGCCTAAATATACCTACGTTAACAAAATGAGAAATGTAAGAATCTACTAATTAATAGCTGTAAGGACGCTTACCAGTAATCGTTTTAGTCACAATATGTGGTTTAACACATAGAAGTAGATAAGCACGTAACTCACCTACAAAAACTGTTGTGGCACAAACTTAATACAATTGATTATGCCTATTCTCTACTTTGCTCAAAGAGTGAGTATTACTAAACAAAGTGGTAATGGGCCAGCATTTTGGCAACAATTCCCAGTGGTAGCGGTTTAATAGATTAGTTTTTTTGGTAGTTAGGATTTAATTTGTTTTTATCTTTATGTATAAATTCAGTTGTAGGCTATGTATGAATTCAGTTCAGTTGTATGTTATTAATATTATATTTTATCGATTGAATAAGATGATCTTAATTGTTAACGCCATAGCATATAGCAAGCTTCAAGCCTCAACGCCACACAATGTTGCCTTGGTATAAAAAGATTTCTCGTCCTGACTTCCACAAATAGCTCACGGAGCTCATAATAAAAAGCTCTCAACTGAAGTCACGTAATAATCGTATTTATACCCCTTCAAGTATAGTGAAGCGTCTCGTTGCGTTGCCGAGTGACGTTACACGAGGACGCGCCTCGTGGAGATAATTTAAGTAGATAGATACTGCTATAATCTAGATTATAGCAGTAATCTACTTATATCTATACGCTAAGTGCAGGTCGCAAAGACGTTTTTAACATGCGTAAGTTAGCTTCTCTTATAACTAACTAACGAACTACGATGTGATGTTATAAACATGCTTACGTTAGCTTTTCTTACAACTAACATTCGACTGTGGAAATTTCAAATGTCGTAAGGGACAAAGCCTTCCTTTGCAGTACAGACAAAACATTTGCCTAAAAACATCATACATTGTTAATTTTTTTGTTTCTCTACAAAGATGATTTCTAGACAGAATGTTCTAAAATCACTTTTGCAATTTTGGAAGAGATGTCTGTTACAATGTTGCAAAAATTTTACGTAGAGTTTTTGACACTTATGTATCATTTTGACATTATAGTTATTGATATTACTTAACGAATAAACAATAGTATATTATTGTTATGATCGAAGTTTTTCAATTATATCTACAATTTACGTGTAACATAATTTCGTATGGGACTTAATGTAATAATTTGTAAACTACATACGACAATATTTTTGCCTAATAAAAAAAAAAGTTTTGATGATATTTATGTTTTAAAAGAATGAAGCACCTTATGTAGGTTCGTTACAACATATAAATCTCACAGTTATAGAAACTTGTGACGTTGCATAAAGCTACAATTAAGTTATATCTAAATATTGACGTACACAATATAAAATTACTATTTTTGCCACTCAATACAAAGCGAATGTCATCATATCTCTTTAATTTTAAGAGATAACTAAATTCTAATAATAGTATTAGCTAAATAAATAGAAAACAAAATTTTGCCGTTTAATGGAATTTTCAGTGTACTTACGACAAAATAACCCTTACGACATTTGCAATCTCCAAAGTCGATATATTGTAACATAGGATTACAATAATTATTTATACCTGCTGATAGTAACACAAGTATCAATTGAAGACATTGAGCATTGATCCAACTTAAGACAGTCCACCGACATGCAAAGTGAATTCAAAGGTAAGTGAATTCTCAGGGTCTTCTTATAAAGATTTGTGCGGAGCCCACATCTAACAGTAAGTAATTATAATACTTACTTAATACTTACTTTTAATACTGATATCTTATTTAAATATTTCACGCGGACTAAAATATTAATTTTTCTAATACTCTATTTCATTAACTACAAAACAGACATGTAAAAGGTTTGTCAACATAATCACCGTTTAATCGACCCGAAGAGCAGAATGCGGCACGGCCTTGATTATGTAAAACTAGTGAAATGACAATATGAAGGAATAAACACCGACAAGTGCGAGTGAAAATTAGGTAATAAGTTGCCTCCTCAAACAAGATTCTCAGTCGTGATAAAGTAATAAACAGATGAGTACAGACAGAAACATACTTTCGTTTTTTTTGGTGTGGTCGAATCGTATATGTAGTATACTTTGTTACAAGCTTTTATGTAACTTGTCTTGTTAGTTGGGTCAAATTTTCGACTGAATTTTAAAACAGTTATCCTTACTTAAAGGACTGGGCTTAAATTGCTAAAAACAGAGAGAAATGGGAAGGGAAGGCCTTTGCCCTGCACTGGGACGATGCAGGCTAATATAATAATATCCCCAGCCAATTGACTTTAAATTTCGCATACACGTTTAGTTTGAATGATAATGCGTGGTTAGCTACATGACGTCGCACTAAATTCAATATGGCGGACGCTCTAAGATGGCACACGTAATTTTCTTATCTATTTTTATGATATGGGTATCAAATGAAGAATACGAAATGCTTCTTTATTAAAATTTATTTTTTTACATTAATAATTTTATTTACGTATGGGTATGTTCAAATCGAGATGTGCAAACTTGTAGTACTTCCTGAGGGAATGTCCACGCGGATGAAGCCGCAGCGGACAGCTAGCTACGTATAAAAAAACTTGTTTGAACTAGCACCCAATCAATACCTACTTCCTTCATAGTTTTTTGGAACCTTCTTTGGAAAATAGAAACTACACAGGAACCATTGGTCACCAAAGATATTTAATATATTGCAGAAAGTACAATCTTCAAGGCCAGAATACTAGATTCAGCGTTCCTGCTCACGCATTTGATGTTTTTTTTATCGCGGATAATTCCGCGTTTGACCACCAACTCGCCTGTAGAAAAATGTGCTTCGGTCATTTTTCGACTTAAATTTTCCAAATATATAATGCAAATTTCTGATTTAATATATTTTATAATGACCAGAATAAATGGAAAAACTGTTTACATATCCCATATTTGTGGCCATAATAAAAAAAATAAAAAAACACAAATGTGTTCTAATTATTTTGAAACATTAACTTCGCAAAATGACCGAAGCACATTTTACAAAAGTAGGCACATAAATTTTGTCCATATTTAAAAAGAACATCAAATGTGTGACAGAAATAGCGGAGCGCCAATTTCGGGGCCTTAAAGAACCTAGCTCAAATTTTATGCCTGAAGTAACATCCATCTGATAGAGGTACCTCGAAGCACAGAGTAGGTATCGGAAAAAGCTTGGAAAGCTTCCAAATGACTCGGGTCTTCATCTGAAAGGCGACAACTTGTAACCTTGTCGGCGGTTTTTCGGTTTATTTCACAGAACATCTAACTGAGCTAGAAGAAGGCCGTGTAAAGCTCTAAAAACATCTTTTGTACATAAACCCACTTATAAGATTATCTAAAAACATGTAAGCTAAAAAAATATATAAATTATTTTGGAAAAGGCAGATTTTTAGATTAGGAGAGAAACATAAGACGTTCTAGAAAGAGAGAGAGAGACAGAGAGAAAAATGTGAATAAGTGATTCAGATAATATATACAATATATACTTAGGTACGTATACTGAAAGTACGTATTATCATCATCATCAGCCGGAAGACGTCCACTGCTGATCATAGGCCTCCCCCTTTAACCTCCACACTGAACGACAGCCTGCCTTTTGCATCCACTGGATGCCCGCGACTCTCACAATGTCGTCGGTCCATCTAGTGGGAGGCCTCCCTACGCTGCGTCTTCTGGTTCGTGGTTTTCACTCCAGAACCTATACGTCCAGAAAGTATGTATATATTATGTATATATAAATATTGAGAAAGAGAGATGGAAACATCAAGAACGAGTGAGAAAGAAAGAAATAGACAAGGGGCCGTATTGCACAAACTTTTTGATCTACTTTTCTCTCCTTCTCTCTTTTGTCTCTCTCTGTTTTTATCTTTTTCTCTCATGTGTTCCCCTTATCTGAAACTCTCATGAAGTACGACCTCTTCCAAATAAACTATATAGATTTTTGATTTCTATCTGACTTGTATTTTGTGAAGATAGAGGTGCCTTCCAATTCGAAGTGTTGCCTAAACAAAACACTATCGTTTGTTACCCACTTCATTTTGGATTGTTTTCAAAAGGCCTGCCGCGGGTGGTCTTAATTAAATACGACTAACACAATACATACGACTGATACGGCGGCTTTCGCACCCGTGATAGTACTGGTCGACCAACTTATCTGTTCATTCGAGTGGGGGAGCTTCTATCGCATTTAGTGGAAAAAACTAACGCGCTCCCATGGAAAACTTTAGTTCCTTCATTTAGCTACATTCACAAATACGTTGGTCGTCCTGTAATATTTGCATAGGAGATAACAGTGTCACGGACAACATTCAAATTAATACTTGCCTGTTATTAAATAATGCGATAGGTATTTGTATGGGTATTAATTTTGTCGCGAGATTATGTTATTTTTAATTTCTTAGAACGGATTTAAATCGTGAATAACAAATGTAAAGAGATCTTTTTATCTAGTCGCAAAATTTCCTTTCCTTTCCTTTCGTTTCCTTTCCTTTCCTTTATATAATGCATTCTTTTGATATTCAATGCAACTTGACATTAGCAAATGCATAAGAAATGCAACGCTAAACTTATATCAAGAGGGGAAAAATGCAAATGTTTGTTTTTATCAATTACAATTGTTTTTATCACAGAATATGCTTTAGCCCTTCTGAGGTTTTTATGCATAGACGTAATATACGGAGCCCTGTTTTTTTTTAATTCGCTGACAATGCAAAAATGATCACGGACTAAAACCAAGCTAGGTACACGAGAGTAAATAAGTAACTACAGGTAATTTTTTGCTCAAAGTGTCAATATAAGATTGGACGCCTAAGATACGCCTACTCGTAGGTACTTCTGGTTTCTTGGTATACAGCAGATTATAGATTATTATACTATAAGCGACGTCGCTTGAGAAATTTTACTGAAGTAGCTACGGTGCCAGCCTACTTTGCGTCCAAGAAATACGTAAGAGCGCCCAGATGTCGTCAGAAGTAGCGTCATATAGGTAAATAAGGGGCTTCCTTCAAAAGAAAAAAAATAATACTATTGAAGCATTCGTCACTAAGAAGGAATGAATACAAATACAAATAATTTATTACATAATATTTGAGCTGAACATTGGGCCTTTAGAGATCGCGAGCTGGCCTCATTTTTAAAAATCTTTCAGAGCGAAACCGAATTGCTGGCGTTTTCTGGCTCAACGCATAAGCATTGCTGTTCCGCGTTTTAATGCTGACAGCATGCTGGGTTACTGGATATGATACTGGTAGTGGGCATTTGGATTGTCTTTAGACCTTCAACGGTTTATGGTTAGTCCAACTGATTTTAACCGACCTCAAAAAAGGATGGAGGTTCTCAATTTTCTTTTACAGGTACTTGTTTGTTAGCTCAGTAAGAACCAAATTTTTTATTTGAAAGTACAGATATACTTTCAGATTGATCCCATTTTTTTTTATGAATATCGGTTTATTATTTTGGTTTTTAAAACAAAGTAACAGTTTTTTTGTATGCAAATGAACAAAATTGCGTATTTAATTATTTTTTTAAGTCAGGTTTTAAATACAGATTATGTGATCTTTGGGCATAGTTCTTTCCATACATCGAGTTGAGTTGAATTATTGTTGAAAATGTTATTATAGTTTGGGTTATTGGTATTTTTTATTGCTACAGCATTGATACTATCATCTGTTTTCTCCTCAGATCAGACAAATAAGGGAGATATGCTTTAGTACAATAATTATCTTTCGTGTTCAAATGTCTCCCACTTTTTTTACCCACTTCGTTCACCATATTGCCAAACGTTTTAACGCAAAATTGTAAGTATGACACACTAACTAATAGTACATGTGCAAAAAAGGTTGGCAAGGCTCTACAGGGTGAGCTCGACTGAAGGTATTAAACCTGATTTAGGCCAGATGCGTTTGCACCCGCTACACCACCTTACCATATCTCTCTTATTGGTCTGATCTGAGGTTTTCATAAGACCTAGAAGAGCTGAAGTTCCTAAGCGTAGGTACTAGGCATTAGTCAATCGATACCCACAACGAAACACGGGAATAAGAACCAATCTACTACTATAGAAGCTCTATCTACCTCGCTAGCGATGCCATATTAAGGTGGCCAGTAGAATAAGGGAACCTTCCAATACCTAAGTAGGTAGTGTACAGAGTGACAAACTTATCTGCAGAGTTGGTCAAACGATGGAAGTAAAATTTTCCACGAGCGGCTAAGTTCAGGAAACGGGATGGTGGCTCCCTCATTCAGGCCGACAGATAACTTGGTCGTAGTGTACGAGACGAAAGGAAATTCAATAATTTATTGACCGTCGACTCTCCAATAAGCCTACCTGCGTAAATCCGTCAATTTAGGTTTATTTAGAAACCTTCCACGGCATCATGGGTACTGCCTAGTATATTTTATTTCATGTTATTTAGAAGGTCCGCTTGGCACAGAAACTGACGTTTTTGTTTTAGGAAGCTTCGCTCGATTGGTGGACCGAGCCTGCGTAAATATTGACGTCTATTGTGTTGTACAATGTTTATATACGAAGGAGCGAAGCAGGTAATCGTTAAATGCGTTTGGGGTTAAAGGTTTTGTGATATTGTGTAGGTATGTATATGTTTATGTGTGTTGTCTGTTGCCAATTTTCATCAAAACTATTTCTAAATTCTCGTACTACTTAGATATTGAAATGAAAAGGAGGTAGATAATTGTAATGCTGTAAATATAATATTCTAAACTTCAGAATAGGCTTTTGGTTAGAGTTTCACTATGAGCTTGGTTATAGGCAATGACGATATAACCACTTGACTGCTCACCCTTTACCCCGCCGTAAGCCAAAGTTACACTTTTTCAGCTTAACCTTTTTCGAGCGGGCCAATCCTAGGCACGAATTGAATGAATGACTTTTGTGTCTCCTATCACAAGCGATGTGGCTACATCTTGGACAAGCAAATTTTCACTCGTGCGCGATCAAGCGGATTATCTTTGGTTATAGGAATAGGTACGGCGTGAGGCTATGGGGCACTTTTTTTAATTGTAATATTTGTTTGTAGGCTTGTCTTTGACCGCCTCTTTGCCTGGCGATGATGCGGATTACGATGGAACAACTATACCTACATTAAAAACTGTAAACAGCGATACGAGGGTACCAACATACTATACTTAGTAGGTATTGTACTATATAGCTAAGCTTCGACCGAAATAAAATGAATGGACGGGCCCAGTAGAAGCGCATTTTTGAAGATTACAAATTGAGCTCCGGCGCTCACTTTGTTTCAGTCGGTCTCTAGCCGTAGAAACTGCAACACGAGTCTATTGTTACGTGATAACGAAACATCTGACAAAATTATGCATTCTTATGCTTTCCCGAAGTATAAATACACAAATAAAACCAGTATCTATTTTTGTAACAAATATACTGTACATTTTTATAATTAAGAGTTGAAGTATATGTCCGACGGTTTTGACTCGTTTTTACTGAGCAGGTTCAATGGTTAGGGCCCGTCCATTCGTTTTATTTTGGTCGAAGTAGCTAAGTATATATACGTATTTTTAATCACCTCCCACTCATGTTGTCGCCACAGTCACTATATAGCGGCACAAAGCGATAATATGTATTTAGAGGATAGAGAGGTTGGAGGTTTATTAACCCCATTCTGGTATTATCTACCCTTTACATTACCCTTTACATTATTTGAGATAGGTACCTTGTATATTATCAATCTAATTCTATGTTAGTCACTAGGTGTGTAGTTTAAGTTTTGGATCTAAGTACCTCATCACATACCTACCTACCTAAATTACTATATTCTAACATAATAATATTAAATTTACTTATATAGCGGGTCCCCATTTCCATGTGCAAACAAATGTACCTAGATTCGATATGCGAAATCTGCTAAATCGTGTTGTGTTTTAGTAATCAAGATGTAACTGTAGGTATGTTTACGATTTTTTTATATCCAAGTCAAATAATGATACCACTTTTAACTAAAAACACGCTCAAACTCGGTCTAAGCATTTATTTGCTCTGACAGCTGCAATAACACTATAAAAATCTAAATAATAACTGAAGTGACGAATTCTGATCACTAGGGTTTTGAACGTAAGACTGTAGCAGGTACAATACAATACAATACAACTTTATTACACACCGAAAATACAAATGAAACTACAGGTAGATACCCGAATAACCCGATATACTTCAGTGAAATATTACACATTATTACAAGTAAATAAACGGTTGGATCGAGTTTAGCTATTGAAGATTTCCACTATCCACCCCCCAGTTCTATCATCAGACCCTCGTCACCAAGTGTAATGTGTAGTGTATTGGGACTCGTTAACACCAATGAAATACATCCGAACTCAAGGGTTTTACACTAGTAGCTATTGAAGAGTTCCACTTTATCTATCTTCTGGCTCCATCATCAGATTAGTTCGGTGGTACTGAATTATTTTATTGTCATCCAGATCACATAATATTTGCAAAGTTTCAAGTCAACATAACAATTAGAAGTCGGTTAAAATCGACTTCCAGGGGCCTCCATACGCAGTCTCAAGCGCAGTTCGGAAAATTACGCGAACGAGAACCTTAAACCATATGATTTACGGTCGCGCAACTTTTTCATCACCAAAATTGCTGCGTAAGGCCCCTGGATTCGTTTGTAAATATCCTTAACTATGCATTTATAAATAATTTATCACTTCATCTACACAACTTAGTCATCTCTACTGGGCGCTAACTCCTAATCCACGCAACGGATTTTGATGCGGTTTTGACCATTAGTTACATAATTTTTCACGGCAGGTTTATATATATAACAAGCGACCCACCCCGGTTTCACACGTAAATTACACCCGCGCGAAGCCAGGTGGGCGGGGCGGGTCTATATATAGTTTTACATATATAGTTATAGTTATAATATGGTTATAATTTTTTGATGTCATGGTATTATGTACGTATATTCACTAATTAAGTAATCACTTTGTAACATATACATAGTTAGTTAATCATCAATCTTTATTACTTTTATTCTGAATAGAAAAGACCTCGAGCAGATATATAAAGACTCGTATAGACAGGCAATAATAAGCATAATGTAGTCAGGTAAGAACTAGTAATTAGTATCATACTTCATAATTATGCACGCGTACTATACTATTTTAAAATGTATACTGTATTATTTATTATGTCATTGTTTGTTACTCTTTCAGGAAGCAACAGAACAACGGACCAATTCGATTTTTTGCTTCAAGACATGATCCAAATAAATGGCTAAGTGCATGTCGAGCTCGCGCACTCAGGATTCCATACCACCACATCATTCAATAACGAAATTACCAGTTATAACTTGGTAATGAACAGAAACTTGTCACCGTTTCGCACTTGTCAATATTTATTATTTGTTGTTATACTTTAGTTAGAGTGTGTACTTTAATACTATAATCATGCCAAGTTTGACGCTTGTAAGTATAACTGATTTTACATTAGAGCTAATACAAAAATAAATTAAAAATACATTTGTTGTATGGGGACCTCCCTTTCGTTTTTAATGATTTTTTGGTTAATCCGCCATAACATTACATATTCTGTAAAAATTTCAACTGGCTATCTATTACGGTTCGAAAGATACAGCCGTTTAAAGGTAGGATGGACAGACGGACAGACAGACAATGTAGGCTTAGTAATAGTCCCATTTTTATTCTTTGGGTACGGAACCCTAAAAACAATGTCTGTCATTCCGGAAGTTGACATATCTACTTCACTGTCTAGTTGCCACTTTATTGCAACAAACACAGACATTGAGAAACTTTGTTAATAATCTATTAAATAAAATACAAAAAGCATTTCAATTGTCATTTTGTTTGTCCGCTCAAGCTAAGCAATTCAAGTTAAACACGAACTTAATATAATTATTAAACATACTACTTACTTGAATTTTAAATCGAAGCCACATAGGTTTATCGGATTTCCAAAGGTTATGGGTACACGGATATTGCGGAGTTATAATTTTATGCTGTAAAAGACACAGCGCTGATGACGTATGTCGGTGCCACCCACGTGATCTTTGTGTCTCGGAATGCCATACCTGGCGAAGTATAATTATTGTTATACCATGCATTGAATAGGTGGATAGTTTTTGTTGGAATGTCTACTCGACAGGCAGATCCGTGGGCGAAGCTAGTAATCGAATAAGATGGGATGTAGGATTTAAATTCTACCCTTGGTTACACGTAGCTGGTGGCTTATTTTGACACCATTTTTTTAACCCCCGACGCAAAAAGAGGAGTGTAATAAGTTAAATGTGTTTATTTGTGTGTCTGTCTGTGGCATCGTAGCTCCCAAACCGATGAACCGATTGTGATTTAGTTTTTTTCTATTCGAAAGGTGACTTGATCGGATGTGTCCTGGGCTATTATAATTTAAAAAAAACCTGTTCAGACGTTTGAAGATCATCGCACTTTTATCAGGTAATTTTTTTATTATACTTGTTGTCTAGTAAAATTTATGTATCGATCAATCTGGCTACCAAATCTTGCTTTCATGTTTTTTGGAAAATATGGTTTATTATATTTGTGGTCTTATTTTAGGGACTAACTTTAGATAATAGTGTAAATCTAAGGGTTATAACATTATTAACAAACCACCAGCTATGTATAAAAAAATACTAAACAGCGTTTGATTTGGAATTACGTTTGCGCAGAAGGAGATGGAGCTTCTTCAGGCAGAGAGTGGTACCTAGATGTTAAAAAATACTACAACTCACCGTTTGTTTATGTGGTCACTAAAGGGAATTATCACTTTGTTGCAATCCCATCACGTAGATATGGCGGTTTGAGAGGCGTTCTCAAGGTCTATTAGAGTGTTAAGCGCAGTACATCCGACGCCGTTTACGCCTGAAGCCGAACTGAAACTGAGTGGCGCTGGTATCGCTTGCGCGGGGCTTTTCAGCGCTTTCAGCGGAGAACAACGCTGGATATTTACTTATTTAACGCATTTTGATCGAGGTAACAAGTGCAAACGAGCTTGCTAAATGTCTATTATGTCTTCTGTGATATTAATTAGACTATTTTCAACTGGTGAGAGATAAAAGTGAGAGACTTATGTTATTGATGAAAACCTCAAAAAGCACGAGAAGAAAATTTACGAGTAGGTAACATACCTACGCATTACGTACATAATAAAAGATCATTATGAAAATGTACTTTTATACATACGGGTAGACCATATCGCTCGAAGAACCGATAATCGATGGTGTAAAAAGGTTCTAGCGGGGAGACTACGACCCGGAAGACGCAGCGTTTGCAGGCCTCCCACTATATAGATAGACCGATGATATCGTGAGAGTCGCGGGCATCCAGTGCATGCAGATGGCAGGTTATCGTTCAGTGTGGAGTTCTAAGGTGTATGTTTAGCAGTGGACGTTTTCTGGTTGATGATTATGATGGTAATAATGATTTTTATACTGTAATATTTTTTTCTTAGACAGCTTAGTTTTTTATAAAAAGGTAAATCGTAATTTTTTTCTATTTGTTTTATAGAACTAAAGTTCTCGATTAGCGTAGAACGCCCTGAGACTCGTTGGAGATGGACGATGTCCGTAAGGCAGCTGGCAGTGGATGGAAGAGAAAAGCCGAAGATAGAGCTGTGTGGCGTGCCTTGGGCTCTTAGGAGAGGCCTAAACACTTCCAGCAGTGAACTAGTTTAGGCTGATGATGAGATGAATTCATTTCATGTTTATGAACGGAAGATTGTATCTGAAATCTGATAAACGACAGTGAAAAATAATAGAAAATGTTTTCATTAAACTTTTTACACTATTATTGTAGCTTTCAGAGTTAAAAAAACCGAGTACACACGGAAGTACCTATTTAAAATGAACAAGTGGATACGCAAAATGAGCAAGGTTTTAAAAAAGCCAATTTTAGGCCAGTCCCATTGCAGAAACAAGAGATAAAAGACATAAGATTAATTGACATAAGTAAGATCGAGACTAGGTAAGTACTAGTGAGGTACCAGGAAAAATAAAATGGAAAGTAATATAGGTAGTAATTAGCAGGTTTCTTTTGTTAATTAAGTTATAAAATACAACTAAACCAAAATATGATTTTAACAATATTCTAACATAGACATAATTATAATTTTTTTGTTTAACAATAACTAACAATAAAAAAAAGTTATTATAACAAACTAAAATGTGTACGCCGTACCTGCTAAGGGCATGAGATACGAGTACGTTTCCATTCTTACGACCATGTATGCTACTTTGTATTATGTATAAATCTACCAATCCTACCATGTCCTGACATTTTTTTTTTTTAACCGTGTTTGAAAGCGTATTTATCGTCCCTGTTAGTTAAATTGTATACGTACGTATACATGCCAATACAACACAAAAAAAACAGTATACACAATGTACAATAAACGTTTTTTTTTTTGTTTTTTTACACAATGTATTGTGTCTATACTATATATAATATAATCATATTATAAAGAGGAAAGATTTTATTGCTTGTTTGTTTGTTTGTTTGCATTGAATAGGCTCCGAAACTACTGAACCGATTTGAAAAATTCTTTCACTGTTGGGAAGCTATACTATCCTAAGTTGACATAGGCTATATATCTATACCCGTGCGAAGCCAGGGCGGCCTAATAGTATTGTATAATATTCAAACGGCTAAACAGACCATAAATCTTCCTCGATTAAGTCACCTTTCAAACGAAAAAGGTTAAATTCAAAATCAGTTCAGCCGTTTGGGAGCTATGACACCACAGACAGATACACACGTTAAAATTATAACAACCCTCTATTTGCGTCGCGGGTTAAACCGTTAACAAAGAAAGACCTAAAACAATTGGACCGACAGCGCATCGCAAAAGCCCTTGTTGGAAAGAGAAAAAAAAAACACTTTCCTACAGGGTTTAATATTAAAAGAGTTTTGGCCCCAACGTGAAAAAAAAAGTGTTAAAAAAAACTATCGACGTGAATTATTAAGTTAAGTTCTGTGTAGTTTTATTTAGTGAAGCGCTGAATCCGCTGCCAACGCAATTTTATTCTCGTATTGCTTAACTTCATTGATTTTTAAACCACTTTTATCGTCAAATCTAACTTTTGACCTTACGAAAACTGTGTGCAATTGTTCTGAAGTACACGTGTCGAGGTTGCAAGTTCTCTCCATGAGCCATACCAACAGCTACCCACATGTTTCTGCTTTAATTACTTTGTTGTGTTTAATGGTAAGCTATATTCGATGGCCAAAGAAAGCGATACTATTTTACATTATAAAAATAAATTCCAAGGAATAACCTAAATTAAACTCGGTCCAAGCCTTAATTTACTCTTACAGCTGCAATAACATTGTTAAAATTTAAATTAAAACCGTGACTTCTGGTCACTTTCGCTAGGGTTTTGAACGTAAGACTGTAGCAGGTGCTCGATACACTTCTGTTAAATATATAAAAAAATGTTTTAACTTGTCATGCTCGTAAAGTTCTAGTGTATGCCCGATGTAAGCGGACTAAAACTGATTTTTATGCACTAGTGCACAAAATACTTTTTTTTGCACAAGTGCATAAAAGTAAACTAAACCTCGTTAAATTGTTCAAAGAGGTTCACTTTGTAATACATGTAGTAAGTTTCCATCGGTCTCATAATAACAGGGTATTTTTAAGACCCAGACAACTTTTGTCGAATAAAAAGATGTTTTGGTATCAACTTTTGTCTTAATGACGTTATCCTGCCCAATAAATAAGCGATTAAAAATTAGTAAAAATAGAACTTTGTTCATTGTTTATTCGGTGATTTGCTTTTGGAACAACATGAAAAAAAAAAACATGTCGTATAGGACAATTTTACAATTTTAGGAAAATAATACAATGATACCTGTCATTGTATTATTTTCCTAAAATTGTGTATTTTCAATTGTTAATGCATTGTAATGGTGGATTATTATTTATTAAGTGTTAGTGATTGTGTTCGAGTGATATAATGAGGTAAAACATGTATTTTCATGTTGTTTCCAAAACTCCATAGAAGTGAAGTCTACTATAGATGTTACTTACATATCATTTCCGCGCAATTAAAATGAAAAGCCGAGTGTATGATTCGTGCTTAAAACTAATTTTATCCTTGACTAAAATATCCGCCCTCGCCTTCAGCTCGGGCTGATAAACTTCTCGGCTAAAATGACTTGTTTTAAGCACTCGTACAATCTACTATTTTAAAATCCTTTTACAAGTTTTAAAATGAGACCAACCCTGTAATCGAGAAAAATATTAGCTGTTTTAAACACTGACGAGTCTGAATGTTTGGCCGTTTTCTATGATTTTTTCGCGTTTTTAGAGTTGCTCCCCTTTTAGCTTAGTACACCCTTTCCGCGTAACCCAGTATAGGCATACAATATATGTAGGTATATACCTTAATGAATTGGCACTTTTCCTAAACCAAGCAAACGGTTTTTTTTGCAAGTGAAACTATTATCAAATATTTTTTCTATTGAGGTACAAGTCATGTACACCAATTTATTGTACTTCATCAAAACTCGCGTGAGGATTCATTATGATCGTCTCGTCCGATAAAACATAATCGTCAATGTAACTGGTGTTATAATAATTTATGTATTCGTAAATATGTTTAAAATAATTATAAAAACTTTCACTTTGCTATCAAAATAACAATATTTTGTACAATAAAAATGATTTTTTGGAATATTCATCCTTTTCCTTTTTTGAATTTGAATTCACATATTTATCAAGTCTCAATAAGTACTTGTAATATTGCATTAAGTAAGATGTATATGGTCTGTAGGTTGATTTTAAAATAGGAACCTTGCGCTACATTTTACTAGTCTAACCTTCAGTTTCCAATGTTATTGAGTTCTTTTTAACAAACAATGCTCAATGCGGTTTGATGGGTAATCAGCGATTGTTATACCTAAAAGTATCTGTGTTAAAAGTACTTAAGTGTAAAGTCGTTAGTTTTATGTTATAGTAACTGCACCCCGCGGTTTCACCTGCATGGATTACTCCTTATAACATCAGCTATCTGCCAGTGAAAGTCCTATCAAGATCGGTCCAGCCGTTTTATAGTCTATAGGGAACATTTATACACATAGATTTTTATATAGGTTAGTAATAGTTGACGAAAAGGAGCTGATGTAGAGAAACGAAGTAGTAGGTTGTACTATGTGAGAAGACTAGGTACTACTGGCGTCGATTCTGTCATACCCACCAAACTAAACCAATCTGACAGGACTAAAATTATCTGCCTTTCTTTTCATTTTAATACGAGTATGTGAGAGAAGGATGGCATCAATTTTAGAGCTGTCAAATTGAGTTTAGTTCAAATAATGGTACAACAGAATTTACGCCCTGTCACGAGAGTTTAGAGAACATCAGAATCGGTGCCAAGGCATAGTAAAAATATTATTATTATTATATTTTTACTATGGCCAAGGCATCGATTCTGATGTTCTCTAAACTAAACTCAATTTGACAGCTCTAAAATTGATGCCAGCCTTCTCTCACATATTAAAATGAAAAGAGAGGCAGATAATTTTAGTCCTGTCAGATTGGTTTAGTTTAGTGAGTGGTATGACAGAATCGACGCCATTGTACTATGTACAATCTATTTTCAGTACAGTGTCACTAGTTAATTTCTAATAATAACTTCCCATTACAATAATAATTTAGCTTCACCCCACGGTTTTATCCGCGTGGACATTCTTTCAGGAACCGTTGTCTATTAAGTATGTCTTCTGTGGTTTTGTTCCGTACGTTCGCATACAAGCTATTATTTCAATAATGCTTTTATATTGTTTCAAATATTTTTATTTTTATTTTAGCGGCCACTTTTTGCAAATATTACAATAGGAGGAACTGGTTCTAATTTAGCTTGCAAGATTTGTACTTTTTTTATATGGCTTGCGTTTGACTACCATCTGCGATGATGGCGATACGATACGTCTACGATGAGCACGCTTGCCTAGAAGAAACCGATTCACTCGTAATTTGAAGACATCTGGATTGTAACTATCGGTGAACAGTATACAATTATTTTTATTCTGTAAATGACGTCGTCAATTGTATATTAGTAATACCTTATAGGTACCCACAGAAAAGATGAAAAAAACCCTTTTCTTTACTGTGGTTATACCTAAGTCCCAAAATAAATGAATTGAACTGACACTTTCCATTTTTAATGTTGTTTGATGATTTGTTCAGTGGATTTACCTACGATTGTTTAGTTAGGTACTATGTATGTACAAAATGTTGTAGGTAGATACTATTATAATGTATTTCTACGCATGATGTATTGTTTCTCTGACATAAATGTCATAGTTTTATTTTAGCATTACTCGCACACATGTAATGAATATTAATAGAGAGTTTGCTACAGACTTATGTATTATCAGATATAAATTTACAAACAATAGGTTCATAATTCCTATAGCGTTCTCTTGTGTCGTTTTGATGAACTAAATTCGAAGTAAGCGTATGGTACACATGGGTTGCACACACCCTGTACAGTAACTTCAGTAGACTGTGAATTCACCGCGCTGAAAGCTTGGTTTCATAAAGTTGCCGTTGAATTTCAGTAGATGTCACTTGGCGTATATTAGGTAGGTTATGTAAAAGTAACTATGGCTATTTATACTTTACTAGATATGGGTTCATATGGGGAAAACTGAGACATATTTGAACAATATACCAAATCATTTGGTAAATCTATGTGTATGTCTTGAGGAAAATGATAAAAAGCAGTAAGTTTTGTGTATTTTGCCAAAAGCAGTGTAGGTATGTCACAATCGTATTGTAATATACATTTATGCCTAGTAATAAGCCTTTTTAAGAATAAGTCCCTTTAAGATTAAGACTTGTTAAGAATGAGTCTTTGTACGAATAAGGCATACTGCGAATATGTCCTTATAGGACTATAGGTCATTTTGCGAATGGGTCTAATGTCGACTAAACCTTATTTTCCATCAACTTATACCTATCTCTATGCGTCATTATAGCCTTATACAATATCTTCGATTGGTTGTGGTCTATTTCACATAAAAAATATTTAAAAAAAAAACAACATTTTCAACTATGTATCACAACTTCATTTTCTAACATACATAATTCATACATTACCGTTCTTAAAAATGTGTGTGCCTATTCATGTTGAATGCTAGACTCAAACTCAGTTTAATAAATTCGTATAAAAAGGTAGTTTATCTTGATAAAAGCTGACGCTGAACACTCTCTGGTACCTCTTTATTATCTCGAAAATCCGCGGCAACCTTTTCTATTCTCACTACATCATTATTCTCCGGCGTAAACCCTAGGAAAAAATATTAAGCGATATTTAATATCAGGCTATGACATGACGATACCGGACAAAAAGGCGAATGAAGTTTACAATATTTGCCGCCATTTATCTGACTTAAAAGAACAAGGCTCAACATATCCATGCGATAGAGCATGAAGTTATTTCTCAGATACGAGTCAGATACAAAGTGAGGTCAAGTGTTCTGTCTGTCAATGTATGCTGTCTGTAACTCAAGTTTTTTTTCCAATTTTTATCGTAGAAATAACTACATGGTTAGAATAACTGTTATTAGCAGTACATCAACATACATCAAGGACAGGGCGAATAAATAAGAAATTTAACATAAGTGTACTAACTCAGTGGTGCTAACAATTATACCACGCACCAGTACACCTATCCCTACCAAGGTATTCCTACTGGTAGGGATAAGTGATAAAAACCACTTAGAGCTACCGGCAGGGACAGGTAAAAACTCCTTATCCCTACTATAAAAGTTAATTAAATGAAATTTGTATAGAAATAGTTGCAAAACCGGAGAGATAGACTGATAAATATACAGTTCCTATGAGGGAATGAACACTCGGGTGAAACCGCGGCACACAGTTATTCTTATGTTAAACACGTTATATACGATGCAGAGTAGTTTTTTTGAGATTTCTAAACATCTGATTGGATTAGGCCAGATGGTAGTCAAATGCAAGCCTACTACACAATTAATTTAAAAAAATGGGACGAAATCATCGGATCGCCCTCTATTATAATACTTAGCTCTGCATAGGGTTTTTGTAAGTATATAGGTATTACCAATACGGATTATGGATTATAATTTATCGTTTACATAAATGTAATATATTTCCTAAGCATCCACATTTCTAATGTGAAGACTTATATTCAGGAGGTTAGACAAATATAGGATTGGAACATCGCTAACCGACATTTGTTAGCAAAATTGTACCGATTTATTTTTCCTTTGTTATGTCCCCCGCTTTATGGATAGTTTCCATCTATCGGAGATGTTGAATAGAAGAAACACAATATTCAGTTAATGTTATCTATTTACCGTGAGAGTTGATGGAATCCCTCTCGTAATTAGGTTTGACTAAGCAATAACGTAACATAGTACGTTGTTTCTGGTAGACTTCCGTGCATCTTGGCCGATTGCAGCCGCACGCGTCTGACGTACAAGTCCAACGCGTGCTGCTGATGCGGTTTGAAATGTATGACGACGTTAGTCGCCGACCACACGCGTCTAACGCAAATCTAGGAAGCGGCGCCATAATCATAGTGCGAAGTATTGTCGCATCAGCCACGCGCGCTAGACGCGTGCGGCTGCGATCGGCCGCGTAGCACAGAAGTCTACCTAGTCAATATTTAATATTCTCCACTCTCCTACATAAATGTAGGTTCGAATGTTTTGTTATCGGACGTTTACTGAAGATATAATGTGCAAAATGCTAAGAGAACTGCTATTTAGTAGTACACATTAATCATCATTCCAAGCCTTTCTAATCCTACCGTTTTATGCGTAGCTGTTCTTCTCTCTTGATATGCCATCTGCCTTTCTTCTGTATTTTTTTATGATTGGCGTTTGACCTCTGCTCCCCTGATTTTAAGCGACGGTGCGGTTGAAGATGGTAAACACGCTTACCCTAAAATAGGCAATGGATCTCAAATGATGCTGCCGGAACACGCCGTAACTTGGCATCAGATTTTCAACAGGGTGTTAGCTAGCCAGCCAGGCATTAGAAATGCCTACTACAATGGCTGTAGTTACCTCACAATGTTTTCCTGCACCAACAGTGGAAAAGCTCGTTGTAGGGATTTGAACCCACACCCTTCGGCTTAGAATTCTAACGCGCTTACCACTGAGCTATGATTGCTACAACTAGGGAAGAAAGAGCACGAGCGGGGGCAGTGGCTGAGAAACGGGAAGGCGCGGGCGGAGAGAGCGGGGGCCGTGTATGTAGAGTAGATTGGACTACTGAATGTGCGATGTAAGTAGGTACTGAAGTGCTGGATTAGGGAGACTATAATGTACTACTAATCTAATCGAGTCTAGGTTCGACCCACGATTGTCAATAAGTACTCGTACAAATTCTGGCGAATAACAACAGTAAGTCTAAAACAATAACAACAGTAAGCGAAGTTAATTACTATCTGCACTAAAGTACTATCGTCCCTTGAACGGGAAACAGGATACCTACATTACGAAAATTATTCCCTTCCGCAAGCGGAATTGTTGGAAGTACCAAGACCGTAGGCGATTAGGGCTAGGGATGAAATTGTAGGGAACTCAGGGCCGTCCCTAACGCGATGTTTTCCCTTGACACTCTTTAGGACGCAGCCCTTTCGGCGACGCGGCGACGAAACACGCTGCGTCCTCTGACAAAGTGTTATCGCGGTTTGTGAAATGAATTATGAGAAAATGTTAATCTGTACAGGGTGGATACCTCAGATCAAACCAACAAGTCAGATAAGCCTTAGTACAACTATCGGTCGTTTCCAAATGTCTCAATTTTTTATTTAAAAAAATCACTATACAGCTTAACGCTAAACTTAAAGCTAATGCTTAACTAAAGCTACAGGCTTAACGCAAAAACTGTAAGTAAACAAACTTACCCGAACGAACTTACCTAACGTACACTCGTACTTAACTTTAATGAAATGAATGAATGATCTGGGGTAGATATCATACTGCATAGGTACACACAGCACATGTACTCTATATGTAAGTAGATTAGATATTTAAGTACTAATTGGCACATTTATGACACACTCCGACACACACTTCTCTAAGTAGGTACCTGTGTAACCTTCTGCACAAAGAGTGGCCAATTTTTTTAGTTTTAGTTGTTATACTAGTTTATGAGTTGTTTTGTTCTATTACGCTATTTGTGGAGTGGATAATATTATTTAATCTATTTATTTAAAGAAAAGCTATTGTTTGTGCAGTTGTGACGTGACTGCATTTGATGTTCTGTTTTCAATCAACTTGAACGACGTACTTTTCTTCAGCTACGGTAATTTTGAACCCCGGTCGTTTTAGTTATTATATGAACTGTTGTTCAATATGGAAGGAATAATCATACGTAAAAGTTTCAAAAGTCTACGCAGTTATGATAATTTTTCAAGAGTCATTTCCGTCGTCAATTCCTACAACATGTCCGGGAATAATCCTCATTGTACATAGTCTATTGAGCTCTTTTACCATGCCGTCTGCATTGGTCCCGTGCTTATACTCGTATAGTTATTTAGGTTCGACCCAATGTCATAATACCTATTTCGTAGCTGGATGACCAACGCTCCACTCACCTAGTCTCAATGTAACCAACTCAACCAACACTAACTTATCCTGAAGATAACGTGTTTCGTAATATTTGATCGTACTAATGCTCAGAGAGAGAAAGAAAGAAGAGAGAGAAAGAAAGAAGAGAGAGAAAGGTTCTTGAGTGGAGACCAGGAACCGGAAGACGCAGCGTAGGTCCCACTAGATGGACCGACGACATAGTGAGAGTCGCTGACATCCAGTGGATGCAAAAGGCAGGCTGTCGTTCAGTGTGGAGGTTAAAGGGGGAGGCCTATGTTCAGCAGTGAACGTCTTCTGGCTGATGATGATGAATGCTTAGATGCATACATGCAAGTCTCAATGTATTTCCAGTGATACATTTTGAGACTACAAACAAACTCAGACGTAAGCGCTAAAGATTAATTGTGATCCCGCTTCTCTTGCAGGGGACCAAAACTTAATTTTGTTTCTTAAACTAATTGCTTTACAGCTAAGCGCGGGCTTAAAATCTTTTGAACTCTTTGGGAGTGATTGTTCCATCCTTTAATGTAAAGGTCTGACGAAACGCTTCTGTCTGGTCTTACTACAGACATTGTTTTTTTTATTAAATACTTCACTGTTTTTAAACCGTCAAAAAGTTCGACATCATTACATTTTATTCACAACATAGTTTATCAACGTGCTTAATTTTTTTGTTATTTCTTTTTTAATTGGCTGCATAAATTCTGCTATTAGCTGACAAAGAAAACCCATAGGTATGTTAGTCAAAGTACCATTAATTATTAAAAGTGAAAGTACATTATATTATTATATTTGAGAATCTGGGTGAGGTAGAATTTACGCAATACCTTTTTATAGGTACGTAATTTAACTTATATCAGCAAAAAAGTACACCAGTAGGTAAATCGGTGAAATCAGTGATACTCTAGAACGACACAGAAACATTGAAAAAATTTGGTGTACAAAATTGTAGTTACTTATAGACGGTGAAAGGCGCTTTTGAAAAACTTATTCTCTGATTACTCCGTCCTGAAAGACATTCAGTAAATCCCTTCTCATTCGTCGGCAAGACCTCTGAGCTACGAGAAATCGATTGTGGAGACCTTATTAGATAATTTTTCTGGAACCGGAATGAGGGAAATAAGCTGATTGAAGTTTAATTGTGTATCGTTCGTGGACGGTTTTTTTTGTGATTAGCCTTTTGTGGAAGCTTTTACTTGTTTGTGCAGTTAAAGGTACCTATAAAGGTCGTCTAGCAACTTTTGACTTTGGAATTACTTTTGACCGGCGCGACACAGTTTTTCATAGAGCAAAATACACAGGAGTAGATTTATGAAATCTGTTTGTAGTGTATTGTACTAACTGCGCGTCACATCTGCTTGAATGCCTATCGAAACCACTACTGCGCAGGGCTGCCATAGGTCATTTTTGATTAAAATGTATCTTTCACTATCTACATTTTTCATTACAGTACTAAAATGCTTAATTTAAGTTTTGACAATAATACAAATTACAATTAGGCCTTAAGGCTTAAGGCTTAATACCCTAAGTTGACTTTGCAAAATGTTGAATTTTCAAAATACCTTGTTTACCTATACGAATTTGTCTCAATTGGGAATGAATGTATTTTCTTGTTCAGATTTAATTTCCACAAAATATACCTACCTACTAGATTTACGTGCTGAATCAGCGTCAATGAACTTTTAGTAGGAGGACCCTTAATACGATAGGGTATTTTATAGACGGGGTGGGAACCCTAACTGTCGGTCAGTTCGGCCCAATTTTTTGTAGAACGTAAATCTTTGGGATTGAATTGGGTACCGATTTATCGGTCATCTACGCGGAGCTTGAAGTTCCTTGGTAAGTTGAGGCCTATAAATTGTAATTTTCAGGCACACTCAGGCATTCTGCTCGTTTCTCTCTAAGTAGGCAAGTTTAGGTAGGCATTGCATAAATATTTAATCAGAAGGTAAGTAAGTAATACCTATCCTCGTGTTTCCTGCTGTTAATAACAAAAGGTTTTTTTATAAGTGAGTACGCTAGTTTTAGCACATATCTTTGTGTTCAAACCTACACCTTTTACAATAATTTATTAAGATTGGAACAGCGACTGTGGTCAACTGGGCAGCCCTCAAGTCATCCAAAAAAGGGGACAGCCCAAGCGCTATAGGTACACTATAATCTTGACCTAATTATGCCTAAGTTTTTTTGGCTCTGAAAAGCTGCAATATCTTTCAAAGTAGCACAATGTTTTTTTATTTATTATACAATATATCTGATGATGGGGGAGGGCAATGTCCAGCAGCGGACGTCCTTCGGCTGAAATGAAGATGATGATGATATCTTATGATATAATTTATGGTTTTTATTCAGCATTGTATAATCTAATGCACCAGTTAAAAAAAGAACTTGAACCATGTGTTATGGCGTCTATTTTGCATTATTTAAAATTATTTCAATTTACGTTTCGTATTATAAAAATAGTGGAAAGACAAATTGTCCTCGGCCCATGCTAGGATCTGCAGGTAGGTAGGAAGTAGGACTGTGTAATAATCGCAAAAACCTAAGAAATTACTATGTAGGTAGGTATTAGTGAATTTACACCCGCACGTTTGTCTCATAGGTAAGTAAATATTATGCGGATTTGTTATCATCTCAAAGAACGTAGAAAAACCAAAATCCAGACCCAGAAAACATAAAATTGCATATTCATTTCAAGCAACATTAGCTGCAATAAACCAAACACCGACATTTCATCTGAAGATCCATACAGTTTACTATCGAAATATATGCAATCGAGTGAAATTACGTAACAATTTGCGTAGTGGTATGAGGTATATGCAATCAGGATCGCTTTAACTGGGCCCATGTGAATGGGGCGAAACGAGCGATTCACTCCATCACGGGACATGAGGACGTGCCTAAATAGATAATTTTTGTCGTAAATGAGCTGAATTCTGTATAAGTTGGATGGTGAATGGCTGGTAAGTGTTTATGAAACTTCGTAGACAGTCAGATCGCAACTAACAACGACTTTTCTGATGACAACCGTATAATTTTATGTAGGTAACCTATAACTTGCTACTCTTATAGTGGTAGTCGAAAAATCAAACAAATATTTTAAAAAACACAGACAAGTACGAGTAGGACTCTCGCTCTGAGAGTTCCGTTGGATGGAACCTTCAGAGCGCGAGTCCAAACCAACAAAAGCAACAAAAAAGTTGAAATATTGAAAGACAAACTTAACTTGTAGTGGACAATAAGGTTCTTCCATACATTCCAACTACAAAATGTAAGTTTGTAATAACAAAACAATTATTTTCAAATTATATTACATACTTAAAGTTTATGACTTTCGGAATTATTCCTTTATATGTGCTGTAAGAACTTGCTTTTTGGCAAATTTCATGAATCTAGGTCAACGGGTAGTACCCTATAGGTTTTGATTCCCTTGTGACATCGCAAAATATGCGACATAAACGGTCATATCTTTTGATCGCGTAGACTTACAAGTTTGATTTTTCACAGCTGAAAGAAACCGTAGATTTGAGTATTTAGTATAAATTTCAATTTGATATCTTTACGCGTTCCTGAGAAAAAGGCTCTTGACAGACGTACATACGGACAACACAAATTAAAACTTAGGAATAACACGTCACTTTAACATGTTTGTGACGCCAACCCATAAGTTTTGCCCCTACGAAAAATCGCTCAACGCGGCTAAAGAAGTTTTTACTTCAAAAACTATTGAGCATTACGTTTTAATAGCATTGTAAATTGTATATCTAAAGCCATTTTATAATTAATTAATTAATGAAGACAATCTCTATCTACCTATATAATGTAACGCTACCATGTAACTTTGGTTTAAAACAAGTTAGTAAATATTAATACCTCATCCAGTAATATTGTTTCCCATGTCCTATAATCAGAGTTGACGAATGAGAAATGAATGCCCTCGGGTGACCGAGATAAATAATAAACGGTACCCGCTAGGTATACGTACAAATGAAAACTTCTTCGAGTCCCTTCCTGCTTCCTGGTCAGGGGGTCTCGTATCAGATCAGGTCAAGTTATCCTTTCAAAGGCGCCATTACAGCGTGCTTTTATTTTCCCCTACACAAGGGGAGGGAATGGATCTGATGGAAATGTAGCGTAAAATATAATATGCGTAGTAAATTTATTCTTTTATTCCAAGGACTCTTCCAGCTGACCTACTTCATGTTCAATTTTATTTTGGTTATCAGAAGCATAATAAAAAACCCAAAAACCAATTAAAAAAACTACTCCATTTTCATTTTTATTTCAGAAATTTTACTCAAAACTTTCATTATAATTAGGTTAAACCTAGACTGGTAAGTACAATAAGAACGGCTCGTGCTATCTAGTAGAAAATAATGGGCTGAAAATGATGATGATGTAAGTAAAGTTTTTTTTTCGAGCAAGTACAAAATATTTTTACAAACAAATTAAAACTAACTTCACGGGGAGTGGGTTAAATTCAATAGACGGGATTCGACCTTCAGAGGAGGAAAATTGTCTTTAAATTTACATGGGTACACCTTCAAGATATAGCCTTTTTAAAAAAACAAATAATAATTTAATTCAGTCTACAATCGGCGAAGACATCGCGTAACAACCACAAAAAATACAGTCTAATTGAGAACCTTATCCTTTTTTGATGTCAGTTAATAATCAAAATGTTTGTTTTGTGTTACTGTGATACCGCCGCTCAACTTCAAGAAACGCTTCCAATTATCCGATGACTATATGCGTATCTACATATTATGTTTCTTACAGATCTGAAAAATGAAACAACATTTTACTTACTTATACAGAAGCAATTGCACTTGAAATGAAATGCTAACTGCTATTTCTCAAGATATCAAAACTAGACCATAAAAAGCTAAAGATAAGCAAAAACTCCCAAAATCCTCTCAAAGCTAAATGTAGGTAAGCATAATATTCAATTAAGGCTAATTTATCTGAGTTGAAAATTAATTTAGTGGCGAGGAGATTACCTTTTAATATTAAACGTACCTATTCCAAAGGAAACTTTTTTCAATCTCCTGTTATTATGAACAGGAGCGTTTAATACTTACTACCTTTACCTGTATACGTTGCGGCTGAAATTAAATTGTGCCTATCTCGGAGCAGAATCTATTTCCAACGTGTTTACAATTTTCGTTACTTCGCGGTTACTGGTGCTGCCAGTCAGATATATTGGACTCACTAAGCTTGACTGGAAATAATGTTGGAATAATAGTTACAGTAATTGTAATGATTTACTGATAGGTGTTCGTTTAGACACACATTCGTTCACATTCGTTTTACACATTGAAATTTAACAGTTTCATCGGAATCTATTTCTAACGTGTTTACAATGTTTGTCACTACGCATTTACTGGTTCTGCTAGTCAGATGCATTGGACTCACTTAACTTAAGTGTAAATAATGTTAGAAAAATAGTTACAATAAAATTTTAATGTTTTCTTAGTTTTTAGTTTCTTATTACGCATTGAAACTAAACTAAACATCTGAATCTATTTCCAACATGTTCACAATGTTCGTTACTTCGCGGTGACTGGTATTGCCAGTCAGATATATTAGACTCGCTAAACTGTTGGAAGAATAGTTACAGTTGTAATGATTTCTTAGGTGTTCTTTATTATTGCACATTGGAATTAAACAACGGATTTTAGCGCGGATTTTGTATTTTACATTATTTAAATTTCTGACGTTTCGAACAATTGCCTTGTCTGTGGTCACAGTTTAAAAAAATGTAACAAGCTTGCGTTTGACCGCCAACTTGTCTGATGTAAAATTTTGCTTATTTTTACCCATTTATATTTATATGTATCAGGTAAACTTGATGACGGATGCTTATAGAAATGTTTACATGTACCGCCAAAGATTTTTAATCATTACGGTGTCCAAAGTTCTAGCAGTTCTGAGTGAGATTTTAGTAATTTGATGACTGAATCCCAAGCAAGCCAAACATGCTCTCTATAATTTTCCTTTTTATTAGCTTCGCGTAGCGTCCTTGGTATATGCCGGTTCTCCTTGGCAAATATTCGAGGATTATCAAAACAAATGCAGTGATTGGGGTTGTCGAGGGCTTGCTCAAAAATACCACGAATAAAGCTAATGTAAAATACATACGATAAAAATCGTTAAAATTGTTTAGTTACAGTTGTGTTTGCGGTTTCGAGTGTTTTCTTTTATTGCAATTATAGATGCATTTCGCGTTTAGAACTCACCTAATTTTACATATAATTGTTTCCATTTAGCGTGGTAATGCTGCCAGCATGCTGGATACGCGCTGACAACTGATCGTAGACTTGAGCATATGGATTGTTTCTAGACCTTCAACGGTCTATGAGTAATCCAACTGTTTTTGTATAATAGGCTAGTTTATGTATTTATTATTCGTTATATTTTGTTTTGTTAATAAAGGCACTTGTTTAAAAAATCTTATTTAGAGATCATCCAAACTAAAATTTCACGTCCGGTTTTAATATGCACATAAAGTGCGTAATTGCAGTGGAGGTGAACTTACTGCAAAAAACAACAGAACATTGAAGTAATTAAATATAAATTTATGAGAGTTAAAGTATGTTGCATGAAATGTTTATTAATTTATACCACTTTTCTTTTGGTTTCCTCACTAGACAAGCCTGTATCGAGGAAACCGCATTCCCAATAACAATTAAAATTAACAAACCTCATTGGCAAGACAGTGAACGGGTTGAAATAGTAGATATTATAGTCGCTTATTCTATTTGTATGATAAAATTTCTGCAAAAAAAGTAATTTGACAAGTAAGTTATACATAAATTGGTACAAAATTACATTGGCCTTCAAAATCGGCCCCATTGTGGACAAAAAGTTATAGATTAGCCTAGATGAAATCTGTTCATGTTTTTTTTGCGGATGTTATGTTTTACTTTATTTCTTTAGTCTTATCAAAAATCTTCCAAAAACACCACAGTTTTCGGTAAAACTTCTCAACTGTCAACCCCGCGCTCAGGGACTAAGGACTAACAGAATTGAAAACTTGTCGGAAGCAAGCGTCATGAACAAAATCTAAGTGAATTTGTCAAACGGGTCTGTGTAATAAGCTTTCGAGTAAGTTGCTTATCAGCTTTACAGGCGGGAGGCATGGATTATACCTCAATTTATTTATACCTATAAAGTTTGGTGCCTACAAGCTTCATTGCTTTGATCATGTTCTTCGTGGTAGAACAGAACAGCCGTACATCTATAGTCGTTGATTAAAATACCTAAATGACGGTATCTATTTCTGGAACAAAGAATAGCTAATTCACAAGAATATTAAGAAATATGCCTATTATTATTCATATTTAAAAGTAAAATGTTATTGTCAATTCTAGTCAAATTAAATAAGTAGGAATTAAATTATGTTAAAGTGTATATGATTACAATTGATATATATAGATAATACAGTCAGATGACCGTGTGTGAAAAAAAATATTCCCGAAATGTCCCGAAATTAATGAAATTGCAATGACACATGAAAACATATCAATTCACCGAGGAACACATTAAATGTCTAATTAATTACTTCTTTATATTATTACACTATAATAACGACAAAACACGCTTAGTTATTTAAAAGATCCACCAAGTTTCATCATCAAATCTTCGGCACTACTTATAAACGTTACTTAAGTTAAGCAGTGCTTTAAATTGCTCTGTTAACTTTTCGCTGACGGAAATTGTCACACCTGAGAACGAGACAGAGCAATTTTAAGCATTGCTTAACTTAAGTAACGTTTATAACTATGGCCGCAAGTGCATTGTTTGGGACTCGTCATGTTTTTTTGTTTAATGGGTTTGCGTTTTACCGCCACATATGTATATTTTAAAGTATATTCATTCATTTAAAAAAATATTTTATCAAATCGGTTTAGAATAAAAATGTACTGAGGTAAAAAATGTATAAAAATACAACTGAATTGAGAACCTCTCCTTTTTTAAAATCGGTTAAAAAGAGGCCTGACCTTGATACCCAGTCCGTAAAGTTATAATAGTATTATTAAAATAGTTTTTATAGATCGTCTCGTCAGTCTTCACCATTCCTTCAGAATGATTTATGTGTAACCATTACACCCTTAACGACAAACATAAAGAAAACAAAATCGCGTCTCTGCGGAGAGGCACCACGAACTCGAGATCAATTTATAATAGAGACTAAAATTTTCGTTGAAAGCCGCTATCCGATTACCTAGGGGATGTATTCTGTACGCGTATTTTTGAACGATTCAAATCAGAGGCTTTGCGCGGGTGGAAAACCTAAGTACTAATGCAAATAGGACTAAGCAAATTTGTTTATAACTTTACATCTAGGTATAACGGGTAAGAAAAAGACCAAGTTACACAATATTTAAACAGTAGATAATTTATCATAAATAACTGTGATGTAAATATTTGCGTTATTATCCGATTTTTGAATTCGGATAAACTTAGAATGAGTCAATTCGAGCAGCCACACTTTACTCCTGCGACACAAAAAAATCTAATTAAAACCAATGACTCATTAGAAAGTCACAGCGCTAGTATTTCAATGGCAGTTGGCATACGGCGCAACATGCTGAGGCGTTCGAATCAGTATGTGATTGGTGGCGCTGTATGTGAGCTACGCTACCATTGCAATACCTAGTGTTGTGACTTTCTAGCATGGAATTATTTAGGGTATACAAAGTTCTTGCTTTCTAGCGACTCGTTTGATGTTTATTTATTTTTTTACTATCCCCGAAGAAGACGTGCCCCTATTAGTAGGGTGAGAAAGGCAGGTGGGTGAATATTTTGATGTTGACAGGTGATTTATTTATGAAAATTTAGTTTTAGAAACTTTTTTAAAGCTACTATGTTTTTGTGTACAAATACAATACCAATACATATTCATAGCCACCATTAAATAAGATGAACAAGGACAACGATTCAAGATTCTCTTTTTATAAAAAGCTTATTTTTATCACATTTACGACGACTTGTCAATCGTTAATATCTTTAAAGACGCCCTCGGCGAGATTCGTATCTCGGTCATAAGTCGTCGCTCATCTATGTTCGCTGCTACGTTCAATTTCATCGTGATCGCTATCGCTAGTAATTTGGGAGTGCGGTTAAACGCGTTCACTCGCGAAACTACACTTATCGACAAAGTATCAAAGCTTTGGCAGAGCCAAAACTGGCTTCCATAAAACGACTATTTTGAAGAAGAAAAAACGGCCTTTCGACTAAACAACTATAATAGTATGACGAAACGACTATTTTGCGAAAAGATTCGAAATTGCACCTAGTTTTTGACACTATTTATGCCGACTATATAAAAAATTCTTAAAAAAGTGCCTTTGCTTCAATAAACATAATAAGAAAAGTATTATTTTTAGTCAGTGTAAAAGTGTACGATATAATATTAGCCAATAGTTATAATTATAATGTTATCATCATGTTTGCGTAGCGGTAGCGTAGCACATTCGTAGCGGTAGCGTAGCACATTCGTAGCGGCGTAGCATAGGTGAATCGTGCCTTCAGTACAATACACCGCAGATAGAGTGCGTTCACTACAAACTGCCACGCTTATTCTACCACTAGCGGTCCACCCCAGCTTCGCACGGGTATAGATTATAGTCTATGTCACTCGGGGATAGCTTCCCAACAGTGAAATAATTTTTCAAATCGGTTCAGTAGTTTCGGAACCTATTCAATGCAAACAAACAAACAAACAATCAAATCTTTCCTCTTTATAATATTAGTATAGAAGATGAATATTGTATTAAAGCAGCGTTGAATGGCCATCTCTTTCATTAATTTTCAACGTTTTATAAGATGTAAATTCGATAAGTAGGAATAAATAAAAAACAACGGCAATAATTTAACATCAACCGTGGTTGCCTATTTGGGAGACCGCTAGACTTGAAAGCGTGAGGTTGTGGGTTCAAATCTAGGGCTCATACCAATGAGCTCTTTGGAATTTATGGTATTGGGGTATTTCATACCACTGGCTTTTCGGTGAAGGAAAACATTGTGAACAAACCCTGCATACGTACGGAGAAGAAATTCAATGGCGTATGTGAATCCAACCCAAAACTGGGCCAGCGTGGTGGATGTGGCCTAATCGCCCTTTTGGGAGGACTGTTAAGAGGCTAATTATGCTATCATAAATTTAAGAATAACATTGCAAAAGTTTTAAAGTAAGTAATTTTTATATCGATATGTTTTAGTTAGGTGGAAGAAAAAAAAAAGAAACATTTTTTTCATTCAAAACCGCCACACCATAAAATGTGAACACGAAAATTGCTTTACAGTAATGTTATTCTATAGATAATGCACAAACTTTTTATTTTTGTTCAAATTTTTTTCTTTAATAGTTTTGAAAATGTCGAAAAAGATACCTAGCTCTATCTGGTGAGCATGGACTTAATATCATATAGGTCAGTAGATAATACAAACAATTAGACACTGTTGTGTAGTGCATCTCCATGTGATAATCGACAAGCGACAGCGATCCGCCTGCTTTCAGATTTACGACGTAATAACTGAGATCGAACGCGCCGTATTACCGCACGACTTAATATCTACCCGCGAATATTATATTTACACTACCCTTCCCTGCGGTTTTTCCCATTATCTCATAAATTATATATACGGAGTTCATATCATAATTCCGAATTCTGGGGAGTCTTACTCGTATAAGATCAGTAGTTCTATATCAACTTACCCATATAGGTTAGAATAATTTTGTGTTTTTTTTCATGTTTCAATACCACATTTTCCTTAGTAAAGCATTTTTTTTATATTAGCCTTGCTTTTGGCTGCCTCCTCACCTGATTGCGATTAAGCGATGATGCGGTCTACGATGGAGTAAGCTTGCCTAGAAGACACCGATTCACTCGTGATTTGAAGACACTCAGATTGTAACTATCGGACCCATTCAGGCAGCGTATTCCACAGACTAGCAGCTCGCACAATAAAAGTGGATGAACCACAAAAAGGTCACGGGTTTAATAGTTTTGCACTTTATTGGACATTTTATCAGTGCTGTCTTGAGTAAAGCTTTTAGCTAAACAGCTACTTCTGAAAATTCTTTATCCCTCACGAGTTTTAAAGTAGCAATACCTTAAATCTCTTGAAGGATACTCAGCACCTGACATAGAACTTGAGAACAATTTTTTTTTATATCCTGCTATATAGTTTCACATAATCAAAGTCAAAATCAAGTTATTTATTGCACATTATGTTAACTCAATGACCCCATTAGTGTGGTAATTTATGGATGGAGTGGCCCGACCTGTTACCGTTTTATCTCGAAGAAGATTGTCAAATTAATGACTAATTTCCAAGTATATTTGAGAAAAAGCATTTCAACCTATGCTCTTAATGAAGCTGCAGATTGGAACGTAAGTAATCTGAAGGATTAGCATGTCGCTAGTTCAAAATATAAAACGAAATCCCCGTCACACAGGGAAAGTTAAATAAAACGTGTAAAAAGATCCCCGACTTTTACGACAGTCGTATAAGTAAGGTTGTCGGTACCATCGCACGCTGCACACAATTTTATCTAACCTAAAACGGTTTCTGAGTCGTATCTGGCTAAGTCGAAATATAAAAACCCACAATAAATCCTAGCCGTACGAATACAACGTATCGTAAATCTACCAAAAGTCTTTACATTCTATATCCCAGAAGGTACAAATCCATATCTTCAGGGATCCGTATACCAAAAGTAAGTACGTTAAATAGTCACGATGAAATCGTCATTTTGAAACTTTTCCTTTATATAGGATATCTATTCATTCTCTAACCTATTCTAGTGACCCTCATTTCGGCTGAGTGGAGATATTTTTCATAAATGTCGTCATCGCTCGCCTGGTTCAATTGTGAGCCAGAAAATTCAATATGTCATTTTATTAATATCTTTAAATGATGTAAAAGATCTTTTGTGTTAATACAATGTATGTCCAAGCCACGATCTGCATAGGTAAACTGTTATTTATTTGGTTTCCTTGAGTTGTTGTAATAATGTAATAGGGAATTAAGATATTTTCCTCACAAGCAATTTGTAATGTGTCGCGTAATCTATACTAATATTATAAAGAGGAAAGATTTGATTGTTTGTTTGCATTGAATAGGCTGCGAAACTACTGAACCGATTTGAAAAAAAAAACATGTTGGGCAGCTACACTATTCCCGGGTGACATAGGCTATAATCTATACCCGTGCGAAGCTGGGGCGGACCGCTAATCTATTATAAAAGCTCATCTCGTCTGTTACCTCGTATACAGGGTTACGCGAAAACGGTGTACTAAGCCGAAAGGGGCCTGTTATACTCATCATTATAAACAACTTTAATTATAGTTACAATCCAGAAATCCCAAAAAAAAAAATCTGCTGTTCTATAAATTTTGTCGAGTGGCAATTAGGTACCGTTTTTTATACAACCGCTGATACTTTTTTTTTGCGTTTTCAGTGTTGCTCCCGTAGTAAAAGTTGTTCATAAATATGGGTACTACGGACCCCTTTCAGCTTAGTACACCTTTTTTATCTTTCTTTTTATCATTTTCTTTCATCATCATCATCATCATTTCAGCCGTAGGGTGTCCACTGCTGGACATAGGCCTCCCCCATCGATCTCCAAAAGGGCCGGTTGGAAGCGGCCTGCATCCAGCGTTTCCCTGCGGTCTCTTTTAGGTCGTCTGTCCATATTGTGGGTGGACGTCCTACGCTGCGCTTACCGGTCCGTGGTCTCGATTCCAGAACCTTTCGGCCCCATCGACCATCTGTTCTGAGTTTCTGCGTTCTGCGACCATTTTCTTTCATAGTACACCTTTTTTTTCTTTCTTCTTATAAAAAGAAATAAAGATTTCCATACATGCGATTTCTCTCAATGAGCTCAGCTTCGCGTGGAGTGGAGCCCATTACTATAGTCAATCGTTTGCACAATTGTTATGAAGTCATGAATAAGCTTATTTTGCTTGATTGCGCGCTTGACCTAGTTGCTTAACTGGGTTTTCTTTGAAACTTTTCTCATAATTGTTGGTTGGGAAAATGCTTGCCTGCAATATAATGCTTTGAAATTAAGTACACAAAGTCACGGCTCAAACCGTGAAGATGTTTACTTGTTTCTGCAAGGTAAAATAACGTTAGTAAGGTAAGTACCAATTTCCATAGTTTTTTTTCTCGTAGACAGTGCAATACAGTAACAACACAGGTACAGTTACAGAAACAATTCGTAACCTGTGAACTAGTTCATTATCATCATCATCAGCCTATCATGTTCCCAATGCTGGGACAAAGGCCTACTCTCAGAGAATTTTTAACCATCCTAGCCCAGTGCATATTGATGAATGTGGTTCTTGGACATTTCGGTTTCCTCACGATGTTTTCCATCACCGTTGTTGAGCGACGGCATCGAAACTGCATATAATTTAAGTACTAAACTCATTGGTGCAGTTAAGACATACTAAAAATTATAAATACAAAAGTGTGTTTGTGTATCTCACTTTCACAGTTATAAAAGGGCCGGAGAGTGAAAAAATATATTTTAATCCCGGAAAAAGTACGGTTCTTGAGGGTATGTCTACGCGAGAGAAACTGCGGGGCGCAGCTGGTGTGTTAATACTTGGTTATACAAATTCCCGATAAAGAGCTAAAAAGCTAACTATATTTTATTTTATTTATTTTGTTGGTATTTATAGTACAAATATGTACTTATATTGTAAATACTTTTGTCTTTAGACCTTCAACGGTCTATGGACAGTCTAACTGTTTTTGTAGTGTTAGTGTTAGCTTATATTTTGTTTAGTTAATAAAGGCATTTGCCCTTATGTATAATAGTTATTTACCTACCTACTTCTAATTGTCATATCTATTTGAAACTTTGGAAGTTTATGTAATTTGGATGAGAATAATTTGTTATTAAACTTTTTTAGGGTTACCGTACCGCAAAAGGAAAAAACGGAACCCTTATAGGATCACTTCGTTGTCCGTCTGTCTGTCCGTCTGTCTCTCTGTCCGTCTGTCCGTCTGTCAAGACCCTTTTTCTCAAGAACGGGTAAGGGTAGCAAGTTGAAATTTATACTAAATACTTGGGTCTACGGTTTCTTTCGGCAGTAAAAAAATAAAAGTTGTAAGTCAAAGCAATCAAAAGATATGAACGTTTATGTCGTATATTTTGCGATTTCACAGGGGAATCAAAACCTATAGGGTACTTTCCGTTGACCTAGAATCATGAAATTTGGTGAGAGGCAAGGTCTCATAGTACATATATAGGAATAAATCCGAAAGTTATAAATTTGAAGTTAAATCATTTAAAAATAATTATATTGCTATTACAAACTTACATTTTGTAGTTGGAATGTATGGAAGAACCTTATTGTCAACTACAAACTTAAGTTTAAGTTAGTTTGTTTTTTTGGTCTCGCGTTCTGAGGGTTCCGTCTAACGGAACCCTCAGAGCACGAGTCGTACTCGTACTTGTCCGGTTTTTTTGATTGAGCCAAATGGGGCGGATAGTGGAATTCTTCTATAACTATTAGTAAACCTCGCGAGTTTGGATTCATTTGCCGAGTCCCAAACATGGGTACTTGGGGAAAAGGATCTGATGATGGAGCTGGGAGGTGGATAATGGAATTATTTCTTTAATAGCTACTACAACACTCCTCGAGGTTGGGCTGGTTTGCGGTTTTAAAGTAGCTAACAGACGAGACGGATTTGGTTAACGGACCACCGCCGTCTGACCAGCGGGAGAAAAAGAGAAAATTTTCTTTTCTTTCTCGTTGGTTGGACGGCTACTTGTTAAAGCCCTAACAGTGATGTGGACCTTTGTTAGGGCTTTAACAAGTCACATGATGTGTTCTTTAGTTTAATAAAGGATATGTTTTAGTCATACGTTTATTAATTAAGCATTTGATTCACTGCACCCGTGTCTCAAAGGTTGTCCCACGCTAGATTTCATAAAACTGGCATGCGTAAAATGAGAAATACAAAATCCGGCCCGATAGCGGTAGATATTGCATTGCCGTAGGTAAGAAAGACTAAATGTGGATTCACCTGAGATTTTCGCTAACCCCTGCCCAGAAATTCTTTGGGCAGCTTTAATGTTATCATTTGGACGGGTAAAAAGGTCCAGTTTTTGCGCTCGGGCTTTTCCTACGAAATAATGTAACATTAATAAGCGCCAGCTACCCTTGTGAGATGTCACAAATTAGGGTCAGCGTGCACTTGCACTGCGCTGATAGGTAAACTCATATTCTAATTAGACTATGTAGCAGTTACAGATTTAATAGAATGTAATTTATTTGTGTACGTTATATTTATGTGTAGCCTATTGATAGCTTGTTGTTATTTCCTTGTACTTCTGAATTATTTTAGTTAAGACCTCTATTTTTCTTATTGTAATTCCTTTCCGTGAACGGTTGCCTAGAAGAGATCGCTTTAAGCAATTAGGCCGCCTGGTAAGAGCCTAGATAATAATTTCATTAAAGTGTATCTGTTTTCCTTGTTTATGTGATCTTTTTATAATTATCTTTATCTTTAACTTCTTCGCCCGGCTTTTGAAGTCGGGCGTCCGTGTAAAAATATTATTTTGTTCTTTGTAGTGGCATATTATCTAAGAATGTTTGTTTTATGTGGTATTTTGAAGTCGGTTTTTTTAAAAGATAATTTATTATAGTATTTGTATTGATGCACCTATGATAGTGGAATTCTTAAAACTTTCAATAACTCTGTTCGAGGCGAACTAATAGTTTATTTATAGATACAATTACACATCTATGCATGAATACCTCCTTGTTTTAACTCGAACAAAACGCCTCAACAAAAGACAAAACAAAGTGATGTTGTGATAGTTATTTGTTTTCGCGAACTTCGTAGGCGCTCGAGCAAAATTATCCATATTACTAGACCTGGTTTAAAAACTACTAAGCACTAATTAATGAAACTTTTGTGGGATCACCTTTAGAATTTCTTCTACATTATAAAAAAGAAACACGCAAATTGGTTTCGCAGATGCCGGCGTAATCAATGTTCATACATTCAAAATTATAATTTAAAAAAACACGCGGCGAATTGAGGACCTTCCTTCTTTTTCGAAGCCAGTTAAATAACGAGTTCTGTGTTTGTAATAAAGGTACATTCTATGTAAGCGCCACTTTGACAGTGGTCAACGCCATTGAGTTGAAATAAATCCAATATGTTTATCAACAAATCCTTATCATATAAATCCTTAACACAATAAACTACTATATTTTATTTCTGCCTATTTTTTGAGGCTGTGCTCGGCACACTCGGGAAATTACAAACAAAAAAACGGTTTACCCAGAAATGAAACTCAGTTATAATAAATAGATTTAAACTTCATCTATCATTTTTTTAACTAAGAGGATGTGCAAGGTTGACTCGCGCAAAAAAAAAAAAAAAACCAATTTGTCCTGAAATGAAACTCAGCTAGATAGATTTAAACTTAATTTTACTATGTTATCTTAGAAGGTTATTCATAAGTACAGTATATAGTATGCATATAGGCAGGTATAATAGACATGGCAGCAATGTTGACGGCTGTCGTGTAGAGAATAGGACGTGAATTGGCGCTCAGACATGGCAGAGGAACTCGCCATATCCGAGCAGTGATGTACCTAGACTAAATTGTAGATATCAATAAACAGTGAGCCAAACTAAACTAAACTGTGTGTGTGTAAACTATCTTTTTATTTAAACATTTTGTTAATCAATAGATATAAAAATGAATCCCTATTTACCTTGGTCACACCATAGCTTGAGAACGACTTTGCCGATTTTATTCATATTTTTTTAAGTTTTCTAATACTTTGTAGAAGGTTCTCACGAAAAGAAAAATTAAGAAAGTTGCGCAGATATTGAAAAATTTCAGAAAACTTAACGACGATTTTATCTACGCGCGTTTGACAGTTCTAAGACAGGACAACGTCTGTCGGGTCAGCTAGTTTATTCTATAAAGATCACACGTAAATGCGTTGCCTCAATAAACAAAATAAGAATATGATGTTAGCTTAAAATAAATTTAAATTACTCATTAATCATTTTTACCTTATTACAAACAAAATACAAGCTAAAAAAATATACCTTAACTACTTAGCTTATAAAAACATTTGCGTTGTACTCGTAGAACGGTCTATAGATAATCCAAATAATATATGCTCTTGCCCACTACCAGTTAGCCGGGTACCCAGTACGTTGGTAGCATTATAAAGCTGAATAGCAATGCTTATAGAGTGCTTTTCATAAATAAGTGCCCTAAACGCAGCGCTTTCATCGCGTATCAATCACTATCAGAATCATTTCTCGAGCAGCACTTTTAAAAACTTTAGGCGTCGTACACGGCTCTTTAACGATGGACAATCTTACTAGCGTCCAAACACAGTAACAACAACTGTCAACACGGAAATTTAGTTCCGTTGTTTGCCTTGGGACTTCTGTCATAAAAAGCACTCTACGTCGATCCAGTTTGGTTGCTCATCGCATCAATCAGACACTCTGTTTATTTTTAAATAAGTTAAGTCTCGGTTACCGAAAACTCAATGTCTCAAGATTCTAAGATTATTGTAATTTTACACAGGAATAAATATTAGGCACCTATATTCATAATAATAAATCGTAGAGATAAAAAAGTCTGCAATTGTGAGATATTAAAAAAATACACGTTCGTCTTGTTTTTTTGAACACGCACAACTGATGAAATTTGGCAAAAAATACAGATGCTACAGCTAAGAAATGATTTTGCGAAAGGCCAAAATTAAGAGAGGCAAAAGGGTTGAAATTTATATTAATATGTACGCGTACGAAGTCGCCGGCAACAGTTAGTAGATAAATGTATTGCCTTACTTAAGTAAATATCTACCACTGTATGAATATCTATTACCCACCTATCTCAGATATAGGTAGGTATGTCGGCAAGCTATGCCGAAAATTTACTGAAACAATATTATATCTAGGTGAATGAATACACATCTATGCCTTATGTGACATGTAACGTAGGTACAATAGAAATGTTGGCGAATTTTTCCTTCCCTTTATTTGCATTGGAGCGAAAATATTTAATCAGGCGTATAATCTTAGCGCTCGCTATGCTTTTGTGGCAAACGTATACAAGCCCGTCTATGTCCTTTATACATATATATTGTGGAATAAATATGTTGAGCAAACTCACTCTACCGTATTTATGGAATAACATGTGTATACGTTTTTATACGTATGAATGTTTGTTCATAAATCCTAAGCCACGAAAGTTTTGTTGACGTTTTCCTCATGTTTGTATAAATTTACTATGTTTTATGACATTTTTTCAATTGTTTTTTTGAACTGTTCGTGCAAAGAGCGTTATTGCGAAATTAAAGAGCGTTATTTATTTTGTGTAACTATTTCTCGATCATGCATGAACAAGTAGCATCTAAAACTAGACTAACATGTTAGTTTGAAACTATTATAGTGAATAAATACTTGCCGACTAACATGTTAGTCTATCTGTTTACCTGGAGCGGCAAGCGGCGAGATCAGCGCAACCCTGCCTTAATCTCAAAGGAATTTTATGCAAACTCAAGTGGCTTTAATATATTATGCGTTATTCGGCTTCAATCTATCGATTTTACTTCGTCGTTGTTAGAAAGCGGGACTTTTGCGATTTTCCGCACCATTAGTGATGTGACAAACGGCGGTTTGTACTCGCGATGTCGTTTTCGTCCATTACGCGATTCCAAAGATCATACAATCCTATTCGCTCTTTTAACTTCGATCGGATACAGCACTTATCTTCGCCCTAAAATGCCATATTTATGAATTGGTGAGTCATTTTTATGAAGATAATAAATGACGTGAATTTATGCTCTCCTTGAAAATGATTACGCATTTTTTGCATTAAGAAAAGTTGGGAGGTTTTTTATTCACATTGACACTAAAAGTGAATCCAGCTCATTTTTTAGATTAGGGTACATCCGAAAAATTTGGAAAATCCGACGGCAGTTTTTCAAAGTGTTTTTGAAACGAAGAATCACATCACATTACACTAATGTTATACTTAAATGCGAAAGTTTGTGTGTGGAAGTGTGCAAGTGTGTATGTTTGTCCACATTTAACTCTGTAACAGCTGAACGGATTTGAAGAAAATTTTGTATGGACCGTAGCTGTATTTACACATACATAAAGTAGCCTACTTTCAATTCTGGAAAAATTATGCTTCCTGTTGAAATGAAAAGGGAAGAAGAATGGTGGGTGCAACCGCGGGCACTGTTAATTGAACATAAGTTAAATTATAAATTCTAATTAAAAAAATATTACTCTAACAATCATACTTGGCTCTCAATACGACGCTAGAAACCGTCGTCGGTGGTCATTTAACTATCCAGCTACAATCTACCTAACTTTAAACTCGTTCTCTCAATAATAACGCGGGCCGGTTGTACCAAATGTGTCCGCATAATTTTCTCATAGTATGTAACATGAAAGGCAGCTAAGAGGCTCGGGGGAGCGGCCAGCGGAAGGACGCGCTATGGCACAGCCACTGCCGGCAGCCGTGACGTCACTTCCGTCCCCGACAGGAATTATTTTAACGCCAGTAAGAGCTCGGGAGTACTTGCCAATTACATTAAGGGCCTTTGACGCAAGCCTTTTTGCTGCAACATGTGAGCGCGATGTTCAATAGAAACGGCTCGGATCTAGTGAATATGAACTGCTCAAAATATACGAAGCTTTCATGGAACTACTAATAGCCGTTTTTCAATACCGTACGCTGAACACTCTAAACATGCCATCAGTTTCGAGGCTTTATTAGCCTCGGTTCGGAATATTACTTACTTATTTACGTATACAGGGCTACACAGAATGGTGGTACTAAACCGAAAGGAGGTCAATGTGTTTACCATTATTACAATTTTGCTATGGTAGCCACCCTGATATATATAAATTAAAACAATCTGCTTCATAAATTTCGTTGAAACTGAATTAAATTTTTCTATGGAACAGCAGATCGAAATATTGTTCACAATGATTAGTACAACGACCTTTAATAGTGGCTTAGTGCCATCGTTTCGTGTAACCCTGTGAAGACAAAATAATATTTATAAATAACGTCACATAAAATACGGCTTATTTTCTATGTATAAAGTAAACAGACAAAAAGGAACGGGTCCAATAAAAGCGTAAACACGGAATGGCCAGTAGAAGGAAGACCGATGAGATACATGACTTGAATAACGCGCGGAAGTATGGATTTATAGTACCTACGAGTGCAAACATGTACGTTGCTTTATTTAAACTTGATAGTCAGATGTGTTTTCAGCTTCGAAATGGTGTTTCGATCGAGTTTTCATAGAAAACTATTTGAATATTCTAGGAAAAGCTTTTACGTTGCAAACATTTTATGTATACAGAATCATTATACTCCGTATAATTTTATTTGCTCTGACAGATGCAATAAATTAAAGCGTAAAGAAAAAGAAAAGAAAGGTGGAACACGGAAATAAAATAAAAATACAGAATCAAAAAAATCGGACTGTTCAGTAAAAAGTTATGCGTGGTCATACATAAACAATATCATGTATAATATACGCGTCGACTAGACAACCTCCTCCATTTTTTTTTCGGTTAATCACTTTTGAGCAGCAATAACACTAAAATAATGTATACCCTAATGAAAGTAGATAAATGGGTATCCTAAACTAAACTAACATAAATGTTTCAAGTACATGTTAAAGCATAATTTTTAACTATTCTGATATTTTTTTAACATAAATAAATTGAAAAAAGCCGAATTTATTTCTTTTAATATTTCTCTGTAACTATATCATCTACAACCAACGATGACCACTTTTTGCTAGGGCTTAAAAAAAGTGTTCAAAATTCACGGTTTTCATTCATATTTTTTATAACGTGCCTATCTGCTGCAGACGTCAGAGGTTAAAATACTTTGACTGAGTATAATACAACAGACTGAATAAATAAAATAGGTGAAATTAACATTTTCAATTATAGTGTTTTTTAGTTTATTTATTTTGTTTATTTTGTTATTACTGTTAGTTTTGGAAGTAAACTGTCATTGAAAACTGCGTTGGCATACAAATAAACACTAGAACCTTATTGTACCTACTGTAAAAGTAACTTTATAAAAGCTTTTAGTCCTGAATGCCCTAAAGTCAATGTTCTTGGGCTGCCTAAAGGTCTTTGAAAAGCTGGCTTAGTGGTTGTTGTTATAGTACAAAGAACAGGGGCCTGTAATTTATCGAGTCATCCGACACGCACGGTAGGGCTCTTGTAAATGCCACTTGCGGTCAGCCATCCTAAGACTGACCCTGTCATCCATAGCTTAACATTGGTGATCGGCTAAAAATATAATACGGTAAAAGCGCTACTATGATAGCATTGATAGCATTTTTCATTAGTAGAAGACAAGCTTTGGACTCCATAATAGGAAGGCTAGCAAAAAGGCTCATCTATGGCGACTAATTGGTAAAATTCATGCTGTCACACTGGCGTGAAGTGGCTATTTATAAGCCTATCGGTACATAACAGAGTATACTACGGCGAGTGTACTCAAGAACTACAAGATCTAATCGTGCCACCCCCTTCTTCTACAACAGTACCAAACGCACAATAACCCTTCGTATGGTGGAAATTCCATTCAGACACGTTAAGTAAAATAACTAAAGTGTTCAAAATTCACCTTTTTCAAAAAAAAAAAACAGCAGAAGTGTAGAACTTCTTACCTGCATCTCTCTTTCCGAGCTGGTACAATCCGGGGTTGTTAAAAACAAAGGTATTTTTTAGGCAAGTGACCTTTTCGACCACATCACCGCTTCTTATCAAGTGAGATTGAGGTCTAGCCTAGCCTATTGTAAAAAAATAAGCTCAAAACCAGAAGTTATTGAAACAGTAAATCAAACAGGTAAATACGCGGAATAATGTAGCAACATGAGAGATTATGTCACCAACAGGCTCTAAATAGAGACATACACCTTCCGTCCATCATCCCGACCGTGAAAAAGTATCACGTAGGGGTAACACGACGTCAGTGCCTAAACGGCCGCCTACTGTAGTTGCCTCGTAATAAATAAAAAAGGCGATTTAGGAAATCCCGACATGACTCTGCGGATTTATACAGAGTGTACCGACGGAAAGTTTTCCTTGAGGTCATCAAAATTCTCCCCTCGTGCGGACGATTGAATGTTATGGCCGCGAGACGCTCTCCACTTGTGAGTTATAGGTTGTTGCCCCCTGACATGCCTATGGTACTGATTTAATTCAATGATTATGTTGCGGCCGCCTACGGAATCGTTCTGTCCCGAAATAGCCAGTAACCATTCCATTTTTACATCAGGAAAAACTTTTGTATATAATGGTAAAGCAGGCAGAAAGAAGGCAAAAACAGCTCTGGGCACCGTGAGCGACTACTGTGTACATGGGAACGTTTTCACTATTGGCGGTACTTGTGAATATTTTTACATATTTTTTATAAACACACGTCATCTAGTCTACCTGGGACCACGGACGCTTCAAAGTGTTCGAAACGTCGGTAAATAAAATTATGTAAGAAACGTCGGCAAATAAAATTATGTAAAATACGCGCGATAAGATATCAATTCAAAAAACCGACTTCCAAAGTAATTTCGCTATTTCGTTTACTTGGATGACATATTTTTTTCCCAGTTATTTTGATTTTAAAAACCAAACTACTGAACCGATTTTGATGAAATTTCTGAGACCAATCTGAAACTATATATACTTTCAAATTGAATTTTCCAAATTGGTTTATAAATATACCGGAGTTGTGATGTAACAAACATTATAAAAACACTGAATTGAGAACACCATCTTTTTTGAAGTCGGTTAAAAATTGTGTTTCAATGTGTAATCCCGAAAGCTTAAGACATGGATCAGAAAAAAAAAAGTCTTGTAGAGTCACGTTGAGTTTTAACGTGCTGTAATTAGTGACTAATACTTTTAATCACGTGTAAATAAAATAATCTTTAGGGGCTTTAATAAAAGCCCCTAAAGATTAGAGTTCCATTTCTACGTGACGTTATCTTGGGTAAATAAGGAAAAGTTTTACTGAATATACTGTCACGGTGACATGGTATGTTCTGTTCACTCATCAGCTGAGCATACCTAACGTTAAAGTTAATTATTCTAAAATGCAAATTGAAGCGATAAAGTTATCGCAAATTGCGATAAATGCATTACAGGCCATGATGAACTAATTTGCAAAGGGATGTCGAGGACAGGATATTGGGTCCAGCGTTCGCACATAGAGAGATAATTCTACTTTTAAAACAGACGGTGTCTGTATGTTTATTTGTATCATAGATTGGTTAAACGTAGTTTTTAAGGAACACAACCGTTGACGCTTTGCTATGGTTTGAGTATTAATTGGTTAGATGGTTATGAATTCTTAATACTTACGAGCTTTTCAGAGATGATAAAAAAATGCAGCTGACTCAATAGATAGCAATAGAACCGCAACTATATAACTATATCATTGTTATTTCGAATTAGGTTAAGTATCGATGCGTGCGGGAAACTTTGAAATTATTCTTTGACTTTCCAAATAAAGTGGCGTTGCAAAGATCACCATGCTGATCGAAATCTGGAACAGCGGATTCGGAAGCACCGTTCCTGGAAGTCCCTACACCGTATTGTCAGTCTTCGCTTATAATTATTATATATTAGGTATTTGCTAAAAGTACGGCACTAGAACCATGGAATCCACACTAAGCGCAGTGATTTCTACCCAAACTAAATGTTCCAAAACGCATTTAATCTCACGCCGCCGCGTCAGTACCCACACATTCGTACTCAAATCATTACCAAACCACTATGAAATCCGACCGTGCCGTGACATACGACGGTTATACTCCTAGATTTTACGTCGAATTTTCATTAGTCGCAATATTTTGATTTGACTTTCATTAGACGTAGTCGCGTAAACCTTTCGCTATTTCCGATACTGGGTGGGCTAACCGTAGTCTTCACCATTTACTTACCAGGGTCAAGTCAATACTGATGTAGGTATAACGTAGGTAAATGTAGAGGTATGGATCTGGTTACTGCGTATATCAAGATACTTCCGTAATGTTTTGACTCGCCAACCGCTCCGATTAGTCGTTACATTAATAAATATAGGTTTGATTTCTTCAACGCAAAATTCGGTTGCTGACTTTGGTCATGCGTAGCAATATGCAATATGTAAACCATTTCATTTGATGCCCATATCATGATGTGAACATTTTGTCCACCATCTTGAGGCTTCCGCCATATTGAATTTATCATCTAGGACCAAAGTGCTTGGGCAGACAAATCCAATGAACCCAAACTCGACGGGGTTACGTCGTTTACGTCTATCAATTGGCTCTTGCTTGTGGTAGTAATCAAAATAATAATTCAATACGACAAATCAAATAACTCTCCACGTTAGGTACGTTCCTACTCGTATTAACTCGTGAATCGTATCAGGTAGGTAGTAGTTTTAACTGTAGGTGGAGTTTCTTTTTAAAGAGTAAGGGATTACTAATAAACGTGGAGTAGTCTTGCAATAGTTACGCCGTGTATATTGTCTTTTTCTCTCTTTAAAATTTTGAACTCGATCGAAAAAGATAAAAAACTCTGTAACTAGGTATTCCAAGGCTACTCCACGTTTATTAGTATGGGTATAAATGTTGAAATTATGCTGGGTCACTAAAAATCTAACAAAACATGTTTAGAATAACATGCACACAAAACATTGCAGTCTCCTGCTACTTTTAAACATAATTTCAATAAGTTTATGTTAGATGTTAGAGCCTTTTGTTACATTTAAATTCAGATGAGTAATAACTTTCTTGACGTTATTTTAAATATAGTTCAAAAAGCTACGCGTTTTCTTTATTCCAATAATTCATTTTAATGTTAACTAGCGTGTTTTGATTATCAAATAAAACCGGCTAAGTACGAGTCGGGCTCACTGAGGGTTCGGTACCACCACAAAATACAATAAGGTTGTCCAAGTAACCGAATTACCAGTTATTATAACGCTTTCCAATCGTCGGAGTAATTAGCTACGCAGTTTGCTACAGTATAATAACTTTGTAATAAACAGAAATTGCACCGACTCATACTTGGCCATTATTTATCCATTTTTTGTTATACTTTAGAGTGTGTACTACAATCGTGCCAAGTTTGCCGCTTGTACGTATTATCGTTTTTACATTAAAGCTAATACAAAAATATGTAAAAAAATTGTTTGGTGTTGTATGACCCCCCTTTCGTTTTTACTTTTTTATTATTTGTTAGTTAATCCGCCGTAACGTTACATATTCTGTGAAAATTTCAACTGACTATCTATCACGGTTCGAAAGATAAAGCCTTTTAAAGTTAGGACGGACAGACAGACAATCTAGGCTTAGTAATAGGGTCCTGTTTTTACCCTTTGGGTACGGAACCCTAAAAAAGTAAAAGCCCGCCCTTTCTCAGACAACGTGTTAGGGCCAAATTCTAACAATATTAGATTGCCGGCGTTATTTTATTTAACATATATTATTTGTACATAATAAAATGACGGAGGCTTGCTTTTCCAAATGCGTCAATCCACATAAACCACGGAATCCATAGAACGCAGTGGATTCTATCTAAACTATTCGGGGAGTGTTTAACCCCGGCGCGCGACCCACACGCCCGAACTCAAATCATTACGGGACCACAATGAAATTCGCCCGCCGCGACATCCGGCGGTCACGAACTGAAACTTTTCCGACGTAACTGCCCATGTTAGGACTGCACTGAAGATCACTTTGTACGACACGTGGTATTGTGGTGGTCCAGAGTTATCGCTAAGGCCCTGAATATATTTTTGAATTGAAAGACTACATAAAAATCAATAAATAGTAAATACGTAATTTCGCTTACTTGAATTCATATTTTTTTCTTATTTTGATTTAAAACCAAACTACTGAATTCATCATCATCATCAGCCAGAAGACGTCCACTGCTGAACGACAGCCTGCCTTTTGCATCCACTGGATGCCAGCGACTCTTACTATGTCGTCGGTACATCTAGTGGGAGGCCTACCTACGCTGCATCTTCTGGTTCGTGGTCTCCACTCAAGAACCTTTCTTCCCCATCGGTTATCGGTTCTCCGAGCGATGTGGCCTGCCCATTGCCACTTCAACTTGCAAATTTTAACAGCTATGTCGGTGACTTTGCACTACTGAATTGATTTAGATGAAATTTTTAAGGAACCAGTCTGAAAGTATATCTTTTCAAATATAAAAACTATTAAATTATTTAGCATTGAAACTGACAATACCAACTGCTTTTGAGTACAAGCAATTACCATTATTCGCACCCACATCTTCCTTATCCCACTGTTGTGTATATGTAGGTCTCTTTCTTGCTATGCCATCTGCCTCGCTCCTACGTTATTCGAGTCTAGGTTCAACCCACAATGGTGACAATATCGGCGACCAATCTTACAGTTGGACGACCAACGCTCTATCAATGATACTAGTGGTCAAAAATAATACATAGATTTGTGTTTTTGATTGAAGAAAAAAAGCAGTAAGTGTTTTTGAAAATAGTAAGGTGTCCTCTAAAATGTTCGTTGCTCTTTTGCGTCTTTCAACTTGCTCTATCAGTCGGATACGAAAGGTTGCAATTACAACATTATAGCTAGCTTTCATCGCTTAGTTGCTGGCATCCAGTGGATGCAAAAGGCAGGCTGTCGTTCAGTGTGGAGGTTAAAGGGGGAGGCCTATGTTCAGCAGTGGACGTCTTCTGGCTGATGATGATAGCTAGCTTTCACTACAAAATGTTTGTATAACAAACGAGAAATACTTCATAGGCGTCACGTAGACATTGTTATACGAACAGACTAGTAGGGTCATTTATAAATGCTGCTCATATCACGTGATTTGGTTTGCTAACCGCGGCGGGTGAGACATGACTGCTGTCAGAGCGAGGAATGTATGGAACTCTCGTTACTTGCGGCGATAAGGTCAATTTATTTACCACGAATACATGCACGAGGACATTAAGCGATATCGTCTGTGATGAAGATCCTAGCCACTTGAGTCGATTTAGCACTAGCTTTTCGTTTTATCTTCTCGCTATCCTTTGAGAATTCTTCGTTATTTACTATATTTTTACTTGGGTACATTATAAATATTTAGTTAATATTAATTCGTGTTTTAGGTCAGAATCATAGTTTTTAGCCTATGTAGACCTATATAGACCAGCAGTCGTCGAACGAGAGTTTACCTTAACAATAATCATGCGCGATAAGTCCAATTAAATCACAGGGAATTAAAAAAAAACATACAGTCGAATTGATAACCTGCTTCTTTTTGAAGTCGGTTAAAAGGAAACATAATTATTGATTACTTATAGTAACAAATGTCACATAATTAAAGCATGTTCATAATATCATGGGATGATACAAGATATTTTGTATTTAAACTACAAAGAAGAACGAGAAGAAGGTTTTAAAAGAATCTAATTATTTCATAATCTCTAGTTATGATTCATAACCATTATAATTTTTTTACACTGCTGGGACACAAGCCTTCTCAGAGAGAGATATAGAGAGAAAGGATGGGCCGTAATCCACCTACAACCCAATCCACACCAATCCAAACAGGCCCAGTGCATGTTGGTGAATGTCATAATTATGTCTTTGAACTTTTGAGGTTCTCGGACATACCAGTTTCCTCACTTTTCTTCACTGTTTTGAGCGATGGCATCAAAACTGCACATAATTTATTTTGGTACTAAATAATTCATTGGCGCAGGCCGAGAATCGAACCGGGTCCCGTCAGACTGTAGAGCTGGCATGCTACCACTCGGCCACCATCACTTATAAATGATTGAGACATCAACACTATCTGAACAAATGATATGTTGATTGTAAAAAGCTGCCCGGCTTGAAATCTCGTTTCGTTTTATTCAATAAACTAGTTTTGCATATTTGGCTCCCTTGGAGCTTTGGGAAACGTTTTATAGACTTACAAAAGCTCCGAGCGTGGTAACTGTGTCAGAAATTGAAGTGGGGACGGAGATTACGCCAGAAAGCAAGTGCTCCTCTTAATCCACCCCCTGTCAAATTAATACGTCATTTTCCAAAGAGACGGACAAATCTGAAAATGAATGCTGAGGTATACGAGCGGGAATGATCCTTCGGAAAATTTACTGCTTCGTAAATGTTCACGGTAATTTTTTACCCTCGTAAGTTTACATATTCGGTTATTTAAAGTGGGCACGATAAATATTCGTTATTCAAACATTACATTTTCTTAGTATCTAATAACATTTTAGTTCGCTCCATGAATAAACGTAACTACTAACATAACAGCACATTAGTTCGTATCTACTGCGATACCTACTAAACCCGCTACGTGATCGACGCGAATCTGATTGAACTGTATTCGCAAACTAAAATGGACAACCGCGGCAGCAATTACCATAAATAATATCGTACATCTAAATTAATAAACGTTTCCACAATAAATCACACTTAATTTAACGCAATGCGGAGAAATTACACGTGCAATTACATTGTTATCGACTTGCAACGTTTTGCCTTTTCAATGTACAATTGGAGAACGACTTTGTACGCTCCGATTGTCTCACCTGTCTCAAGGGCGAGGCATTTTCACGTTATTATCATGTCCCCTTTTCGTAAACAGGTGTTGAACGGTCTCGTTTCTGACATTTGGGAATTTAATTTGGTGTTTATCGTTTTTAAGATGCCAGATTCTTTTTATAGTCTCTCGAGGAAAATAGGAAAGCAAGTAAGAGAGTACTGTAGTGGCTTTTGGTCTATTGTTCTTCAGCTGGATGCAATTAAAAGGAATTTTTTGGACAAGAAAGTAATGTAATAGTACAAAATTTGTTTAGGGGTATTAGTAGTAGATTATTCACCGAGGGGATAAAGCAGTATCTTATGTCACGGGCGTCATATTGAATCCCTCATTACGCATTAGAATCCTTCATTACGCTCGGGATTCAAGCACGCCCAAGACGAATACACTTTTATCCCTGAGGGAAATACTGTACTTTTCACAATTTCTGCGAGACAACAAAAAGTATACCACTAGAAACAACAATTTCGTCGATTGACATTTTTTTTTTTAAAGCTGAGACAGTTTCTTCTATAGGCAAGCGTGCTTCATAGTAGAATTGGGTCATCGCTCAACATTTTAAAGAAACATATTTTAACTTCAATGTAATTAATAACGAGAAATAATTTATTCCAGATCACATTATGAATCAAATATAAGCGCGATTTTTATGAATGACATACCAACGCTGTTGGATTCAGACAGCTTGACCGAGCAGTTGCCTAACGCAGGGGGCGTTGGGCCTAACCTAACTCGTTTTAGTTTTGGAGCGACTAGCTCAAGGGTACCTCGGAGGTAGGAACCTTGGCTTGGGCCATTGACGGATAGGGTGGGATTCAGCCATCAGAGACTTAAATAGGCATGGTATTCCCAGTAGCGGCATGGTGTTGCCAGTAATTGTTGTGCGATAAAAACTCACTTGCCCATTCTCCTTAGTCTTAGAAATCCAATAATGTGATAACAATATTTTGGCTATTAAGTGAGCAGTTAAGTTTTTCTGTGTAACTGTATTATAAAAAAGGTTACGCAGAATAGTGGTACACAGTGATAACATTATAGGTACAAAATCACGCTCGAGGTTTTATAGACCGAACTCTTGAAGAATGCAAATGAGCCCCATATGTGCACATGTAAAGGGCCACCCACTTACTTTTCCGCTCGACAAAGTTCAAAGGTGACTTGTTACAATGCCTCAACTATGAAGCAACCGAGTTCGAAGTTATGAGTACTTAATGCACTTTTGAATATAAACAGAAAGTTGAGTTCCTCAAGTTCTTAACAATGCACCCATCCAAGCGTTTGTTCATTCTTCAACTATTTATGCAGAGCTCTTTGAATTAAACTCTGCACATTAATTAATTTACACTGCTTTTGGAGTGTTATATTTGCTTGGCGGTACTTTTAATTTTTTGTTGTCTCTACCCTCAAAAAATATTACTGAAACATTATGAGGCTCCAAAAGAAGTCAAATCACATTTTAATTATACTTTTATTAGTTTCACTTGTAAATAATAACAAACTATGTTAGATGCGATGAGAGAGCGATGGTGGCCGAGGTGAAGCATTGTGCGGTTTAAAATCTGACGACACCCGGTTTAATCCTCGACCCTGCACCAATGACTTATTTACTATCTAAATAAGTTATGTGCTGTTTAGATGCCATCCCTCAAAAACGGTGAAGAAAAACATCGAGAGGAAACTGGTATGTCCAAGAATCTCAAAAGTTTAAAGACATGTTATTTACCAATATGTCAAGTGGGTCAGCATGGTACGTAGAGGGAGAAAGCAAACTGAATCTATGGCATGGTAGAATGGGGCCCATTCTCTCTCTCTCTCTCTCTCTCTCTCTCTCTTAAGGAAAGCCTGAGTCCCAGTAGTGGGAACAAGATAGACTGAAATGATGATGATCGTTACACTTGGTGATTCGTTTTTGATGATGAGACGAGAGGTAGATATTGGAACTCGTCAATGAATACCAGTAAACTTGTCGTGTTTTTTTTTTCAAACTAATAATTATTACTAAAATACTTAGGCAATAGAAGCGACTCACATAGGTACATTGTTCAAGTCTAGACGTCAATATGCTTAAATCAAAAGTTGAAAGTTACTTATCTATAACCCGAAGTGTGCAACTTCTAAATTCTGCGATATTATGGACATTCCAGGTTCCCGAAGGATGCTCTGTAACCTCCCATTTCATGTGAGAACGATTGTCATTGTACCCATTACGTGCTTGAGTGTGCATGCATATGCAAGCTTACCCGATACTTTGCATTTCAAGATCTTGGCAACAACGAAACTCCTTTGTTTCTTAGCTAACTTCTCAAAGCTAATGAAGAGAAAGTAAAGTTCTTGAAGATACTGTATTATTAAAATACACTATCATATTTCTACTTAGTTGACTAGGTTACTCTTTGATGTATAGCCTCATTTTTAAAAGCAATTATGGAAATGTTACGTTATCGTAATAGTTAAAAAAGCTTTTGGCTTCTTATAAAAATTAACTCAAGAGACTGGAATAGGGCTTTTTGTAGTTTATTATCACAGCTCAATCTATATATATAAAAGCGAAATTCATCTACTCATCTACTCACTCACTCATTCGCTCATTCACTCATTAAACACGCAATCTCGAAAACCACTTGACCTACGAAGGTGAAATTTAGCAAGTAAATTCCTTATGAGGTGTAGAGGTCCGCTAAGAAAGGATTTTGCGAAAGGGCCGAATTAAGGGGGGGAAATGGAGGTTGAAAGTTTGTATGAAAGTCCTTTGTTTTTGATTTTGGACATGAAATTTGGTATTCAGGTTAATGGTTAAAAATAAATAAAAACTGTATTAAAAATAATCCGAAAAAGATGGATTAAGGAAGAAAAATGGGGGTTTAATTTTTTTTTTGAAAGTTTGGTAATTACGAATCTAAAATTCGGCAAGTAGATTACTTTGGGATCCCCCCCCCCCCCTTCTCCTTAATAAGGCCATTTTAAGGGGGGGACCGATGTTGAAAGTTTATATGAAAGCCCTTTTTTATGTTAGGGACATGGATTTTAATATTCAGGTTCATGGTTTAAAATGAATACTGCAGTAAGATTTTTCCATAAAAGATGGATCAAGGAGGTAAAACGGGGGTTTGATTTTGTGTTAAATGTTTTGTAATTATTAAGCTGCAATTTGGCAAGTAGATTAGGAGAATTATAGAAGTCTGCTAAGAAACGATTTTGGCAAAGGGCCGAATTAAGGGGGACAAATGGAGATTAAACATTTATATGAAAATTTGGTTTTCTGGTTAATAGTTTTAAATAAATAAATACTGTTGAAAGATTATTACAAAAGGGACGGATTAAGAAGGTGACATTGGAGGTTGAACGTTGTGTTGAAAGTTATGCACCTACGAAACTATAATTTAGCAAGAAGATCCTAAGGTGTAGACGTCAGCTAAGTAATTATTTTTGCGAAAGGGTCGAATTAAGGAAGACAAAAAGGGGATTGAAAGTTTACATAAAAGTATTTTATTTTTGATATTAGGGAATTTGATGTTCAGGTTAATGATTAAAAATAAATCAATATATACTGCATACAAAATTTCCGAAAAAGACGGATTAAGGAGGTAAAAATGGGGCTTGATTTTTTAGTTTTGTAACTACGAAGCTGAAATTTGGTAAGTTGATTCCTTATCGAGTGTAGTGTAGAGGTGCGTTAAAAATTATTTTGTATACGGGCCGAATTAAGGGTGGCAAATGGAGGTTCAACATTTATTTCAAAAACCTATGTTTTTGATGTTAGGGAGATAAAATTTGGTAGATATTTAGGCTAATAGTTTAAAATAAAAGCATACTGGTACAATATTTTCATAAAAGAGAAGGATTAAGGAGGTGGAATTGGAGTGTTTGTGTTGTGCTGAAAGTTGTGCAACTACGAATCTGTAATTTGGCAAGCAGGTTCATATAGATGTTCATTGAAAAATTATTTTGCGATAGGGTCGAATTAAAGTGTCCAAAAAGGTGTTGAAAGTTTAGGTGAAAGTCTACGCGTACGAAGTCGCGGGTAACGGGTAGTATAATATAATCATATGATTATTACGGAACACATATTTTTCGTGGTGATAAAATATTAATGGCAATCAATGATTTATCGTATACATAATTATTCTTAGGATATCGTTTATCGATAGTGAAGACGACAAGTAAGCTGAGACTGCTAAATAAATATTATATAATAAAATAGTTCTTCTATAAAAGACAAGCCTGTTTTTCGTTTTATCTACTATGTGAACTTGCTACAATAACCTTAAGGAACCAACCTTAAAAACCGAACTTGTTACTTTTCGCTTGTTACTATTTTCTCTGCAAAATATTTTTAGGCCCATTGAATACGGTAACATAATTATATTGGTGCGAACAACACTACAAAATTCGTCGTTTTATTGTACTAATCGGCAGAAAGTTAAGGTAAAAATGCAACCGGAATCGTAATATCAAGAATAATATGCATTATTTAGATTTTTTGGTATGTTATGATAGACAGAAAAATGGTTTGTCACTTTTTGAAAATTTCATTTGAGATTTTACTTCTTCAATGATGCAAAGAACGAGAGAACTGCAGACGGGAAGAGCTCCCTATATAAATAGCTATGATATTTTAATAATCTTAAATGCAAAAATGTGATAGTTGGTTGGTTTGTTTGCTTAGACAAAAAATAGACGGTACGATATGATTTGGGCCAGGGTTGTTGCCACGTGGTTCGACCGTGTAGTTCAATCCATCGGACTTAATGAACTTTTTTCCAGTCAGTGCGATCCACCAGGCTACGTAAACTTTTTTCATTTGTATACCTAGATGTAGTTGAGGGGCCGGAGAGTGTCAGGATACTTTTTATCTCGGGAATATGTACGGTTCCTGAGGGAATTTACGCGGGTGAAAACGCGGGATGCAGCTAGTACAATATACATAGATAGGTATAATGTGACCATACTCTGGGTATACCGTGAGCGAATATTGCGTACATACAATATAGTTATACAAAGATATAGGTAATTCATGTAAGAATATTGCATATGTCCCCCAGTCCCCGACAGGTTCTCTATCCCTGGCCAAGGTACCTGGTCAGGAACCGGTGGTGCAGGGGGTGCGAAGAATATCTGCTAGTTGCTCTGCTACCACCACAAGAACCCAGATATTATAATTATCATAATTTATCTGGTATACAGTGATACTCTCCATTGCCCGTTGTGTGACTCTGAGTTTTTCCAAAAGGCCAACAGTTAAGGACCACGTTCTTGAGTGGAGACCACGAACCGGAAGACGCAGCATAGATAGGCCTCCCACTAGATGGACCGACGACATTGTGAGAGTCGCGGGCATCCAGTGGATGCAAAAGGCAGGCTGTCTTTTAGTGTGGTGGTTAAAGGGGGAGGCCTATGGCTGATGATAATACAATACAATACAATATTTCTTGACGATGACAGAAATACTGACAAACAAAAGCAGTCTTATCTTCTTTTATTGAAACCGTTAAACCTATTCCAATGCAGTTATCTGATTCCGTCGCCTATACCTGCCAAGTTTTAGAACACTATTACACAGATTCTGATATCTAATGTTATATCCTAGTCTATTATGGCCAGGAAGAGTTGAAAGCTTCCTCTCTCAGCGGAAATGAAAGAACTGGCGCCGATCGTCACGTGCCGCCAACATCATCCCCTCAATGTCTGTTTTATAATACCTACAAGTTTTATAGGTACCTAGATTCACTTGTAATGAGTAAGGAAACTTTGAGAAAACTTTGTGAAAGGTTTAATGAAAAATTTCTAAAATAAAAAGTTGGCTGTCACGGGACGCTCGGTAGATGTGACATGACGGCATAAGAGAGACAGACGTGACACAATTGGTTTCACGTCCGTCACGGCATACGGGCGGTTTTACTGCCATGGCGCGCCAGTCGATGTTTCACATCAAAAATCTATCGTCATATTAATATTTTTAAGCGAAAGTGTGTTTGTTTGTTAGCTTCTCTTTCACGCAGCATTAGAGCGACAGATCAATAAGGTTTTTTTTTGCATAAAGCTAGTTTTAAAAGCGGAGAGTGACATAGAATACTTTTTATCCTGGAAAAAATTACGGTCTACGCGACTGTAACGAAAATAAAGGACATAATTAAGTGCTTTTAATATGTAAGTGCTTGTTATTTTTAAGGCTAAAATAGTGAGTCTCTGTTGTAGGCGTATGCGTATTTTGTGTTTTTTTTATCAGACTTCCGAGTCATACACAGAAATACCGGCACAATGGTAACAAGTACCCCGAAGGTAAGCAATCTTCATTTGCTTTTGTCATAAAAGGAAGACGTCAGAACAGTTTCCTGAAGGTTTGCTATATAAAAGTTATGGTTGCTCTAACTTTTGTGCGAGGGAAGCAGTGAATGTCATATCCGGTTGACGAGACAATGCCCGCGGTTACTCTCTACTCGTGATAAAAGTCCTAGACATTCATTTGTGCCTTTGTGTGCGGCTTGGGCTAGAAAGAAGACAAGCTACAAGAAAAACTTTGTTTTGAAAACTTTGCGCTGGTATAAAGCGCTCGTGTTTGGTGAAATACGTGGAAATATTATTAGACGGGTTTCGTAAATTTGCATCGTAGGGTGCAGGTATTATTGGTATACAATCTTATACTGCAGTCTACACTACATACCACCAAGAAGCAACTGATAGTATACAGTGGACGGAACTTGTGTTTGAAAGATTGGTTTTACTGCTAGTCATAAGAGTGTAGAATAAAAAAATAAGTAAGTAGTACGGTTTGTCAAAAAATAATTATTACTTCTAATTATTATAGAGCTCTCCTTTAAAAACTCATTATAATAATGATTAGCCTCATGATAATTTTACTAATATTAAAAATAGGTTTTTTTTTAATTTGTTAGTTTGTTTGTTCCACTTTCACGCGACAACATAGCAATGAAATGACAACATTTTTTGTATAGAGATTGTTAGAGGGCCGGAGGGTGACGTATGATGTTTTATCCTGGAACAATGTACGGTTTCTGGGAGGAATGCCTACGCTAGTGAAACATTTATTAATTATAACAACAATTATCTATACTAATATTATAAAGAGGAAAGATTTGATTGTTTGTTTGCATTGAATAGGCTCTGAAATATCAGCTCATTTATCGGGCTTAGTTTCAGAACACTCTTGAACAAGTAACCTTAAAAAAAAACAAAAAACCGGTTCAGCCGTTTGGTGGCTACGATGTTACAGACAGACACACAGTGCACACGCTAACTAATAACACCTATCTTTTTGCGTCGGGGGTTAAAAATAACAAGGCGAACTTATAATGGTATCGTTTTGCCTCGGAAACTTAAAAAAGAACAGGCTTTTTTTAGGTTTTTTGCTGTCACATACCAAATGAAAAGCTTAGGGCTCCCAAATAAGGATAAACAAATAGACGGAGGAAGCATAATGATGGTAAACGAAAAAGTCGACTGAAACCGGACCGAGCATTCAAATGTCGAAGATAAAGGAAAAAACAGATTTAAAATCCACATCGAAAGCTTTTCAGAGCGTGACTAATAGGTACACGTCATGGAACAGAAGACGTGAAAGTAGAAAAAATACGCAGCAGCTGTTTCAATGAAAAATAACGTGTCATTAATCATAACGATGAAAGGAAGGAGCGACAAGGCAGCGCGACAAATACCTTCCTGGGCACGGCCGTGTTTGCGCTCACGCGTCTGCAGACTCGCCTCGAATCAGATCTCGCCGGAATGGAAACACCGTTTACTACTATTGTTTTGTGAACAATAGCGAGGCAAAAACAATACGCACCGTTCAGGTATCGCTGACAATTGAATCAATATCTTTACGGGGCGTTATATTTAACCCGCGGCGGCAGACAAAATGTTTCGATGTCGACATTACTGACAATTATTTAACGCCCTTTCGATGTAGCAAGTTTTGCTACGGGCACTGAAAGGTTATTTTATTAAGCTCGCTTGGGGTGGAAATGGAATCATGTTTTTTTTTTGGATCAAATAGGTATGTCTCAATGGCCCGTAAGAACTGCGGCATAGATTCACATGAGTTGACAATTTTAAACAGCGTTGTAGTTGTTGTGATTTGCAACTATATTTGGATTATCTTTAGAACTTTAACGGTCTATGAAGCAATCTGTTTTTGTATAATAGGCCAAGTGGTTTAGGCATCTAGTGTTAGCTTGTATTTTGTTTAGCAGTCGCCTACGTCGAAAAATACTACCTATAATTTAATATATTTATCAGAGCGCCTGGTTGATTTGACACGTGACCAACACATGTTTATATGACTAAAGCAGTCACTAAACATCACTGCTGTAGTCAAAAAACTTAGCTTGATAACAACATAAAATATACACGCACACCATAACAAACTTGTAATGCCGACTTCAAAAACACGCACACAGTTATAAAATAGGTACAGCGTTATTACATAATTTCATGTGCATGGTCATAATTATGGTCACATTTTATGGCAGACGGGTACGCCTTGGGGTGCCTTTTCCCGTAACTCAAGGTTGCAATAATAAGCGAGTACATACACAACAGGAACGATGATGCCCAACCGGTAGAATGTGCTTAAAGTCGGCACCCGGTTCGATCCTCGGCCATGCACCGATGATTTATTTAGTACCTAAATAAACTATGTGCAGTTTCGATGCCATCACTCAAAAACGGCGAAGGAAAACATCGTGATGAAACCGGTAGGTATGTTCAAAATTTCAAAGACATGACATTCACCAACATGGACTGGGCCTGGTAGGTGAGGCCCAACTTCTCTCTCTCTCTATCTCTCTCTGTCTCTCTCTCTCTCAGAGAAGGCCTGAGTTCCAGCAGTTCGAGCAGTGGGAACATGATAGGCTAAAATGATGATGTCACCGCTTGGACATAGCACCCGACGCTGCGCTGGCAGACCGTAGCCGATAACGGTAGCGTCCACTTGTTTGCATCGGACGGTTCGAATCACGCAGAATTTATACAAAGTACTTACTAATCTGTGGCTATTTATTACAGCTTAATAAGTAGTTACCTTCGACCAAAATAAAATAAAAGGATGGGTCCAGAAGAAGCGCATTTTTTAAGATTACAAAATGAACGCCGGCACTCACTTCGTTTCAGTCGGTCTCTAGCCGTAGGAAGTGCAACACGAGACTATTGTTACATTATAACGAAACATCTGACAAAATTATGCCTTCGTGTGCTTTCCCGAAATGTAAACACACAACAAAACCCGCTATCTATTTTTGTAACAAGTTACTTTACATGGTTTTAATTAGGTGTTGAAGTATAATATGACCGACGGTTTTGACTCGTTTTTACTGAGCAATTTCAATGGTTAAGGCCCGTCCATTCATATTATTTTGGTTGAAGGTATTTACAAAGAATTTGGTGGATATCGAAGTGTACTAAGCGGACAAGTGGATGAGTAGGTACTTTAATAGCTCCATCAGCGCTTGCTGGCACAAATGCCTACATAACCGTATCATTTTATTTCCGGCCAGCGATAATTTCACCTGCGGGACGTATTTAATATTTGAACAATTAAGCTGGCCTCTAATGAAAGAGGTAACCCTAATATGTCTATATCAGAGCAATAAATTACCGTGTAAGTACCTCTTTACATTGTGCTTGATGAAGCCCTCAAAATTTTATTTGGACGAGCTATTCAGCGGGAGTAGAACTAATTGAAACTCATTCGGTTGGGGTTATGAAATTATTTTAGAACAATATAGTAAAAAAGTAGCTATTTGTATTCTGTGCAAGTAAAAGAGGCGTTTTAATATCAATCGATATTATGTTAAGTCCTGGCTTCGTATATTTATAAACGTTACGTTTGGTAGGTAGGCATATATTATTTTGAGAAATGATGCGTCTTTATTACTTAAATAAAATACAAGCTAACTTACACTACAAAACACAGTTAGACTACATATGCTGATGAAGGTCTAAAGACGATCGAAATACTTAACCCACTACCAGTTGGCAGCGTATCCATCATGCTGGCGGCATTACCACGCTGATTGGCAATGCTTATGCGTTGAGCCAGAAAGACGCCAGCATTTTGGTGACGCGTCGTATTAACCGTTTTAGAAATGATTCGCCCCACGGATTTTCATTGTTCATTCTGAACTACTGAACCTAGGTAAAGTTTCAAGTCTGTAGCTGATTGGGAAGTTAGTTGAATGAGGGAAGCAAAGAACACAAAGTCAACGGGAACAAATCGGCATTTCTATATGATTATTATGTATGGTTGTCAAAGTAGTACATATAGGTCAATTATGGTTGTATATTAAAATTTGTTAGACGATAACTTGCGTAGATACCGTTAATCCGATCTTCATGAAATTTTGTAAGTGCATGTAGTTAATTTCAATACAATTTTTATGTTCGAATACAAGATAAATCAGTTCAGCTATTGCGAAAATATAGTGGTTGCGATGTCACCGTTCGGGCTGAACAGACAAACGGGTAGACAAAAAAGTGAGTTAAAAAAGATGTGGTAGAAATGCGTCTTTCTGTGTGTTTTCAAAGCAACACAGGCAAATTATAATAGAACATGAGTAAGGTACACAATTACATTTATTTGAGACGGACACACAAACTTTGCATTTACAATATTAGTGTGATTAGGAGGTTGCATCATTTAGCAACAAACGGAAGGAAGTGCAAGTAGTCACCTGCTAATTGATGAGAGTCGCAACTTTGGCTATAATTCCACTGTGGTCTCGCCGGAGTACATTCAGATTCATAAATATTCATACCTTCTACCTCTACGCCTTGCAGCGGCGAAACCAATGATAAACTGCGAGGAATAATTTCAAACAAAAGTTTCAAAGGCGACAATGAACTTATAATACTGAAGGGAAATGAAACTATACGCGATAAGGCTTTTACTTTACTTCTACACTCACCTACAACATCATCGTATAATTATCCTAGTTACTATCAGAGTCTACCGCTGCAAGGCAACCCAAGCCACTCAGCCCTATCTTCAGCTTTTCGCTTCCAGCCACTGCCAACTGCCTTTTATCGTCACTCCATCGACTCAAGTCGTTCTACGTTACGTTGCCGATTCCTAGTCTTTATTTTAGAGCATATATAGCTCCAACTGTTAGTGTCCATGTTACGGCACCATAAATCGTGTCAGGTAGAATTTGCCATGTCATTGTGACGAAGAGTCGACGTAGTTTTCCAAACGTACCAAACTACCCAGTCCAACTGTATTCTCCTACTAGCATACCTACATCCAAAAACTGAAATCGATTACGATAATCTTATGATCAAGTTTTTTAATCAACGAACTTTTTTAATGGATTGTAAAAATGTAATGGATACTCTTATGCCCCTAGTTATTATTAAAACTTCAACTAAAAATTCTTGAATTTTTTAAACTTTGTTAACAGCGCAAAATTTAATATGATTTTCAGGCAAAATGCGGCTACCATTTTTAGCAAGAGAACCTTTTTCGTTATCTGATTTGGCAAGGTTTAGACTAGGTTTGATAAAATTAGTTAAACAATCTCCAAAAAGTATCCTAGCGCAGGAAGAAGACACTCAGCTACACAATACTGGTACATCGTATAATTCTAATAAGTAAAAAAAAAAACATATAAATGAATTTTGAGACTTGTTCTAGAGCAATCGATAAAAACCTAGGCCACTCCATCATCTTTAGATAGCCCGTTGGTCCAGTTGGTAGTGAACCTGCCTTCTGAGCTTGGGGGCGTGGGTTCGATTCCCATGTAGAACAAACATTTGTGTGATGAACATTTGTGTTTGTTCTATATCTGGTTGTTAATATCTATTTAAGTATGTATTTAAAACTATATATGTATGTATATCAGTCTCTGGCAGCCATATCACAAGCTTTGCTTAGTTTGGGGTCAGATGACCGTGTGTGAATAAATGTCCCGAATATTTATTTATTTATTTATTTATCTGTATTTTTTTTGCACCAGATTGGACCTTTCCTCGGGAGATCCCAGAGCGTGCATATTTTGCTCAAAAGTTGAGCCTTGTAATCCAGCGAGGTAATACTGCCAGCATTCTGCGAATTCAGCTGCACGGTGGCGACTTGGACGGCGTATTTCATTTGTATTTTAGTTCAGGTGTCTTTTTTTTAAAATTAGTTTCCTGGAACTATAATATTAAGTTTTTTTTTTTTAATTGATAAACAAATTACGAGTTTACACTTTAAAAAAACAGTTGGACCGTTACAGATCTAAACACAATCCAAATGCTCAAGTCTACTACCAGTTAGCAACGTAGCCAGCATGCTGTCAACATGAGGTATTGATCATCTATTCTGTATTTCTAATTAAACGTAATAAGAGTGACAGAAGTAATAATGATCTATTTCTTGAGAATGTGGTAGCTCATCAGTTTAGCATGAACACGTTAGAAATATATTCATCATCATCATCAGCCAGAAGACGTCCACTGTTAAAGGTCTAAGGGGCTTCTCCCTTAGACCTCCACCCTGAAAGACAGCCTGCCATCTGCTTCCACTGGAGGTACCACAAAGGTACATTTTACATAACAGATATTCTTTTGCAAAAATATGAGAAAAACCTCTAAAATAGAAGTATGGTAGTGAACCCTAAATGCAACGATAATACAATATAATTATAAGCCTTATGGTCATCTGTAGTAACAAGCGTTGGCGGACAATAATTTATACACATGTCATATCATTACAGGTACTAGTGAAATTAATTCTGTAAATAAACATGTAGTACCAATAAATAGGGTCTATCAAAGACTAACATTTTATTTATTATGCAACAGCACAACAAGACTAGCGCGACGCTCGCCTGATAGTAAGCGTCAAGCTTAAGTCCATAATATGCCCCTAACAGTTCAGTACCACTCAGAATTATATCTCTCAACACAACTTATAATTATGTTTTTTTTTATATTAAAGTTAAAAATATGCCACCACTAGGACCTCGCACTAGATGAACCGAGAACATCGTGAGAGTCGTGCATGGGCGACAGGATAACGTACACATAATATAGTTAAAAAAAAATTTGAATGAATAAAAAAACAGGGAGAAATGCAAAGCTGTTTACTTTTTCTTTTTTTCTATCGAGCGAAATGTCCTTAATCGCTTTTCGGTCTTCACAGTTTCTTCAGATAAAACATAAAATGTTGATATTACACCATTTTTATAATTTTAAGCTAACAATGGAAGGAGATACTAAAACTAGAATGACCAAAATGGCTAGAAGTAGGAAAAGAGGGCCTTAACACAAATCTGGAGGATTTCGGTTGGTTGGTGACACCATTTTAAAAGTTTTACGCTAACAATGGAAGTAGACACTAAAACTAGAATGACCAAAATTGCTAGAAGTAGGAAAAGAGGGCCTTAACACAAATCTGAAGGATTTCGGTTGGTTGGTGACACCATTTTTAAAATTTTAAGCTAACAATGGAAGTTGACAAACTAAAACTAGAATGACCAAAATTGCTAGAAGTAGGAAAAGAGGGCTTTAACACAAATCTGGAAGATTTCGGTTGGTTAGTGACACCATTTTTTTAAATCCAACAATAGAAGTAGACGCTAAAACTAGAATGACCAAAATTGCTAGAAGTAGGAAAAGAGGGCCTTAACACAAATCTGGAGGATGTAGGTTGGTTGGTGACACCATTTTTTAAATTTTCAGCTAACAATGATAGTAGACAAACTTAAATTAGAATGACCAAAATTGCAAGAAGTAGGAAAAGAGGGCATTAACATAAATTTGGAAGATTTCGGTTGGTTGGTGCCACCATTTTTTTAATTTTAAGCTAACAATGAAAGTAGACAAACTTAAACTAGAATGACAAGAATTCTAGAATTTTGGATTTCTAGAAGCGGGTAGAGAGGGCCTTAACACAAATCCTCCAGTTACAACAAACTCTTCCATGATTACTATTACTTCAAAAATATATCATTGAAATTTCTTTATTTTAAGCTTTTGCATTGTAAATCTCTGCCACAACTTTGAAGCCGGCTGTACGTAGAGCGTTTCCTGTAAAAGTTGGTAACTGACGAGATTTACCGCTTATAATGCAAACAAGTTTTGCAATACGTCAAGGCAAGTCTCAGATGATAAGTGCTAACTTATCCCCAGTTTAAAATTTACCGTGCACGAGGCAGTTTTATTAGCTTTGCTTTCGGTTTAAAATGGCTTAAGTGCTTTAAGATTCTCCATTGGCGAGTTTAAGAGCTGAAGCAGTTTAGAAGGTAAATGGCGAGGGATTTTGTGGCTGAGAAAAAGTGGTGTACACATTCACACCACTATTGAGCTCAGCTCTGATTGAATAAATATACAAAAAAAAAAAAATTTACATATTTAAGAATGTTTTACCAAAATAAGTAAATTTGAACCTAGTTTTTCACTGTGTTTCAGAGCCAATAATGGCCTCTCCCTTAATCTGTCTAAATGTTGTGCCTGTAATTTTATTAGTATTGTACTATAACTGCGAACTGCGTATACTTACTGTACTAACTTTACTATAAATGCGAAAATCTTTGTTTAAGCGTACTACTTGTCCTCAGCCAATTCCGTAACGCCTGAACGGATTTGGATGAAGTTTAGTATGGAAGTAGCTTTTTTACCTTGTATTAACACAGTCTACTTAAAAAAAAGTTACGGTGAATATCGGATAGCGAATTCAACCATGGGGCACTGCAAGTTACTAAAACATTTAAAAAAAAAAATTCATTTAGGTATTTTGTCCTAATAGTAGAAACTATTTAGGGCTTTTGTCTTGTTTATTACTATTATCCTTGAAAAAGAACACAAAAAACTTTTTACGACAGGCATACACACATAGGCATAGGTTGTTGTTAGTTTTTGTTCATGACCATGGGTGCAGAGTCCTTCGGTCGTAATATTAATCAAGTATACATAGTATTAAATAGCGTCAAACAAGTCATAGTCACAGTCAGAGTCAAGCAAAGTAAGTCATGGAAAAGTCGAACCCATGCCCCAGTAAAGCGGCGGAGGCTTTACAAGAGGCTTCTATGGAGTTGGGAAACATCACGAAAAGACATGTTTCACCTCGTTATAATCACTTTTTCACACTCGAGCACGTTCACGAGCACTTAATAAATAATAATCTACCATCATTACACATTACCACTCGAAATTACACAAGTTTAGGAAAATAACACAACGAGCCAATGTATTTTTTCCCACGTTCGCGCCAAAACTCGCATAAGCAGGATATTTTTTGTTATTTTGTTAACATTTTCATGACCATGGATGCAATGTCCTTTAGTCGTAATCTTAAACAGTTTACATAGTCTTAATAGCGTCAAACAAGTCATAGTCACAGTCAGAGTCAAGCTAAGTAAGTCACGGTCAAGTCAAACTCATGTCCTTGTAAAGTGGTGGAGACTTTACAACAGGCTCCTATGGAGTTTGGGAAACAACACGAAAAGACACGTTTCACCTCGTTATATCACTTACCCACACTCGAACACGTTTACGAGCACTTAATGAATAATAATTCACCATTTAGTACACATTAACACTCGAAAATACACAAGTTTAGGAAAATAATCCAACGAGCCGACACGTTTTATCCGCGTTGGCGCCAAAACTCGCATAAGCAGGATAGATATATCAGTATTGCCAACAACGTAGAGATTATAAAAATACCCTACATCGCGTAGGCTATGATTGATCTTCACACCAGCCGGTCAACGGTCATTGATCACCAGACACTCAATCCTTCACATGAACTTACCTATTCAAACAAATTTATAGGCGCGATATTTTATTGTTTATGGCATAAATGCGATAACGTGCGTGTTAATACAAACATACATACAAAAAAAAAACATACAGTCGAATTGATAACCGCCTCTTTTTGGAAGTCGGTTAAAATGAGTAATAATTATGGGAATTTCATCACTATGACAACTGTATACATGACATGATTGTCCAAATACAAAACTACATTTTAAAAAGGGGTAGATGTAGGGTACTGCTAGCGCCATCTGTAACAGGTTTCTATCGTCCCATTGAGTGTAAATCAACTATTTATTTGTTACTAGCTGCACCCCGCGGTTTCACCCGCGTAGTGATGAAAAATAGTGATGATAATGATGAAAAGTAGCTCTCTGTCTATCACTCTCTGGCCATTGAACTATACTCATACAAAAAATCAGTTCGATCCATCGCTCTGTTGCTGCGTAAAAGAGGAAAAAACAAACCAACAAACCAACAAACTTTTCGCATTTATAATATTAAGTATGATTATCTTTATTAACTGACTTCGTAAAAGGAGGGAGAGGGGGGAGGGAGGGGGGCGTCTCAATTCAGTAGTATCTTTATAATTAAATGTTTGCCCCGTCATTTATAAACCGATTTGGAAAATTCTTTTTTATTTTAAGGGATTCAGTCTGGTCCCAAAGAAATTTCATCAAAATCGGTTCGGTAGTAAACTGGTTTTTAAATTAAAATAACTGGAAAAATATGTCATCTATGTAAACGAAATAGGGTATTTACTAATTTGGAAGTCGGTTTTTAAATTAATAATTATTGTCTATTTACTTACTCCATATATTTTTTTCTTAGGAAACTTAAACAAAGTTGAAATTATTTTTTGTTTGAAAGTATATAAAAAACAATCGACGCAAAGATCTTTGAAAAATTGGATCCAAGGTCACTAAAAGAAATAAATAAGGAACCTTTCCTTTTTTCCCGCAGATCCCACGTAAATAGAAATTATTCACGACGAATAAGTCTTTAATCCCGTAATTTCACCTCACCCAGATATAACGAATCATGCAGGGAACGTACGAGAAGCGAATATCTCGTTCAGGGGAATGTTTAACATATAAATTGGTATCAATTTTTTAGATTTATATTTGCGCGGCTGCTCGGCGTAGATAAGACGTTGAAGCTCTCCCAACTCGTATTTCCGAATCGCAAGCAACCAATAATGATAAGAAAAAGATTATGAACGCATACCACAAATATCTTGAAACAAGTATATCATGATTATGAAATAGCATCTACTCCCTCGCTTTCTCTCCATGGCTTTAATAATATCCCACTTGGCGATGGAGCAGCTTTATTTGTCTTTATCTTATTCTTTGCTGTATTTTAATTTATTTTCTATGGCATTCAATATTTTTACTATATTTCCATTCAATAGCACTAGCGACTTTACACAAAGCGCATTGGCACAGCATAGTTATTTTTTTTTTGTTTAAATTAGAACCTCTGTCAATGCATTTTTGTAAGAAATTTGTTGTAGCAGTTGCACCCATATAAACGAAATGTCAGTGATTCGAAATCAATTAACAACTGTGATGCTGTGATACGGAGTTCGACGCGTTGTCTCTATTCTGTGGACAAGAGCATTCCAGTCTGCCTCACCAAGCTCTCCCACTCTGCCAAGCTGTCATAATGGTGGGACAGAGTAAAAATTAAACTGTGTCCCACTAATTAATTTTGGTGGGACAAATTACACTCCAACTCTCGGTTGCATGACTGTTCCTCACAAGAGCTGGCAACGATGATGTGGTTTTCTACTCTACATGCAGAGTTATTATACAAGTTTAAACAATGCTAGTCAACGTGAAGTTAACAGATATATATATATATATATATTTTCCATAAAATATAGGTACAATAATGACCTATTGCTGCCATAACTAAAGTAGGTACCTAATTGAACATTTTGTAGGTCCATTCTAGGGGGTAAACCCTCTATCCTACAGGAGCCTATCTATCCTACAGGATACATTTTTCCTAAGAAAAAAAGTAGCCTATGCGTTATTCCCTGGTATAAGCTATCTCCCTACCACATTTCATCTAAATTCGTTCTGCCGTTACGGAATTGAGTGCAGAAACAAACTTACACACAACCTTCCGTATTAATTATAATGACGATGTAGTTGAAATATCACACCTACCACATAAATCAACCAAACTAGTCTCATAATTCTAGGTATTAGTTTTCATAGAATTCATAAACCACGATCATCGATTATTCTCATTTGTGTATGTCGGATAAATATGATTCTTCTGACATAATCAACAGAAGTTTTATTTGTAGACAACGGCAAATGGACGGCTATAAAATCGGCGTGCAAATGTACTTCTGAATATTTTATTGGCTGTTTAATGTTGCGCCAAAACAAAGCTTTTGTTTTATTTGTATTTAGTTTGGCGTAGAGTTCATGAAATTATTTTGCTTTTATTGATAAAACATTGAGTTCATGTGTAACGATGTTCATATAATGTAGGTATTTATTTGTATCAAAACCGCACAAATATAGTGTTATTAATTTATCACGATACAAAAGTTTCAAGCAATTCATGTGCTTATAATAATTATAATGTCATATACGCAGACAAACAGTGGTGTAATAATGTAAAGTCAAAGTTTCACGCATAGATTCCGTTAACTTAACGGTAAGTTAGTCATTCCCGTCCCGCTATATGTAACGGCCGCTTGAAGAGAATTGGCTCGTGACGTGACGCAGACTCGACAGAATTTCGTTAAGATAACGCCGATGATCGACACCGGCGCAAATTGCTTCGATAATTCAGCCTCGTTTCACGCCCGTAACGCTTTCGTGTTTCCAAACCGCGTTATTAACTTGGGAAATAGTTGAGGTACTCTCGAAACTCAACTTCTATTTAAGTACAATTTTATAATCATCATCGACAGCTGTATTATTAATAGTAGTTTTACCTCTCAAACACAACACAAACATGCACAAGTTCAGTCGTGCATGCATGGGGTACGGTTCTCACCTTTGGGATGGATCACATGAGCACCAGCTTGGGGCATTGTAGTCTATTGAGAAATGTGTCAAGGGGCTCATCAGCAACGAATCCCTAGTTCATTCCTATTAGTATTGAACATCGGCGCAAAGTTTATAATTAAAAAAAAAAAAAAAAAAAAATACGGATACATTTCGTTAAGGGTGCGTCGAATGTATAATATGATCTAATTCGTTCTTTCGTTTTAACTTTTTGACTTTTTTATTATTTCTTAGTTAATCCACCGTAACATTAGATATTCTGTGAAAGTTTAAACTGGCTATCTATTACAGTTCGAAAGATACAGGCGTTAATAGGTAGGACAGACGGACAGACGGACAGACAGACATCGTAGGATTAGTAGGATAGGGTCGCGTTTTAACCCTTTTGGTACGGAATCCTAAAAACAATTCAACATGCAGTTGAATTAGGAACATCTTAGTTAATCCGCCGTAACATTACATATTCAGTGAAAATTTCAACTGGCTATCTATAACGATTGGAAAGATACATAAAGGTAGGACAGACAGACATACAGACAGACAGACAGACGGACGGACGGACAGACAGACAATGTAGGCTTAGTAATAGGGTGCAGTTTTTACCTTTTGGGTACGGAACCCTAAAAACAAAGATGGGACTGAGTGGTATGCCTTGGATGAGGCCAGCAATAATAATAATCTGACTATGATAATGATTACCTCTCAGGTATACTTCTCAAAATCGGTAAGATTTGGGTAGGACATCCTCCCTGGCGTAATCACAAGAAGTCACATGTTTGATCATCCAAATTGGTTTGTAGTTCCCGATACACAAACAATAAATCAATTTAATGAAGCTGTAATTCGTAATTAATCCGTCACCTAAATTTAAGCCCGTGTTCTGTATGCAAAACACGCGGTCGCTTGTGATTGTTTAATCCAGATTTTGATTCAAAACATCGGATTGCATGCCAAGAATAAAATTATTATTTTGATAGGTTTATTTGATGTGAATAATTAACCAACAACAAAACCAAATGTTTTGTTAATTACACCATTAATCAATTGTTTCATATTAAAATAGATGAACACTTTTAACGGATTAAATGGCGTGTATTTTACATTATTTTAATTACAGTCGATTTCCGAGAAATTACAATAAATAAACTTGTATTGCTTTTCTGTTAAGACCTATAAGTACATAAAGAACTTAAATAAGTGTACCTATATACATTCTGTAAGAAGAGACGTGAAGGTAAAACAATGTGTAATAATCGCAAAAACCGAGGTATGTTCAAAAACTTTTGAGGTTTTTGGACATACCGGTTTCCACACGATATTTTCCTTCACCGTTTTTTGAGCGATGACATCGAAGTTGCACATTATTTATTTAGGTACTAAATTAGCTGACCGTGGTGTCATATTTTAAAGCGCTCATGCTACCGTTTGGCCACTGTCGCTTCATACTAAGTACACGGAGCAATGGTGACCGAGCGGTAAGTCTTATTTCGGGACATTCGGGACATTTTTCGCACACGGTCATCTGACCCCAAACTAAGCCAAGCTTGTGATACGGCTGCCAGATACTGATATACATACATAATATATAGTTTTGAATACAGTACAGTTACAGTACAGTTTTAGTTTTATAGTTTTTTTGATTTTATTGATCAGCTTCAGTTAGTATAGCATGCGTGCTGCGACGAAATTCATCGACTCTTAAATGATAAATTGAGACAGGCGTGTACATTAACGTAGCTATGTCACGTTCGCGCTCGACAAAAGTGATAACATTTTGTGCGGATCGTATGCTAGGTCTACTGGTAGCACAGTTACTGTTAAGGCCGTGCTCACCAGCCAAAGGTATGTCTTTTACACATTTTAAAAGATAAGAACTGGAAAAATAAGAAAATGACTTGTTTTTTTTTAATGAATTTGTAATCTTTTTAAAATAATATGATGATGTATTTAATTTGCCAAATTGACAGATGGTAACATCCATTTATTCAGCTTTTTACGATCTCTTCCGGCATTCTAAAAAATATCAACACGATTTTTTATATTCCACTTGCAAATTATTCTAAAGATAATCCGAATCGGAAACGGTTTTTTTTATTCTTACTCAGTTTTTTTTTATCATCAATGATGAAAATGTGCGATAAAGATTGCTCTCGGCCAGTCTGGGCGGCTTTAAGGTCTCCATCAGATGCATACATATAGCTTCAGTCGTTGTGTCACACACTATCATAATATTATACCTAATTGTCAGACTTTTTTTAAACAAGCTATGTTTTACGTAATCTTGGGTATGAATATTGAACATTATAAATTAGCCCAAACACGATAGGCATTGGACATTAGAATGTTCTAATATCTACCTTCTGGATCCACCATTAGATCATCTCATTGGTACTATTGTCATTAAAAATCAATTAATATTTAAAAAAAAGCATTTCAAAATGTAAAAACAGCATATTATATTCAAAATTTTGTGTTTGTGCTGTAAACAGTTGAGGAGTTTCCTCGTTAGGAGCCAACCTTGAGTGCAGTAGCCATGTCATGGTGACACGTCTTAGAAGGAGTGTTACCATAATTGGATGCGTATACGACATTTCATGTTTGCAAGCTGAACTAGCAAGATTTGACCTTAACAAACAAACATACAAAAAACATTGCAAGTAAGCTTGTACTTTTGTGTTGCTTGTGCTTTTGAAACACGTTTTCAATAAGAATTTCTGCTCGATCGGAAATATGGAAGCTGTCGAAAATATCAGTATAATATGTTTAACAGGAAGGACATAACAACAAGTACCATAAATATATGAACAATACAAGTACCACTAATATTTATTTTCACTAGAAAATTATACATACATATTTGGAATAATAAAGAACGGAAATTATATATTGTCGAACTGTGCAGGTATTAGAATAATCTTAAAATAGGATTATGTCACAACAAAAAAAAAACAAAGGATTAAAAAATTGCTTAAAACTTGTAAATAAGTTACAAAATTTACAAATAATTTTAAGTAATCCATTGTATTTTGTGATCTCTCTTTGGCAATGATACGAGACGTTCCACGAACGAGTGTTTGATGCAAAGCTGAAGCCCCAATCTCTTTATTAACTGTAAGCTCTCCACCCCACAATGCTGAGTATAGCAGCGACATTGAGTATTAAAATCTACCTACTTGCACCGTCAAAAGTGAAGCCTCCGTGATATTAAAATTATGCCTACGAATACGAAGTATTAATTACTTGTACGCATGTCGTTTTACTTTGAGATACACTGCTTATAATGAAATGAAGATTAAAAAGTCATGGGAGCATGTGCAGAGAGTCATAAAACAGTGATTTTTCTATTTATTACGTACGTTTACGCGTAGCCTACGCATTTCGCTTGCTACGTATATTCTCTACATCGTAGCAAATCTACGCTCTGTGTAGATCTAGACCTATCTGAGTTTGTTCACAAATCCGTAATATACCAATAAAAAATTGTTTTTTCAATATTTTTTTGTAAAAATTAAGTGAACCTAATGGTATCTGGTAACGGTACAGTATTAAAGCTAAGGTCAGAACCATGAGGTTAAATAAAAATAAATATTGAACATGGATTGTACATTTTCTCAGCTATAATTTGGTCATTAATACAAAATAACCCGTTATAATTGTGAACAAACTTTGGAAGTGTAATAAAGCAAAGTAAACAAACGTTCTGTCTAAAATACCAGATTCTACGTAATAAACTTTTCTACGTGTAACGACCAGAGGAACGCGACTCGCATTGATATTTTAGAATTGAAACACGATCATTAAAACGTACTGATTTATGTTTGCACAACAACTTGATGTCTCGCAATTATTTATATTCTGCCTTCGACTCGTACCTGTGTGTACAATTACTGTCACGTCCCGCCCATTAGTTCCCTCGGATTTATACCGACAAGTTCTATTTATTTCAAGAATTAAATAAATGGACTTAGAGGACTTTATTAAGTTAGTGGCTCTACGTTTCTCGAGTTACTTAATGTTGTCAACCGGTTTTCGTGATGCTTTTTTTTATCTTTTGCTCATGTTCAGGAATTTTGCTCAAGTGTCTTAAATATTTGTGAGACGATTTGGAAGGGAGAGTAGAGGTATTTTTAGATTATATTTTTTTATATGACTTAATATTTATTTATTTTTTAATATTTATACAAACAGATTAGACATTGTAAATGGATACTTTAAGTTTTTATTGAAATGGGTGGAATGGAATGGGTAGGAATTGTCAATGAACATTTTTTGGGACTAACCCCGATATCATGAAAATATTATTTGTAATAAATAAAATAAATAATATATTTGTAAATATTAAAAATATTATAATGTATTTTTAAGGTTGTTCACATAGTAAACATTATTTATAATGATGAATGCAATTACCTACTTTCGGTTCCTATCACCGTTCCGTATAACCTCGTGTAAGTAGAAATATTGTCATCGTTTAGTAGATTAGAAACTACCTGTGAACTGAGTTATTAGCGCTGAAAAACGCTAGATTGCATCCGCGTCACCATGGCACGGGTTGTTACAGGCGTCGGCGCCAGCTGAAGTTTCGACAAGCCATTTATTTGTCGCCCAACTAAGTTATAGAACGTAATAGAGTGAAGCACGTACAATGCGACAAAATGTCGTCCATACATTACAGACGCACTTGTACGCGTTCCACGCGAAACTGCGCCGCAATTATTATATTCTTTACTTTATTTCAATAGTACTAATGTTACAAAGTTGTCAAAGTATGCACTTAAAAAAAAAGTATGCACTTTTTTCATTTGGAAAACGTACAGATTTATTCTTATCTAGATTATGATTAATATTAGGTATTTCTAAACATAATTTATTTGTTTTCACATTTAGAGTCCAGCCAGATTGACTTGCTTACACAAACATAAATATTGTATACATAAGGTATAATATATATTTTACCTTTCTTATTGATACAACTCTAGAGTTAAAACTAATAATTAAAAAGGCTAGACCAAAATCACTCAATGCAAGAACGCATTAACCTGCGAACTAAGTGCAGGAAATGCAATTACCATTCGGGAATAAAGAGGGGTGGTACAGGCATATATTGCCGATCTTAGGCACCCTGATGTTGAAGTTTTGTGACTACTGGTAGCTCTAACTTTTGTTTAATTGCGATTTAAAACTATCGGCTACCTGATTTAGTAGTTACGAATTATTTAAATTATAATATAAACGGTAATTATTTTTTTCTACTTGTTCTATTGGTAGAACAAGGAGTAGAACACATGAGAACGATCCCTTGTAGATCGTTTCTATGGTAGTTGAAAGCAAAATATATTTATTATTTTGTTTTTAACTGTTATTTCACGTATACAAATAGAATTATCGGGTTGTATGATGACGGCCGCACATGCTACTGCTCGGCCACTATCGCTCCCGCCAGCTCACTGAGTGTCACATGAGCCGAGCCTATTAATTTTTAGTCAATTTTAAATACAACTACTGAATGGTTCATAGAAAGTTAATCAAAACCTAGCTATCAGACTAGGTTTGGTTGGCTACAAGCGAGCAACGCAATCGACTGGACGGACAACCGTTAAAGTTGTTACGATATGGACGAATGAAGCGAGCAACAAGATTCAGTCACCTATAAATCCTGCAATCCATTCGACTAGTTACAAATGACTTGCTTTTGCTAGTACGTTGACTTTGGATGTATCGTTTAGAGTGATGTGCGACGAAATACGTAACAAAAATTTACACTCTGCTACTCTCATGTGCACTTCACTGTCACTTATAACGGGACGTCATTTCACAGACTCAGAGCAAAATGTAAGTTTTAACTTATTTTCCGGAACAAGCTAATATATCTGTGAAGCTAATAGATATTATATATGCAAGACAAGAAAAAAAAGACATATCAAAGAAAAAAAAGACAAAGATAGAAAGAACAACAAAAGCAAAGATACATTATCACAGACTTATTATTATACTTTTTTTTTCCAGGCAAGTGCCTTTAATAACTAAACAAAATACAAGCTAAAACTAACACTACAAATACAGTTAGACTTATTATTATACTAGTTGTTTGCTTCGAACTGTGACCTTCATATCATCATCATCAGCCAGAAGACGTCCACTGCTGAACATAGGCCTCCCTCTTAGCCCTCCACACTGAACGACACCCTGCCATACATACATTCTTCGCACCCCCTGCGCTACCGTTTCCTGGCCAGGTACCTTGGCCAGGGATAGAGGAGCTGTTTGGCAGACAGGACAGACAGACAGAATCGCAGAGCGTGGTTCTGGTCGCAGTTTAGGACATACCTGGATCCACGGGAAGTGTGATCTTACGAATCCTATTTGTTCGCAACCCCTGAACCAGTATGGCTCTTATTAAAACTAAATCGTATTGGAATGAACTACAAAATTTTATAAAAATTTAATTAACGGCACACAAGTTATCGTCTATCAAATATACAAATTCACTAACAAACATACAAACATTCTTGTAGATTATGAGAGCTTCACTTCGAACTGTTAAAAAATGGGATAATTTGTGTTGGGGTGCGAGTGTTATGTTTGAAGCCACGTAACTTTGCAAAGTAGCTGCTTTTTATCGTGGGAAAAAAAAAACTATGAGATAGCGGGTGAAACCGCGGGCAAGTTCTCAATGATAACATTTTAACGTGCATGTGTTTTTGTTTTGAAATTTGATTTGTTTAAAAAATATGTAACAATAATTAACAATTTCTGTAACAAAATATTGTTACAGATTATTGCATTGGTTCACGAGTCGTTGCGTCACTTAAAGAATATCAAGATTTAATTTAAATCCGGTTCGCATGTAGTAAGTTCAGAGGCTGTAGGAGTCAGCCAGAATCAGAGGAGTACAAATTGGTGAGCAGGACCACCAATTTGTACACAAAATGATACAAAATTATGCCAATATCTGCATGTTGTTTTCATTCGGCATTGTATATAAGAGGTTTAACTTTATATGGGAATAGGAGTCTGGCTTCTCGCCAGCGTAATCATCGCTGAATAATAGCAAATGCTTATTTGTATTTGCGAAGCATTCGTACAAACGAAAATTAATGTCTTGTAAAGCGTTCTTCTTTAGCCTACTAAAGTTAAACAACGTTTATATTTACTTGCTTCTATCTTCTCCATTACTGTGTACTTATACTTAGTACTTAACAAGTATTTTAGCGATGAAAAAGGTATAATACAGTTTTCAGAGATAAAAAAAAATAGCTAAAAGAATATTGACAATTGTGATTATTTTGCATAGTTTTTAAACGATTAGAACGACGATAGTTATGAAATAAATAAGTTTATTAATTAATATCTATAGGACAAATCAGCGTATTTGGTTACATTAAAGGCGGGTAAATTTAAATTTATTTAGACTACACTAAATGTAGTCAGTAATCGTCGGGGATAGTGCAATACCGCGTAAGTAGCGTCGGTCAATACCGCGTAACTACGTATGTAGCCAAATCAATTTTTTTGTATCAATGCACACAACGATTTCGTTGGCTCCTCCCTATATTACAAAAAATAAAATTGACCAATAGAAAACGAGATATATGGTTCCTAGACCCAAAAATTACGAAACTAGGCAGTTTATTGTCTCTCCTGTAAAGTGAAGTGAAGTGTAGATACGCGTTATTTACCTGTGTTAGTTTCGCGGTATTGCACTATTTCCGACGTAATATAATTTTGACACTTGGTTTGTCGGACATTAAGCATTTCATTCATGGCTGTTGACATCGTCAAGTTTTCAACAAACAAATTTATAAGGTATTAAGTAACGGTAAACAAGTCATAGTCACAGTCACAGTCAAACAAACGAAGTCACGGTCTAGTCATGTCCTTGTAAAGTGATGGAGACTTTTTTATTATATTTATTTAATAATATGCTTGCGTTTGATCGCCAGCCTGCCTTTTCAACTTTATTAGAGGTTTCTGTGGAGTTTTGGAAACATCACGAAAATACATGTTTCACCTCATCATATCAGTTTCACACTCGAGCACGATTAAAAACACATAATAAACAATTATCCACCATTATACTCATCATTATGAACAACTTTTACTATGGGCTAACCCTGAATTAGGAAAGAATATTAACTGTTCCCAGTGATATAATTATTTCGCTGGGTGTTCCATAGAAAACGTTCATTCACACTCGACAAACTGTATGGAGATGATTTTTTTTCCCCCGAGATTAGGGTCCCGATTCTACTTAAGGAATTGTCTTTAAATTGTAATTGTTGTGATTTTAATTCTTAAATAACTGCCTCAAAATTGCCAGTTTTAAATATTGTTTTATACTAGAAAAATACAACCACCTAATATTATAACTTAGTATAATTTTTTTATTAAAAACTGTCAATTTTGAGGCAGTTATTTAACAATTAAAATAGCAACAATTACAATTTAAAGACAATTTGTTTAGTAGAATCGGGGGGCAGGTTTGGTTCCATTGTAAAAGTTGTTAATAATGATGAGTATAATAGACACTTTTTGGCTCAGTCCGCGTAACCCAGTATATTGGTTTGACTATGTCATCATCATCATCATAATCAGCCTTTTAACAGTCCACTGCTGGAATTTTAGCCTACCCCCGAAAGGGTGATTGGGCCATATCCACCATGCTGGCCCAGTGCGGGTTGGTGGATTCACATACGCCATGGAATTCCTTCTCCGTACGTATGCAGGTTTCCTCACGATGTTTTTCCTTCACCGAAAAGATAGTGATATGAAAATCAGTACATAACTGACTTGACTATGTGATTATGTATAATACAATGCACATTTGATTTATAACTCGGAATAACGGTCAATTCATCTACCACTTACTTCAAATTAATGTGAAATCGGTAATTACTATACGATTAACATTGATCAAAGTGATGCATTCCGCCTGCTCGTATGAAACGTATGTAAATTGACCTTAACGTTGTTCATGAGTATCCCAATTACAGTCGTTTAGTACTTATTTATAGAAATGTGTTCGATTACTAATTGGACTTAGTTACTGATTGAAGAGCGATGGTGGCCCAGCGGAACATGATATAGGCTGAAATGATGATGATGACTGATTGAACTATTGAGTAATTTTTGATTTTTAAGTATTCAACACTTACTCGTAGATGGGTTGCAAAGACAGTATAAGAAGTGAAGTTCGGCAGGTAAGAGACTGGCTCGAGGGCTAGAGCAATGGCGTTTACCCGGAATGCGCAGGTTCCAATCCTTTCGTCAAAATTTTAATTGTCTGTAACATTCAAATGGTGAATTATTGTGCGTTTGTTATCGTAATGATAAGTACGAATCACGCTACTTATCGTACTAATATTATAAATGCAAAAGTGTCTTTGTTTGTTTTTTTTGACGCAGCAACTTACACAGCAACGGATTTTTTGCATAGATATAATATTTGAAGTATGGGGTATAAATGCGACCACAGAAAAGATAATGTTTTTTTTTCTTTTCTGTGAATGCGACAGTAGCTCTTTCTAGTAGGTATATATGTTTGTCTGTCACCTTTTCACATTGAGGTTACAAATAAAATTTTAAAATTTATTCATGTAAAGTATTTTAGAAATACAGAAAAACTAGTATGGAAAAGGCATATACCTATACCTATCATTAATTCCCCTCAGTCGAGGTACATGCGGTATGTCCGCCCCATGATGTGGTTTGATCTTGTCGTTTTATAAAAAACTGTTTGTCGTTCGGCCGCCATTTATTTATCTTCTTCATCATGTCAGCCATAGGGTGCCCACTGCTGGATATAGGCCTCCCACATCGATCTCATAAAGGGCCGGTTGGAAGCGGCCTGCATTCAGCGTTTTTCTGTGGTCTAGGTCATCTGTCCATCTTGTGGGTGCCTTATATATATTGTAGTCTTTGTGTCGTCCTACGCTGCGTTTACCAGTCCGTGGTCTCCATTCGAGAACCTTTCGGCCCCTTCGGCCATTTGTTCTGCATGCTATGTGCCTTGCGCACTGCCACTTCAACTTGTTGGAAAAACGAAGCTCCGTAAAAATGGTCATCAATATGCATTGATGTAAGAAAACGGTTATCGATAATATGTGCAGTAATCACGTGTAAATGTCGATTACAAACAACGAACTTTAGAAAAGACGCAGTCTCTTATCTTTTTTATTTATAAATAAAGTGTTTATTTTACCTCAAAAACGAATTTTATTGCATAGAGCCAAACATAATTTAAAAAATCAAAAATACGAACTAGTGATGTGGTAAAATTTGTCAAAGTTACAAAACCAAGCGAGTTGTCAAAGTTTGCAGAAAATTAAATAAAACGTTGTGTTACTATAGTTATTATCAATCTATTCTTCAAATTAAAAAGATCTTCAAGTCGCGAGTGAATCGTATCGAGTAAGCGTACTTCATCGTAGGTAGAGGATTCGATCCCGGAATTTTTTTCTAATCCCGGGATTTCGGGATTATCTTCAGTTAATCCCGGGATCCCGGGATAGTCCCGGGATTGTATTGGTAATGGAAAGTGGTAACAAAAAGACAGTAAAACAAATCAAAAAACAATTTTTTATTTATCTGTTAGTTTAGTTTTAGAATATTTAAGTTTTAAATCTTCAAAAGTTTATTGTTATAATATAAACAAACTAGGTACTTCTGTAAATAATTTATGAAACTAAGAATAAGTTTCAAAAATCAACTTCTTTAGACTTATTTCGATAAACTTTTAAAAAGACTATATGCTAAAGAGATCAATGTTTATAGGTACTCATATTTTTTAATTAAACTGACCAGAAAATTTATAAATTAAATACACGACGTGAAGCGGATTTTTTTTCACACTTTTACGCATAATCCGGTACCGGTCGTTAGCAAAAATAAATGAAATCAGCTGTGTAAACAAGATGGCTGTCAAAATGTCAAATCAAGGTAAGTGCGTTACGTTTCACGCACATTTTTATTGACTTATTTAAAAAATTATCAATCCCGAAAATCCCGGGATTCATTAATTTTGATCCCGAAAATTTCGGGACTGAAATATGACCGGGATCCCAGGATCGAATCCTCTAATCGTAAGCCACATCATCGCTTAACGGCAGGCGAGAAGGTGGTCAAACTCAAGTCCATTAAAGAAAACTATTTAGTTATCTGTACTTTTAGACTAAATACAATTCTTATTGTTGTATGGTATGATTACCTGTGATAACATAGAATTAAATTCGTTTGTCGGTGTTTCTAAAATTATCTAAATTTATATGAACGTAGGTAAATTCAAGTCAATTTATTCATAAACGAACGAGTTTGTAAATATACAATTGAAAGAATTTTATTTACTCACTATGCTTTTGCACTTTTATTTACTTACTCTTCACTTTTCTAAATGCAACATTTCAGTCTGGAAAATATTTGTGGAGAAACCTTAATTTCCGCTGCAAAGTCACGAAAATAGAGTGAAAATGTAGTTTTCTATAATGAATCGGGCCTTGTCCTTTTAAATCGTCAATTTCTGTCACTGACTGTAACTTAGCAAACCAAAGTATCTCTAAGTTTTTCAACTTTCCGCGATTACTTTAACCATAAAAAGGCATCCATCAGCCGAAGTTTGACCGACTTTCAAAGTGATAAAGATGTTGCCCAAAAAAGTAAATTTTACGTATCATACCCATCCATACGTATAAGGGACAAGTTATCTCCGACAAGTTGAGGAATTCCCATGTGTATTTCCCAGAAAGTTGAGATCTTCATATAAATGGGAAACGTTACGTCTAGAATCCGCGGAGTCAATCAATCGCGGCAGCCGCCTGTGTAGCGGCAAATCGAAAAATCTCCAAAATGTCTCTGATTTTGTCAACGCGGATAAATAAAGTGATGTAAACACATACCTACATATGCTATCAAAATACTGTAACTGTATGAAGTACTTTCTGTAAGCGGTCTTATTTTATTTATGATTTAATGTGTGTTTGTTTACCAAATTCATCTCATGTTTAAAAAAAATAAAAAAACTGGACAAGTACGAGTAGTACTCGTACTCTGAGAGTTCCGTAGAACGGAACCCTCAGAGCGGGAGGCCAAAAAAAACCCAACTGAGGTTAAAATATTGAAAGACAAACTTAACTTTGTAGTTGACTATAAAGTTCTTCCATAAATCCCAACTACAAAATGTAAGTTTGTAATAGCAAAATAATTATTTTTAAATGATATAACTTCAAATTTGTAACTTTCGGATTTATTCCTATATGTGCTATGAGACCTTGCTTTTGCCAAATTTCATGATTCTAGGTCAACGGGAAGTACCCTATATGTTTTGATTCCCCTGTTAAATCGCTAAATATGCGACATAAACGTTCATATCTTTTGATTGAGTTGACTTACAACTTTTATTTTTTTACAGCCGAAAGAAACCGTAGACCCAAGTATTTAGTATAAATTTCAACTTGGTACCTTTACGCGTTCTTGAGAAAAAAGGTCTTGACAGACGGACAGACAGACGGACAGACAGATGGACAACGAAGTGATCCTATAAGGGTTCCGTTTTTTCCTTTTGAGGTACGGAACCCTAAAAAACGTTATTTTCGTAATCTGTGCTAAAGAAAGTTAGTAAAACCAGTGAGGTGTAATAATAGAGACGTTATAGGCGAACAACACTGCTTTAAAAATTGACTAAACGCAGCATATATCCAATACCATAACATAGCTTACCTACGCATGTAGGTATATAAGTTTTGTCCATTTTGTTAAATGGGGGAAAGAATAAAAGACTATTTACGCTACACCTGTTGTTAGAAAGAGACAAAATACAATTTGTTGTGGACACTCGGAGTGCCTGACTGAGAGACGGCTGAACGAAGTCGGGCAGCCAGCCTTGCGTTCGTCTAGTCAATATGGTGGCGGGCACAACCTATCTACAGGTAAAAATATCTTAGAGTAAAACACCTTAAAGTTTATTAAAAACATACAAGCATAAATACTAACATTTATTAATTTTTTGTTTTGTTAATAAGTTTTACCCTTGGTTTTGCCCCTACCAAGTGCATGACATTCTCTACGTTGATTTAATGTTTTTTCCTCATTATTGGCTCCACACTTTCAGCGTATTTAGCCAGTGTCAAAAACATATACCTACTTTTATTCAAGTATCAGATTGAAAGATATTTCAAACTATGGATAAGTATATCGGGACAACGCTCTATAAATGTCTAAACCAAAAATAAACGTATACCATACTATAACAATAATATTTAATAATATAAAATATGACAGTCCGTACCTATTTAAAAGGAGAGCAACACTTCAATGATTTCTTAAGTTTTTTAACCTAATTCTTCAGTATAATATAATCGATTCATATTTACGTTTCCGTAACGTAACCTTGATAGTTTTTTTGTGTCTGTCTGACCGTCCTTCCGGCACTAGATTACTCCTCACTACGCGGACGAAGTCGAGGAAATGAGATATCCGTGTAATATGATTAGAAATTCACGTAGGTAACTTATCTAATTACGTTGAAATTACGATAATACGAATATTTACGTGTGTAAATACATATCGAATTCCATACGGATATTATTTCGAAATTCAAAATTCAAAATTCTGAATCAATGTCGTTATAATTATATACACCCTAAAAAAAATTTCGGGCTAGTGCCTTTAATAACTAAACAAATTACAAGCTAAAACTAACACTACAAATACAGTTAGACTGCCCATAGACCGTTGAAGGTCTAAAGACAATCCAAATGCTCAAGCCCACTACCAGTTGGCAGCGTACCCAACATGCTGGCGGCATTACCACGTTGAATGGCAATGCTAATGCGTTGAGCCAGAAACACGCCAGCATTTTGGTCTCGCGTCGCATTAACCAGGCGCTCTGAAAGATTTTTGAAAATGAGGTGAGCTCCCGGTCCCCAAGGGCCCAATGTCTCGACCCCAAACGCCTCAAATATGTAACCACAAAATAAAATACGTTTAAATAAAATACGTTTTATACCCTAAAATAGGGTATAAAACGTCGTTGTTCAGAATTCATAATTCGGAATTCGATTACATATTTTTCTTAAGTGAGTATGTGTATGGTGGTATTTCTCCCACAAAATCTAATTAATACACATTAAATTACGAGAACATTATTACTTTTCGAGATGTTTTATTTAATTTATTAATATTCAACAAAATTCTAACGAGCGGACTCAAATGAAAATATCTTACTTCTCCGAGTTTCCAACATCTCTACAACAAATCTGAGTGCCAACGAAAAGTTGCAAAAAACAAGTCTGTACTGGTAATTAAATTACTCTCAACAAAAGTCTACGGTGACACTGGGAGAACGAATCTGCGGACATATAAATTTGCATATTTGAATTTATGAAACATGTTCAAAGCAAATGAGTTTAAGGGCTTGTTCTAGTCATGACATGACTGTGTAAAAGCAGCTAAAATGCCACGGCCACAAAAAACGACAATGGCAACAGCAGCACGTGTTCGACTTTCCCAAAATGCCTACTCTTCCAAAATAACTCCTTTCCCAGAGAGAATTTTTTTTTTTTCTCCATAATGCCTACTTCCCAAAATAACCAAAAAAAGGATATGTAGAAATTTTGGAATCTAGACATTATGGGAAGGTAGAATACGTGCTACTCTAAAACGAGGTCCATATAATATACTAGCAACCCGTCTGCCTGACTTCGCACGGGTGTAACTAACGTGCGAAGCCGGGGCGGTTCGCTTGTTACATATATAAACCTTCCGTGAAAAATTATCTAACTGATGGTGAAAACCGCATCAAAATCCGTTGCGTAGTTTTATAGATCTAAGCATACATAGAGACGGACAGACAGCGGGAAGCGACTTTGTTTTATACTATGTAGTGATAGTGAAGTGATAGTGATAGTGATGTACTGTACCTACTTATAATTGTCCCCCAGCGAAGATCGATCATTTCGATTTAAGCGGTTACTCAACGCTCAAAGTTTTTTTTAACAATCGTTCAATTTTCAATCCACTTTTGCTTGAACTTTCCTTGCTAAACTGTCGGTCCTGCTAATTGTAAACCCAACATGGTGTGTACTAGCTCTGTGAGTTAACATTTTTAATGCTTATCAGAAAGCATACATTTTCGGTTCATTTGGAATGCAAGTCGAGATGGCCATTACTGGCTCAGTGGATGTAGTAACGAATTAAATTAATGGTGTAGGTAGAATGTAGAGCTAGATTACAACGTTTGTAGACTTTTTGGGATGCGATAATGTATTATTAAAAACTAATGTAGCGGTGGAGATTTGCTGGTCAGGGCTGTAACACCTTTTGTATGTTACCTTATATATTGTGCAGCCGACGCTAGACAAATTTCCACGAGTCGTTCCGTACTTAGTTCACGCCGAAAATAATCGATTGGGCATCTTAAGAATAACATTGCAAATAGTATAATGCAATTCTTATGTTGATTGATGTTTTAATTTATGAAATAAATCGAAAAAAAAATCGGATAATCGTTTTTTTGTCAATCTCTATATGAAGACGTTTTGGTTACACAATTATGTGTAGACTTTTTGCTTACACAGTTATTGAGTCATTTTGTGTACTTACTGCAGACTTTTAACGACCTAGACGATATATGCCCCTTACGGAAACCCAATAAAACATATCAACTTAATAGTTATTTATGATACAAGTGCGGTAAGTTGGTTATTACAAACGAGTAGACGAATGTAGGCCCGAGACGAAGTCGAGGGCTTACCATAGTCACGAGTTTGTCGGCCAACTACTATATATCAATAACCAATCCGCACGTGTGCCATACAACGTTTTACAACACATTTGCGAGAAAAAAAGACTACAAATGAAACAATTTTATTATTTTGTTTATAACTTAATATCAGTCACAACAATAGTTTCTATAATATAATAAGAAAATGGCGCGAACATGCAAATAGCGCCACTATCACGTGGTGAAAATTAGAACTACATCTTTCGTCTCATTTTCTCTTTAGTATTAAACTGAGACAAACGTATTGAGCAAAAGCGCTTCCAAGGAGGTTTGATCATTCAGCTTATTTATTCTCGTAATATGAAACTCTTTTGTGGAATTCTTATGTAATTATGATGGAAAATAAAAAAATACCGTAAAGTACACGCACAAGTACACGCACGGTGCTATACATCTGAGCGTGCGGACAAATTCATTACCGCACGCTCCGTTGTATGATCCGTAATGTTTAACTTTCGAACGATGTATACAGGCTTCGTAAGTGCACTTTTTGAGCATATGTGTTGTAAAAGTTATTTTAAAACGTTTGCAATGTAATTCTAAAAAAGTTCCAACCGTTTTTTTATTCATATACCTAGTGAATTTTTATCTTAAAATTTGTGAAAGAGGTACGTATCTCTATCGCTAGATTCGCTAGTGAGCGCAGTCTTTTTGTTTCAAGCCCCCTACCAGATTAAATGACAGTGCTTATTCATCATCATCATGATCATCATCATCATCATTTCAGCCATAGGACCTCCACTGCTGGACATATGCCTCCCCCCATAGATCTCCAAAAGGGCCGGTCGAAAGCGGCCTGTATCCAGCGTTTCCCTGCGGTCTCTTTTATGTCGCTGTCCATCTTGTGGGTGGACGTCTTACGCTACGCTTACCGGTTCGTGGTCTCCATTCGAGAACCTTTCGGGCCCCATCGGCCATCTGTTCTGCGTGATATGTCACGCACACTGCCACTTCAACTTGCTAATCCGGTGGGCTATGTCGGTAACTTTCGTTTGTCTACAGATTTCCTCATTTTTGATTTGATCTCGTAGAGAAACTCCGAGCTCTTTCCATTGCTCGTTGAGCGACTTTGAGCTTGCTTATAAGTCGTTGATCCAAATAAACATTATCACACAGGTTGTTATCATTCGCACACAGCAAAGAATTATCATAACAGTTATATAGAAAGTAAATAAAAGTTAGATGGTTACTCACAAACACACTTAACATATTTATATTTATTGGGGGATAATTCCATAAATCTTATTTTCGATGTCATTAATTCAAAACTTCCGAGATCGGCAGCCGACGACCTCAACACGTTGACAACCGCGTTGGTTACAAAATATGTATTTAATAAACTTTTCTTTTAGCGAGAAGATAAGGAGAGGAGAGTTATTAATTTTCAGCTTCACGATACGGGATAAATTATGAAACTTTTGGCCTTGAAATTTGAAAGAGATAAAAGTTTTGTCCAAAATTTGATCCAACCTTTTTTCATAATGAGGGTGAGAATGGACTGAAAGTTTTTTCTCTGCCATCGGCATGCAATTTGATTCGATTTCCAGATTTGTTTTTTAATTTTGCGAGAAAGGGTCCGGCTTCATTGTGAGAGTACTTCCGTGAGCAAAATTATATGAAGTTTCGAACATTTCATTCGATAAAAAAGGATTCCAACTGAATATACGTACGCAGATAGGTCATAAAGCTAACGTAAGACTTATCACAAAAAACTGTTTCTATTAGTGGCCAACAAACCAAAATTACTACTTAGCATAATTATAATTAGTTACCTACTTACTTACCTACACAATTAGTATACTTATCGAGAACTAGTTATGAAGCGACGCAATTATGAAGAATAATAACTAAAAATAGTTATGCTAATTTTATTACGAGTGTTGATACATCTGATAACATTACTACTACCATATGCATAAACACTCAAATAGCTATAGTCCTAGAAAATTATTTATCATCTTCTCACTCACAAGAAGAAAAAAATGCCCCGCTTTCACGCGAGTCATCGCGTGAAAGCGGGGCATTTTTTAAAGAGGCTTTTGTTAATTTTCGATCTGTATTTTTATAGAACACTAGCAGACCTGACAGACGTTGTCCTGTCTTAGAACTGTCAAACACGCAAAGTCAAAATTACAAATCTTATTTTTTACTCCTTGGGTTACATTATTGGAGATTTAGTAAGGATCCCTTTAAAAAATATATATAATATAGCCTATGTTAACCGGGAATAGTGTAGCTTCCCAACAGTGAAAGAATTTTTCAAATCAGTTCAGTAGTTTCGGAGCCTATTCAATGCAAACAAACATACAAACAAACAACAAACAAATCTTTCCTCTTTATAATATTAGTATAGATAATATTATCTTATTGGTCGTTTATGCATAAGCGTTTACGTATGTTTACATTGCTTACAAATGGTACTCTTTACTATAATTAAATTAAATAAAAACTCAAATGAATTCTGGAAGCACGTTTCGTAAAACTTTTTTAGGTTATTCAACAATAATTTACAAATAATTTTTATGAAACACAAAATATGAACGGTTTGGTAGATAGCACAAATCTTATCATCCAACTTTAGAATGACAATTCAGAATAATCACAATTTATATCCCAAAACCTCCCTACGACTGGAATTAAAAAAGAAATCGTTAAGAAGGGCCAAGTTCCTTATCCGAAAATACAATTTGGTGCGGGAGAAAAAAGGCGGACGTAGTACCGAATGCTAAAGGAGGTTAGGAAATTGAAAATTGTGCCGCGGAATATAACTCCATTACTAGGGAAATGAGCTACGTGAGTATGTTTTAGAATTCGCTTGCAACTCGCGGGTGAGAAGGAAGTTTTACCTGGACGGCCGCCTGATGCTTTATTACGCGGAAATAGAATTAGGTACGGCATTTACTAATGCAACTTTTGCTTCTTGTACCTGTTATGAAAAGGTTAAAACGGCAACGGCATTTTGGCGGATCATAAATATTTTGCAAACAGTTTACTTGAACAAAAGTGTATGTTTTGAAAGATCAATTCAATATTACCCTACATTAAAGAATCAAATATTTTTCATTCCCACTTTACAAGTTGCTGTTTTATATTTGATGACGTCGCTAACTAGCGACCATCTCTGGGCCCTTATTCTGTATAAAACAACATAAGACGTCAATAAGACGCCTTAAACGAGTTATAAAACAGTTACCATGGTCACAAATAACACGGTTACCATGGTTACATGGTTACAAAATTCAAATGCGTCAAACGAATCAAACGTTCTCTTGACAAACACGCACTAAATGCGCTAGCTTGCTCAACGTTATTTTGACCTTTCAAAACGAATGCGTTACGCACTTCATCGAATTAGCAAACTTGACGTTGCCTAATCCTCGTAGATAACGTAGCGCGCCCACGTTACGAGTTTATGTGGTCATGGAGATTAAGAGCACAGACTCAATTATTTTAAATCATATTTTCATGTTATGACGTTATGCGTTTATGGCAAGGAATCTCATGTGAGATAGAGAATAAGGGCCCTGCACTTAGAGGATAATATACCTAGTAGATGCTTGTGCCTTGTGTTGAAAACTAAAACAAAACATGAAATACTGTCCTTATGTTTACCTACGTTTAAGCAAGAATTAGTGCTCTATACATTAATGTTAAATTAAATTTACCTAAATTAAGGTGGTCCGTTTCACCTATGGCAGGAAATTCTAATTTCAAACAGTTTTTTCGTCCCTGTAGCGAGCTAAAGGTACCTATTTTTACCTAAATAAAATAATACGTGATAAATCCTGATAAACAATTAAACCACGGGCATTAACTGTAAACGTCAAGATGTTTGCGAAAATTGATTATAATTCTTTACGAAATCATGTAAAGTTTTTTATCTCTAATACACATTATTACTTACACTTGTCAATTAAAAAAGTTTTGCTGTTTCAAACGGTTTATTGACAAACATAAGTAATATGGTGCATTACTGATAAATAATTGTACATGATAATAAAAAACCAACCAACGATTTGCGCAAACGCTATGCCATTTTAAAATAATTACTTAGCCTAGCTACAAGGACAAAAAAACTGTTTGAAATTTGAATTTCCCGCCAGAGGTGAAACATACCACCTTAAGAAAGCATATTTTATTTATAATCATCATATTAATTATTATTATTAATATATTTATTTTTATTCATTTTAGTTTGCCTTTGTATTAATTTTATTTCAACTTATTCACGGGTCTAGCCCGGACATTTGATAGACACTGGTGGGGCCGAAACCAACCCCAAGAAGCCTTGTTGAGTATAAAATACAATTACCTATGGGATGTATGTAAATGAGAATTATGAAACTATTGTACAGTATATAGTATATAAAACTTGGCTATTGTGATGAATTTTTGATGGTGTTGAGCTTTTCTATTGTAAGAATTAATTAATTGTATTTATTGTAAGGTTTGGGTTTAGGTTTTATATTTTTTTCATTATTATTATTTTACCTACGGGATGTGTGTAATGAAGGTTGCCTGGAAGATACTTATAGCAATAAAGCCGCTAGTTGTTATAGGTAAGGCTTTTTTGTTCTGTTTGTCATTTCTGGTGTTATAAAATAAGGACTATCCATCAAGATTTATATCTGAGCGCCTGAATATTATTGGAAAAAGTTACCTATAGAATTGAGCGAAATCAAACTATTTCGTTAAACAGCTGATAATAATCTTGCGAGCTTAACCGGCGGCATTGAGTTTAATTAATTGGAATCAGGTTGTCAATTATACATTATAATTATCTAAGATAATTAGAATACGGTTGTATTACTTATTTGATAATAACGCTTAATATGTAAATGCCGGAGTGTGTTAAATGTTGTGCGTTCATTTTAATTAACGCAGATAAATAAACGAATCCCTAGGTAGGTCTAGGTATTACTTAAAATAGATAGGAGTGAGTATTAGACACAATGTATCAGAATAATTCTATGATCGACATATCAACGCCTTATTTTCACAAAACTTTTGTGTGGTTTTAAACCTAGTTTGCTATAATCGCATTTTTTTTGAAATCGAAAAAAAGAAACAGTACAGTTTTACTGGCTGCCTCCCGCGGTTTTGCCCGAGTGTACAATCTCTCCGGAACTACGGAAGCTACTATTAAATATTAAAAAAAAATACATTATTCGGTACAAAAAGTATCCATATAACTACATAGAATACTTTTTGTACCGGAATATGTAAACGTGGACTTTTGCTATGGTATTTTGCATGCATGCATACTGCCCTCCAACTATCGCCATGCATAATATCACGGTGAGTTAATCTGACGCTGACACAAAGAGAAACAAAGACTAACAAACACACTTTCCCATTTATAATATTAGTATAATTCATAGTTTACGGAAAGTCCTTGATCTGAGACTATAATAAGAAAGTAAAAGAAACAAGCTATAAGTTGCAACTTTTAGTGAGACAAAATATAGTACGTTAAGCCTTTTAGCAAGCAAAATAAATAATAACCCTTCCTCAATCAACGGAGGAGGTAACAGCTTTATGATTCCGCATATCCTCTCTAACTTAGCACGGACGGACACACGTTAAATAAGTTACAATAACTATTAAAACTTTTTGCAAAGGCAGCAGCTGCAAAGCGTGGCTTACCATGAATAAATTTACCTAATGGAATTAGATTCTATTACCCGACTAGGTAAGGTATCAGCTACCGTACGGCAATTGCTATTTGATTATCATGATCGTATTCGATATTACCAGAGGCTTATTAACATATTTATTGTGTCAGCAACCCTGCCTGATGTGATTGTAATGAGTTAGGCTTTTGTGATATGATGAGCTAGGTAATGAGGTTGAATATTTTTGCTACAGTAATCATACTGTTTATGAAATTAATTGCTAATATTATTATTTTTACAGGGCAAGTGCCTTTATTAAATAAACTAGCTGACCCGACAGACGTTGTCCTGTCATAGAACTGTCAAACACGCAAAGTCAAAATTGTAAATCTTATTTTTCTACACCTTGGGTTACATTATTGGAGTTTTGGTAAGGATCCCTATTTTAAAAAAAAATATAATATAGCCTATGTTACCCGGGGATAGTGTAGCATCCCAACAGTAAAAGAATTTTTCAAATCGGTTCAGTAGTTTCGGAGCCTATTCAATGCAAACAAACAAACAAACAAACAATCAAATCTTTCCTCTTTATAATATTAGTATAGACAAAATACAAGCTAAAACTAAAACTACAAAATAATATAAAACATTGCTTATGAAATAGTACACGTTGTAGATTAAATATAAACAGCGCATAAAAATCAGGCGTAGTGCGAGTCGGGCTGTGCACTGAGGGTTCCGTACGTACCACTACAAAATACAAAAGTAGTGCAAAAAGACATCACACCCAGGTTCGAAAGATACAGCCTTTAAAAGATAGGACAGACGGACGGACAGACAGACAGACAGAGAGTGTAGACTTAGCAATGGGGTTCCGTTGACACCATTTGGGTACGGATCCCTAAAAAAGAGAAATAAACGTTGTTTTTTTGTTTGTTTTTGCTTTATTGGTAAAACAGTAAGTATACCTACCTAATATTATGTACAAGAATCGAACTTGGTTTGAGTATAGTGAAAACTGTCTCAAACAACAAATAATAATAACCAGCCAAGTGCAAGTCAAGTTCGCACAAGTTCCTGCGATCTGACGAAAGAAACCCTTTTTGGGTGAATATCTCGTCATCATCATCATTAGCCGGAAGACCTCCACATTTAACGACTCGCCATCCGCACCCACTAGATGCCCGTGACTCTCACGATGTCGTCGGTCCATCTAGTGTGAGGCCTACCTACGTTTCGTCTTCCGGCTTGTGGTCTCCACTCAAGAACCTTTCTTAACCATTGGTTATCGGTTCTTCGAGCGATGTGGCCTGCCCATTGCCACTTCAACTTGCAAATATTAATAGCGATGTCGGTTCTTTGGGAATATCCACGTTCTTAATGCGATAGTAACTGAGATTCCCTGTCTCTGCTTGTCACGATTAAATTCCCGAGCCAATTTTGATGAAATTCGGCATATTTTATCATAAGGAAGAATAATACTTGTGGGATACTTATTTCTTATTATAAAAAAACAGCAAGAAAATTGGTAAATCGCCCGTTTGGAGAAGCTAGTATATTTTGGTATAAATACCTACAAGGAAACTGACTCAAATATCGTGAACGCGTGTCAACGATACAACTGATCGCTGTAATGAGAAAAGTTGGATCGACTTCCTTGGCACTTGGAACAAAGCCGCCGAAACCCCTCGAAGGACAATCAATAAACATTTTTACGATATCCAAAAGACAGTTTTGCCAATACGTACAACAACGTGTTTCACATACCAACTCGTGTGACAAAACACTAACTATATGATCTGTTAAGTGTTTATAAATTCTGCACATTTTTTTTATTGCGCAAGTCAATGAATACAGTTTAAACGTTCGATAGGTTCACGAAACTTTGCAATTCTACCAAAATAATACGCATAACATTTTGATTTCGTAATAGTTGCTGAACCCACGGAAAAGAATAATGCCCAGTAAAGATCTTGATAAAGAAATGTGTTCAAACTGTTGTTTCATAACGCTCGCGAGTTGACGCGATAACTATCGTTGTAATGACAAAACTTCGACCATAATACTTTGAGACAATATACAGGGTTACGCGGAAAGGGTACTAAGCCGAAAGGGGTCCGACATACTTATCATCATGAACAACTTTTACTATGGGACCAACCCTGAAATCGTGAAATAAATATCAGCTGTTCCATTACATTTTGTCGAGTGTGATGGCCGTTTTCTATGGAACAGCTTATAGTTTTTTTGCTATTTCAGGGTTGCTTTCATAGTAAAAGTTGTTCATAATGATGGCTAATATGGATTCCTTTCGACTTAGTACCCTTTCCGCGTAACCCAATATTATGGAATAGATAACAAATGGGTGTTAACAAAGATATTTGAAACCCTATCACTGAATAAGGTCTTTGAGAATGAAAGTGTGGTTTAATACATAATTTTTTGTTAAATTATACCGTTTGCGTGATATGATTCGTTTTCGAGAAACATCGTTTTCGAGTTTTTAATTTAAGGCCACGCCCAAAACCCTAAGTTATCACTTTCACATATTTTCAACATTTCTGAAGATAAAACAAAACTGAGTGGGAATCTTTAAAATACCTTGATATAAAGCTTTATATTAAGATTGTTGATATGTTATAGGATGGCGGAGGAGATCGAAAAAACTCAAAAATCCAATTTTTTCGATCTCTTCCGCCAAAATAAAACATAACAGCATAAAAATTACTATATTACGTTTGCCAAGTTATTCTAAAACAATACCCAATTGTTTTTATTAATTCCTAATCATCATAATCATAATCAGCCTTTTTAACAGTCCACTGCTGGACTTTTAGTCTTTTGGGTGATTGAGTCATATCCACCACGCTGGCCAAGTTGCGGGTTGGTGGATTCACATACGCCATTGAATTTCTTCTCCGTACGTATGCAGGTTTCCTCACGATGTTTTCCTTCACCGAATAATTCCTAATATTTTGGTTTAATTAGTGCTTGGGGTATTTATTGTTCACGCGGGTGAAAGTTTGGGCCATTGCTAGTTAATAATATATTTTGAAATTTTCACTAATTTTTACTAGTGAAAATTACCGTGTATTTGTTTCTACTCGGTTTATAGTTACTTCATGCAATATAGAACTAGGTTAGTTGAAAAACGATAGTCGATACCAATAAATATGTCTAAAGTCGTCTCCGTTATTATGGACGTCAATAGCCGAAGCCATCGTAATCTATACTACTATATAACTGTAGAACATTATAATAATAGCAATCGCAGTGAATTTTCCTTTGATATCGCCGCCTCGTGATCGCGGCAACGCCACAGCAAAACTGATGCCCCTAATGAGGAAAGTTCTCCCTCTCTGAAACAATGCCGACACACAACAATCTCGGACAATCAATTCAAAAGCTTTTTACTCAGATAGTGACTTTATAAAAACTCCAGCCGAGAATGATAACTTTACACCCTTTTCGGCGTTTGACACTAAAGAATTAAAAATGTATACGATAATAAATTACCTTTTTTTTAAAGAAGTCGAAGTGCTCTTGTAGTGAATGTTGGGATGTTATAATTGCGATTACGAGACCTCTAAAACGAGTGTCAAAGTTTAAAAACAAAAGAAAGGTTGGGGAATCAATATCAGTTGCTTTGATAATACCATTTTAAAATTGAAAAAAGGAAGAAGAGGAAGGTTCTCAGTTCCAAATCAGGCTGGAACAACTACAGACAATTTTTTTTTAATATAAATCTATGTTTGATGAGTTCCCATGATAGGTCCCGACTTCAAAATCCATGTATAAAATATTATTAATGTTCTTTGTAATTTTTGGTTTTTTGAAAGTCAGTTTTTTTTTAAGATAATTTGTCAAGCAATTTATCGTTCGACTTGGTGATTGGTTAGAAACACCTATTCAAGCTATATGCTACGAGCACTACCCTTAAGACTCCAATGCTAAAATTGGACACTAGATCTGTTAAATTATGTACAAAATGGCCGTGAAGAGTCAAGTTAAAACAATAATGTCGTAATTTTGTATACCAAGTGTTTGACGGAGACAGGTGTGGTACGAAAACAACAATGTAATTATCTCTCGTAAACAAGAAAAACTCCCACGTTCTTACACGTTCTTAGATATTTTATACTCACGCAATTTACTTTCAGTCTTATTTTTTGCTCAACTTTTCAGTTTATATGGCGGTCCACTCGTTGGTCATTCGTTCATTGGGATGAACGAGTCCGTACCTATGTCTATTTTTATTTTTAGCGTATGAACACGTATTCAAAACTCAACAAACAAATCATAGCATCTATCTTAAAAAAAAAAAATCTAAGCATAAAGCAAACAATAATTATTGCACGGGTACTTTAGGTAGGTAGGTACGTCATATCCAGACAATGATAATTTGTGATCACTTAAACTTATGTTACTAATTGAGAACGTGTATGCGTGTTTGTTTCCATTAAACTTTGTAATGGCTAAATGGGTTTGGATCAATTTAGGTATAGAGGTACCTCACAAACTGGATTGTCACTTAGATTACTTTTTACCCCAAAAAAGAACGATTCCTGTTCAGTACAAAGCAATATTTTTTATCAAAAGCCGAAAATACAAATTTAACATTAACTAGCATCACTCAAATCACCCTGCACTATAATAGGCTGCCTTATCGCCCAAAACAATTTCTTCTATTTTGATTTAGTGATAATATTTTGTATTTACTTCGCAAAATGACCGAAGCACATTTTTATAAAGTAGTAATTTTATGCTAACTTCATAATCAAATGTGCGATAGCGGCGCGCCATATTCTGGGCCAAAGGGTAAACAAGTAGACGTATGATGCACCATATGGTACCTTTGGTGCCTTCGAATGGCAGACTGAGTAAAGTTACTGTCCAAATATTAGGTGTCACCCACACATTGGACGTTTTAATCGCACCTCCGTCCCGTCTGAACATGTGACACACCAAAGAGATTTAATTTGACTGGATGTTTCGGTTATACTTTTTACCTAAAAAGCCATTAAAATGCTCACATAAATTGATACATGTAACCGAATTTTGACATATTTTTAAAGTAACTTGGTTGTAGGTAGAGTAACTTGGTTGTAGGTAGAGGTACTCAACGAAGGGGTGGACATGAAAAAATGATAATAAAATTTATATTTGAAAAATCCAAAAAGTCTACAGAATACTTCATAAGTTTAACCTCATCACAGACATGTGGCCTTGTTCACATTTTTTTTACCGAGAAAGGAGGTGGTTATGAATTCGACTATGTTTTTTTTGGATGATTGTTACGCGATTACTTCGCCAATTATGAATTAATTTTGATGATTATTTTTTTGTTTGGTAGGACAAAATTCAGAGGTGGTCCAAAATAAATTTTATCCATATTGATTCAGCACTTTTTAAAATAATCAACAAAGGCCAAAAATAAATACAGATTTACAGATACATAAATAAATACAGATAACGTTTTGGTTTGTTGTTCCCTTCAGCAAAAGTTTTAATGACGACTTTCAATCTCTAACTGTCATTTTCAAGTTTTTTAGCTTAAGTTTGTTCTTGTCAAAGATCTACTACCTATAGATTTTCAATGAGCGTGGCTAGCTCAGTGCCTCTCGCTTCAACAAGGTGTGTTGCCACATTAAAATGATTTGCTATAAGTTAGGGTAATTTACCTACTATGATGGGTAGTGAATCTTCAATGAGTACTTTGGAAACAATACTACCTTTTAAATATTTATATTTTATACACTATCTGCTGCAACCCGTGGAGCTACCTGCAATTTTCTGGGAAGAAAAGTACGTTGTCTGTCCTCATGACACACCCTATCGTCCTGACAAAATTTGACTTAGCCCATGATCTAAAAAAACAAGGTCTAGCAATCTGGGAGTGGTCCCGCAATGACGTCACTGTCCAGTTGCCACTTTATTCAATCAGCTGTTACGTGGTGTATCGTCATCTCTCTCGAACCTGTTGTAAATTGACATCATGACATCATTGCGGGACGCCTACGTAAACATTTTTTCTCGAATTGCTATACCTGGCGGAGTATATTATTATACCATGACTTAGCCGTTTCCTCGTAAAAAAACAGACAGAAAGTTACAAACTTACTTGCGTTTTTATTATAATTATTTGTTAGGATTAGAATATAGTACTAGAAAAAGGGTTGTAAAGTAACCATAGCATGTTTTTTTATGATTAATTAAAAATAATAAAAAAGTCAGAGTTAAAACGGAAGGGCAAAGGAAGGGCCCCATGCAACAAACGTTAAACGTATTTTTGGATTTGTTCTAGTGTAAAAACGGTAATCCGTACAAGCGTCAAATTTAGCGGATTTTAGTGAACATAAGTAAAACAACAAATAATAAACACTGGCCAAGTGCGAGTCAGTGACAAATTTCTGTTTACCACTAAGCTAAGCAACGTCGGGCGCGGTCGATACTTGGATGGGTGACAGCCTGGGCGTGATGTTGTCTTTTTGCACAACTTTTTGTATTTTGTGATTGTAAAGAACTCTCAGCGCGCGAGCCCGACTCGCGCTTGGTCAGTTTAGTTTTTTCATGAATGGAATTATGTATAACATTCCAAATAATTAGATTAATAGACTCTTTAATGTTTACAGTACAAATTTCACGAACAGCGCGTAGCTTTTTGAATCGGTTCGCCGAAATCGCCTTTTGCTTTTCCAGCTTCATAACTGTGGCCTCATTAATATATATTTAATATTAACATTCACCATATTCATATGGGCATAAAAGGGTCGGTATTTTGCACTTATTGCAATGTGCCAGCTTTTTTCAGCAATGTGACAGGATCAGTTGGAAACCTGCAGAACGAATAATTTATGTTAGTTGCGGTGGGTAATTTCTTTCATAAACTGGCAACATTCATAATTTATTTTCTAAGTGAATAATTTGATAAAATTCATAGAATTAGACCACAAATCGACCTAAAAACTGACTAATTATGAATAAAATATTTGCGAATTGATATTCTGAATTTATTTAGGTGATCGTTACAAGCTTTATATGTTTACTTACGTGTGAAATGATATTTCATCGTATTTTCGCTCACTGCGCTTCTTGCAGCCCAAAATGCTACAACCAACCATTGTAAAATATCTTTTACAATTATTTATCAGAGGAAACACGCATTTATCACATTTAATCACCAAAAAAAGGCAATAAATATAATTCAGACCCGTTTTGTTTGTCACTGATTATTACATATTTTGACACTTGAGGTACCAAAAAGAGGTCACGCCGATAAGGACAACAAAATCTATTTATGTCCTTTTCGTACTTGTGCTGAGCCATATCAAGTTGTCTCTTTCACTAAAATATATTGCCGATCTGGTTGTGTATATCTGTGGTTCTTGTAGGTATAGTCTTGATTCGTAAGTTGACATTTAGTATTATGTTATACCATGTTGACAACTTTCTTATAGCAAAGCTGTCAACATTTAGATACTGTCGATCGTTTCGAAAAAAACTGAAAAGAGCTCCAGATGAGTGTGGTAAAATGTATTAAACGTATTAATCTACGTACGTACGTAAATTTTTATGCAGGCATACTAAAGTAATATTCATATTTACTTAGGCCCTAAAAAGTTTGATGTAGCTTTTTGTTTGTTTTAGCACTGCACGAAAACTTTCCAGCGGTTTTTTGTAGTTTGAAATCCGTTTGCTCATAGCCGGGAACTGAGTTAATATTTGTCAGACGGGTCATTAGACAATTCAGACATGACGTAACCACTTCTAAAATTCTTAATAAATTCATTTACCTAATTTAAAGGCTATGTTTTCCCACTTTTAAGCAACGCTTGTTACTACAGCTGACCATAGGACTTAATTTATTCTATTAAAGTCGCATTTAGTGGAGCAAAACCATGGTGCTTACACACAGTCATGCGTTTCGCTACTTCTATTTTTGAGCTTTTTCCCATTAAAGCATTATTAAGTACTGAGCTTTTTCTCATTAAGTAGTATCTCAAAGTATAGCTCTAGGTAATGTAAAATATATCTTCACAGTTCCCACCATAATTATGAAATCTGTGTACTGAGATATTATATTTGACATCATTTAGTAAATAGGCATTTGAACGATTCCAAAATAATAGGCAGAGAAGCTCAAATCAGTGTTACTCTATATATATTTTGTCTATTGAGCCAAATGCTCTTAATGTTATTTTAGTCTTCACAGTTCCCTAGATAAAACATTCAAGTTATATGATTATTTACGGGATATTTACCGTGGTAAGGTTGTGGAATGAAAAAATAAAAATAATCAAAAAATCCCGTAAATAATCATATAACTTTAGTGAACAACCGTGATAGTTTAAAACAGTGTTTTATAAAACATTCAATCTTAATCTGAAACCATTTTTATAATTTTAAGCTAACCATGGAAGTAGACAAACTAAAACTAAAATAACCAAAATTCCTAAAGGTGGGAAAAGAAGGTCTTAAGTAATTCTTTGAACTCTCAATTTAATTTTTTTTAAGGCACTTGAGCAAACTAATACTAAGTATCTACTTAGCATATTATATAAAAACAGTTGGACTGCCAATAGACCGTTTAAGTTTTAGAGACAATCATAACGCTCAAACTTACTATAACCAGCATACTGGCGCTATTATACCACGTTTAATGACTATGCTTATAAGTATTATGCTATAACTATAATATCAGTATATGCGAACCTATCATTTAATATGTAACATATATTGAAATTTCGTGTATCATGGTAAGTACTTACCAAAGCGAGCGCTCACGAAGTAAACGTCAATGAAGCGTGCATTTTTCTCGTCAAGTCCCATCACCTCGCTCACAAGATTCACTGAAGTATTTTCATTTAACTTCTGGATCGATATTGTACTCCAGCGTTCTTCAAAGAGCAGAAGAATACTCAAGTAGTCTGTGATAGTTTACATGAAATGAGTTTTCTGCGAGGTATTTATTAGCTTACAATACACCAATATCAAGCTGACAAGTTAGGTACTTCATTTTATTAACTAAGAAAAATTTAAAGTCACATTTTATAACTTAAATATTGCGCAACAGCTAGTCAATAATAAAAGGCCGGTATACAGGGTTACTGCTAATCAGTTAGCATCCTATTAAGTGCGGATTCAATACGCCAAAACAAACAACTTTTGTTGTACGACATATAAAAATTCGAGAAAAAAAAACAGCTGTTTCCTATAATTAATTAGTCGGGAGTGAATGATTTATTTGTACCGAAAGGCTGATATATTTTTCGAATTTTGACTTTTCAAAATTCGTAGACCAAAAGTTGTTTGTTTCAAAGAACTGAGGCCTTAAGAAGATTATATATTCCTGACCCTGTATTAATAGTCGATATGTCGTCAGCTCAATTACTCTAGAACTATTTGTATTTTAAATAAAACGAATTCACATTAAATTCCATCATACAAATGACCATTAGAATATGAATAAATAAATTGTTACGAACTTCCAGACGCGGAGAAAAAACTTAAAACATGTTTTAGAAAGCCTGTTTTCGCCGAATTATTCTATCGAGAAAAGTTTCACCAATCATGGTTCCAAAATTATATTTAACTTAATTGTATACTTAACTATTTATAACCAAAATATGAATTTGTTTCTGTTTGCCATAACCGCGTAAATTGATGCAACGCTACCCAAGTTCACGGCATATAAACTCTTAATCGAGGCTATTATTAGGTAATCTTGTGACATTTGTTATGATTTTGTGTTTTTAAAAATGTTATTGATGTCATTAGTGTAAATCGTTTTTGTGCGGTGCTAATTTGAAATAAATAAATAAATAAATAAATTAAAATGATTTACTTAAATAAAAGTTACATATTAAATTCCAGAATATGTTTACGATGAACAGCTTTCATTTGAAATATTTTCTCGTTCAAAACATAGTTGACATAGTACAGATGCGTCTCCCGCACTCAAAAACATTTTTTATTGAGAGAAGAGGTAAATGGCGAAATATAAATTTGACTTGTCAGTCCTGTCCTGAGAGGCTATCCCTCGTCAAAGCTGGCCTGCCTTGTCCCCGTCGCTTATTTTTTCTGACTCAGTAGATCTTAAATACAAATATAAAACACGTTTATGGTGTTCGAATACTTTGTTTCCATTACGCCACTTCAGAATTACTGAATAATTGCCGGAAAAAAAAGAAGTATTCAAATTCAAATTCAAATTCAAATTATTTATTTGTCATGTCAGTATTATGGATATAATCAGAAAAAAAAAGAAGTATTATGGATATAATCAGAAAAAAAATAAGTATTATCATAATTTGTAAATACAAATGAGACAGTTTGTGTGTATGTGTGTGTGTGTGTTTAGGTATGTTTGTTGCCTCTGGACACCGTAGCTGATTTTGGATGAAATTTATTCTGTAGGTAGAGATTAAATCCTAGATAAACACGACTACGTTTTATCCCGAAAATATGAACGACGTGTGTTTGTTAGCAGGTAAAACTGCAGGCGCTCTTCGTAAGTAGGTAAATAATTATTTAAAAAAAAATTTTTAAAAAAATGTATTTACTTCGTTCGTTATTAATTGTTATTATTCGTATTTATTTATCTCGCTCGCGCATGTCAACAATTTCGAAGATATAAAATGATTGAATGTACTTATGTAAAATCTAAGCTGTACGAATGAAGAAATATCATAACAATTGTTAAGTAAAATTTAAACTTTGATTCAAACGAGTTTACATAATATTATTGTTTAAAAATCTGTTTTAGTTACATTATTGTTAATTTCAGTTTTAATGTTTAAACATTTGTTTGAATCAAAATGAAATTGTTACTGATAATTTTGTGCTCTTTATTCATCCTTCTTGGATTTTCATCATCATTATCATTCATTCATATTTAGGGTTCTGTAGTACCTACTACAATGAACCCTTATAAGTTCATTCTGTCCATTCCATACGTTTGTCTGTCTGCCCGTCCGTCCGTCCTAGTTTTTTAGAACCTTCTAACTTTTATTGTTATGAATAAGTACATGAAATTTAAAAAAAACATGAACCTGAAAAAAGGGCATTTTAAGGGTGGCTTTAATACATGTAAAATAGGGATGAAAATATTTTTGTCGCAGCAATCTTTGGTGTGGAGTATCGTTGAATATTTCTTTTGAAATAAATGTAAGATTTCATACACAATAATACATAACTAGCCATGCTGATAGGTCATTATTATTTAAAAATCTTATAGCGATCAAACTGTAAAAAATTCAAGACGTTCTAGCAACGAAAATTTATTTTTTGATCGAAGCGTTCAAGCTCAAATATCATTGACCTTTCGTAAAGTTATCTTAACAAATAATGTTTTTTTCAGTAGTTTTATTTTTTACTAAACCATAAAAAGTATATGTTATGTCGGGATAATACATCTCTGATATTTGGCTAAGTCCACAGAAATTCGTTCCTTCGATTTTTGCTATACCTAACCACTAAATCCTGAACTATAAACGTGACCACAATTATATAGCTTTGGACACGGAACCCTACCATATGCGTGTCTCAACATGCTCTTAGGCAGTTTTTTTTTTTACTTTACGTTAGAACATATGATTTTATACGTTAAAAATTTTTAAAATGCGTGAATGAGAAAGAAGTCTCACGAAGCATATATAATCAACCTCATCTATACTAATATTATAAAGAGGAAAGATTTGATTGTTTGTTTGCATTGAATAGGCCCCGAAACTACTAAACCGATAAAAAAAATTCTTTCAATGTTGGGAAGCTACACTATCCCCGGGAAACATAGGGTATATTATATTTTCAAAAAAAATAGGGATCCCTACTAAAACTCCAATAAAGGTGTAAAATCAATAAGATTTACAATTTTGACTTTGCGTATTTGACAGTTCTAAAACAGGACAACGTCTGTCAGGTCAGCTAGTGATATTATCACAGATATACACAACCAGATCGGCAATATATTTTAGTGAAAGAGACAACTTGATATGGCTCAGCACAAGTACGAAAAGGACATAAATAGATTTTGTTGTCCTTAACGGCGTGACCTCTTTTTGGTACCTCAAGTGTCAAAATCTGTAATAATCAGTGACAAACAAAACGGGTCTGAATTATATTTATTGCCTTTTTTTGGTGATTAAATGTGATATATGCGTGTTTCCTCTGAGAAATAATTGTAAAAGATATTTTACAATGGTTGGTTGTAGCATTTTGGGCTGCAAGAAGCGCAGTGAGCGAAAATACGATGAAATATCATTTCACACGTAAGTAAACATATAAAGCTTGTAACGATCACCTAAATAAATTCAGAATATCAATTCGCAAATATTTTATTCATAATTAGTCAGTTTTTAGGTCGATTTGTGGTCTAATTCTATGAATTTTATCAAATTATTCACTTAGAAAATAAATTATGAATGTTGCCAGTTTATGAAAGAAATTACCCACCGCAACTAACATAAATTATTCGTTCTGCAGGTTTCCAACTGATCCTGTCACATTGCTGAAAAAAGCTGGCACATTGCAATAAGTGCAAAATACCGACCCTTTTATGCCCATATGAATATGGTGAATGTTAATATTAAATATATAATAATGAGGCCACAGTTATGAAGCTGGAAAAGCAAAAGGCGATTTCGGCGAACCGATTCAAAAAGCTACGCGCTGTTCGTGAAATTTGTACTGTAAACATTAAAGAGTCTATTTATCTAATTATTTGGAATGTTATACATAATTCCATTCATGAAAAAACTAAACTGACCAAGCGCGAGTCGGGCTCGCGCGCTGAGAGTTCTTTACAATCACAAAATACAAAAAGTTGTGCAAAAAGACAACATCACGCCCAGGCTAGTCACCCATCCAAGTATCGACCGCGCCCGACGTTGCTTAGCTTAGTGGTAAACAGAAATTTGTCACTGACTCGCACTTGGCCAGTGTTTATTATTTGTTGTTTTACTTATGTTCACTAAAATCCGCTAAATTTGACGCTTGTACGGATTACCGTTTTTACACTAGAACAAATCCAAAAATACGTTTAACGTTTGTTGCATGGGGCCCTTCCTTTGCCCTTCCGTTTTAACTCTTTGACTTTTTTAAAAATTTTAATTAATCATAAAAAATCATGCTATGGTTACTTTACAACCCTTTTTCTAGTACTATATTCTAATCCTAACAAATAATTATAATAAAAACGCAAGTAAGTTTGTAACTTTCTGTCTGTTTTTTTACGAGGAAACGGCTAAGTCATGGTATAATAATATACTCCGCCAGGTATAGCAATTCGAGAAAAAATGTTTACGTAGGCGTCCCGCAATGATGTCATGATGTCAATTTACAACAGGTTCGAGAGAGATGACGATACACCACGTAACAGCTGATGAATAAAGTGGCAACTGGACAGTGACGTCATTGCGGGACCACTCCCAGATTGCTAGACCTTGTTTTCTTAGATCATGGGCTAAGTCAAATTTTGTCAGGACGATAGGGTGTGTCATGAGGACAGACAACGTACTTTTCTTCCCAGAACATTGCAGGTAGCTCCGCGGGTTGCAGCAGATAGTGTATAAAATATAAATATTTAAAAGGTAGTATTGTTTCCAAAGTACTCATTGAAGATTCACTACCCATCATAGTAGGTAAATTACCCTAACTTATAGCAAATCATTTTAATGTGGCAACACACCTTGTTGAAGCGAGAGGCACTGAGCTAGCCACGCTCATTGAAAATCTATAGGTAGTAGATCTGTGGATATTATAAAGCGAGGTAACAATGTCAGAACGTGTAGAAACATTCATTAAAATTTCAATGTCTACTTAACAAAAAGTATTAGGTCAGCATTTTCGATAAGAGCATCGGATTACGACACTCCAGAGATGTGACGGAAATTTTAGAAGAGTAAGCTAGGGTTAACATTAAATTAAATAAATGACGACCTTTCTCGCCTCGAAGTAACTAAGGCGCTTTACAAAATTTAAAGCACTCCAGTGCTAAATTTCTGGTTAAAAGCGTAGAAGCAAAGTTTAGTGCTCTAGGCACTCATTTTTATTGATATCTATATGATAGGTTCATGTTTTATTTGTTTATCGTATTTAAAAATAATAATATATAGGTTTGAGTTTGGCCGCTTCTCGCCTGATGTAAAGCGATGATGCGGTCTACAATGGAGCACGCGACTTTTAATTTTACAGTAACGAAGCACGGTAAGTAACTAATTAGGAATTTCGGTATATCATCACAATGACAAAATATGCCTAAACAAACATTTTTCAAGAATGATTTCATTTGCATAGATAGGAAATTTCAAGGTAATTAATTAGTCGTCGGTTTGAGAAATGAGGGTTACGTCTGACCACTTCATTCTCGTTTGACAAGATTAATGGTGGAGAGCCACGCGAACACTATTGTGCTGCAATCGTTATGGATAAATATGTATTTGAAACGTAATTCAGCATAACTTCATCAAAACTTATAGTTTGTCATAGTTTGTAACTCAGCATTACTGCAGACAAGTTTTATCAAAGACTGCTGCAGCTTTCATTGATATGAAGCTTAAGGCTGTAGAGAGCTGGCTTTCCACTGTCAGTAAAAAACTGGCTTACATGCTTTAGCATTAGCTGCATCAGTTTTTTTCCTCCTTAGTGTATTTCGGCGTTGCACGTCTTGTGCAATGTCAAGTATTGAAATATTTTTAATTTTTTATTAAATGTTACGTCAAATAAGTCATAGTTACAGTCAGGACCAAGTAATGTAAGTCACGGCCAAGTCCAAGGCACGCCTCAGTTAAGAGATGAAGACTTGACTTGGGGCTTCAGTGGAGTTTTGGAAACAACAGAAGATACAAGGTTTACCTCATAATGTCCTCACTTGATCATCTTCACGAATCCACAATTGTTACACATAAACGCTCAAAAATATACCTACATATTTAGAAAAATAATACAATAAGGTGACATGTTTTTTTCACGTTAGCGCCAGAAGTCCAGCAGTTTTTTTTCTGCACATGTATGCATAAATCTACCTATAATTTTTGTAACTAATCCAAAGCTGTGATATAACTAATGCCTTCGACCAAAATAAAATGATCATTTTATTTTAGTCGAAGACTAATGCAATGGAATTTTGCCTTTGACAATATTATTATGTCAGATGAATACTGCGACTAAAATAAGTTTATTGCTATGTTAATTCATTAATTACTAGCAAGAATCACAGCGTCATAAGCAAGCTCAAAGTCACACAACGAGCTATGGAGAGCAGGAGAGGGCTATGCTCGGGGTTTCTCTACGAGATCGAATCCGAAATGAGGAGATCCGTAGACGAACGAAAGTGACCGACATAGCCCACCGGATTAGCAAATTGAAGTGGTAGTGGGGGCACATATCACGCAGAACAGATGGACGATGGGGCCGAAAGGTTCTGGAATGGAGACCACGGACCGGAAAGCGCAGCGTAGGACGTCCACCTACAAGATGGACAGACGACCTAAAAGAGACCGCAGGGAAACGCTGGATGCAGGCCGCTTTCAACCGGCCCTTTTGGAGATCGATGGGGGACGCCTATGTCCAGCAGTGGACGTTCTATGGCTGAAATGGTGAAAAATCACAGAAAAAAATTTTGCCAAATATTTAAAAAAAAATACCTACATAGTCGTAATTTCCAGGAGGTTCGTATCTACTTCCGCAGCGCTCAAATATTAGTCAGTCGTGTTGACCTACTCCGCACACCATGCAACCCCTATAGGTTCATTCAGTACGAAATTAGAGACTTCGTTCACCACCGCACTCATACCGTTTGAGGTTTATGAGTTTCGTTGACTACGTACCGCAGGTAGGTATGATAAAAATAATAACTAGTAGTTCGCTCCGAACAGAGACCTCGTAATGTTCCGTTTTTACAAGATTTTACTTTGCCTACACTAAGGTTCAGGTACCGCTCCATAGTTTTCTTACCTACCATGATCTTGATTGAAAAATGTGACAGTTAACGGCAACAATTAATCGACTGACAATCTTCACTTCAGTCATACCTAGTCATACTGATATTATTTGTTCAAAATAAGTTCATTTCAGATTCATTAGGAACTCTTTCCTTAAACCAACAGTATTTTATAATTTTGCTATTTCAATATCTTTACAACCCCTGCATCGGATTAACTCATACATTATATTTACTTGAAGTTCTTTCCAACAAAATTTCATGAAGATCGAATGAACGTTACTCTAGTTATCGTCGAACAAACATCATACAAATTAAGTATACAATAAAAATTCAATATCTAACTGGAATTGTAATAAAAATAAAACTATCTATAATGATAAGATAAATAAAAATAAATAAGATAAGCTTTTTTAATATTAATGTTTTGTTCAACATAAATGTATTTGTACTTTAATTCATGAGATTATTCTAATTTATGTAATTTCTATGTTCTTGTAATGAATTTCGACATACTTTAAATGTAGAACTAATTATTAATAAATTAATTTAGATTCTTAATTTTTCAAATTAATATTACCTGTAACAAATTGAGTCTCAGTAGTGTACTTAAAATTTGATTCTACATAATGGGAAGCCTAATCAATCAAGTAACGGGTGTGTTTAATTACACCCAGTTTGATGGTTAGTGCCGCAACTGTTTTTGGAAACAGCTGATACTATATAATATAAAAAAAATCCAATAATACTTACAACATAATATATAATATACATATGTAGGTAAATAATAAAACAAGAATTTAGCTATTGTATAGTGTGTTTCTAACATTCCTACTGGGTTCCCATATTAAAATTGCATTAAATTTTATACTGCACTCCGATATTACCAAACCTCAAGCGTTGCAGAATTAACACTAAGCTGGCAAAATTAGCGCTTAACCAGAAGAATCTGCACCTTAAAATAATGTAGGCAGTAACATCAAGTACTGTTAACGTAGTGAAAAGCCTTTGTTTTGTTAATTACAGAGCCCGGGGCAGTCCGCACCTGCCTTCGCCGCAGCAGAATAAACTCGGCGACTAAATTTCCTCTGTTTAAATTAAAAGATAGTCCTGACCAATAGTTACTTCCGCCCGTACAGAATTCTATTTTGCGTTCCAAATTAACTTGCATTTGTGGTTTTCGATTGAAAACTATTTGCAAATTTGTGAACGAGGGTTTTGAGGTTGTATTATATTACCTTACTCTTTGGGCGGTACCGTCACCTGTTAATAGATCAATTTCTGTAACGTGCTATTTAAAAAAACTCATAAAATACCCTTTTATTAACCAAAAAAAAAAGGGATCAGTATAAAGAAAAAATCCTATGGCATAGCTATTTTACAAATACTTAAAATTTTGAGATACCCTGTTAAAGGAAAAAAACACCTTAAATTCATTTATCCCTCCATTCATTAGCGAATTTTCATAAATACAAATTCTGCCAAGTATCATACCATTGGCTTCTATTCCACGTACCAGCATTATTTTTCCGTCTCGGTAAAGAAAGTCACACAGTATACTTTTTGTAGCATAGCTTTTCACAAAAGACAATGTTGATTAATAAAGATCCACACACATGAAAACGCGCTCTAATGCCTTGGAGTAGAAGGTTAGTGCTCATTGGACAATTTCTCTGGTGTAAAATTTTCATCTTTATACTGTAGCGCAGATTATCACCAAATACAATGTTGTAGTCAAGATTCACATGCATGTAAGTGAATAAACAATGCCAGGATTTCAAAAGGTTTATTTTATAGTGCAATAGTAATAATCAATTAAAAAAACCGACTTTAAACATAGTAAAAAATACAATTTCGTTTACTTGGATGTCAGTTTTATTTATTTATTTTTGAGAGATACGCTAACAGTGAACGTATCACATGCAAGTTATTTTTATTTCAAAAACCAAACTACTGAACCGATTTTGATAAAGAACTTTCCAAGTTCTGAGGTAACAAACACAAAACAACGAATTGAGAACCCCTCTTTTTTTGAAGTCGGTTAAAAATATTTAACCATCTACCATTGGAATTGAAGTCCACAATTCAAACAGATGTTGGCTGAAATACAATGTATTAAAAATTTTAATGATTATAGCCGCATGTCTTATTTTAATTACTTACTAATACCCTACTTAAATTAGGTTTCAATGTAAGTAATTAATTATTAATAAGTACTTTTAACTATTTTTTTATGGAAACATCTATTGGCGCGCCTTGGCTGTAAAACCGACTCGTATGTCGTGATGGCAAACGACATGACGCTCTCTTTAGCCGTAATTTTTCACATCTGCTGGGCGTCCCGTGACGACCAACTTTTTTTTAAATTTCCGACCTTCATTCATTTAATTCCAATGTTTAATAATCGAAAATTTATGAAATTATTTTTTATATTGTGAATAATTTTATTGTATCTGCATCGTATAGCATTATAAAGCCCGTTGCAGACGACGCGCAGTAAGCTCGCGTGACTGGCGTTCATAGGATTGCTGCACGTCCCCTGGGTGCGCTGCAGCACTTTTTGCTTAGAGCAAGACTAATAAGCATCTTCCACTGCCACTGGCACTAAGCAGAAAGTATTGTGGCTCGTTGCAGGCAGTATGCGGTGCTCGTGCGAGTGGTACTTGCGCGAATACTGAGCATCGTTTGCAACGGGCATAAGATAATGTTTAAAATGCAAACAAAATATTGTACCTATGCCTGAAATGGAAAACTGTAACACTAAATTACTGTACCAACCAGTTTTTACAAGAAAAGCTATTCTGATTTTGATTCTAATTTGTAAGGATACAAAATTTTCTTAAACTGATAAACACGCTACCATCCCGTCTCGAGATGGTAGACAACTTGAAATAATTATAGCACTCGCAACGTCATTCTTTTCCTACGACTAACGAGAGCTCTCCGTCGGTTTAAAGCGTACTTTAACATAAAATAACCCTTGAAGGTGTAGGGAGCGGGCACACGTATCGCATTAGCCCTCGACGGGCGGTGACGCGTGCGCTATCATGGCCTTAGGGCAGGCTGAAGAGCCCTAGAATTCGTCCTCGGCAACCCCTCTGACACACCTCGTCTTTAATCAAACTACACAGAATTTTGTACATATCCTATTTCACTACTAGCTGGGCCTGCAGGTTTACTTGCAATTTTTCTATTTCTATAGAAATATTTGGATTAGCATTATATAACAACAAAGAAAAATATAACAACTGGCTGTTTAATAATCAGAAAACATCACCTAAATTTTTATACCACTCTCCCCGGTGTTACGCCAGTCGCACATTCACTCGTTTCCAACAGTTATGTGATGTCGTCGGTCCACCTCATCTTTGGTCAGCCCGGGTTCTACCAACCTAGTCTCAAACCCTTAAAGGTGGAACATTGTCTTCAAACTTAGATGATACCATCCTCGAAACAAAAAAAACTTATCTTATTTAGTAAAAAACCGGACAAGTACGAGTAGGACTCGTGCTGTGAGGGTTCCGTTAGACGTACCACTCAGAGCGCGATAAAAAAAAAAAAAAAACTAACTGAAGTTGAAATATTAAAAGAAAACTTAAGTTTGTTGACAATAAGGTTCTTCCATACATTCCAACTACAAAATTTAAGTTTGTAGTAGCAAAATAATTATTTTTATATGATATAACTTGAAATTTATAACTTTCGAACTTATTCCTATATATGTGCTATGAGACCTTGCCTCTTGCCAAATTTAATGATTCTAGGTCAACGGAAAGTACCCTATAGGTTATGATTCCCCTGTGAAATCGAAAAATATACGACATAAACGTTCATATCTTTTGATTGCGTTGTCTTACAACTTTTATTTTTTTTACAGCCGAAAGAAACTGTAAACTCAAGTATTTAATATAAATTTCAACTTGATACCTTTACGCGTTCTTGAGAAAAAGGGTCTTGACAGACGAACAGACAGACGGACAGACAGACGGACAACGAAATGATCTTATAAGGGTCCCGTTTTTTCCTTTTGAGGTACGGAACCCTAAAAAACATTAAAAGTCTGTTAACAATCGGCAACAATTACGCGATATCTTCAACGATTGTGAAGCGAACTAAAAAAAAACAGTTGACTTGAAAACCTCCTATTTCAAAGTTGATTAAAAATATTCTGTATCCATCTTCATGTAGTACACTATTACTTTGCCAAATTTCATTAAGATTGGCCCAGATTTAGTCTTGAAAAGGTGACAAAAACAGAGACAGAGTTACTATTTAATTAAAATTAGGTGAGTTGGCGGTCAAAAGCAAGCCTATTCTTAATAATAAAATACATGGTGTAAATGCAGTATATTAAAAAATCAATTCGTGTTTTTAGCTTAGAAGTTTAGTATGCACAATGTTATATAGTCGGTTGTTATTTTAAGCCAAAGATCTATTGTGAACTGAGGCCTTAGTCACACTCTGTCTTAACGTATTTTGACATCTATTGCACGGGAAAACTGACAAAATTCGTTCTTAACCCTTAATTCATTTTTTTTTTATTACATTTCGCTAATAGAATAAATATTATTTTACTTATATAAGTAACATTTTGTAATAAATTTAACTGAATATGAACATTTTTTTTGAGTTAATTTTATCATATAGTTTCCTGTCTCCAAAAATTAAGTATTAGGTTTACCTATAAAAAAAAAAAAACTATTAAAATAGTTTTATTTTTATTTCTTGGAAAATAACATACCAAAGAATAAAAAAAAACTGACAATGACACAATACAAAATTTTAAAACGTCTAACTGGTAAACATACTAAATAGTTACACGTTTTTGACGTATCTTTTTGGCACTAGTAAAGCAGTGTGGCTTCTTACAGGCAGTGCCTAGGAAACCAATCTGCCTTACTTGCCAAGCAGCCTTGGTCCTTTTCTTATAATTTTAAGTGTTACAATATTTACGTTGATCCCTTGGTAAAATATCTTTAGTTTGCGACGTACTTGATTGATCAGACATGTCTATTTTAGTGATATAAATAAGTTCATGAATCTTTGGGGGCATGGCTTTGTAAAGATGAGATATTGGTTGAATCTTTCGATGTTTAGATGCCACGATGGAAGCCTAAAACCAAATAAAAACAGATAAATAAAAAAGTTACCATAATAAGTTTTGTAACACAAAACACCAGCGTAAGTCCCCAGGACTCACACTCGATCAAAACTCACCTTTGAAAATGGCGCACGCGCACAAACTCTTATTCCCGCGTCCAGCGTCTCACTGCAGAAAGGTACACAAGGTAAAGGACTACGCGACTCCAAACGCCAAAAAATACACTTGATTTTATGTTTACAAACAGTGGTGAGTCCCCTGGACTAAGGATGGTGAATTAAGGGTTAAAACGTCGTTACATAAAATTGCCCAGATTAATTGTTTTTATTTAATATGAAAACGTTAATAAAATCATTACTTACAGAGACAGTAGACAGCAGCAGTAGACAGCAGTAGACAGCAGTAGACTATCAATTTAAATGGATAAATAAAACTATGACGTCATGTAAATTTCAATAGAAAAGAGATCGCAAAAATTCCCTGATAATAAAAGAACTTTAACAGAACTAATAAAGTTGCTTATGTAGGTACAAAAAATATTGTGTTTTCCAACGTTTAACCCTATATTTTTGTTCGAATCAAACATTTGTTTGTAATTTTTGTTAGTCGTAATAAACCGTGAGTGTTTGAGGAGTTTTATTACCAGGGCTGTTTGTTTGCCCGCGAAGCAATCAACAAACACCGCAAATGGTACGTATACGTATGTAGTTACAATAGTACGTAAGTATTGAGGTTACGGCGCACCGCTGTGCCAAAATACCGTGGCGCTTAGGGTTGATCATCATTCTCTTCTTACAGTATGAAGGCTGTTTTATCACGCTAAACCTGACTTCTGACTTACGTATACGTATAGTAAACGTTAGTGAGACTAAACCATCGAGATACAATTCCTATGGGGTCACAATCTCTCAGTGAAAACAGTCAAAAAACGTCCGAGCGTCATTGTACATACATTGTATCAATTATAGTACAGTTCATAATGCCACATTTACTCCAATTTTGACGTTATGTCGCTTGCATAGTGTTAAACGTTAGTTGTCCGCTATGTCATCGTAGCTCTGGCATTGCGCGGCGTTGTAGTCTGATCGCGGTTACCTTGTAACTAACCAAAAAGTCGGCGCAATTCGTAGCGTGCGCCGAGTTTAGGTTAATTTTTTGGCACGATTGTGACTATAATTATATGTATTGTATCTCGATGGATTAACCTATTAAATATTGGATTTGTGGATTGTTTTAAGATCAGACCAGTTGTGTTAACATTTAACAAAAATGCACGTTTGAGGTTATCTTCTAGAATTTTAAAATGCAAAATGCAATGGGTCGGAAAGAGCGGGCTTACGATTACTGTCTAGGTCAATGACGATTTATATTATCTTTGGTATTTGGTATGTTTTTTTACCGCTTTTAACCCTCAACTCGCCTGTTGGTAAGCGACGATGTGGTCGAAGATGAAGGACGCAGACTTACAAGATACCTATTCACTCTGGCATTATAGATTTTCAAGCAAGATAGAATATCCATTGCTCTGACCCTTTGATATAGGCATTGGTGAACACATACACAGACAAACACGCATTTTTTGTGTAAACTGCTATCTATTCTACGACTTCTAGTCCAGTCATTATCTATATTTGGAAATGCAAAAAAACCGAGAAAGCCAAATTTTGGATATGTCGTGGGGAGGGCCTAGAAAAGCTTAACTTCAAATTGTCGACCAAAATTACCTTATGCAATTTCCGCCATCTTGAAAAAAGGGTTAAATTCAGTTTTTTCATCATAACTCGGTTCTCCGTTGAGATACAGAAAAAAATATGCGACACTTTTTTGTTGCTTTTCTTGCGATCTACAATTAAGGTCCTATACATTTTATACGAGTCTATATATATATCACTAAACTAAACCAATCTGACAGGACTAAAATGAACTGCTTCTATTTTCGTTTTAATATGCGAGAGAAGAGAGGCAACAATTTTAGAGCTGTCAATTAGTTTAGTTTAGTTTAGAGTGCATCAAAATCGATGCCATTGTCTCTTTCAATGACTATTTCTTATACTATATTATTATTAAACGTATTATACAACACGTCCATACTCTACAAGGAATATCTATGTACTTATCCAAAGGTTGTCTAGAAGCGTTTTAGTTAGAAGAGTTTTTAGTGATAAGTACGCCTCTTGTGCACATGTTCAATGTATTCTTCTTAATGTGTAATGTCCTTTTTGTGTTGTCAATAATGTGTTAATGTATTGTATTGTAATTCTATTCCTCCACCACTTCATACCAACCTCTCGGGAATGAGTAAAGCTCGCACCTACGGCACCGGCTTTCCTTGACTGCATCGTCCATCAGGCAACAGTTTAAATGTCAAACTCTAAAATAATTGAAAAATAACCTACGACTTTGTGGCTTCTGAGATTTTTGACTCATCTTAAAAATAACGCTTGGCAGCCCTGTCTGTAGAAGCAAGCTCCGGCCCGCTCGTAACGCCCCAGACAATTATAATAGAGCACACTGGGAATTAGCTTCAAACTTAATTTAAATAAAAGTAGGTACTAAAAGAAAATTGCATATTGTACGGCTTTATCCGACTGCATGGAAGACCCGTATCTAACTCTAACAATTGTTTTCTTGGTGGTGACATTAATTTTTCATAATTATAATTTGTCACTTTTAAACTTCTGCGATTTGAAAACATAATTTTAATTGCTTGCGAAAAAACGCTTGGGATTATTATGAAAATGTGACAGTTGAAGTCAAAATTCGAAATCTTAAAAAAACCGTACAAAAACTGTCGTTTTCAATAAGTATTTTATTAAAATACTGATAAAACCAACATCGTAGCAATAGCAGTGTAATGAACACCTTAAAGGCACAAATAAAAACATCCTTGAAGATCTGTAGACGGTGGTTCTTTAGAAGCTGCTTGCGAAAAATATCACAGAAAAGTGTGAGAGAGATTTTAATAAAGACGCTGAAGTTTACGGTAGATGGAAAAGATGAAAACATTACTGCGACATTCATGATCTTGATTACCAAGTTAGAAACGGACTACCTTTTAAAAAACATACTAATATTATAAAAACGAAAGTGTGTTCGTTTGTTTTTCTTTCACGCAGCAAGAGGACAACTGTTTTACGTGATTTTTTGCATAGAGATGTTTGGACGGCCGAAGAAGACACTTTTATCCTGGAAAATGAGGGAATGTTAACGCGGGTAAAACCACCGGGTGCAGCTAGTCTGATGAATAATTCTACTTCCGAGTAACGCGATGAGCAAGACATTCCCCAGACGGCAAAGGCCCGCAACAAGAAGATGGTGATGAATAAGCGGCAAATATGCATAGCTTTTACGTCTAATAATTAAGTAAGTACCTACTGAATAATTTCATTTTATACTATCAGCAGAACGTTTAAAAATGCCTTCAGTCAGTCAAATTAGGAGAAAATTTGGCTACATAATGCGACTACATAGAAAATCTGTCATCAGAGATAAAACAAATCCATTTATTTAAAAACATGGGGTTTGTCACGCATTGACTGTGCAACAGTTACGTAAGGAGATCTGAAGTTTCGTAGTTGTCTTATTTTACAAAATATAGGTATGTGCTTAAGAATAAAGTTGACTCTCAAACAAAGTCATGTGGCTTTCTTTCCTTACACAAAATCTGAGCTTACGGAGTATTAAACGGTACTAACACAATTTAACACAGAGACCTAGCTTTCCTTAATATGACTTGCCATTTTTTTTAAAGATGAATGTTAGATGAATATTACGATATTGCTGGATTGAAAAACGTCAGTTAGCCGACTTTAGCATAGTTTAAATTTGGCTATAGTTGAAATTGTTAGTAATATACTCAAGTTTTGGTCAGCTCTAAAAAAATTGTCATTAGATAGTAACTAGTGCTCAGCGAGAAAATAAAACTATTTAGTAACTAATATTATATGGGTGACTCTAGAGTAAATAGTGAACCAATAAAAACAATACTTCTCTTTTGGTATGATGTGCTTTTTAATTGAACAAGCAAATCATTCAAAATTCATTCTGCTTTTATATAATTTAAAGTGTAGTTTCTAGGTTGGCATAAGAATTAACTTAACACCTAATATTATGTGACACAGTAAAAAAATTTGCTTAAAATTATATCTATTTTTTTCGAGCTGCCTAAATAGGACATTCTAGCTGCTCAAAATTTTATTTTTATTTTTTTGGCTTGTGTTTACCTCAATAATTGTCTTTAAATTCTCTGGTAAACCACTATGAAATGTCGCACAATGAGTGCATTCCTTGAATCTAAATTGTAAAGGGAACAATAATTTAAATCACAAGAAAAACGTTATGGTAAAACCATGTGGAAGCCCAGCTACTGTATCCAGCCACTAAGTACTCTTCGAGTAGTTTTACTTCGGGCACTGACCGACTAGACTGTTTATCGACTTCTAATCCCGGGCGGGATATGCGATCCATCCTGATTCCATGCCACTAATTAGAGGTTTTTCCTTAATACACCACTAGCTCAGATTACGCGATTAATCATCTAGGTATGTATATAGTATATACTAGGCACTGGTAGAGTCCTAAGTCTTAAATTGTTTTAAGACTTAGGACATTACGTATGCTTTTACGCGTATGTATTGTGGATACAACATCATAACTAATTTTGTTGTACACCAAAACAAGTTGTGATCTCTGATACTAAAAGTTGCCTCTCGATCTTCTTAAGTTCATGTCAGGCATCAACGTCGAGTTTATAGATATTTGCCACTTCATCTTTCCATCTGTACTTGGAACACTTCAGTCCTCCGGCAGTCCGACAAATACTATATTGCACTTATTTATTCTAATGATAGGCAAAACATGCAAATCTAATTAAGAGGGCCCTAAGAATGGTGGTAAACGGTTCCAAAGGGATAGGGCAACCCAAAAAAGTGTGGATGGACTTTGTAAAGGGGATACCTATGTGTAAGAGAATAGATAGGTAGGTAATGCAAATATGACGATTACAGCGAGTAGTTGAGAAAGGAATCGTGCTCATGATGACCGTATCTAGGGATGCAAATCTTTAGGTAATACCAATTTTCTTACAAAACAACTTAAAATTGTATTTTTTATTATAAAAGTAACTGAAACTATAAACTGATTCAACGCAGACTGAAGAGTTGAGGCAGCGTGGAGCTCAAGCAGCCGTGAAAAATTCGAACTCTTTTCAATTTTCCTTTTTAAGGGTCGGCAACGTATTTGTGATGCCTCTGGTGTTGCAAGTATCCATAGGCGACGGTGACTGCTTACCATCAGGCAGCCCGTCTGCTTGTTTGCCACCTATGGCATAAAAAAAAGATCTCCTTTTTACTTAGTTAATGGCTCTTTGGGTTTGGGACAATTTTGCCATCAATGGTGATGGGAGGAGATGGTGTAATTGTTTCAAGAGGGAAAATAATCATTGTACATGGCACTACTAAAAGAAAATAACAAACGAAAAACCAAAGACGTATATTCGATTGACTGAAAAGTGCTGCTAATAAGGTTGGCAACGTATCTGTGATCCCTGGTGTTACAGGTTTTCATAGGCGACAGTGATCGCTTACTATCAGGTGGCTCGTTAGCTTTTACGCTACCTATGGCACAAAAAATTAAGAATGAACGGATATGAGAGTAGAGAGGAATTATAATATAATGGAAGCGGAACTTTACATTTATAGGGATGATTTAGTACGAGATTTGCGTCTTATTTTCGCCTCTATTTTCAATGGATTTCAAAAAAGAGATTCTCAATTCGACTCATTTTTTGTGTGTATGTAACGTTATATCTTCGGCGGTTATGAACCGAGTTTAATGTTTTTTTTATAGAATAGCTATATTTCTAAATTGGTCTCGAAATGTGAAGAAAATATTCAGTTACGGGTAGAAAATTAGAGGTTATTGATCTCGTTTATTGAAGTTCCCATGTTTGATTGTTATTATTACCTATTCAAAAACCTTTGCTACCAGAAGCTGGTAAAATTACATTTCTGTAGTTTCAAGTGAGTTGTAAAAGTTACAGGAGGTCTTATGTATTCCAAAGTGACATTATGTTTCATAGTGACATTAGTTTGACAGCTGTTTTCTAGCTCAGACTTTCACTGTCAAAAAGAAAAAACCCTTTCGTGCATCGAGTCTTCCCAATTCGTCCCCTAATGGGCTTACACTCAATTAACCGTAACGGCCGCCGCGCAGTTCAATTTAACGCCTAACACCGACCGCATTGGACGAGGTGCCTATTTATTTTTATTGACAACAAACAACAACGCTTTTCAGTCAGTTTTATTCGGAAGCAAAATTTTATCTAGCGCTATGTGTAGAGGTGCAGCTATAGTATTCAGCTGTTAATGGGGATGACGAAGCTAAGTACTGCGACGCTGGGAATTAGGTATATTTTCACTTAGCTATGAGAAAGTGCAAGCGTGCAATAAGTAGGTCGGTCAGAAATAGTAATGTTGCAGCTACAGCTTTAGCTAGAAACGTTAAAACGAAAATTTGGATTAAGCGATTTTGCGCGGGACAAATTTCATCAACAAGAAAAAAGCTGACAAATCAATTAGCTAAAATTTTTTGGCAGTATAAATATTTAGGTATATTAGATACAGGTAACACCCTAGTCTTCTCTATATTCCTACATGGGAGATACGGACTCTTAAAGCTAAAGACCATCAGTGCATAGACGCCTTTGAAATGTAGTGCTGGAGGAAAATGTTTCGTATATCATGGACTGCGCATTAAACCAACCAATCGGTTCTCAAGTAACTCAAACTCCATAAGAATCCGAGGCCAACACGTACCTACCTTCGGAGATTTTATTAATTTCTTTGGCCTTATAGCCCGTAAAGCCTGGTGACTACCTCCAAAAACTGATGAGCGTGAAAATAGAGAGTAAGAAACCGAGAAAAAGGTGTTCAATGTTTTGGACAGACCGAAGCCGCACCACCCTCAACACCCACATTGCCAAATGGCTGCTTCATGTTGCTGAAGGCCTAAACATTATAAGGAGAAAGTTGATGCCGTGAGGGTCACGACCCCCCAGCATTGGGAAATCGACGCAAGAACGAGGAGACACATTTACAGGAAAACTTATAATCTACTCAATGAAACTGATGAAACTAAATGAACGTTTAGGTTATAATCAAATCCAGTTGGTGTGCAGCCAATCGACCAGATAAGGACATATAATTTAAAAATCTGAAACGAAAATAATTATAATTTACGAGTACTCCAAGACTACTAACACGCAAGCATGAAACATGTTTCTATCCGATTCAGTCCATTTTTTAATAAATTGAATGGAACGTATAGACCAAGCTAATAAAATAACCCTCATATTGTAATGTCATAGTAGAATGAATCCCTATCGGTCATTGGCAGTACACAACCTGAAATTAAAGGGTTGGAGTGTTCTGTGGTTAATTTTACCCTTCCAAATAAGGTTCCGGCTTTCACACAATTTTAGCGTTTCGGGCCGTGTTCGTTTTTTAATTGTATCTACGGAAATAGGCCACTCCAGCACAAGTTGAATATATTTTATTTTCCTTCGAAGTGGTTCATAAAATTGTTTATAGTTTTTTTATGTATGTCAAAATATCTTTCGTCATTGCATAATGCATATGCCTAAGTTAAGTTAAATCAACAACTTAAATACATTTACAGGGTTTTCAATATTTTTCTAATAGGTATATTTTAATATTAATATTAATAGGTATTTTAATTTTGAAATCTAGGTTTACTGTATGAACGCTAAAATAAGCGTCGGAAGCCCAGTAGCTGGGTAGATAATGTTGCAAAAATCGTAGATGAAAGGCTGAGAATAATCCGAACATGGCGAGCTGAAACCAACGATGATGATGATGATGATGATGATGATGATGATGATGATGATGATACAAAGACTATAAACCTAATCTATGTAATGAAAATAACCTTGCATTAGTTTTTATATAACCACTAGCTGTTGCTCACGACTTCGCACGTGTAGCCATTCATATACATATTGTAGGCATCAACAAAAGGAAAATCATTTTGTCGATGATTGTAGGTACTTTCAACATCCATCCTAAGGAATCTAACTGCAAAATTTCAACTTTGTAGTTACAAAACTTTTAATAAAAACTATATTCAAACCCCAATTTCATCTCCATTCATCCCTTTCGCAAAATTATTTTTAGCAAATTTCTACACCGCATAAGGAATCTACCTTCGAAGGTCAAATGGTTTACGAGATTTCGTGATGATTCAGTGAGTTAGTCAGTCATGAGTAAGTTGTTTTTCGCTTTTATATAGATAACAACTATAAGTACGTATATTCCAGCTAAAAAAAATACGGATCCTGTAGGAAAGCAGGTAAAACCGCGAGGCAATGCAAGATTACATTATTTGGAAGACGTATTAATAATTAATTGTCTTTAGTAAAGTTGTATATAGTACTATAGCTGTAGCTGTAGTATACAGCTATCGTACTACGAGTTGCTTACATTACTACATTAATAGTTAACTAACTAACATAAGGTAGTCACCATGATATAATTTGGGGCATTAGCGGTAATAGCCTCAGGGAAAATTCAGTTCATGGTTAATGTTAGCTAAATAAACTGCTACAATCAGTGAATATAATTATATACACAATCATGTGAAAGTAATCTTTGCTGACCATATGGTTGTATGGATAATTATTTATTTACTTGTTATGACTAAACAGCTGAACGAATATTGATAAAGGTTTAGATTTTGTGTACATGCTTTTTAAAAAAAAAATTGGCTGGTTGTGGAAAAAACGCTTAATTGTAACTTTGTACTAAACTTTGCAACTTTGGCTTTCGAATAAAAATCAAATTATTTAATTGTGCACTTTGGTGTGCCAAAAATAAGTAATTATTATGATTCACTTAAATAATCAAACAAGTAACGCTGTAATTACTTATTATTACAACGTTACAAGGTAATTTTGTAATTTACGCAAGGAATGGGGTTTATTTTTATATTCCGTAGACTTCTATTTTAAAATACAGGCCAATTACTATGGTTGAGTAATTTATATACGTGTCTAAACGATTGTTAAATCTCTCCTAATCAATGTTGTTTGAACAATCATTTCAACGGCGCTCAGTGTCAATATTAGGGATAGCAGCATTAGGAACATAAATTCTAAGAAAAAATAACCAAAAGAACTGCAAAATGTAACATATCTCCGGACATAATGATATGTCTGAAACCTGGTAAGAAGTCACATAGAAACAGTTAAAATCCCGAAGATTGCTCTCCTTCTGGGCAATCGGCTATTGTGCAGTACAAAAATGTAAAAAAAAAACACAATAGATGGGGCCACTTTCTCCAGCAATAATTTTATTACTACATTATTGCCCCTAGAAAACACCAAAATTTTATAATTTTTTGTTTATTTATTACAGATGATATTTATTATAGCTGAAAACTTCATCATCATCATCATAATTTTAGCCATAGGACGTCCACTGCTGGACATAGGCCTCCCCCATCGATCTCCAAAAGGTCCACTTGGAAGCGGCCTGCAACCAGCGTTTTCCTGCGGTCTCTAAAAACTAAAAACTGTCGGCTAAAAACTTATTGCCAAATTTTATAAGGATCTGGCCGGTCGTTTGGTAGAGGCGACACCTTGTGACCTGAATGCTAGCGCGTACTTTGGCCAAAAATATGCCATTCATGGCAAGGCTGTCAACTTTTTGGCCAGTTTTTCTTCCACAAAGGGCCTTTAGATTAGTGTTATTTGGTTTCTTTTTATGATATTAATTTTTAGTACTTACTGTAATATTCCAAATATATTTATTTATTAAAAATCACTCATAACCATTAAAAATTGTGTAATTTCCAGGAATATCTTAGACATTTACTTATGAGATAAGGGTTTTATGAATATGTATATTTTATGATACACTAGCGACCCGCCCGCCCGGCTTCGTACGGGTGTAATTTACTTACAAAGCCGGGGCGGGTCGCTTTTTATATGTATATATAAACCTTCCGTGAAAGTTTATCTAACTGATGGTGAAAATCGCATCAAAATCCGTTGCGTGGTTTAGGAGGAGTTAGCGGCCATACAGACACACAGACAGACAGACGGATATGGAACTATGATTACGTACTGCTCTAGAACGGAACTCCCTGCCGTCCTCCTTTTTTCCTGAGAACTACAATCTAGGCATCTTCAAGGCTAGTGTAAAAATATTTCTTCTAGGTTAACGTGTTCCATCATCGGCCACACCGTGGCTTACCATCAGGTGAGTTGGTGGCCAAACGTAGATCTATTCTGTATAAAAATTGGATCAGGAGTTCAATTGTATAATTATTTTATTTAGAAACAACGCTTCGAAATATGTACGCTAATATTAAACACACTCTAAACAATATACGCTAATACATAACAGTATTAAAACAACACGTAAAATTAATTTTTTTTGTTATTTCATTAAATACAAATTAATTTCAATGGAAAGTATAGTTAAAAATAAAACAAAAATGATAATATAGTCTGCGCTTGTCTCGATCGACCGATGTATATTAAACGTAAGTGAATCCAGTTTAATAATTTTATTATCTACAGCATAATTTTGCATAATTTTGTGCAAATTCATGTCAATATCGACAACTTTAAATCGATTCAAACCCTATCCCTAGCGAGTTACTGCCACATTTGCAATCGTTATAAACGACCGAGTACGGTTACTTAACAGGATTAGTTAGGATTTTACTACTTACCGATTGCCGGTTTCAGAATGTCGATACGAGATTTAACTTGCGAAGGGTTTGGAAGTACAAGCACTTCAGTACGTACTCTGAGAAAAAGGGTAACTAAGTTTGAAAGTTCGTAAGTGGTCCATCTCTCTCAACAGGAAGGGCGAGAGTATTATAAGATTGAAAAATAATGCTATTAAAGGTTGTGGTAAGCAACTCAGTTTAGAAAAACCTCATCGACTTACACATTCAAGTCATCTCTCCAGTCCATTTCTGTACTCCATGCGGGCTTTCAGTGCTGCATCCTGTACAAACGGTCTTCCTCTTACTTAGTCAGATACAATTTACTACTAAACAAACCTTGGCGCAGGCACGTCTGTACTATGGAACTATATCAAGGATTTTAGTTGTATAGTATAGCACAAGGCTTTTGTATGGAATTCGACAAACGGATTTCAACGTCATAAAATTCACTCGAATGTCTAGTAAAGATGAACCGAAACTGCTAAACGTGTACTGTTGATCTAGAGAAATTTAGATAACCAAAACATTAACGTTTTGTCATTGACACGATCTTGTTGAAATTTCCATTAGTTAGGGAAGCCTACAGAATACTGTAGGTTAGGGGTCATCAAATGGCGGACCGCAGTCTAGATCGTACCACCGACCTATTTTGCGCTTTCTATGACTTTCATTTAGGGTTTTAAATAGGAACTTAAAACAGATTCGCAGATTTGAAGAAAATTGAGAATGTCGTCGAAATCCTCCGCATAATTTGCTCACTGCAACCTGGTGGTGAACGGAGCAATGAAGCTGCAAATGTTTTCAGGAGAAATAAAGCTACTCTCCAGACGGAAATGATCGATTTTCAAGGAACAAAAATAAAGAAGGTTTTGATAAGATTTTTGGATAAAATTTGTGTGTATAAAATACCTACCCAGCATAAAATGTTACTTTTCACATTAATATTTAAAACAGACCTTTGTACTGCACAATTCTAACCTATCCTTGAGTCGACAAACAAAGACCATCTTAAAAAGTATACGGGTACTTATTAACAAGATTATGAAATACTAGCGGTCCGCCCCAGCTTCGCACGGGTTTAGATAACCTTTGTCACCCGGGGATAGTGTAGCTTCCCAACAGTGAAAGAATTTTTCAAATACGTTCAGTAGTTTCGGAGCCTATTCAATGCAAACAAACAAACAAACAATCAAATCTTTCTTCTTTATAATATTAGTATAGAAAATAAATAACGTACACTTATATAGTTTCCCACTAAAATTCCCCGTATATCAGGAATGCAATGGAACTCACACAAATACACGGAAAACTAACACCCAGATCCAGAGCAGATATTAAAATTCATCTTTCAAACTAGTGCCTGGCTGGGAATCGAACCCGGAACCTTCTGATTTTGAAGCAAACGTACTACCAGTAAGCTAAACTGGTCCGGTCATCGGTCTAGATTTATTTATTCAGTGACATTCAATTTATCGAATTATGCATCGAATACTATAATTGGATACAAACTTGTAGATGTATACGCAAACTTGTAGCATCTCTACTTTAGATGAAACCTTACCCTATAGTAAGTTATTCAGAAGAAATCGTGTAAACTGACGCCTCATATGATGAAGATGTTATAATCTATACTAATATTATAAAGAGGAAAGATTTGATTGTTTGTTTGTTTGTTTGCATTGAATAGGCTCCGAAACTACTGAACCGATGTGAAATTTTTTTTCACTCTGTGAAGCTACTCTATCCCCGGGTGACATAGGCTATATTTTTTTTAATAGGGATCCTTACTAAAACTCCAATAATGTAACCCAAAGTGTAAAAAAATAAGACTTACACCCGTGCGAATCTGGGGTGCGTAGCTAGTTGGTTAATAAAGAATCTGAATCTGTAACTCCGGGTGCGACACTATCTTCTACGCTTATCAAATAAACCGGCCAAGTGTGAGTTGGGCTCGCGCGTCGAGGGCTCCGTCCACCACATACAATAACTTCAAAATTTTTAAAATATGCAGTTTCAATTCGGTGAAAAAAATGATAAGGCCATCCAAGTAACCGAATGCGTTGTTTAACTTGATAATAAACAGAAATTTGTCATCAACTTGCACTTGGCTAATACTTATTATTTTTGTTGTTGTACTTTAGAGTGTGTACTATAATCATGCCAAGTTTGACGCTTGTACGTATTACCGTTTTTACACAAGAGCAAATAAAAAATACGTAAAAAAATTTACCCCTTTGTTTGTTTTTTTTTTACTTTTTTATTATTAATTAATTTGTCGTAACATATTTTGTGATAATTTCAATTAGCTATATATTACGGTTCAAAAGATACAGCCGTTAAAAGTAGGACAGACGCACCTAAAGCATATTAGGCTTAGTAATAGGGTCCTGTACCCTTTGTGTACGGAGCCCTAAAAACAGAATAAAAATGCAAACTAGGTATAAAGAAAATAATTTGTAGCCTACCCTCGTTCAAGCTAAGGTGGCTATTTGCCGCAGACAGTTACCACGTGCACTCACTCTGCTCTATAATATGTACGGTATGTCATAAGCAAAATGTCCCTAGTGTGGTTCTGCTCTAATTTCACGTTATGTTTGTTTTAGCTTGCTGTGCGCAACGTTTGTTGTGTTGTGACTTGCGACTACAATTTACTGATGCTATGGACGTAGCCACGCAGAGCCATTGTGGGGTTTGTGTCTCCATATATTATGAGTCATAAATACACGCGCAATATGTTCATATTTCGAGCTGCAAAGAGTTTTATGTGAAGGGTAGCTCCTACCAGCCTGTAGGAAAAAAGACTTGCCTCTAATCAAACAAGACTAGTGTCTCTTTATCTTATACGAAGAAGAATGACTAAGTCATATAGAAACAAGACTTAATTCCATTTAATACAAAGGAAAAACACTTGCCTCCGGTGATACAATGATCAGCTTTATCTTTAACAAAGAAAAGTCACTTGACTTCGTATAAACACAACTTTTTCCACGTTACACGAAGGAAAAAAATACTTAGTTTTACGACGCATCGACCCAAAATGAGTTCTAGCTTCCGATATTAATAGATGCCACTTTGTTCTATCACGTGCAGTATCTCGCTATGAGACGGTCTGGAGCTCGTACAGGTCCTTCCCACCAGATCTTTTATGCGGTATCTGTGGCGCTCGACCAGTCGTCGAGTGTTTGGTTCAGGTACTCTGGTTTAGTTGCTTTAATTTGTTCTATTCCTTCCACGTGGCCAAGCCAGCGAAGTCTGAGATTTCACCCCGCCGATGACATAAGGAATAGAAGACTTTCCATCATTAAAACAAGGCTTTCTCTAATTTAGCCTTGGAGGTTTGTCAGACTTATCCTCGTTGAAACAAGGCTGGCTTTTCTTCTTATGAGGGGAAGAAAACTTGCCCCCGTCCAAGCAAGACTAAGTCCACCTCCCCTGAGGTCTGTGGGCCATTGTAACGCGCGTGGTGCGTATTTCCGACGCCTGTATACGGATACAATAAGAATTGATATGTGAGATACACGCACGCACCAGCACTATGCGCTATTTCATTCCTTTCTAGGGTTGCAACGAATACAACCTACGTACTTACAAATCGAGAATATCGATATTTTTTATAGATACTTTTAATATGGACGTAGGCTTCGATCAATGTGTGTATGGACACTGTAACTCTATTTATATTGTTCATATCAATTAGTCATAAAATAAAGTTTGATGGAAGTTTTACCATTTGTGCTACTCAAATTTTTGTTCTCATTGTGAATGTTACGTCATAAAGGTTTTTAAATATTATGGGTGTTGTTTACTTAACGGCAAGCTTTTAATTCTGAAAACGCAATTGATACGAGTAGTAAATAAGTACTAAAACTACTAGGTAATGAAATGTAAGTATGTGGGTATTATCGCGACTGCCACTTGTGGCACTAGCTCGTGTGTTTTCTTCTGTTTGTATTTTTTTTTTCTAGTCTACACAATAAAGAGTTTCTATCTATCTATAAATAATAATAATAAATAAATATTCGGGACATTTTTGCACACACGGTCATCTGACCCCAAACTAAGCAAAGCTTGTGATATGGCTGCCAGAGACTGATATACATACATATATAGTTTTTTTTTAAACTCACATTCGCAACGGTATCGTGTTAATCATCTTTTATTGAGATATTTATTGAGTAGGCATAATAATGCCAGAGCTGTTCCTCTAATTCTAACAGCTTCTACATTTTTAAAGGGTTTCGTGAATAACGGAATCAAATGCTATTGATAATTCTAAGAAAAGAGCAATAACTTTTTTTATGTTATTTATTTTAAAACCTAAACTGGTTTTAGCATTTTAAAAATTGCTAGAGTGGCAAGCAAACGACGTCCTCACAGTTTGCATTCAGTATGCAGTGTGAAACAGAGGTGTTCAGACTACAGACTCAGTCACTCACTCACACGACTATTGCCACGGTTCTCAACCTTCTACTGCTCCACCAGAACCTGTACTATTAGAGTAAACTCAAAATTAGGCCGGAATAAAAGAAAGAGATGTTCTTTCTGCAAAGAGTGTCTAATTATGCTGCATGACATGTACATTGTACAATAATGCTGTGCATTTCATGTTTGTAAATAAGGCAGATTGACCCAGTGTCTGATTTTTTTACTGTTACTGTTAAAAAACCGGACAAGTACGAGTAAGACTCGTGCTCTGAGGGTTTCGTTGGACAGAACCCTAAGAGCGCGAGTCCAAAAAAACTAAAGTTGAAATATTGAAAGACAAACTTAACTTTGTAGTTGACTATAAGGTTCTTCTATACATTCCAACTACAAAATGTAAGTTTGTAATAATAAAATAATTATTTTTAAATGATATAACTTCAAATTTGTAACTTTCAGATTTATTCCTATATATGTGCTATGAGACCTTGCCTTTTGCCAAATTTCATGATTCTAGGTCAACGGGAAGTACCCTATAGGTTTTGATTTCCCTGTGAAATCGCAAAATATGCGACATAAACGTTGATATCTTTTGATTGCGTTGACTTACAACTTTTATTTTTTTACAGCCGAAAGAATCCGTTGACCCAAGTATTTAGTATAAATTTCAACTTGATACCTTTACGCGTTCTTGAGAAAAAGGGTCTTGACAGACGGACAGACAGACGGACAACGAAGTGATCCTATAAGGGTTCCGTTTTTTTCTTTTAAGGTACGGAACCCTAAAAACAACACATTTTTATGTTTTACAAAAAGTTTTGTTTGGAATTTTGACACAATTTTTTTGTTTTTCTATTTACTCATAACCCTATTTTAGACTAAGTGATACAAGACGCATTTTGATAAAGGCAAATGATTTATAGAAAAAATGTGTTACTATGGTATATCTAAATAAATAAATAAATACCATGTATAAAGAATAAAATGTAAAAATTTGTTGAAAAGAAATGAAACGATGCCAAGTTTTTTCTCAATGTATGTATTTTTTTAAATGCGGAGTTCTGACTGTTTTTCAGCCTGTTTAATATCGGCCTAGTCGATATTTTCATATTACTATTTATTTCGATAGTTTTTGCAAATGCACTTCCCTATTTTCCCGTAGAAATTGAAATTTATTCTGCAGCAGCTCAAATTGCTACGAGCCTTCATAGAAAACGTTTTGACTGCGACTTTAGCGCGTATATGTTGGAAGAGCAAGGAGCATTCGCATGTCGATAGCACCTTTCATTTCAAGTTTCACTCTATTCAGAACTTTTATACAAAATATTATTTATTTATTACTCAATGTCAGTGAATAAGGATTCTATTTTATAGAAGATGAGTACCCTGGGTTCAAAATCATACTATAGATACTAATAATATTATAAATGCGAAAGTGTGTTTGTTTGTTGGTTTGTTTATTCCTCTTTCACGCAGCAACACAGCAACGGATCGACCAGATTTTTTGAATGGCCAAGGCCGGAGACATAGGCAACTTTTTATCATCATCATTATCATTTTTCATCAGCCGTGAAGCCGCGGGCCGCAGCTAGTTGATAATAATTTGTGGAAATAATGGTAAATCGCGATCTTTTTTACCTCACAGCTAATAACACACACAATACCCACCCACAAGATGGCCAGACGACCTAACAGAGACCACAGGGAAACGCTGGCGTCCGCTTTCAACCGGCCCTTTTGGAGATCGATGAGACAGGCCTATGTCCAGCAGTGGACGTCCTATGGCTGAAATTATGATGATGATGATGACCTGATTTATGATCACATTATTATATTTTGATGAAATTGAGTAACTTTATTAAGCCTTTAATATTAACTTTATTATTTAAGCCTTTATTATTAAATTTATTAACTTTATTAATAGGTAGCCATTAACATGACATTTACTGTTCAGAATTTTGCCTCAATAATTCCGGTTGCCATGCATTTCGTTACCGAGCTCGCGTTACATCGAACATTGATTACCCGTATAATGAATTTCCCGTATTCGTGAAATAGCCAAGGAGCTGCGTCGCGCTGATCCAGGATTTGCTAAACGAAATTGAGTTGTAAGCTTCAACTTGTCCCGGATAGGACGCGTTCGACGTAAGCCCAAGACGTAATATGACGCCGAGTTGCGATGCCTCTTGCCTCACATACACGTTAACTTTTATTGCGTCTCGTTCATATATCGACTGCTTTTTATAGCCAACGTGAGAGTATAAAGATGACTTAAACGAGTAGACTACATTTATTACGAACATGGCTGAGAATTATTACAAGAGCTTAATAGAACTTCGGAGTTTATTTTTTACTCGACGTCGCAAAAAAAATACCCCGGTCTTACGCTGGTTCTAAACTCTTAGACCAATTTTGATAAATTCGGTGTCGATACATTCCACTATATTCAGGGATAATTACTGATGGGTATGTGACGAAATCATAACTAAGAAAATGGCGACACTAAATAGATAAGCTCCACTGCTTTGAATTAGGTGACGACAGGCCGTGGGCGATAGCACTAAGACAAACCTCTCCAAGGCTTAACGGTGTCAATATATGAAAAAATTTGATGAAAAAAATAATTTATGGTAAGAGGAGATTACTCCGTGATACAGGTTAAATTGTGATATTTTTTTTAAGCGTTTGTTACTTATTTGCCTTTGTCGGAATCGAATTGAAAACGCGTATAAAGAAGCACTTAAGAGTGAGCGAGATGGTTGTATGAATCTCAGTTACATAGTGTTGGAAGCAAACTTCACGTTAAGCTTTTAAAAAACTATCCCAACTCAACCCGTATCACGAAATAACCTCCCCTTACCTTACCTGTAAACCAACATTATATCGTTATTATAGTTTTTGTGATAATTATTTCATGTAAAGTTGTAAGTGGTACATCATTATTTGATGAAGAGTGCCATTTACGAAATATAATTCGCCATAATTAACGTTGTCGGGTATTTAATCTTATTTATCTTTATCATATAAACTTGTGACCTCAGGGATTTTCTGACAAATGCTATATTTGCCCATACTACAAATCTCAAAAGAAAAGTGGTATCAACAAACCGCGACCGCAAACCGTATCTGGGCGCCATAAAGTACATGTTCGCGTGATTTTCCAACTGAGCGTATTAGTTGCCGCAATTAGCTGTTGTCCGTAAGGCCCCAGGAAAACTAAACTGTGTATAAAGAAACATATCAACCAATTACGCTTGAGTTGACCCACTGCCCAACTTAACTAAATAGGCAAGTAATAAGTACTTAAAAGCAAAACCTAATTTAATAAGTAAACGAAAAAATTACATAAAAATATTTGTAAGCCACTTGATGGTTGATTATTAACTTGAGCAAAACAAATGAAGATATAGGTATCTTCATACCAACTAGGGTTAATTAATTATTCGTTTTGGTAGCGGTTTATTATGATTTCATTTAAAGCGAATTCGTTAATAATCTGCTTTTAACAAGGTTAAATCAGGCTATTAATATCGGATTAAGACGGATTGATGTGTTGGAATCACGAATTAAATAATCTGTCTCATATAATGTTTTCGTATCGTGCTCTAGAGTAGAGCCAAAATTTACAAGAAAATGAAAACTACAGACATGGTTTTTTAAGGTGCTATTTAATTATTATTTTTTGCTGTGAGCGAGCCAAACTCAAAATAAAGTGATGTTTTATAAGCATAATTATAATTCACAATGATGCTTTATATCGTGTAAAAATCTTGAGATCTGGATTCTGGGCCGCGGGCCACATCTTTATGGTCCCAGTGACGCATGCGGCTCACGGGCCGTATAATTGACATGACTGAAATAAACCTTGTATATGTTGTTTGTTTCATACCATTTTGTAATTACATATTATATTATTATTTTGATGCTACTTTAACGATAACAAATCGACTCCATAATAAACATTATGAGGTCTAGAGACAATCCAAATGTTCAAGCCCATTGCCAGTAGTCAACATATCCGGCATGCTGGTGGCATTATTTTAATAGTAAATCAATGTTCTATTTAATTAAAAATAAAACAGGCACCTACATGAGTTTATAATATTACGAATAAAATTACAAATAAAGGGATGAACAGCCGAGGATCTAACGTACGGCTTGTATTAATTTGCGTTTCCCTTTAATTAAATTTTCACACGACACGTTATTCAGAAGCGGGATGATTATGTCACTCGTCGTTACCGAAATGGCGGTGGTCGTCATTAAGTCAGAGTGCCCTCGTTTAGGTCTGTGGCGCGTAAACAGCAGGAAGGAAGGCGGGCTAAAAGCTTGAGGCCCGGCTACACAGTAGAAGACAGCGCGCCAACTAAAACTAACTATAATTGTACTAATATGTCTTCTGAGCTAGAGGGTATGTTCTTCCTTCCGCGTACGCGATCACAGTGTTATTAATACATAATATGTCACAACCTGACGATGAGTTGTTTTACCGAGTGTCGAAACAAACTACCAGAGAGTGGAATGCACTCACTACCTCTGTGTTATATTTCGTACAGCATTTGTTTTTTTCAACACAAGAGTGAACAGGCACATCATAGTATAGGCAAGCGTAGTCCATCTTAGACCTTTCATCAGGTGAGTGGTAGTCAAGTGGTGGTCAAATGATAGCCATAGCTCATATTATTAGAGAGAGGAAAAAAACGAGCAAGTCGTTTCCCTGGTGGTGAAAGCCAAGTTTGTTTATAATCGTTGGTGGTGTTACCGTTGTGGTAGAATTTTGAGTTCAACTGATCACAACCCTGTGCATTTCTACCGCGCTAGTCAGTCACGAATCCAATGTAAACATTGCCGTTCAATATGAATCACAGTTATATCAAATGGCAGCAAAGATGAATTTAACAGCAACGAAACAGTACATGTTTTTTAATTTTTGATGGTTATTAAAGCGGCCAAATCCAATATAGGTAAGAACACGCGTTTAAAAATTCAATTCAACTTTTAAGATTGACTAAAAAGTGACGTTAAATTTAATGAACTCCACCTACTGCACCATGCAGTTATCATCAAGGACGTGACAAAATAAGAGCGCAAAATTTTATGTACTGGACTTAACTGTACTTAAAGCGCATCCAACTAATCTGTAGACTCAAATAGAAGAGTCACCATCGTACTTTCTGAGCAAAGCTGACAGACTGTCACCTGTGGGAAGTATTAGTTCTCTTATTTGGCCACCTGTAGATAATTTGGGCCAGTATGAAGGCAATCTCATGTACTGCAAAGTATCAGTAGCACAGTTTTAAGCCCGGTGCAGGCTTCGAATTAGCCACGCTTGCTGGATATAACACGTGAGGACGGGCTAAGAGATTACTTTCTACGGAACTGCGATATTTGCATGGGAACACCAACGGCACTTTTTGTCATCTCTCAATACCTCGACGACCTCATTACCTAGATCTAGGCGTTCGTTAATTAATGAGGCACTTTATTACCAAGTAGTACCAAATATTCAGGTGAAGGTTGCTTAAAGCGGGGTAGCGATTTATTCATAAGATTTTATTTAACTTGCCATTACAAACATTGTGGGTTTGCTTAGGTCAAATCATGCAAGCTGAATTAGAACCAATTCCTCTCAACCTACGTTTTTTAACTTCAACCTTTCCAACCTACGTTAGTTTTAGAACTTTTACATTTTGGTTCAGTTGCGATGACAGTGAATTTTTGTGGTAAGTATGACCTAAATCGATATCCAAGATTGCTGAGATCCAAGTTTGACATGGTTGCTGCACTCAGGGTTAGGTCCTGACTAGGGAACTCCTCAATGAACTCTTCGTGCATTCAATTAAGGATTAGCTTCCGATAAACGAACTCTTCAATGGTCAAAGTTTTACCATGACATGGTTGTTGCACTCAGGGTTTGGTCCTGACTAGGGAACTCCTCAATGGTTAGCAGCACAGACATGAATTATACGCATTCAATTATGATAACCCATTCTAACCCTCATATTCATAGACGTAAGAAAGGTCACTCCTCACGTCACTCTTAAGTGATCTTTTTATTTATCAAAACACCACTTGAGGGCGATGTGAGGATTCGAGGTACCTATATTTACGGCTATGAATGAGGCTGAGTGCCACCAAGACAATATGGTGGATTACTTTTTCTTTGCTAAAGCTAAAAGTAATTTTTATATTTTATATTATTTAAATTCGTGATAAGCTCCAAATGCGTCTTTGTTTGCCATATCACAAGCTTTGTTTAGTTTGGAGTCAGAAAACCGTGTGTGAAAAAAATGTCCCGAATATTTATTTATTTATTTATTTATTATCATATCTGATGTTAAGCAAAAACGTGGACTATATAGGATGGAGCATATTTATTTAGAAGGAAACCATTTATTCTCGATTTGAAGACACTCTTACATGTACTAAGTAGTAGTAAGTTTTAGTTTTCGAATAACATTGTTACAAGTAATTATGTGCCAAGAATGGTGCTAGATGATGCAAAATAAACGCTGTGTTGATCGTTCAAAGTGTATGGTCGACGATGTTATAAAAAACTTGGGCTAGCTTAGGTAAATTATGCACAGACATATCATATGGTAGGTATGCCAAACGAAGCCTACTCAGTAGCCTTTGTTAATCCAATGTAAAAACGATGTTGTTGAGGTAAAAAAAATGTGCTTATTTTCTTTTGAACTTTTTCTTACCCGTTTATTTTATGTAATCATAGCAACTGCATACTTTTGGCTACTTCTTAACTCTCCACAATTCCGTAGTTTGTCAGTAATTTGTACCATTCGAAGCGTACAACTATAAGTGTGTTTGTCCTCAGAGCATATCTGTCTGAATGGAGAACAAGACGCGGGGGTCCAATGTAACCAAGTCTGGGCAAGATTTACTGCGGTCGAACTTTGACGGCACTCCCGCGGGGACGCGAGCCCAACTGTCGACCTGCGGAAGTGTCTCACTAACTTACTAACATTTATGAGTATTTTGGGCATGATTTCATAATTTGGATCCCTTTAAACAGAATTGTGTGTGTCTTCCATAAACATTTTGACAAGGTTCTTCATTATGATGAACAAAGCCTTTTTTATCCCACTGTTTGGTTTATGCGTCTCCTTTTTGTGACACCTGCTTCGGCCAAAATGATTGCAAGATTAAATTAAGGCAATCAATGTATCCTACCTGACAGTAAGTATTATATAGCTACTGTAGGTTTGGCATACTGGTACTTTGTTTATTGTATAGATTGTAATTTTTGTTCATTGCCATCGTATAGCACCTAGGTGGGTCAATTTCAATTCAATTTCAAAATATCTTTATTAATCATAAGTGTAACAGATGTGTACAATTACATGGAATTACCATTGTACATGGTACAGTGTACCTAGGTGGGTAATTAAAGCACGTTGTCCATTCATTCCTAAATGATATCGTTAACATTCTACTAAACAGCATTTATAGCATATTTTATGATTTCAATTACTAAAATACTTTTTTTTCCATAAACTATTTTGAATGGTTGTATAACAGTATACAATCTGAATCTAACCAAAAATAAAGCTCGTTGCTTTGGCTATTTTCCAAGTGCTTGTTAAAGAACTTGAGGAATTTAGTGGAGCCACCGTTGTTTCTCGTTGTGTACATAAAGGTAAGTAGAGCCAAGTCAATGCACGACACCAGCAAGAATCTAGAACCTAGTGAACACTCGATTGCACGGACTAATGACTGCCTTTCAATTCAATGCTTGAAGAACGCGTTTGATTTGACTGCGATCCTAGAAACCCGACTTAAATCGGTATGAAATGAGAAATACCTGATCTCGACCGCATTTTGAAAGTTATTAAGTACAAAGAGTTGCGTGAAATATAACAACTTTTGCAGTTGTTTATGAAATCTGCTTACGATGTTGCTAGGTAAGCTAGGTGGTAATTCGCCATACAACGTGGTAATGGGACCAGCATTTTCTGGTAACGGTTTAATAGATACATAGTTAGGTTTTAATTTGTTGTTTTTTATTTTTATTTTAATGTTACGAAGTTAAAGAAGCATGTTTGTTATTTTCCTTAATTAGTGAGTATGGCGCAAGGTATCTACCGAAATCATGAATTATAACGTGGAGGTAAAAAATCAGCATTAATCAAACGGCACCGAAGAATCCTCATTCGTTTCACGGTGACTTTTGATTTCTCAAAGCTTTTGTGTTATTTTTACGGAATTTCGTAGAACAGGCAATTAGGCGGGACGCGGGTCTGAGTGGCGAATTAATCACACTTCGTCTTCCGTCCATCACAGTAATATTTAAAGCTTCCTGAGATCCGCTACCTGGGAATTTATTTTGAATTCGTGTTTTTATTCCTTCGCGTCTCGCCTTCCGAGGGAATGGCTGGAAAATGAGGAAAAATACATCGCTTCTACGTTAAATAATACTACGTTATTATTTTTTAAGTATTCTTTTTCCGCACAGTGTAGTAACGGAAACGTTATTAAATTGGAATGTCTTCTTCTGTTTTCAGGAACTTTGAATGAATAACAAAGGAATCGCTGAAAAATTCAATTAAACTGCTATGTTAATAATCACATTACCGAAGCGGTAATGCTTACTATTGGCTTAACTTCGTCTTTTTATATGAAACAATTATCCTGAATATTATCATCATTATTTGAAAAATTTTATATATTTTCATGTTTTCCAATAACCGGTGATGGTGGTATTGAGATATGGCGAAGCACAATGAATTTGGTTGCGGCTCTCCTTTATTATAGTACGCGCTTAAGACCTTTATGTCCAAAATCTTCGTCCAAAACATTTGTAGGGATGAGTTACATTAAACTGGAGCGGGCTTAAATCGCACATGTCTTTATGGCTTGTAGGTTCATTTAAATGGGACAATGTATGTGAGCTCGAACGAAGCCTTATTTGATTGAATCTCTAAGTATGCAAGCCCGGGACCGACTCTCCACGAATTTGAATTTTATTTCAATCATGGAAGCATTTCATTGAAATCGACACGGTTTAGGAAAACATGGAGATGTGAGCAAACAGCAGTCAATACAATCGTGTATTCAATTTGTGTTGGGATTACTTTTGCTTTCCCCCAAATTTTATTTGATCCCAGTGGTGGTAATACAGTTTTTTTCGCGCAAATCCGTAATTTGTTTGTTTTTTTTAACCTTAATGTATCCTTTTATATCATTATTGAGAAATAGATGCACTTTCGCTTTCCTTTACGCGGACATTTCCTCAGAAACAGTTAATTATTCCGGGATACAAAAAAAAACTCTTTGTCACTCTAAAATGCCTGTACCTAAAGTAGACTAAAATCGTACTAACCGAATAACGATAATATGACAGTCCGTATAAAAGAAAGGTTAACTTAATATCTATTTATATATTTATTTATTTAAGTACAAAGGTAGGTATATCAAACAAAGAAAATAAAAAAGCCTTAATTATTACTAATTATCACTAATATAATCAAAAATCAAAAACTAGATATTGACCGTGTGGTAAAGTGCCAAGAATGCTAGCTGCATTCCCGCGTTGAATTGCTAAAGAAATTCTCTGCGCCAGGAATTATATATATAAATAATAATATATATATTATCTATTATATATAAATGGCGATATGTGTATGTATGTATCTATCCTATGGACTCCAAAACGGCTGGACCGATTTTGACGGAGCTTTCACTGACAGATAGCTGATGTTATGAGTATTAAAGATGAAACCACGGTGCACAGTTAGTAATTTAGAAAAATTATTAACTTATTCATTTAATATAGATAATCCCATATATAGAGATTCATATTTATCGTTCCGTATACTCCGTAGCCCAACCTTTACAGTTGTGTACTGTCTAAATGTCCGTTCACTACTTTATCCTAAATACGCGTATATATATTATATATATATGTCATACATCAACTAGTCTATACTAATATTATAAAGAGGAAAGATTTGATTGTTTGTTTGTTTGTTTGCATTGAATAGGCTCCGAAACTACTGAACCGATTTGAAAAATTCTTTCACTGTTAGGAAGCTACACTATCCCCGGGTAACACAGGCTATATTCTAATTTAAAAAAAAAATGGATCCTTACTAAAACTCTAATAATGTAACCAAAGGTGTTAAAAAATTATATTTACAATTTTAACTTTGCGTGTTTGACAGTTCTCAGACAGGACAACGTCTGTCAGGTTAGCTAGTATTGTATATCTGTGGCTAGTATGATATACGTAGGTAGGTACTTACACTCTAGCTATTAAAGATTCTCACCGTAGTGAAAAGGCGTATTTAAAAATAAATAAATAATAGACTTGCGTTTGTCCGCAACTTTGCCTGATGTGAAGCGATAATGCGGTCTACGATGGAGCACGCGTGCCTAGAAGAAACCGATTCACACGCAATTTGAAGACACCCTGATTAGAACTGGTCCAAGTTGTTTCTAGCTAAAATTTTACCCTAAGAACTAAGTAACACGGAGATGCAAAGTGTTCTTACCTATAATATACATCATCGTGTTGACCTATAAGAGTATGCTAACACCTTTGCGCAAAAGGGCCACTTAACTCCATTCCCCTCGACATAAATATAAAGTTTTTATGGTATTTCGCCCTCGATAGTAAAACCTTTTTTATTAAGTTACTATTGAACGCCACTGAAACTGCTGTATAAAGTTGCGCAGTTAAACTGTATACGTGGTAGGTAGTTTAAAGTTACGGTAACCGGTAATCCTTGCTTGAAATCACGTGGTTTCTGGGAAGCAGCTACGGCCTAATCTGTGTCGCAAGGACATTTCCACGACCCTTGTTTAATTCTGCAATCTACATACGACGTCTAACGAGACGCACGATTAAGGGGAACCATATACGCTACTACCTATTTCTCCCCACTTTTAAGGTATCTTCAGCAGTATGAACTTTACCCTCTATACGTACCAACATTGTATATCTTCTCATCCACTTACTTCCAAAAATGTGCCGTGAAAAAATGGACGACATACTTAACACTCAACTTTTTATTATGATGTGTCATTTTGATACAGAATGGTTACGCAGTATCACAAGCTCACCCACCAAGAGATGTTAGACATCACATTACTTATTTTGTACACGTTGCATAGCCCGAACCCTATTCCAAGATAGAGTACATAAATTCAAATTCAAATTAATTTATTTCAGGCAACAAAACAACCCATACAATTTATTAAATAGATCATCAATACATATAAAAATAAACTAAGGTAATAAATCAAACATAACATAAAAAATCTTATTGGTTGTTTAAGAACTAAAATATTATACAGAGTTGTTGCTAATTAGCTAACCTATTACACGCATGATCCAATAAAACATCATTCTGGGTCTATCATTCCGGTAATGACACATGCCTGCGTCACTGTCCAGTATCGATTTCATCACCGAAAACAGAATTAAAATAATATGTTCAAAATTAAGGAATCTTTCTTAGTTTTAAATATTTTTTTAAGTTTAATATGTATTTAATGTCTTTTTCTAGACAGAAAGTGCACTATACTCACAAATGACGTCACTGTTAAGTATGTCTTACAAACTCCACTTCGATTCCATAGTTACTTTGCAAGAAAGAGACAGAACATTATATTCTGACTAAAAACTTTAAACGCTTGTATCTCAGAACTTTATAATCCGATTGAAATCATTTCTTCTTTATTTCTTATATTTAATTATATTGTGCACTAAGCTTGCTACTTTTATTAAATCTAACCGATAGCTTATTATCAACAAATAACCCTGTAGATGCATAAGTTATAGATGCAAATAACATGTGCAGCTCGTACTGTTTCGTTTATAAAGCAACAAGATTGTACATCGTGTAAAGCAAGTTGACGACGCTTACAAAGTAGATTCGATCAACTTACGGTTTTCCTCTGAAGGAAGAGACCATTGTAGTTTATGCTAAACAAAATCGTGACGTCATAGAACGTTGTTGCCGATTCCGCATTTATTTCAAACTTGAGAGGATGATACACAGTCAAGGAATAAGGACCATAAATATATATTAAAGCAAAAAAACTAAACATGATTTTTCTCAAACAAAATAGATACGTAGGTTTGCGTTTATTATTATTGGACATGCTTGGGTATTCGTCAATTATTTTTCTTCTTTGAAATCAGTGGACATTGCGGTAGTGTTCCAGGAGCAGCCGAAAATATTCCGAAGCTTTGGTGAAAATTAGGCTTTGATAATGTTATGTGTGCAAAGGTTTCGCTTCAGTCCATATAACTTATTTTTTATTTTTATTTTTTTTAAGTCTACCTACACTGTGTACATCAATACAATTTATCAAAACTTTAAACAGAAATAAAAATATAACTAAATGTCACAATAATTACAGGTGAAGACGGCATGCAATAATATTGAGCGATAAAATAAAATAGTTGTAGTTAAACTTGACGTCGGTCCATCAGTCATGATGTTCCAGCCCTTGAATAAAATAAGTACCTATTACATTTAAAATTAGGTACGTACCAGATAACGCAAAAATTAGAGAAAATAAAACTTTACTTATTACTAGCTGCGTCCCGCGGTTACACCCGCGCTATACGTAGGTATACCTTCTTGAAGCAACCTTCTTGGTAGCGACAGCAACCCCCTTTGACTTAGATTTTTTTTCTATGATGTAATTTGTCAATGTATACTTATAGACTTCAATTCTTGCCGATCCTTATAAAATGAAAGGGAAAATGTTTTTTTTTATTTTTTTATTCTTATTCTGCTCTTCGGGGCGGAGAGGAATCCAACAAATCAAAGATCATGAAAATCAGTCCAGCTATTCTTGAGTTATAAATGGTGTACCATACACGATTTTGTTTTTTATATAGGTAGGTATAGATATAGAGGTATATATCAAAGATTTGTATGACGTCATTGGTATATATATATATATATATATAGATATGTAAAATTGGCAGCCAGTTCGAAACTTACGTTTTGTTGCACTCTACTATCCAAACTAAAACGCCTGGCTTTCCTCTCTTTACCCAAAAGAATTTCCAGTAAATTTTCTGCATCCTCGTCTAGGATTAAAATACTTTAAATTTATATTTCAAGCTTTCAGTTCATAAAATACGAATACTTAGGAACGTTCAAAGTGCTCAAGAAACTTGCATTGAAATTGATTCCAACGCTATGCTATACAGTTTTGCAGCATATTGTATTGTACATATTATTATGTACATGACGTCTGTATACAATGCTAACCGTTACCAAACTATCCGGTTTTTTAAGCAAATATATTGACAGTAGGTACCTAGTAGTGGAATTCATTGACCTAGTGAAGCTAAGGTCTCAAATTGTACGGGAACTAATCGAAATTGTATGTACTTAAGTATATTTATTGTATGTAATTTGTATGTATATATTTTGTTTGACGATGACTTGAGTACCGTTGATACAATTTTTATGAAACGTTGTTGACAAGTAGTTTAAATAGAGAAAAGTTGATGTAGAGGGATTGTAAAATTATTGGGATTGCGAAGTCAAAGTTCTGGGCGAAAGAAGAGATCTATCTTTTTACAAACTTCTAACCAATTTGTGCCAATTTTCAAGTTAGACGTCGTTTCTAGGCATTTTGCTTTGTAGGCAGTCTGATCATAAAGGCTCTAAAAGTTGTAGAATGTATTAAGTAGAAAGAGTTATTTAATTAAATAGTAGGCTTGCTTTTTACCACCACCTCGCCTGATGTTAAGCGATGATGCGGTCTACGATGGAGCACGCTTGCTTAGAAGAAACCGATAAACTCACGATTAGAAGATATCCAGATTATAACTATCGGGGAATATCTATTTTTTTCGCCTAATTATAGAGTTGTATTTGCTAAATCAAAACATTTTGTGACTTTTCTTTACCGATTTAAATATACTCTACAATTCAATTTGCAACAGAAGTATATTCTATCTTTTCTGATATAAACGTTAGCGTATTATGACAAATTTTATTTCAAGCGGTAGATTTGGCAACTGCAGAAGATATTTCTTACCGCGTCCCGCCCACGCCGCATCGCACCCTGCTTTTGTCGTCATACAGCACTAAATCTTGGAAGGTCTCTGGAATTTAGTTGCTTTCTTTCAAGAATATTTCTTAAAGTAGTTATACCAAGAACTTTAATATTTTTGCTGGGTTCTTGGAATTTTCTAGCACTTTGACCAAGTAAGTTAAAAAAGGGGTTTAATAAGTAACGTTACTAAACTTTGCCTTACCTAAGTAAAAAAGTATTTAGATAAAAATGTGTAAACACAGCGGCACAAACGCCTGCATTTTTAATTTTTTCACCCGTATGCTGTAATTAGTACGCATTCAAACGCACGCTGCCTGCAAAAAAAGCGCTGACCCATTTAGACTTTCCCAAAAATAAACATTGCCAAAGTTCCCTATATCACGGCGAGATCTGACGGGGGCTAATTACATTTCGCTGTAACCGCAGCGTAGTATATGAGCGCGATATCTATAACGCTACATTCACCGTAATGTTGTTTATATAGCGGTGAAGGAAAGGGTTATTTTCTGGGGATAATATTTTTCGCTAATGCGTCGTGCAAGTTCGCGGTGGGCCCTCGATTGTGTCGTGGCGCGGCCGAGTAGCGATAATTCTGCTAAAATGGCCGACTTGTCGACAGCAGAGCCTGTGCTACGAGCCCGGGTGAAATAATAACGGCATTATGATTTCAGACAAGCCACCGCCGCCGTTTAAAGTGGTTTAAGGTGACGCAAAGTAAGTACGGCTTTGTATCCCACCGTGAAAAATGTAATCAGGATATCCTACCTTTCCTGTTGCCGTTAATTTATTTTACTCACTGTCAAGTAGAATGTTTAATTAATTGTATTAATTTAATTTTGCTTAACTTGACAGTTAATATAATAATATGCTATGTTCAATGGATGTGTCTATTGCAAAAACATTGTAAATAATTAACCGGCTATTAATTTGTTCGGCTCACTTTGCTACCCAAAATAGCTTATTTACAGTATTTGTACTAAAAAAGTTTAGTGACAAGTCACAAAGACAATATCGCAGAACCATTTCGTCGTTTTGTCCAAAGATAGCAAAACGACCCTTTAGCAAAAAGACTGGACCGTAAAAATGTTACATAAATCATTCGGCACTTTCTACTGTATTAAAAATTATGCAACATGACAAGTAGTGGTATAGTGAACCAAGCACCAACAAAAACCAAAAAACAGGACTTGACTTATCACCTATTTATTACATAACTTAATATTACATTATAACAGAACTTTGGCTCGCCAGAACTTGAAAAGTATACCTTATATGATGTATCAAGGACATGCAGCAAAATGAAAAACATATATTGCAAAAGTGGCTGAGCTACCTTAAGTGGCTATTAATACCTTCATAACGATCTAAGTATAAAAAAGATACAAACGTATAAATAAAAAGGTATAGTAGAAGCACTTTATTTTGTGTTCAAATAAAAATGTATTTTAATAAGAAATTTAAATTGCATAGCTCGTAAGCAGGCAACGCCATGGCAGCAGCTTGTTTTTAATTACAGTACGCTAAGTTAGACGACAAGTTATTATTAGGCCGTAACGTAATCTACATCCCAAAGTTAAGCGAGTACAAAGTAGATAGGCACCACATAGATGTTGTTAAAGTAACAAAGAAATTAATTTCCTCCGTCTCGGCTTTCAGAAGTAATTATTTGAAAACAGATTGCGCCTGTCACTAGAAAAGACGTTGTGCTCGTTCAGTGTTGGAGTACTTTGACTATTCGTTTTATAATATTTTTTTGTAAATATTTTTTGTGGGTTGCATTGATGTTATGTTGACGACATCGTGAGAGAGGCATCCAGTGGATGCAGGTGGCAGGTCGTGCAGTGTGAAGTTCTAAGGGGGAGCCCTATGGCCAGTGGCCGTCTATACAGACTGATGATGTTGATTGACGTTATTCACAAAATTCACAAAAAAAATGTTACTTGTGAGTTTATCTGTAAACATTTAGGTCGGTCCATTTTAGAAATATGTACCTACAAACCAATATTATTAATTGGCTTGCATTTGACCTCCATCTCGTCTGATGTTAAGCGATGATGGTCTACGTTGGAGCACGCTTGCCTAGAAGAAACCGATCTGCTAGCTAATCACCGTGGTGATTGGTTAGATCAAATTTTCTGTAGTCCTTCACTTAATACATGATTTGCAGAAGAATTTGCTGTTAAAGGGATATAAAGGTAATCTGTAACTTTTTTCATTTAATTCTTGCTCAATGATTTTTTTACTCAAATATGTGGAAAATGTGCGAATAAGATGATTAGCACCAGGCAGGAAACAGGCTTTTAGGGCTTGATTTCATCTAGTGGTGGTAGTGATTGCGTACATTGATCGCGTGTACGAATATACATTTGCGCCCTATACTTGTAGTACTACACTGCGTCGCAGATGATCGAGAGTTTGCAACATAAGGTGCGCACGGAAAGAATGACCAGAGAGAGTCATCGCCGGAGGAAATCCTCTGGCGATGACTTCGCGTTGCAAGCCTCGCTGTTAAAATGTATACATTCCAAATTGATATCCAGAAATTTTCACAAGTACGTACATCGTTTTACCTACATCCTAAGTTGTAATTAAAGTTTTTCACCTCGAACCTCACGACCCCTATATCTTTGCAACCCTTGGACTGGTTTTGCTCATAATTGAACATAAAATTTGTTAAAAAAGCTACTTGCCAACAAAGTTTCATAAATATTGGATTATCAAAAGATTATTATTGTATACGCAAGCTATCGTCAAACAAATGTACAAACATACATACAAACGCCGTTCCGTTCCCTTAGACTTGGAGACCTTTGCTTGGCTCGAGCAAAAGGTATAAATAACTTTCATAAATGATGCGCAAGAAGGAAAGGACGGCCCATCAAACGTCGATCGAGAACGTGCAAGTTAAACATACGTACACTGAATTAATGAGATAGAAGTTTTTCAATTCAATTCAGATTTGTTTGTCCTTACACCCTTGAAGAACGGTTAAACGTGCCTAAACAAACAGGAAGAGGGAATAATTTTCGCACACGAGTAGGGGTGTAGTCAGAACTTGATTTAGGGGAAAGTTAGAATCCTTCTAGAAAGGCGTGTAGCACCGTAAAACTTGTCCTTAGGAATCAATAATGAAAAGCATTTCATTCAAAGAGGACGAATTGAAAGGTGAAAAAATTTACTATAATTTTTATGCACGTTTTATGATATCTATAACAGTTGTAAACTATGCCTTGGTTCCGTATATAGGTACATTCTTTATAAATTCAACAATGGGTTACAAATATAACACATCATTCACAGCGTAAAAACGCACACACGCTTTGTTTGTTCCATGTGTTCCACAAAACAGTTTGTTCCATTCTCGTCATTAACTCAATGGCACTAAAGTTTCCATAAAAGGAAACACTAAGTTGTTGGAAACTAAGTTATTCACTAAACTGATTTTCTGACGAAAAGATAAGATGGACTTCGGCAAAGTGACGCCGGATTCAATTAACTATCAAAGTATTCACAGTATTATCACGAGTATAAGTTGAGTATTTTTTCGATAAAAGGACTGATAATTTTCAAACGGCTGTCCAAATTGTCTTGAATCCTAACCAAGAACAATCTCTTTGATGTCACCTTTAAAAAAATATCGGTTGAGCCGTTTGGGAGCTACGACCCCAGCCATACACTCATATACACACGTTAAACTTATAACAACCGTTTGCGTCAGGAGTTAACAATTCGTAACATGCAAGAAACAAAACGGTTTTTGATTAAACAAATGAGAACTTAAGTGCGTATGAAACAAAGGCGAGAATAAAGTGAACTCGGTAAGTAGAACGCATCCACATGCATCGGTAATCTAAACGGGACCTTATTACCTTACCCTGACGATAATACTCATAAACGTGACTCATCGACAATCCAACTGTCCATTTGAATCGGTTTCACAATAATCTTTTACCAAGGGATTTACCCCCATACTTCTGCTCTCCTTAAATACGTCCAAGCTCAGGGTTTACTCAGGGTAGAGCTAATCAAAATCAGTAGCCCGAACGGCTACCCATGAATAATTTGCCAATGCAATTTGTACCTTTGCTGATAAAAGAGATACGAAGCTTACGCATTAATTTGAGAAAAAGAAATGTTGATGAATTTATCAACATTTATTTTTCTCAAATTACTGCAAATAAGTAATCAATCACAAAAACAAAAAACAAAAAGTTATACCGGCCTTAGACATGGGTCATTTTCACACGAACGGGCTATTAGACAATTGTAAAAAAAAAACGCCCTGGATTTGAACCTGCGCAACGAACCAACGTAACGTCTAACGTCTATAATTATCTATATTATCCTAAAGTTTGGTAGAACTTAATTTCAAAGTTTGCTAATATGTAAATAGTTTATTACATTTTTAGGAAACTTCTCGTATGACGGACTTTTTTTAAAACCACAACTTAATCGTTTTATTTTTCGTTTTTCAGAAAAGCAATGGATTTTGATATTATATTATCACTTTAAATAATATCACTAAATTTCATCAACACCAGACGAGTTAAAAAAATCTAGTATTTTGAAAATGACTAATGAAGTACAGCATAAGTACCTACTACTACTTATTTCAATAAGTTTAAAGACAGATAATCATTATAATTTAATGTTAAATGTTTGGAATAGTAAACAAATACAATTAATACCTACATAATAAAAAATATCTCTTGTGTAGGTTTTAATTGTATTTATTTATTATTCCAACTTTAACATTAAAATTATAATGTTTCTCATTAATATGAGAAAAAACTAAAACACTAATCTAAAAGCTTGGTGAAAGGAAAAGTGTCCAGAATGCAAATAGTTAAATATTTTTTTTACATCAAAATATATTATTTTACAATTTATGAGACGACGAGAAATTTGCTTAGTATGTACAATCACTTTCCCCCCCGACGACGTCTTTGTCAAGTTCAGAACTTTTCTTTCACTACACGAAATACGCAGGCGGAGTAAACTCGAGCGTTTGTTGTGCTGTAACAAAATTAATTACTTACACATTATGAGTATACAAGTACCTATGTATCTTTAAACGCGTTTGAAACAATCTGCTTGAACAACTTGTACTGCGTCAGATGGTGATAAAACTTAGAGAAAAGTACTCCGATATTTCATCGTAACTTAGCTGTAGTTGGTGAAAGCGTTTATTTAACTTGTTATTTTTATTATCTGCTTCAAATGTTGCATGTTTTCGTAGGTACCTACCATCATTTGTCTCTACTCTCTATCGCGGTTTGCAAACCGCGGCTCTGTCAAGAGACAATTCCGGCTCTTTAAGTTTGACTTAAGAGGGCTCAAGATAAACAGCAAATAACAGTAACTAACAAGGAACTTAATATTTTTTTTTTATTACCAGAATGCATTGTATAAAATAAATAGTAGGTAACTGAAAAATAACAATAGCACGCTGCGTACCTATAAATACATTTATTCGTAGTAGATACATAGCTCTTTCATACCGCTTTTTATCTTTAATTTTTTTTTATTTAATAGGCTTGCGCTTGGCTGCCAACTCGCCTGAATTCGAACACGTGATCTATTATTTAGCAAAGTTTACTTAAGTTGTTTTCCAAATTTTTTTCGCGGACGCCATTTTGTTTTCTTGTGCCCTGTCTTTCCCACTATTAAAACGATTTAAATGACACCTCACATGTCGAAATCCATTAAGCTGTTTAGGCTGTAGGGCGTGCCAAAAAAACCATCATACATACATACATACATACATACATACATACATACACTCGAAAAACATAACCCTTCTTCTTGCGCAGTCGGGTAAAAGTGATTTTATATATGAAGCATTGTTCCACACTTGACGGTTGGATTTAAGTTTATGTGGATAGAGCACTCGACGCGTATACCCGATGACGCAGGTTCGAATCCGGCCGGTCGTCTTATTTTTGAATTGTCTATAACATTTAAATAGCAAATAAATAAATTTGTAGCTCTTTGCAATTCATAAAATCGATATTTTTAGTGTGGCTATCTCATTTTTGTTAAGGTTACCTTTCAGGCACTAACAAAACAATGCAAAAGATAAATAAAAAAAACGAATTAATTTTCAAGTACTTAGCGGGTTACGTATTACAGTGTAGAAGATACAATGGCTAAATAGACAAATTGTATCGAGCCACACAAAAAAAATGTTAAAGTAAAGTTAAAATACGTTTTCGTTCCCATTCCGTAAAAGGTATTTTCTTAAGATGCACCCTTAGGCACCCTTTTTCTACACAACAATATGGTTAAACATAAAATAGCCTTTTACCTGCAACTTCATAACCATAAATAACAAGAAAATCCCTTTCGCCAACTTTATTACTTAATATTTTATGAAAACAAAATATTTAATGAAATATTTCGCCATAAAAAGTTGCTCTTCCTGAACTTGAACTTATCCGCCATGAGCACTTAAGAGGATCTTACGGTATTTGCCCTTTCTAGCTTGTATAATTGTATAATTCTTAGCTACCTGCTAGTATAGATGGCGTCACCAACGCTTAGAATGTTTGCAAAGATAGCTAAAAATTTTTCGGCCGAGTGTAATGCGACTGAAGCTTAGCAAACAGAGTGCTCGGGGCGTTATACTGGATGGTGCAGGTTCAAATCCTGCCGGTCGTCAAAGTTTTAAAAGTTCCGTTTGGATCAACACCTGAAGTATATAAAAAATCCTATCAATTAAGATTTTTATATTATTTAATCATATAAAAATAAACCTATAGATAGATAAACGATCTTCAATTAGTTAGTTAATTTTTTTAAAGTTTTGTGTTAGGTTTATAGTTAGGCGTTGACTGTTCTTTTCTTACATTCACGACAACGAAGTTAACTAGATTAATAATTTTGAACAAGATTGGATTCAATTGGATAAATTATTGGATTAATTGGATTGGATTAAACTAGATTGTTTTTGTTTTTTTTTTCATATTTAATATTTATTTATCATATTGCAAAAATGTGTTTGATCCTATTTCACGAAGCATCAACCGATCGGCGTGACCTTTTGCATGGATAAAGTTGAATTGCCATGTCCAATAGATGTGGAGGCATTGAATACGTTTTATCCCGGAAAAAATTCCTGAGAACCTTGTAACTATGAGAATGCACGAAAACACCGTTAAAACACTCTTAATTTTTTTAGTGTTCCCCTAAGTTCCTTGAGCAACTTGCCACTTAAAACGATACTTGTTTCTATAGCGGTTCATGAATAACACAATAATACGTAGCTATGTTTCTGGCCTAAGTAAGGCGTAACTTACATCAAATAACAAGCAGTAGGGAAATCGAATACGAGTGAGTATTTCTGACCCAATGGGATTGATGGACACTGACTTATGAGGGTGTCTACTTATTTGTTTACATGGAATCGGGGTCATTGAGGACAGTGGAAGTAAACTGTGCATCTAAGAGGGCGGTAGAATTACGAACGCTGTCAACGTTTAACGCACAGGGATTGCTGGATTGATGAAGAACAGCCGAACAACTTAAGGCTGCGCTCACTGGGCAGATGAAAATATGCGAAAGAGGCTCTTTTGCACAGTTTCGATTATTACTTAAAATGTACTTAAAATAATTATATTTATAATATCCCATACAACATTTTAAACACATCTATATGAGATTTGTACGGAAAGACGACGGAAAGATTTGTATGTATGTTTGTAACGAATTGACTCAAAAAGTACTGGACCGATTTTAAAAACTCTTTCACCATTTGAATGCTACATTATCGCTGATTAATATAGGCTATTTTAATAGGCTATATAACTATACCCGTGAGGAGCCGGGGCGAACCGCTAGTGTCAAATAAAATTAAATTCAGCAGAGCATGTCAATAAATAGGTGTAGTAAAAATACGTTTTTTTTAAATCGGTTCATAATGTGAAGCTGCATGGCAAACAAAAGGCCAGTCAACCCGATCTGCAACAACGCGTAGAATGCTGTTGGTGCTGCTCCGGTCGAGGTGACTCATATTTGAGCATTTTGGCGTGGAAGCCGTCCAACTCAAGCGCCAGCAAACATGGCTGATACTGTCATGGCAATGTCTTTAGAATACCATTGAAATTGGTATAAGGCACAAAATTGCCTTGATTTCAACAACAACAGTAGTCGCTTTGAGAATTTTCCTCAGAGTTTGGCTTTACCTATGCGAATAAAGGTGTTTCAAAATATGGTCACCTTACATTTCGGTAAACTGAATGCACTAAATAAGGAATTAGATTTTTTTTAAACGTGAGTACTAAAAATATTTAAAAAAAAAACTTGTAATGTCCTTACTGCATCTACTCATTATGTAACGATAAAGGCATGGTAAGGAGGGAAAATGGCCGTGTTACATTACCTTCGCATATTTTATGCATTGATTGATGTCGAGCCTTCAGTCTCTATCAATCATTTCAGGGCGACTTTAAAAGATTCGGGTTTGTATCTAGGAAATGCTGTTGGAATTATAAGTCAGCGGAAAGGGCTCAGGTACTACGCTTACTCACTGTTGCTCTGTCTTTGTAGTACTGACGTAGCAGTCATGAAAAGTTTTTTAAAGGTAAGTGTTACTATTAACTAAAAAAAAAGTTCTTAGCATATTATAGAGAAATAGTTGAATTGTCTATAAACTGTTGAATATCTAGAAACAAACCAAATACTGCCCATTTTCACCGTATCACTTGTTGGCACCGTACCCAGCATGCTGGCGGCACTACCGCGCTAAATGGCAATGTCCACTTATCAACTACGCGCCAGACTAGCGCCGCCTCACCTCACAATTGTGTAAATGAATAAACTGGCCAAGTGCGAGTCCGGCTCGCGCACCACCACAGGGTCAGGGTTGCGTACCACCACAAAATTCAATAACCAAGTTACCAGTTATAACTTAGTAATGAATGAAACTTATCACTTACTTGCACTTGGCCATTATTTATTATTTGTTGTTATATTTTATAGTGTGTACTATAATCATGCCAAAGACGTTTTTACGTATTACCATTTTTACTTTAAAGCTAATACAAAAATACGTTAATAAAATACGTTTGTTGTACCCCTTTCGTTTTTAGTTTTTGACTTTTTTTATTATTTCTTAGTAATCCGCCGTAATATTATATATTCTGTGAAAATTTCAACTGGCTAACTATTACGGTTCGAAAGATACAGCTGTTTAAAGGTAGAACAGACGGACAGACAGACAGACAGACATCGTAGGCTTAATACGAGGGTCCCGTTTTTACCTTTAGGGTACGGAACCCTAAAAATGGAGTTATACTATGCGACATAAGGCCCATTTTAGAATTGAAAGCAAAAATTGTAGACCGCGCGCGTTCACCGCGCTGTATTCTTGACATGGACTTTACTTCAAATCTAAAATAGACCTTATGCCGCATAGTATAACTCTATTGTTCACTTGATTGCGAAGCGAGGTGGCGCTGGTCGAATGATGTGGCGACAGCTTGACCTTTATACGTTAGACTTGAAAAGCACCAGCATTTGGTCACGCGTTTCTAAAATATTTTAACGCTTGATAGAATTTATCACACTTTACATAATCACACTACACACCACACTAACAATATAATAATTTTCACATTAAATGTAATAAATTACCTCCATTTCTCTACTAGTCTGTTAGTTACCTCATTGCGATCAAATGACTTTGCATATCTTGATGCGTCTAGCTCTAGGCTATATGCATACATACTCAAATACATTACATACCTACACGTTAAATGCAAATAGCAGAGACTGGTTTATGGATCATATTCTGAAAACCCGTACTAAGCGCTTTGATCCCACATTTATTGTGCAAACTGCTATTCTGTGGAATAGGCTGCGAATGTGTGTTCCCCGACGGTTATAATCTGGGTGTCTTCAAATCACGAGTGAATCGGTTTCTTCTAGGCAAGCGTGCTCCAACATAGACCGCATCATCGCTTAACATCAGGAGAGATGGTGGTCAAATGCAAGCGTATAATTTATTTAAAAAAAAACCTTTTTCGGCTTTTCATCGTCGGGTAAAAAACACAATATACAGCGGACACGTTTTATTGTACCTACCTACCAACTACTTACTCGTACTAAGTATAATACCGTGTTATTTCATTTTATTTCAACGTTATTGAATACCACAACCACCGTGCATTTTTCCAATAAACACGTTGTGCGCAGATAGGTGAGTTTTATCCCTCGCAAACAAGCTGCTAAGCTGTAGATAAGCACCAGTTTCTGTTATCATTTGGAGTCAAGCCAATGCCTTGCCAGTAATAGGAACATTAGAAACCCCTACAAATATTATTTCCGATTTTAGTGCAGCCTATTTTGGTATCGTTGGTTTCGTGGCCCAGATTGAAACTAAAACAGCCTTGGGCGTGCATTTTAGCAGTTTCATAGATCGTAATGTCGAAGTAGTTTGAAATGAAATGGTTATTTACAAGGGTCGTTATAAAAAGACCCGCTTTTACTAGAATTTTCTTGAATGGCGTGTTCAATATAACTTATTCTAAGACTACAGACAGACTGCTGTAAATAATGCCCTCTCGTCTCGACTTTATTATGTAAAGTAGGTTTCCTTTTCTGTAGTACTTGTTTGCTTATCGTGAACGCTTGTGGTCCTGGTGTCAGAGTTTTAAGGCTGTTTGAAAGCCTGTGACATGTATTTACGATTATAGGTCAATATAACTTATCTAAATCAAGATAACGCTCATTTGTAAATGTTACCAGTAAATGTTTTCATCCAAAGGCAAGATCAAAGGTAGAAAGTTCCTTACCTCTTGGTGATCTAGGAACAGTTTGTTGAAGAGCTACAGAATTTAGAGCTTACATAATACCTCAGATGAGACAAACAAGGGAGATATGCCATAGTACAATTATCGTTCATGTTCAAATATCTCAATTTTTCATACATTTCTTTCACTGCACCGCTGGCTTAACGCAAAAACTAAGTACGGCACCCTTTTTCATTATTCACGCACACTCAATAACTTGTAGCAATACCAATGAACATCCAAGTTATAGTCCACATGCAAAAATATTATGAACTTAGAGGCTTGCTCTCACGAATTTTACCCAAACTTTTAGTGGTGGTGCCGATTTTGACCAAAAAAACTAAGCATTGATTTTCAGCGCGGCAACGCTGGTCAAATGGCAAATTTTGGTCCTCAGCTCCAGTATTCCTTCCGAGGGCCTTGAAATATAATTACAATTTATAATATTTTGTTCAAATTACCAAAATTTGTTTCGTAAACAAATATCAAGGTTACCGCCAAAATGTAGGCTTTCACCTCGTTTCATTAATATCTTAAACAAAAGTATTATGATTCATATTCTGTTGAATATGCAAGAAATCAGGAATATTCATAGCGGTCTCGTTAGCGGCCGGGTCGACCGTATTTATGGAAAGTATTGTATTTAATACGGGCCGTCTATTTCTGTACAGATTGTACGGATTTCAACGACATTTTTGGTAATATGAATGAGCGGGGACCATGCGAGGGGTTGTTTATTTGAGCAGACGTTTTACCGTATTTATACCCTTTCTGTCAGTGTTTGTCAATCTGATTCGATGGATTAGTTGGAGCCGTGTTTGAGTGTGGGTAAATTTTATTTAATAAATCGAGCACCAGTTTTGTTTTATCTACGTATTTAGCTCGTACCCTTTTTAAGTCAAACTACTATACCCACTTTTCTAATTTGAATATGTCCACGAGATTGGGCATAGGTTCAGGGAAAAGGGCGGTGAGTCCCACTCCGGCTCATTTCTGGTGCAAAAGATGGGCAGTGCCATCCAGCGCTACCAGCATTACCATGCTGCCAGCAATTTGGGCACCTTTGCACCTGAAATAGCGAAGGGCGGTTTATTTAATTAAATTTAACTTGACATTTGTTGTTTTATTATGAAATTTTGTATGTTATTTGAATATCTATAGAAATCAATTAAATGTACATAATCCATATACCTAGTTTATTCTACAAAAACCCACCCCATTCTTACATAATTATTCTCAATGACCATGTAAGAAAGGTCGGAAATGTACCTACAACATAACCTACTGTACCTGTAAACACATGTAAACATATGTTTATCAACATAGTTTATCAATAAATTACTTTGACTTTGACAATTGTATTTTCTTAGACGGAATAAATAGTTTTAGTTATTGTAATTGATTGATTAACTCTTTATTATTCACACAATAAAATTAATACATAGCACAAAAAAAGTACTAGTAATTTATTATATCTTTAAAAAAATGCTTACAATAGGTAGAATTTTCTTCTAGTGAATTAGATTGCCAAAAAAAAAAACAAGGTTTCAACCGCAGATAATAAAAAAAATACCTTTCCTGTGGTTTCAACAATATACTTTTAAATAAGTTATTTATTTAAATGATATTTTAGATTAGACAAATGATAATCGCGGATTGTGTTAGGTAATCGAAAGTCTAAAATCACTTGACTAAGATGTGTTTTGTGGTTTTAACCGACTACAAAAAAGAAGGAAGGGTCTCATTCTCAATATTATTTGCCTGTTTGTAAACTTGAAATGATAACCTATCATAAGTTAATACAAACCTATAATAAGTTATTATTATTACTGTGTCATGAGAGTTTTAATGAAGTGATAACCTATCATTGTAGTAATGCAGAAGTTATTATTTTCTGTAGATTTTATGTTCAGGCACCATTACATCTTTAATTATTTGGATATAATATATGTATCCGTCCCTTACGGGTGTACGCAAACACCAAGTCCATCCTAACCTTCTTCCTAGATGTGGCCAGACTGAAATTAATATAAATTGTCTTATTACGAACAGGCCTATTACACACATTTTACAGTCTGTTAGCGATTATAGGATAAGGAGTGAGGTGCTTCGTCGTGGATCCCTACAAGGAAAGTTCAGCATTAGTAATTTATCATGGAAAGCAAACTCATAGAAGTGACGGGCCCCGTTCACTGCCAAAGCACTTACGTAGACGTCTTAGATAAGATCCACTTTACTCTGATTTGTGAGACAGCATAACCGTCCAAATATGTTTTCATCAGCGTTATTTATTCGAGCGAGTTACTTTTATAGGACGCTTACAGGCACAAAGTGCGATTTCTTACAAAAAACCTTTGAAAAATACTGCCATATGTTACTCTCGGTTTTTTCCTTGCATCTGTCGCATTTCGTTCAGATATAGCAGATTTAGTAGCTGGAATGTAACCTACATTACCCTTGATATGTGTGTCAGATATTTGCGTGGACGGGAAAGGTAGGGATTGAAAAAGAAAGGGATATCACCCGTTTTATTAAACAGGGTTTTGCTCGGTTTTCGGTAATTAATATAAGGAGTGTTTGCTCAGGATATTTGTTCTACGCTGTATACATAAAATGACATGTTTCATTATGTAAATACATTAAGAAACACGTTTGTTTGTGTAAACGTTGTTTTTTTTATACGGACAGCTTATCAAAATAGTGCTAAAACTGTTGTTTTTAAGAGATGCTATTAAAAGTACCTCGTATTTTTACTCGCTATGCTGAAGAAACCTTATACTTTTCCGGGATAAAAATAGGACCTAAGTGAATTGAAAAGGTATTCATTCAAATCTCATCAACAACGAAGCTCAAAATTGCATGAGATTCTATTCGGAGTATTCGTATTGTCGTCTGCGTGTTCTCCATCAGCAAGCAAATATTGAAGCTATCGAATTTTGTCAGAAGATAGTTGGATGAAGAAATCAATTGAAATCGTTGAAATAAATCAATTCTGAGCAGGAGCAAAGTTCGCGCGCTCCGTTGTAAATCCGCCGGTGAACGAGCATTAATCGTCCGTAGAGAACAACTAGTTTCTCTAATTATTTCCTCGCCTTCGACCCTCCGGTTTTGTCTCCCCAATTGCAGCATTCAAGTAATGACACCATTAATCTTGAACTTCAATTGGACCTCTGGATTCTGGAGAGAAATCTTGGCGTAGAAATAGTTTTTAAGCGATTGCGACTTTAGAACGTTTCTTATTTAGTCTTGTAAATTGTAACTTATGGCTTTAACACATCAGCAATCACTTACGAATTTCCTTTAACAAATATCACACTATAATATAAGAAATGGGAAAAGTTAGTGCTTAAATTGAAATATATATTTTTTACTAAGTACTTAACGCATTTTATGTACTCAATCAGTAAGCTAAATGAATTTGAATGGACTTATGCTCCCAAGAAAATTTAAGGTTCCCGTAGAAAAACGAGTATAACGTCTGGGCATAGCTAGTCAACTGGTACTTTTTGGACCATTGGGACCTGTAAAAATCGAAAGCAATTAACTAAGATACGATTCGTCAAAGAAAACAGTTTTGATAATGAAATTCCGTAAAATATCGCCTGATTCGATCAACTAGACAGCATTTTTTTATTGGTTACGGATCCGTGATAGGAATCGTGGATCAATATCCTGATGGTAAGCAACGGTGTGACCGAGGATGGAGCGAGATGGAATAGTAGGTACCTACATATGCATAAAAATGTTAAACCAAATCGAAGCATACGTATTTTCGAAATTTCTACGAGGAAATGGTAATCCTATTTGTTTTGTCGTAAAAATCGAGGAAATTAGTTCGTATAAGTAACATACGAAATAGAAGTGAAAATACACCAGATATGTGTTTAAAACAGTTCTGAAGATGAACTTCCTCAGAGTAACGCCTGATTAAATCAAATTATATGCATTTTTTTACCGGACAAGTGCCTTTATTAACTAAACAAAATACAAGCTAATACTAACACTACAAATACAGTTAGACTGCCCATAGACCGTTAAAGGCTTAAAGGTCTAAAGACAATCCAAATGCTCAAGCCCACTATATGCTTATTAATACAACATTTTTTATTATGTTGTTTATTTAAACACCATTTGATGAGGTTTAATCTAACAATATGCATTTGTTAGGTCTGCAGTAAAACTTCTTGAGAGTAACGATGTCAAATGCAGAATGGGTCTCTTTGATCGTAGAATCAAAGAGACCGCTGCGCTGTGCTTAATTGAAAACTGGTAGAGTCCAGACTACCGGAGTAGACCAGCGTTTCTCCTTAGAAGTTTATTAGTTATGATATTTACGAAAATTTTGCTGATTTATGGGATAAAAGCTTAAAATCAAAATAAGGTAAACAATATAAATAAAACAATCATTTGAAAATAACTTATTACGCAGTGTCTAATTTAGCTTGCAACAAGTATTTCTAGTTTGTACAGATTAAGTTAATAGTTTTAATACCTTTGGTTCAGATATTTTTGAGAGCTGACCCGATGGGTTATGGGAATACCGCTAGCATTTGGCAAGTTTTTTTAATGTTTAAAATCCGACAGCGATATATTTGTCGGATCGTATTTCGTATATGACACACTCACTCGTAAGTATACCTCATTTTCATTTTAAAAGACCTATTTTATTATATTAAAAAGAATCAAATTATTGTTTCACTTGAAACTCTCAAGGGAAACATTAATTTTAATTTTTAAAATGAAAATGAGATATATTTACGAGTGAGTGTGTCATATGCAAAGTGTCTGCGGCTGTGCTGTCATATTTTCTTGAAATCTCCATGCGTCTACGCAATACAAATTGTATTTGTCAACGGGTCCAGTAGACAAATATGCATTATTTCAAGAGCCCGCAGGTTCAGTCCAAGTAGGTTCAGTTGACGTATACGTAGTAGCTAAGTAGTAGCTTTACACGTCGTTATCTAGTATTTATGATGACGTCACCTCAGTAAACTTAATTAAACCAACACTAACCTACCGACGCCTTATAAAAAAACCGGTGTGGCGTTTAAGCTGGAGGTGAACATACAAGCAAACATACACAAACACACTCCTACTCTCTCTTTGGTTTTGCGTAGTGGGTAAAAATATCAAGATATCAAGATTCGAAATCACTCGCTAAGAGCGTATCGAGAAACGCATATGATAGGGTTCCTTTATAATAGATAGTATTTTTCTAAAGTACTTTTTAGAATGAGGCTTGTCGAAATAGCGCTTCGAACGAAGCACTGTGGACTTAGCCAAATTTCAGAGATGTATCATCCCGACATATCATATACTTTTTATGGTTTAACCAAAGATACAACTACTTGGAATACACTATTTGCTTAGATGATTTTACTAAAAGATCAAATAGCTTTGAGCTAGAATGTCTTGAATCTACAGTGTTATCACTAAATGTTCAAAATAATTTTAAATGAAGGTTTTTAATTGGTTGGCCAGTGATATGATTGAAAATGTGACTTTTGTTTGTTGTTTCGTTCTAAAGTCAGTCATTTCGCATGATATTTTCGTGCGAAATATCATACGAGCGATTCAAAAATCGAATGCTTTGTCTAATAGTTTAGAAATCACCCCTAAAATACAAAAATTATGTATTTAAATTCTTTTAAATTTGAGATCTGTACCAAAACTGTAATCATGCAAAGTTTTATGCACTTAACTTAATTACTAAATAAGTAAGAAGGTTCTAAAAAATTAGGATGAATAGAACATATTTATAAGGGTTTATTGTAGTCCTGCGAAACACTAAAAATAGAGCCACATTCCCAGCGCAAAGTGATGTTATCATTTGGTCTTGGAGACGGCTCCCGTTCCTGTTGACACAGAGGGCATGTATCATCGCGTATGTGTCGATTCAAACGCACTCTTAAAGGTGCGTGTATTTACGCTTCTTTAGAAATAGGTGGTGCGACGCATTCGCGCCTTTCGAAGGGAAAAAAAGCCTATTTTTTCACACATTTTTTCATTTCTTTCCCTTTTACTCAAACGGTTGTAGTGATGCTATAGGAAACACCATCTGAAGTTTGCTTGATACTGTGTTTCGGTATTACGCGAAATATTGGTTGCTTATTTTCAGTGCGTTTTAATAAATTTTGCATGAATACACATACTTATAATTGAATGAAATATTAGATATTTTCAAGAGTAAGTTTTTTCTTGAAATCCGTTTTGTTGTTAATGTTTTTGAATTTACTAGACTTTCGTGTTTATGAACCTAATAACAGTGTGTTCCGGCAGCATCCCTTGAGAGCCAGTTCCCATTCCAGGCTAGGCGTGTTTACCATCTTCGACTACACAGTCACTTAGCCTGTCAACCATAAAAAAGTAACTTGGTCTTGAAATTAATTTTGTTGTTGAAACTTCTGAATTTTCACTTTTTAATTGTTAACATTTAGTTTGAGTTAAATTCAAACTGAATTTTATGCTCGTTAATTAACGCAAGAACTTTTACTTTTAGGTATATTTACACGCTAAAATATCTGTTTAGGATCATACCTAAAAAAATACCTACTAGAAAACTTCTTTTTGCCTAAAATATTACCTTCTTATTAATAAAAGTGGACAGGCCATAGAAAAAATGGAATAGTTACTCCGTTTGTTGTCTTTTCCGAGCGAGGTCCAAACTTTAAAGTGGTAGTAGTAGTACTACAACATAGATCTCAAATATCTATTTCATCAAAAGACTTCACCCACTTTTAAAAGCGAGCTCTATCTAAAAATATGATCTGAAAATATTTCCGTGACCGAAAGTTCAGCGAACATTCAACATTCAAGTGGCCACGTATCACCGAAATACCTAGTTTATTTACACAGCCAGCCTCAAAACTCTACCTTGCATGCACGAAAGCGATTCATAAGGCTTGCTTCGTTTGGCTCAACTCGTCTGCAATCTTGTATCTCCGGAGTTTAAGTGTTTGACCTCCCTTTGCCCAAATGAAGCTCACGAACATGTCTGCCAATATATTACACGATTTTATATGTGCCTTATTTCCTGCCCCCCACAGTGGATATTTCATCGCCCTAATGCCCCGTGTAATCTTGTCGGTTTGCGCCTTTTGTATTTCTTTTCCGTTTTTTGCCTTACTACCAGGAGAATTTACCAGCTCCAATCCAAGTCTGTATTACTGGCCGGGAGAGCCGAGTGAAAGCCGAATATGTACGCGGTTTAGTAATTTTTCGTGGCATGTTTTTGTGGGAGACGTTGGTTTTCCTTGAATAGGTCTTGATGGGCTACATTAAGAATATTATGTGCCGTCGTTTTCATAGTAAGGTAGAATGTCATCTATCTAGCTATATTAATTGTTTAGGGACAGTGTGTATTACTAAATATTACACATAACATAATGACAAATCAATTGTCTCGCGTTCTACTTGTCTGTTTATGAAATAAGTGATATTTTAAAATTTGTAAAAATAATATAATTTGCATTATGCGGGCACATAATATTTTATTTTGGCAAAAAAATAGAGATTTTACATAAAAATAATAATCAGGTATGAACGCTTATAAGATTGGTAAGTACCATCAGGGTATGTACCTTGGTAGCACACAATCATTTTAGACACAAATAACAGAGCTCCTGTATTTCGAATCAGATTCGAGTCGGATACGGATGTAATAGTACAGTTACAATAACAGCTAGGTATCCGTACAATCACGGGTCGTGTTTGCTCAAGGGCCGGAGAATTTATTTGCGAAACTCTCGAGGACTCAGGTTACACGGCACCATTGGCCTAATTCCCAAACTGAATAAGGCCTGATTGCGTATTTGATGAACATTTTGGCGAGTTCTCATTTTAATTGCTGACTTTTACATGTTGAGCTACTTGCTTTAAATTATAATATAAACAAACAGTACCTACCTCTTGTGGATTTTTATTTAAATTAGCATTTTTTACATCATTTAAGTGCCATAGCCGGTAAAAGATATATCAAAATTTACTAAATCATGAGCTACATAATTTATTAGAACTATACCTACCTACTACTATTAAATTGTTTAACTAGCAGGTTTCATTGTGTATAATATTCATTCTTACACAAGTGTACAAGTTTTATTGTTTACATTGTTGTATACAAATAAATAAATTGCAATATGCACATAATTCTTATACAAGCGAAGGTATAAGCTTAATTGTATACACCATTCTTACACAAGTATAAAAGTTACATAATTTACGTCATTTTTACATAATTACCCAAGTTTCATTGTGTTACGTAATTCTTACATTTGTACACAATTCATTCTGTAGATCATTCTTACACAAGTGTACAAGTTTCATCATGTACATCATTCTTACATAAGTATACAAGTTTCATTGTGTACATAATTCTTACACAATTACCCAAATTTCATTGTGTACGTAATTCTTAAACAAGTGCTCAAGTTTATTTGTGTAAATCAATTATTTCAGTCCTGCATATCCAAAGATTACCTGAAAAAAATGCTCTAAGCGAGAATAATGCTCTAAGGCCATTCATTATACTGAGGAATATTTTATTGACGTTAGGTTACATTTAAAGTATTCGCTGAGTAAATCGACACTTGATTATTGTATAAATTGTACTGTGATCTTTTTTACGGATAAAACCTTTTTGAGTAATTGAGAGAAAACTGCAAATTAAAAGGAAAAATACTATATACTCTTTAATGGCTCTCTTTTTCATCAAATTAAAATTAAGATGTAAAAGAGAGCCTACCAAAAAGTATATTTACAAGGAATGTTAGTACAACAGAATATATAATCCACTACTGTTTTTTTCAATTACAGCATAAATAGTAGACATTATGTTGTGATGAAATACTCATCCACAGAGCTTCATTTAATCGTTTTGGTAACGTAATTCCGAAACCTATTAAATGCGTGCTCTTGATAGCTTATTCTTTCGAAATTTAATAGTACAATAATAGGTTGAAAATTAAAGCAACAGAATTAGATCTACCATAAAATTATAATTCCAAGCAAATGCAATCACATCAGCCATTCGACAGTCTGAAACTGATACTGAACTCAATAAGCGGGAATTTTCAATTAAAACCAGTCGATTGAAAGCCTTTTTGATAGCTCAGTAGCAAGATGCGGTGGCATCCGTAGCAAGATATGCAATTAAAAATAATGTCAAAGCCGTTAAATTCGATTCTAAAACTGTTTGTAATCAAACTTGGAGTCATTAGTGATTGATCCAATTTGGAGTCCGATTTGTTTGAACTCTACGTTCTGTCAGCTAATGGGAAAAGCTTTCCCAAAATATACGAGAAATCACACTATCACTCTTCACACTAATCACACTATCGTTTTAAAATGTCAGCTCGTTACCACGGCCATTGCTGTAACATGGTTGAAATGTCGAGCGTAAGGTAGGTACCTGTTTTTACCTTATACATGGGCCAAGGCGATGTGTGAAGGTATGTATGTATGTTTGTTCCCTATGGACTTCAAAACGGCTGGACTGGTTTTACAACGGGACTTTCACTGGCAGGAAGCTGATGATATAAAAAGTAATCCACGTGTGGGGCATAGCTAGTGCCTTATATAGAATAATGCACACTAAGACAGACTATTACTCTTCACACTAATCACACTATCACTCTTCACACTGATCACATTATTACTCTTCACACTTACAACACTAATATTATAAACTATAGTTATGCCCTGCGGTTCAGCCGCGTGGACATTATCCATGCATATCCATGTCCATCTTATGGGTGGATGTCCTACGCTGCACTTACCGGTCCGTAGTCTTCATTCCATAACCATTCGGCCCCATCGGCCATCTGTTCTGCGTGCTATGTGCCCTGCCCACTGCCACTTCAGCTTGCTAATCCGGTGGGCTATGTCGGTGACTTTCGTTCGTCTACGTACTTAAATAATACTGTATGTCTATTAAGTTTTACTATTTTAAACCAGTTCTTCTAGGTTCTTCTATTTATCTACATACTACACTAATGCTACTCTAAATACTTGCTTAATGACACTATTCCATAACGTATACATAAACTAACTACTACCATAGATAAATATATACTAGCTACTACTCACTATACTTATACTTATCATAATTATAACCTATTTTTTATTCCAGTGAATACGTTAATATTGGAATAGTACCTGTTTCAGTAGCTCCTTTTGAGATTTCCAAAACGACCATGGGGCTATGGTGGACCGGAAGTCCCTTCAGAAGCTTCAAAGTCAACGAACGGTACCTGTACTTCCTGCCACCGCTTGAGCTGAGCCTTACATCACCGGAAGCAGCTTTAGATGTTAGGTATAAAGTCCTTATAACTAACGGCCAGATATTATTTTGTTTAGTAAAATAAATTTCGATGAATATGATTCATTATATTGTTTTTTACATTCATAGGAAAGCCAATTAAATTTTATAAAACAGTGGCTTATAGACACGCGTCTGCCATCTGATGGTAAGCGTTAATAGCCGTCTATGAATATCTTTTTTAAATTAAATAATATGCAAGCCTATTTATTCACTTGACCGCCACCTCGCCTAATGTTAAGCGAAAATTCGGTTGATGGAGCACGCCTGCCTAGAAGAAACCGATAAACTCGCGATTTGTTGAACACCCAGATTGTAACTATCGGGGAAAAAGAACGGAACGTACCGCGAATGTAACTATAATACGTGATAAGTCCCGATAAACATTTAAAACATGTGTTCAAAAGTTCAAAGTTTAAATATTACTGTCTTACATATCTTTATCATAAAAATACTAAAACTGCAAGAAATCTTTTCAATTAAGTATCAATTTAAAGGTTCAAGCCTAATAATCAACGTGACATAAGAATTGTAACAAAGGACTCAAGTGCTAGCGTGTAAATGTAAAATAAGTGCATAAATTCGAAATAACCGTCTGCCTGTCTATTATAACTGTCTGATATTTGACTGCCTCGAGCAAAAATACACCCTACTGCTACGAGTTAAGAACTACGCGCCTCTCTGAAATTAAACTACTCGCCGGGAAAGTGATAAGTACTAAAATATATATTATTCTCATAGAATTTAGCCACAATGAACAATGAACGGGTTAAGGTAGCGCATTCCAGAGACTAGCAGTTCGCACAATAAAAGTGGAATCAAAGCGTTTCGTACGGGTTTTTGGAATATCAACCATGAAGCGGTGTCACATTATACTTAGTGCCCGCTTATTTATGCATAATTATAATAAAAACCGGCCAAGTGCGAGTCGGTCTCGCACACTGAGGGTTTCGTTCTACCACAAATACAATAAACCGACTTCAACATTAAGCAAATATGGCATTTCGATTCGTTGAATGAAAAATGAGGTCATCAAAATAACCCTATTACCAGTTATACAATACAATACAAAACTCTTTATTAAAATACCACAAAACAAGGATAACATAAAAATTACAACAAAAATATTATCTAGGCTTTTAACAGGCGGCCTTATCGCTTAAAGCGATCTCTTCCAGGCAACCGTGCACGGAAAGGAATTATATTTAATAATGTGTGGCCTTAACTAAAAATAAAAAATAGAAAGTAAATACCTATGCAAATAACAACAAACAATCAATAGACTACAAATAAATATTACATACTAATACATACATATACATAGACTACATAATATAAACAACATACTACATACCTACCTACATAATTAATAAACTACATCAAAAATATTTAACATACCTACTGTTATCAAAGATACATACACATGTTGATACATTATATTTGTCACAGAAATTAGAGTATAGATAGATAGCAGCTATAGTGCGAGATAGTGCACTTTTACGCGGAGTTTGAAAACGTCGAGGGAGGGGGCACGCTTGATTTCAAGCGGCAAGTCATTCCAGAGTCATAACTTAGTAATGACCAGAAATTTGTCACTGACTCGCACTTGGCCATTATTTGTTATTCGTTGTTATACTTTAGAGTGTTTTCTATAATCATGCCAAGGTTGACGCTTGTACCTACGTATTACCGTTTTTACATTAGAGCTAATACAAAAATACGTTTGTTGTATGTTGTACCACCCTTTCGTTTTATTTTTTTAACTTTTTATGATTTTTTCGTTAATCCGCCATAACATTAGTACATATTCTGTGAAAATTTCAACTGGCTATCTATTACGGTTCGAAAGATACAGCCGTTTAAAGGTAGGACAAACAGATAAACGGACAGACAGACAATGTAGGTTTAGTAATAGTGTCCGGTTTTTACCCTTTGGCTACGGAACCCTAAAAACGATATATTCATCATGCTTTCATCTTTCTATCAAAATGCGCTTTCGAAATGTTATCGTGCAAAACAATATCCAAATACACCGTGATATAGAACCTCAGCGCATCTGCATTACGGCGGGATTTGTTCAACTTGTGTAGGTATTTTGTAAATCCTCGCAACTCTGTAGCGGTATATCCTAAACTTTACCCAAAACCGCTTTGCAATATTAATGTACGGTACGTGGTAATCATACTGATGTTGAAACTGAACTAAACAACTAACATTATAATAACTGTCTTGCTCCTTATCTAGCTTTCTAACGATCTTATTGATAAACGATTTAGTAGCTCCCCGTCAAGTTATCGGGATTGAATTTAGTGACACCCTTTGTGTAAAACAGTTTTTTAATATAACAACAAAATATGAGTACCTAGGTTTTATTTTATTACACATTAAAATTAAACACTTTTTTCACGGATTTCATTGCGTGTATTTTTTTATTGTTTCCTCCTGTCTGAGAGGGTTGTAGCGTAGCACTTATTGTGCTTTTATGTGTATTCGGGTAATTTTTGCATACACGGTCATCTGACCCCAAAATAAGCAAAGCTTATCATATGGCTGCCAGAGACTGATATACAATTATACATACATTTATATATTTTTAAATACACACTTAAATATATAAAAACACCCAAATATAGAACAAACACAAATTCTCATCACATGCAATGAATGTTTGCCCTAGGTGGGAATCGAACTCACGCCCCAAGCGTAGAAAGCATGTTCACTACCAACTGTCAAGTTTTTTTTTTTTCGATGTCTACTAACAAGTCATATTCACACTCGAAGTCAAACAAAGTAAGTCACAGTTAAGTCGAAGTCATGCCCTGGCAAAGGTAGAGACTTTACATGAGTCTTATGTGGATGGAGCTTTAGAAACAACACGAAAATAGATGTTTCACTGTTACATTATTTTAATTCCTGAAATTCCGAATGAAGTGCTTTTTATGAAAGAAGTTCCCCAGATGCGGCGCCATCATCACGTATCAATCACTATCAGTATCATTTCTCAAACAAACATAACACTTTAGGCATCTTACACGACTTTTTAACGATGGCAAATTAATAATTTTCTCACAGCGTCCAAACACAGTAACAAAAACTTGACGAACTTAAATAGACAGGCGAGTTGAAAGTAAAACGTGGACTTATTCGCGTTAAAAAAAACAACATGGAAATTTAGATCCTCTGTTTGGCGTGGGGCTTTTTTCATGAAAAGCACTCTACTTTGGAGTTTCGGTGGTCACAGAAAAACTAGATGACGTTATTATGTCTTTATGACATTATTTACAAGAAATAAGGTACCGCCTATGATTTAGATTTTTAGTTCTGCGCCAGGCTTGAGATTTTATTAGTTCCCGACATTGACATTTTGACCAAGTAACGGACCCATCTTCACTTGAGCCTCGTATCAAATAAAATAATTTAGTACAACAAAGTTCTGAGCACTAGGTACATGACGTATGTACATACTGCCTGTAGAATTTGCTACACAGAACTTTGAGTTACAATGTCCTCTGATAGCATCCTCTTGTCTCAAACATCAATGGTTTTATGTCTCTCCCGCATTGCTTTGCTGCTTTTGACTATTCATGCAATCCGCGTCTGCTATAAACTGTATCACACAACAAACGTAGCACTTAAAGCCATGTACAGATCTAAAGAACAAACACGAACGAACATACTACCCCACGAATTGTTGTGCACGTTTCAGTGAAAGCGAACGAACGGGAACGAAAGATTCGCTTCTACGCACGAGTGCTCGCTGAATGTCTGTACTCTCAGATCAAACAAACAAAGGAGATAAGACCTTAGTAAGTACTATTGTCGTTCGTGTCCAATATTTCAACCACTTCTTTCTTTTATTATTTTATACCACTAAACAGTTTACCGCAAAAGCTATGACTACGGCACATTTACACATTTTTCACTTTGCATCGTCACCAATGAACGAACTATTAGTCCACCATGCACAAAAAAGGGCGGCAAGGTCGTCTACAGGGTGAGTTTGACTAAAGGCGTCGAGCCTGATTTAGGCCTGATGCGATCGTACGCGCCACTCTACCTTTCAACATCTCCCTTGTTTGTCTGATCTAATACGGTATTCGGTAAGGGAGAGGGTATTGGCTGTGTAGAGATAACAGCGATGGCGAACGAGTGTGCGGAGTCTAGCGGTGCATTCGCCTACGTTCGTTTGCTAGGTGCCTAGGTATACATATAGATACACGGCTTTACGCTTTCGGACATTGAACGTGTTGTATTTTTGGCAACAGCTTTTGATTTGTCCTACCTCTGCGCGAGTCCATTGAGATGCCTCACAGAGTTTTTAAATACCAGGTGTGCAAAATATTGATTGAATATTTTTTTTAAAACGTACGCTTTTAATTCAATGTATAGTATAGAATAATTAAAATAATGTCATACATTAAAAGAAAACCTAACATACCTAAAGACGGGCTACAATTTATGACAAGAAAATATAAGTTGAAACTGGTGTGTCGAGACCAGCAACTTTAGGAAACGTTATGAAACTTATAGTTTACGATTGCAGCAATGTTGCAGCTGCGTTTAATCCGGATACTACTAATTTGTTTTGGATAAAGTTGCTTTTAAATGTTTATCGGGACTTATCGCGTATAATTTTATTTTGGTTAAAAGGTGCCTTTAGCTTTTACTGATACAGTCAGTGTTGTGTCGTAGTGACAACCCTGCAATTTATTAAAATCAAGTGGGGGTATAAAAACAAAACACCCGCTCTTCTCGCCGGACTCACTCGCAGTTTTCAGTCAGCTCGTGACCACGCCCATTGTAACATAGTGGAAACGTTCAGCGAAAGGTGACTATTTTTACCTAAATAAAATAATGCGCGATAATAGTCCCGATAAAATTTAAAACATAGTATGTTCAAATAGCGAACGTTTAAAAGTTACTAAAGTTTGTTTAAGGTTAGAAATTAAGTACATTTGTATCTTTTTCGTTACATTACCTACTTTTAGAAAATCGTTTTAAACCGTTTCGTGATATTTCCTGAATCAAATTTTCACTTCCGAGCTCAATGACATTACTCATGTTTCACTTTATTCTATACCAAAACCATATCACGTCCGTGCGTTATTAAATTCTGATATCAATATCACTACATGCATTGCACTATCTAGGACTCTAGATATTTCTCGAATTCCTGGCTGCTCCGACCTCGCAGCGAGACATGGCACTTGGCTCGCTTACTTATTAAATTACAACTTAATTTTGCTAATGCTCCACGACTAACTTTAGCTTAGACTGCATTAAATTTGATAGAGTGTAACGCTATTAGGCGACAGGTTAGAAAATGCAATTCAAGAGGTGGAAGGTAATGAATCCCACTAATTTATCTTGACTTTTTGTTACAGCAACCACGTCCCTATCTACCTACTGAACTTCATCTGATTTAATATTATGCTTTGAATGTGTACCGTGTATCAACTATTTTTTGCCTACCTACCATGTAAGTACCAGAGCAAATAAATACTTAGACCGAGAATAAATATGTTTTTTGTGGAGAATGCGTTCCTAGTGTTCCTAAATACCTACTTAGAATTCACCAAAACAACAATTGTAAAAAATTACGGATTTTATACCTATAAATTACTTTTTACCATGTCCGTAGCTAGTATCTTTCACAACACTTTGGAACAAGTGGAATGCGTGGTTAGGTTTTGCGAACAAAAAATAACCTTTAAATAAATGATATGTATTTATTGAATGACCGATGACACTACACTAGATGGACCGACGACATTGTGAGAGTCACAGGCATCCAGTGGATGCAAAAGGTAGGCTGTCGTTCAGTGTGGAGGTTTAAGGGGGAGGCCTATGCTCAGCAGTGGACGTCTTCTGGCTGATGATGATGATGATGATTTATTGCATTATTTCTTGTTTACTAATTGTAAAGTAAATTAAACATGTGGCTGTTCTAAACACAAAACATCAAAAATTAAGCGAGTGTTCGAAATAAAACAGTAAACGTGTGAATAATAACGTTCATTAACTTCGCCCCTCATTAGTGTCCCAATTCCGCCCGAGTTCAGGAAAAATCATGACAAAAAAGAAAAGGATCATGACCCTAGCCGGATTTTGGGACAATGCCTTATTTACTTACAGACCTTTGAGATGAACGGTCGTATAGATTGGACTCTAGTTATTTATTTTCCTCCAAATAGCGCAGGTAGGCACGGCACGGCTATATTGACAACGTAATTCTTTCCAAAGGCTTTATGGCGCCATTGCTTTTATCCTGTTCCGTATTTTTTGAAAACGTAAATAAATATTTTAAATGTTAATCGGGACTTATCACGTATTATTTAATTTAGGGAAAAAAATATGTACCTTTCGTGATAAGTCCCGATTAACATTTAAAATATGTGTTCAAATAGCGAAAGTTTAAAAATTACTACGTAAATAAATGTTCAGAATCATCTTGTATAATATTATACCACAATTATAGAGTATTATTATAATATGAATTATTAATATGTATATTATATAACTGCCATTTGAAGACATTATACATATTATCCCACATTCTCAATACTACAAACATACCTTTCGTAGAACTCCGTTGAAAATTTTTTATTAACTTTTTTTATTTGCTACGAAATTAAAAATATCTCTTTTGGTAAAATATTCTGAAAATCTATGCGACGCTTCATTCCAATCAGTGCTGAAAATAATAGAATAGAGATAGCTGTACGTTTTATTTGATTCCTATAACTTATACTAGGTTGATATTTGTTTTGATGGAGTTTTCCAACAAAAATTCAATACTTTTTAGTTTCTATCGTCAAATATTTAATTGTGAACTATATTTATCGAAAATTGGGATTTATGATCAATAAATTTTCGTCTCAGTAAGGATAATTATTAATAATCAAGAACAGCCTTTACTAGGTACTTATTTGATAAGTAGACGACCTTTTACGAACCATCTTTGCGACATAGTCAGTCCCTTAAAAGCCTCGTATCCTTGAATTCCCTGATTTACTGCCCAGTTATGTTTACATACCCACTTAAAAAGCCCGAAGGTGCGTTAATACAGGGGAAGGTAAACATTCGGCTCCGAGATGGAGACTTGAGACAACCCTCGCAAGGATCCGCTAGGAAGTGACCTAAATCCTTTACCGTCAACATTATTCGCCTAACATCCACTTACATTTACGTAAATGGGTTCGTCTAAATTAAACGCACTTAATTTAAAAGGAGAGTTTTAGGTGATGACATTATTATGTCTAATTTTTCGACGACGGCTTTTATAACGAAGGCATTATTCTAAAAGGCAGTAAGATATTGTCAGTACGATTTTCGACGACGAAAAAGTAATTTTAATGCATTTGCATTTGTATACCTATTTAATAATAGGTTCGTGGTAATCCATATTTTTTTGAGTATCTTCAATCTACGAGTGAATCGGCTTCTAGGCAAGCGTGCTCCATCGTAGACCACAAAAACTTCTTCAATGCATGTAAGAGTAAGTCCTAACGTTTTTATCATTCTGTAATTCCAAAGAGGTACAATTTGCTTATATACGATTCGATTTGTTCACATAGAAGGCCGGTGATCAGATATTGGAATCCAGAGCAATCGTATCTGAGTGCCAGAGGAGACGCTCTATAATTTCATCTGCGAACTACTAGTTAACATAACACCCATTCCGGGTGGCCGGTTTGCGTTCAATTGCTCAACCATAATTGCCGCAGCTCTGTTAATTAGCCGGTTGTGCCAATGGCCTGTGTTTAACTAACCGTAACCCAATTATAATTCGTACCTCTCCTAAATACTCTAACCACGAGTGTGTTGGAAGCTAAGCAAGTGCTTTAGACTCTTGGCAGAGATGCCAAAGAGTGTCATAGCCTAACGGGCAGGTATTGATTTCTTAAATAAATAGCAGACTCAGTGAAATATATAATTATATGTTATACATAGGCGTTTAAAATGAAAGGATTTCTCTCTCTTTCGCAAAGAGTGTCAATTATAAAATTTTCAAGTGACGTCATTTGTATGTATGGTGAGCGCTCTATCTAGCAAGACAAGACGTTTAAATACTTAATTGTCTTCCTTATTTTGAACACATTTTAATATTGTTTTTATGATCGACTCTATTTATGGTCAGCTTTTTATAAGACAATAAAAAATATCGATCCGGTAGCCCGGCAGAAAGGGGAGGCCTGTGTTCAGCAGTGAGCGTCTTCTGGCTGATGAAGATGATGAGTCCAGTAGCTCATTCATTCCTTGCTTAGTTCGCTATTACCTACGTAAACTCTACCTGTGTACTTTCAAGGCAAAAGTGAATAGGCGGTAAGCATCTCATGCGCAAGCGCAAGCTTTATCTGTTAATTTATTATCACTTCCCATCAGGTGAGTTGTAGTTCGTGGGCTTTTTCAAACATAAAATAGTTGCAACTATGCACTAAGCCTGATTTAGCAACACTGGGAAGTACTCGTTAAATAAAGCGAGTTAAAATCGCTTGCTTTCTTGACGCGGTAAAAAGAAGGTAAAGTTTTCACATTATTTCTGTGAGGGAGTGCTGGAGTGAGGCAAGAAGTGTGGAAGTTTGTGGGGGATGTTTAAATTGTCGCTTCGGTACACGAAACTGTTGGTAGCGCGTGGTGCCATCTGTGACCCGCACGGTGAGTAATGTCCGAATGAAAGGGGCTGTTCTAGTATGTATTAGCGCAACGTATAGAATATAAAGTTGCACGTTTACCGAAGCGGGAAGTTTCTCGTTTAGGAAGATACCTGTAGATTTGGCTATACGAAGGTACCTATCTAAAGTATGAACTTTCAAGTCTGTGTTTAAGGACTCGCCAAAAGTACCATTTACCGACGAGCTTGTATGAAAACACTCATGAAAGTACCTGGATGAAGCGAAAGATGTGTTTCAGGATCGTAGCAAGTGGAGAGATGTGGTCACTGGCTACCCCAATAGGAAAGATGCGTTACTAAATGTACCTATCTATGCTTTTTTTCCTTCTTCATTATGTAAGTACGTAGAGGTACATTATGTACGCACACGTAACTTAATATACCAGAATATTTTTTTACAATAATAACATTATTTTTAAAGAATTATCTACACGTCTGGTCGAAGCTTCTCATGACCAAAATGCTGTCCGGTATCTTGCTCAACGCAGTTAAACGCGGCAATGCAGCTAGCATTTTGGGTTCACGGCCTGTTGGCAGTGGTTTATTAGATTAGTTTAGTTTATTTTTATATTTTAGTGCCAGTTTGTTCATATATATGATTTTAAGTCGTTTTACGCATTAATTCGTTTTTCCGTGTGTATAATATTATTATTGTTATCTTGCCAATAAATTCGTATATACGTACCAGTCTAAACAGAAAAAAAACATACATACATTACATTATAATATATGTGTGTTTTAATACCAGTTACTCGGACTTACTAATTTCAGAAACTGTGATCATTTCATGACCACCTCGACAGGCTTGGCTTAGTATAGTTTTTAAGCAGCTTCAACAGAAGGTATAAATAATTTTGTTCGAGAGCTTACTCATTTTAAAGTCAGTTTTTTGTATTGATAATATAATAATTCTGTAGGATATTTTCTATTGAGTGTAGAAAGTAAATATAATAATGTACATATACATGTACATTATTATTGTTTCTTATGTACATTTTAATATTTTTATAATAGCACTAAAATAATACGAATATCAAATACACAATAATTTGAATCTTTAATCGAATAAGAGCAACTGTCCGGAACAACATGATTACTAACTAGTTCAGAGCCGATAGCCGTGAAGGCTCTCGAAACTGCATCCAACCAAGTTGGCGACCAAATCTGGAGTGCAGCGAGTCAAGTTGCGACCGAATGGGAGAGTCCGAGTCAACTGGCGGATGTTGAATTTGAACAAAGTTAGTTTGTTGCGGATTCCCGACATGGCCGGCCACTCAATCGCCTTGCCTGCCGATTGTACGCCAACTCCCAACTAAAACCAATTCAAATATTGACGAGTTTCACGATTTCACAGTTTAGCTCCCCGTAACCACTTCGGCTCGAGATAATAATTTAATTAATTTTCTTAGTCAATGGAGAGCTCGAGTTTGAAAGTTTGAAAAGTTTCAAAGATTATATAGGTACTGACGTGAATAGGAAACGATGAAAGGTTAAGAGCAGATAAGACCTTTTGTTCTACATAATTATGCAGTATGCATTATCGCCAGATATTTTCCAAATCACCATAATTATATTAATATTATAAATGCAAAGGTGTGTTTTTGTTGGTTTTTGTTCCTCTTTCACGTGGCTACAGAGCAATGGATCGATGTGATTTTATTTATAAAAATAGTTGGGGGACCGGAGAGTGTCTTTTGTCCCAGTAAAATGTACGGTTCTTAACTAAATTTCCAGGCAGGTGAAACCGTGGAGTAGAGCTTGTAGCAATTTGAAATAATAACCATGATAATACCACATAAAAAGTTTAATTTTTGCTTTTCTGTGAATAATACAGTCTCACTATTTACTTACATCAATGGTATTTTTTTTGTTGACGTTTACCCTTTTTTTTACGTACTTATTATGACTCATATAATATAGAACTTTTTTTGGATGCCTTATATTTAGTTAATTTAAATTATAGTCAGTAATTAATATTTTCACACAATAGTTAACATGTCCGTATACCATTTCTAGGAAGAAACTATAAACTATAATGCCGCCAGCATGTTGGGTACGCTGCCAACTGGTAGTGGGCTTGAGCATTTGGATTGTCTTTAGACCTTCAACGGTCTATGGGCAGTCTAAATGTATTTTTAGTGTTAGTTTTAGCTTGTGTTATGTTTAGTTAATAAAGGCACTTGAACAGAAAAAACAAAAACAAAAAAAAATACAAAAAAAAAAACTATAAATCTGTTTGACTGCTATGTAATATATAAATTACCTAGTTTCAAACCAATAAGTCATATTATCTAGTTTCACATACCAATAAAGTCAAATTATCTAGTTTCACAGACAAATAAACTCATATCATCTAGTTTCACATACCAATAAAGTCATATTACCTAGTTTCATAGACAAATAAAGTCATATTGTCTGTTTTCACACACCAATACGGTCATTTACCGACGAAAGGATGAGGTTATCAATTAGACTGTATGTTTTTGTTATTATGTTATTGTATTGTTTGTTACGCGATTACTCCGCCAATTAATCGATTTTGATGAATCTTTTTTGTTTGGTAGGTCTTATCTCAGAGGTAGTCCCGTATAAATTTTATCAATATTGATACATAGGTTTTTGAAAAATTTAACAAAAACCAAAAATACGTACACAAATGACGTTTGGGTTTGTGATTCAAAAGTTTTTAGAAGGACTTTCAATATCTGGTTATACTAATTATATGTAAGTATAGTCTTAAAGTAGTTTTTTAGTTTTTTTTTTAAACATATTATATTATTCAGTTTAACAGAACAATAAAGTCATTATAACCTAGTTCACAAACCAATAAGGTCATTGTATCATTTTATCTACATTTTAACATAAAACAGAATATAAAATTGAAATGTATCGCATTTTAAATTCACCATTTGTGTTCAGAGAGTGCTTTTGCTGTTGCAAACAAAACGTGTCACTTTCCAAGTAACTCTACTTTACATCGGAAAATAAACACTTGTTTCCCAAGAATAAAATGAACTGATGTACTCATATACCTAAGCAAAACTTTACTAATCACACTCTTCTGACAAAAACCATGACCAATTGTTAGATATTACCTTCCATGTAAACTCGTATTAATTTCTTCGAATTCCTATTCGTATTTACCTCTAACCACAGTTCCGTGAACTTTGGATGAAACAGAATTTTATTGTCACATTTTGAATGGTGTATTATTCACCTTACCAACACACGTTTTGCAGGCAAGGTGGATAACAGATACGTGCTTCTGGAGCATAAAAAAGTAAGTATATTATTAGATAACACGACCAAATAATACATAGAATATATATACAACATTAATTAATATTTCATTAGACGAATATGTTTTTTTTTTTTTATCGCGTATAAGTCCGCCTTTGAAATGTAGTGTATTTCCGCTTTAACGTCGCATTAAGTACAATATGGAACTTAGGATCGATTATTTTTATTTTAGTAAAAACCTGACAATAATTTATAATTACTACTAAGAAAAATTAAAACTGTAATTAAATTGAAATGATAACATGATTTAACCAGTTTTTTTTAATGAAGCTATTAATTTCTATATTATGTAGTTTTTATTTTGGCAGCCATTTTGAAATTAGTTAACTTTGAAACTAAAAATTCGTCATACCTGAAACTAACTACAATGATAATAATAATTATAAAATCTGAAACCAAAAAATTTAATAATCAAATTATTTATTAATGTATAAAAATTTTGCTCCAATTTTTTTAAATTACTTGTTTATACGCGCACTATTATTAATATTATCTTGAAACTTATTACTAAATTTACCTATGAATGACTTGACTTATTAAACCGCAAGAATAAAGTTAAATTTTAGTTCACATTTAGTTAACTACTAACGACCACATACTTACGTGTAAAATTTCTTTAGTTTCGCTGTGTCCGTCCGCGTGTATACTCGTATGTACCCAATCTGTTCCGCACTTGCACGCTTTCAACGTGAAACCGCACCGAGATTGTTATATTCACGACTTCATTCTCATAGAACTAAGGGTTTACAAAAGCAAATACAAAATGCTAAAATATACCCAGTAGGTGGTACTGTCAATATACTGTCGCAACGTGCGAGAGAGAAAATGTAAATGACCAAACAAAATTATAATTTTAAAAGCAATTGAAAAACAAGCAAACTATCAATCAGGGTCTGTAATGTGATCGACGCTACATATATGCCATGGTCATTTTATTCAGATAATAAGACCTATTATTATTACCTATTATAATAAACTATCATTGTATTGTATCGTGCAGTTCGGTACATATATAACAGATAACAATGATAATTCCAGAAAATACTGAAAAAAATACGTGATTCGGTTGTGAAACTCCACAGTTAGCATGATTTGAAATATTTATTTTTATTTTTATAAATACAGTTACTCAAACACTTAATTTTCGTTAAAAAGCACCACAAAAGCGTAAGTTATAATTTCTAGGTAAGTACTTACTCGTTCAAAGTGTGGCTTTTTGGGTGCGGAAAATACAAATCCTGTGAAATGCGCAATGCACTAATCTGTACATGGCTCGTGCGGTGGATTATGGCTCTAATGGGCTCCCGGGCCGAACTCCATAATCCAGAGTCTGCTGGGTAAGTTTCACTAGTACTTATTTATACCTACTTACCCCGCCTTGTTTGGTTTAATTGCGAATTTGTTTTATTTTTAGTTTCAAAATCAACAATACGGCTTAGATGAGTAGCGCTCGTGGCATGACATGACTGACTAGATGATTCTCAGCAACGATGTTATGTAAATAAATGTATATAGATACGTTTTACCAAGGTCTGCATGACGATACAAATACCTGTCAAGTTAATTAGCTTGACTGAACTTAATCCGTCCTATGTCTGGCCACGACGCAAACGTACTATGCATAATTTTGGAGTATGAAAAATTATCATAAATGCCATGTTGTGTGTTTAGAAAATGAAATACTTATACTGGGACGGCTGTAACAGATTGTACGGCTGTAAAATTCTATAGATACCTAGGCAGCTTTTTTTTTTTTGTTAAAATCTTCATGAGCGTGGATTCAATGTCCTTTACTCGTAATATTAAACAGTTTACTTTGTCTTAATAGCGTCAAACAAGTCATAGTCACAGTCAGAGTCAAGCTAAGTAAGTCACGGTCAAGTCGAACTCATGCCCCTGTAAAGTGGTGGAGACTTTACAAGAGTTATGGAGTTTTGGAAACAACACGAAAAGACACGTTTCACCTCGTTATATCACTTGCCCACACTCGAGCACGTTTACGAGCACTTAATGAATAATAATTCACCATTTAGTACACATTAACACTCGAAAATACACAAGTTTAGGAAAATAATCCAACGAGCCGAGATGTTTTTTCCGCGTTGGCGCCAAAACTCTCCCTAGGTAGCTTTTTTTTATTTTGTTAATATTTTCATGACCGTGGATTCAATGTCCTTTAGTCGTAATCTTAATCAGTTTACCTTGTCTTAATAGCGTCAAACAAGTCATAGTCACAGTCAGAGTCAAGCTAAGTAAGTCACGGTCAAGTCAAACTCATGCCCCTGTAAAGTGGTAGAGACTTTACAAGAGGCTCCTATGGAGTTTTGGAAACAACACGAAAAGACACGTTTCACCTCGTTATATCACTTGACCACACTCGAGCACGTTTACGAGCACTTAATGAATAATAATTCACCATTTAGTACACATTAACACTCGAAAATACACAAGTTTGGGAAAATAATCCAACGAGCCGACATGTTTTTTCCGCGTTGGCGCCAAAACTCCCCTAGGTAGCTGTAGTAAAATATTACCATGTTTTTAGTACTTTTTTAATGAGTATGACGTCTTTATTGGTAAAACCTCATTGGAATGCGGATTTGATTTTTTATAGTTCAATTCAACAATACGGCATGATTAGATAGTAGCGCAAGTGGCATGGCAAGAATGACTAGATGGTTCTCAGAAGAAGTTTTGGCGCCAACGTGGAAAAAAAATAATTATGTTGGCTCGTTGTATTATTTTCCTAAACTTATGTATTTTAGAGTGTTAATGTGTAATAATGGTGAATTATTATTAAGTGCTGGTAAACGTGCTCGTGTGTGGGGTAGTGATATAACGAGGTGAAACATGTCTTTTCGTGTTGTTTCCAAAACTCCATAGAAGCCTCTTGTAAAGGCTCCACCACTTTACTGGGACATGAGTTTGACTTGATCGTGACTTACTTTGCTTGACTCTGACTGTGACTATGACTTGTTTGACGTTATGAGACTATGTAAACATGTTTAATATTACGACTAAAGGACTCTGTATCCAAGGTCATGAAAACAATTAACAAAAAAAGATACGGTTCTCAGATCAACGATGTGCAACGAACGGTTCGGTCAGTTCTCCGATGATCGAGAGTGGCATTTACCGGAGCGCCACTGTGTGTTTTGGATGGTACAAAGTAAACTGTGTATCCCATCTCAGGTGTCATCTCAGATAAGTCAAACAAAGGAAATATGGTAAAGTGGCATGGCGGGTGTGAACGCATCTGGCCTAAATCAAGATTCATCACCATGGAGACGACCTTGCCGCCCTTTTTTGCATGTTGACTATTAGTTAGTTCATTGGTTACGCTACAAGTTTCTTAGTGTGCGTGAAAAATTTGTGGGATAGCCTTACAGTTATTGCATTATGTAGTTTAGCGGTATGGTGAAAAAATTATGAAACTGGGAGACATTTTGAATACCTACATCGATACGAAAATTATTGTACCAAAGCATAGCTATATTTGACTGATCTGATGGGGTCATAGAGTGGTCTTAGAACTGGTTGATGGTCCTTAATAGGCAAACTAGTTTAGGTATTTAGTATTAATATGCTTGTTTATGTAAACTTGTAGGCTTGTTTAATAAAGGCACTTGCAAATTAAAATAGAAAAAAGGTGAAACTAATATTTCTTTAGAAAAAAAACAAAAACCTAAATAAGTTGTAAATAACTTTTTTTTACATCAGACTAGGCTAACGTTTGACTGCGATCTCGCCTGATGGTCGCATGATGCGGTCGAAGATGGAGCACGTTTACCTAGTAATAACCTATTAACCCTAGACTTGAACCTCCAAGATTGATAAAGTGCTGAATCAATTTCGAAAAAATTTACTTATATGGGACCACCACTTTATTATGACCTACCAAACAAACAAAAAAACACAATTCATAATTGGCGGAGAATTTGCGTGACAAACATACAATAAAGCGTACAATCGAATTGATAAACTCTTTTCGTCGGTTAAAAAAAGAGTTGATCTACATTTCATTGTTTTTGCACTAAAATCATACTAGATTTCAAATGTATTTTATGTTATTTGAGATTAATTATTTCTTCACCTAGGACGAGTATGCAGAGTAGAATTTTATTGCGGTGTCGCACGGTCCCATTCTTCGCATAGCAGCGCGATCTCATGAACTGCCTGGAGTGCCTAGCTTCTAGTGTGAAACGTGGCCATGAAAATTGCAAATAACATTTTATACTAAAACCTGGCTGCCTGGCTTCATCATCATTATCAGCCTTTCATGTTCCCACTACTGGGACACAGACTTGAACGTGGCTTTTAGCCTGTTATTTTGGGTAAATGTTTTAAAAGTAAGATTGTTTCTGCCACGCACCTGTAAGTTGTGAAATGGCATTCCACCTTCGGTTTTTCCTCCAAAATATGACCTCAATTGCTTCAAATGAAGAGTGAATACAGTCCTCGAAGGAAGGCAACGCTCCGCCAATGCCTCGGGTATTGTAGGTGTCCATAGACGACAGTGACTATCCCGTCGCTTGTTTATCTACTATTAAAAAAAAAAAATTACGTTTAAATTATTTCGTCTAAATATAAAGAAACTAGCTACGCCCCGCGGTTTTACACGCGTGAACATTGTCTCAGGAACCGGGATACCGGAATTTCCTGGGATAAAAAGTGCCGTCACTTCAACTATCTCTATACCAAAAATCACGTCAAACCGTTGCTCTGTTGGTGCAGGAAAGAGTAAACAGGTATAATTTTTTTTTTATCCCCGTCCAATTATCTGATAATCTTCTAAGGGCTGAACAGATTTTCTTGAAACATAGCTAAGAAGTCACACAATCAAGTCACTTTTCAAACAAAATAATAATTAATTAACATAGGTACTTTTCAGCTGCGATACCACAGATAATCACGTTAAACTTATAACACTCACCCTTTTACGTCTGGGGCTAAAAACAAATTTAAAAACTGACAAACCAACAAACAAACACACTTTAACATTTTATATTGTTAGTATGATGAAGTACAGCTATTTAATTATTATTAAACACACAGCTACACACACAGCTACACACACAGCTACACACACAGCTACACACAGCTATTTAAATGACTATAGTACCGCTTTTGAAATCTATTTCCTTCAAACAAGCTTTTATTTAACCTGCCCTGATAGTATGTAAGTAGGTATATATGTGTTGGTCATTCTGGTGGATGACTGGTAGATATATTAAGCATAAAGTTTTTTTTTGTTTTTTTTTCTTCATTTCTACATAATTTGTAATTGTGCAATAAAGTATTAAATAAGTAAATCTTGCAACAGATTTTTAGACCAGTTATCCTCACCCGATTAAGCATGTTTAGTTTGGATGACAATGCATGGTTAGCTAAATGACATCATTCTAAATCCAATATGGCGGACTCCCAATAATAGCGGAGCAGTTATTTTTTATGCACCCCATGATATGGGTATGAAATTATAGGGTTTTCAGAAAAAAAATCGAATAATTATAGTACGTCCCACTAAATTTAATATGGCGGACAACATTTTGCTACAATCGTGATGTGGGTTTTCTGTGATGGATAAATACAAAAAAGCTTATTATAAAAAAGATTTTATTTTTATTAGTAAATTTTTTTACTTGCCTTGGTAGTAGGTATGCGTATGAGTCAAATCTTTCAACTGAATTTTAATACAGTTATCCCCATCCCCAAACAATTGAATTAAATTTTGCATACACGTTACATTTTGATGACAATCCATTGTTTGCTAAGTAACGTCATTATAAATCCAATATGGCGGACTACCAAAGATGGCGCAGTTATTTGTTATGCACTCCCATAATATGGGTATCGAATGAAAGGGTTTGCTCAAAAGAATATGAAAAATAAAACACTAACACACAAAATTTAATACAAAAGACGCCTGAAAGCTTGTTTTAAAAAGTTTTTTATGTATATTTTTTTCATCTTACTGCCCGAGCTGCCTAATGTTTTTTTAAGTGAAATATTATATATTTTGACATATTTTGGAGTGTCGTTAGATTCGTCTGCATTCTCCGGAATAACAAAGGGCACTACATATTGCAGTCAGGGTGGATGCAGGCGAAACAAAAACAGTTTATATCAGTAAATAAAATTGGCACGTGTAGTTGAATTCAATTCTAACAAGAATTGCTCCGCTCCAAAACGGCAGAAGTAATTGACATCGTTTGCGCCCTCGCTAATTAAAGCCTAGTTGCGGCTCGCTGGCAAACAGTTAATGGATGCTTAATTTTATAGACTTAATTAGAATCGGTAATTAGTAATCCATACGATAAGTAACTTGATATTCATTGAATTGTAAGTATGCGTGCGTAATAATAATAAATAGGTAATTGAAACAAAAATGTGTTAAAACCCAAAGAAACATAGTTTATTTTGTAGTTTTTCTATGCACTCTTTTTAATTTAAGTATACTTTCAACTTACTTACTTTAACCCAAGCTTGTCTTTTTTCCGCAAAAAAGTGTCCATTCACGCTAACTCCACTATTTCAGAATGTTCCTATACCTTTGACAGACCATCTGGAACTCTTGGGGTTCCACCACCACCGGAGTACACCGACCCTCAACTACGGCACCTATACCTAGAGTCAAAGACTAAATTAGCTGGGCGTCCTGAGTAAGGTTAGGCGGCGGTATTTCACACCGGGGCAGTTGCTTACTCTATACCAAGCTCAAGTCCGATCGTGTTTGGGATACTGCTGTCATCTTTGGGACGGTTCAGCCAAATACCAGCTTGAAGCTCTTGAATCGGTAGAGCGGCGTGCTGCTCGTCTTATAGGCGATGAGAAGTTATAGTGGCTAACAAACTTCTCAGTCTAGAACACCGCAGTAAAGTAGCGAGTCTGTAAATTTTCTACAGGATTCATTTCGGAGAATGTGCATCAGACCTACATGACCTTATCCTGCCATCCTCTTTCTACTACTACCACCCATACATTGTGCCATCTGGCCTTTTCAAGGCCAGAGTTTTTTTTACATTTTCTTTTTATTAATTTATTATATATATACACATAATTGATCTAAATTAGTATCGAAAAACTAAGCTGTTTAAGTGAATAGGTATCTTCTAAGTCTGCGTACTTCATCTTCGACCACATCTTCGCTTACCAACAGGCGAATAGGTGATCAAACGCGGAATTATCCGGGTTAAAAAACACCTTACTTCCATTGTACAGCGCACAATTTTAGTACAGAACTAAGTATAGACAATAATAATTGACGTCGATTCTTTTACACAATTTCCTAAACCAACTAAATTTGACAAAAAAATTGTTGCTATTATTCATTTGCTCACTCATACTCGTAACCTTAATTAGCGTCACCCTTACACGGTCGAAATACAATTCATTCGCACCAAGAATTTTGCCTACTCTTTCTGTTTCCGCAGCATTATAATCTAGGAGTGTTTTAGTTTATGTAAATTATTACTAGGCAAACGTGCTCCATCTTCAGCTGCATCATTAGGTGAGATCGTAGTCAATAGTTAGGCTAGGCACGGTGTATATAGTTAGGTGCATCTATTTATATCATCTCCCTAGTATACGTACGCCATAAATGCTTTCCTTCCAGAGGTGTTTTAACGGAATCTCTTCAATTGCATCAGACACGGGCGTACCAGTGACACGTTCCTCGAGGGCAGAAAATTAAAAGTACCCTCAAAATCTCGCCAAGTTCATTTCAGGGCATTATGTAACTTAGAGTGAATAAACAAGAAATATGCGGTCGGTCGTGTTTTGTTTTAGCTTTTATAAAGCGGGGAGCCTTTATGGTTTATAGCTCAATAATATAGGCCGTAAAAAGGCCCCGGTCCCTCGGCCGAGCTGCTCTGTTCCACAATTGAGTCGTCCTGCCGCGTCCCTTCGACTCCTTCAGGACTCCTTGAATAATTCCGCTTTGTAGGTACCTAACAAGATGGAAATGTTCTGTGTGTTCGTTCCTTTGTTATCTGTATTATACAGAAGGTCGCGATATCAGTTATTTACGACTGGTATTCGCTTTCTGCCGTAGACTACACTCATACTTACTTTCAAAAATAAAATGTGATGCGCTCAGAAAATAAATATAAACCGGTATATATAATAATATATACCGGCAATAGGTATATGTGTGGAGTTAAAATAGTGAAGTTAAAAGCTCTTTTGCACTTGAGCGAAATTTCTATCCAACTTTTATTTCCTACATTTATAAGTTTTAATTACCTGTTACTGGTCTTACGTCTGTTAGATGCGTGTTAGATAAGTTGAATTATTTGAAAAGTTTTACTTGAAGACAGCCGTAAATCATACCTATGCGAAAAGTAAGTACGTACCACTTGGATACTCACTTTTCACAAAGTATAATAGAGCCGCATTACAAAATGCAATCGTTCATTTTAGGTCTGGATTTTCGGGCATAGAACGAAAAAGTAAAGTCAATTGTCAAGACGACTATAAAACAAGTAATCCATAATATTAAAAATGCTTATTTTATGTCAGTAATTTAACAAAATCCACTCTCATAAACTGTTTGTTACGCGATTACTCCACCAATTATGAATTGATTGAAAAAAAATTATAGGTCATACTTCAGAGCACAGAATGTGTTTTCTGTATTCTGAGCTTCAGAGGTGGTTCCAAATAAATTTTATTGAAATTGTTTTAGTGCTTTTTGAAAAAATCAACAAAACCAATAATATATATACAGATGACGTTTTGGTTTGTGGTTTCCTTCTTTTTAGTTTAAGTTTGTACATGTAGGTATAATAGAGTTGAAGTCAGTAATTGCTTTCCTCAAAAACATATTATGACAAATTTCGGTCCATCGCTACATACCCTCGGTTACACACCGAACAGATTACCAAACGGATTTTAGAAAAATACAAATAATATCTTGTTAAAAGAACAAGTACTCATCGGAACTAAATACATTTGCAGTGTGGGTGGCAAGGATGGCAATAGAAATGGGTGAAACAACAATGGCGAAATCTTACTTGACAAACTTTTGAGCGTCTAGAAAAAATATTTGTACTTGTGTCATTTCTCTTATTTTTCTGGGTTTTTTATCCAAATTATTTCTGAAACTAGTAAAAATCACATATAGGTAAATATTTATTTTTAAGGTATATTTACAAGACGTGCGACGCAAAAATCCTTTTGTGAGGAAAATAAATAGCCAAGAACGTTTCGCGACACGCATATAGTAGGGTTCAGCATTCATTTACAGTTCAGAAATTGGAGGTCCTAAAATTTGTTTAAGAAACGAAATCATCAACCTTTTTTGTGCGGAATTTCCATTGATCTTTAGTCTAGCCTATATGACTATATATATGACTATGGGGGACTATATGGTAGGTGGGGACTTCCTAGTGTAATTCGAGGTGTCTGATTTATCATACTAATCTAACCATAACAACATATATTTAGCTAGTACTTATTATATTTATAATATGAGTGAACCGATAAGTATAAAGCGTCTAAAAATAGAAACAAAATATCCACAAGCATTAAAAAGCGCGTTCTATAAAAAGATTTAACTACGAAGAACAAAACTTGAGTTTAATTTTTCTGATGGATCGCTTTTACTTGTAGATGGTTCAAGCTGATAAATAAGCGACACAGCTTAATTTGTTAAGATTTTTTAAAGTTGAATTATACGCCATGAATCTTCTTAACACTTCTCCATCGCCGAGATATCGGTGGATTCTTGCGTTAAAGTTTGTTTTAAACTTGGAAGAAATTGTTCTCGAATTGAATACTGTGCTTGTTTTGCTGAAAGATGCTTTCGAAGTTTATAATTATGAGTTCAATATCTCGTATAATTGTCTTGATCAATATTTTCATCGTTTTGCAGCTGTTAGAATGAGAATTGCGCATATTATATAAAAATATGCCAACATCTAATGTAATTTTTACAGAAAAGTATAAACCTACTTTACGGGAAGCCCCGTACCCCCATACTCCCGTGCTTCTCGTACCTTTGAAGCTCTCGCTACGCTCAGGATTCAATACAACTACTGGCGCCAAAAAACAACTTTGCAGCCTTGCATAACACAGTCATGACCATTTTTCTTTTTATCGTATATACTTGGCTTAAGCAGAAATTCGGCTCGACATCTCACCGTAATTAAAAATATCTGTTTTGAAATATCTGCCGTTGATTGCGCAAAGACAAAGACACAGAACCTAAAACTCGAACAATAAAACTCGACTGACAACCCTCTATCATCAAACCCCGTAAACAGGGTAAATACGACGTGAGATACAATTCGGGCTGTTTACCGGGGCGTAACAGCCGGATCGTCAGATAGATAAGTCTCGCAGAGTAGTTATCGGACCACAAGGGCAGTAAAAGCTAATTGCCGGGGCGGCGGTAACCGGCGAGTCGCCACTGCGATTGGGAAAATTAACCTCTTCCTCGCCGGCCCAATTGGCGGACTATGATTAGTTTGTAATTTGTGATGGGCTTTTGTGAGTTGTGTGCCTGCGCTGGGTAGGTTATAGGCCGTTTGTGTTTTCCTGATTGGTGATTGTTTTTGATTTCGATTAGATTATTTGTAACCGACTTCAAAAAATAAAGTCTCCGTTTGACTGTTTCTGTGTGATATAATGCGATGCCTTCTTCGATTGTGAACTGATTTAATGATATTTTTTAGGGTGCCGTAGCGAAAGGGTTTAAATGGGACCGTATTACTAAGCCTGCTCTGTCTGTCTTACTTTTTAAAGTGGCTGTGATTTCGAACCGTAATATATTGTCAGTAAAAAAAAAACAGAATAATATGTTATGTTATGACGGAATAACTAAGAAATAATAAAGTCAAAATTATTTATTTATATGACACAAGAATTATTCTCGTATATATATTCGATTGTTTATTCGGAGTAACCGGCTTAGTCATACGTGAGTAATTCCCATGTCATATAAATAAAATATGTGAAAACCATGTCAGTCTCAATAATAAAAAAAAAAGTTTAAATTTTGGATTGGTGACCGTCTGGGCGTGATGTTGGCTTATTGCACTACTTTTTAGGGTTCCGTACCCAAGGGTGTAAGTATAGTAGTCATATATTTGGGCGTACAAATACTTATGTTCAGAAATGGGATTCATGTAAGTTTTAGAAATTTGGTACTGAAAATTGAGATTTTTTCCGATTGCCAATATAATTTCAGTCTCTGTCATAAACTTACTTAAACTGCCAGTAAAAGCTGCAGCGCTACGAACAAGCAAGACAGAAAAAAGAAGCAATATAAAAGACTGCCTCAGCCTATTTCAAATGTAAATCTCTGTCGTTGTAACGGGTCGACTCTCCTGAAAAATAAGACGTAGGTCGGCGATATTGTCGCCGCTTGCTTTCGTTGACTTGGAAAATTTCTCAGACGCTCTCAGCCCTGTAGGATTTGCGAGTTTATGTCGCCGGCAGCGAGAAAGTTAAACAATACAAGGGATGTTTGTGTGCAAGGATTGACAGAGTTAGCAAGGCGCAGTTGTAGAGATATGACTCGATTGCGTCGGGAAGTTCCGGCCAGCGTTCTGTAAAATTTATATTGCACTCGTGACAATAGACTCCCAGTCCTAAGTATGTCTGTATGATGACCCAATTTCTACAACAATGCTGGTACTATATTTCCTTATTTCTGTTATCCTCAAAACTTCATTATGGAGATGATGTCGGATATAACATTTTTACCCGACTGTCCAGAAGAAGGATAAAGTTTTGCGAACGTATGTATATGTGTGTATATTGGTCTGTTTTTATATACATCACCTATAAAGGTTTGACTGATTTTGAAGGGCGAGGTGTCGTTAGATTTGATTTCATGCACGGAATGCCATTACAGTTCCTGAGTCCGGTTTTAACGACAAAAAACTTTTTTTCTCTAGGTTTTTAATCACCACTGCAAATTTTATTTTAAGATACCTAATCGGTTGTGTAAGCGATCGTGGCCGAGCATGTGCGCTTTACAATCTGACGGCACCTGGTTCGATCCTCGACCCTGCACCAATGACTTATTTAGTAATTAAATAAATTATGCGCAGTTTCGACGCCATTGCTCAAAAACGTCGTGAGAGAACCGATATGTCTAAGAACCTCAAAAAAAGTTCAAACACATTTATATTATAACATTCACCAATATGCACTGGGTCAGCATTGTGGGTTAGTGGTGGTTTGAAACCTATTCAATATCACGATGTTTTTACTTCAGTAACTTCAAGTGTACAAGTAGACGGATGGATACCGATAGAGTTAATTTTCCAGTTAGCGATCTCAGCCTGAGTGGCGGCTTATTTGATTAGACTGCAAATTTTTAATTATTCGTTAAGTTGCAATTTGCTATGTAAATGGAAGGAGTTTGCGTAATGCCGCCGCAGTGATTATGGTGATACAAAAACGCGAAAACAAATTGAGTCTAGCTTATAAACTAGACTCGGTATCTCATCATCATCATTATCAACCTATCATGTTCACTGCTGAAACACAAACCTTCTCTTAGAGAGAGATGATGGGCCCTAATCCACCATGCTGGTCCACATGTTGGTGAATGTCATATGTCTTTGAACTTTGAGGTTTTTGGAAATACCGATTTCATCACAATATTTTCCTTCACCGTTTTTGAGCTAAAAAAAACTGTACATTTAAGTATTTATTTAAGTGTTAAATAAGTTGCAGGGGGGATCGAACCGGTGCCGTCAGATTGTAAAACGAACATGCTACCGCTCGGCCACCATCGCTCTTACTCGGCTTTACTTATTAGACTCGGTATATATGCAGGTTTTATTCAATAATGCTTGATAATAGGCATGATGACTAATATTTTTTTATTACCTCATAAAAAAGCTGATCATAAATAGAGCACATTACACAACAAAATTAAAATTAGTTCAAAAATAAATGAGATATAAGCATTTTAATTTAATTTAATTTCATGCTAGACAGAGAGCGCACTATACTGAGCCGTGACTTCACGGCTCCGGAACGCCATACAAATGCTATAATAACACACGCTTTGCGAGAAAGGGATAGAACATCTCCTCTCCATCCCCACCTAAAACTTTAAATACTCGTATCTCAGAGATTTATCAGCCAATTCAAATTATTTTTTCAGTATGTGTAATGTATTTACTTATATTCATCGCTAAGCCGGTTATTTGTAATAAATTAAACATTAGGAATCATGCCTATTGTTTCAGCGGTATCTGTCCGTCTGTCCGTCTGTCCTATTTAGTAACGGCTGTATCTTTCGAACCGTAATAGATAGTCAGTTGAAATTTTAACAGAATATTTAATGTTATGTTTTTTTGTATTATTTCTAATGTAAAAATGGTAATACGTACAAGTGGCAAACTTGGCATGACTAGAACACACTCTAAAGTACTCACACAACAAATAATTAATAATGACCAACTGCCAGTCGGTGACAAATTTCTGTTCAACACCGATTCTCGTACGATCACCGAAGTGAAGCAACGTCGGGCACGGCTGGTACTTGGATGGGTGACCGCCTGGGCGTTGATGGGATGTTGTCTTTTTGCACAATTTTGTTGTAATTTAGTAGCTAACAAGTTATGTGGTGGTAAGGGACCGTCAGTGCACGAGCCCGACTCGCACTTGGCCGGTTTTATTCGTTTCATAAGTATGATCCGTCATAAAAACCGTTATCGAGTTGATAATCTTATAAAAAAAGAAACTTGACTGTTTACACCTGAGAAATATATTATTATTAGATACTCTTTTTTGAGATAGGTCTAAGGTTTTTACCTACAAGATGTAGGTTACGTTAAAATGTTATTCGGTGGAAGGACTAACGACGTCATTATGTCTGAAAGCAGGTGCTAGCACCTGTTTTCAGAGTCAGCCTTTTTATACCTCAACAAAATAAAAAATATTAAACTTGAAACAACTTTTTATAAAGTAGGTAGGAACATACTAGTTATCTACGTTACTAGTATGTGACTAGTTTGAGAAAAGGGATTTGTGCAGATGACATAGAAACGCTAAGCTAAAAAAACTACATAAGTGCTCTTACGATCTACTTAGTACTTTTTTCACTTACCATGGATTCTAGCTAGTACCCAAGGACTTTGTATACCATAGGGTCATAAGGTATACCATGTATATCATAGGGTAAACAAAGACCTTGCTAGTACCTAAATACCATTTCTATAACCATAAATGTTATCTCATTGCAGAAAAAAAAACTGAGAGCGCATTCCGAATTACGCTGACAGCGCCAACATCGCTATTTATTTATTAAAATTTCTCAAAAACTTGTAAGTTAAGTGAAAGACATTCTATGGAACAGGAAAGAGGACAGACAGTGTTTATTTTTTATTTTTATTGAGATTAAAAACGGATAATTCCACTTACATTTATCTCAACAGCTTAACAGTGAACTAAATTCAAGTTCCTAATACAAATAGGAATAAAATTTAAAAAAACTACAATAAAATAATCATAAAATAAATTGCTGTTAAAAAATTTCAACATAAAATTAATAATAAATGCATAAGTTGCAATATAAGTTCTGGACCATAGTAAAAAAAAATTAGAATGAGTAGGTATAATGAACTTCTTGCAGCTTAGTACTCCCTTTCTGTGTAGTACACATTTATTTAGTTTATGGTATTTACTCAAAACAAAAATAGAGCCACAACAATTTTAAAATTAACGTGTTAAATAATGGATATTTTGGCTAATCGCCTACAATATGCATTGTTTCTGCAGCAGAACATTGCATATTGCAGAAACATATCACCAAATTCACCAGCACGTGTAATCGTGTATAGCACATTATAGCAGTTAACTAGAAAGCCAAAACTCCGCATTGTATCCCGAGTATCATTATTATAAGTGAATATCGCCATTCCATAATAATTAATTTAATTATTAGCTCTCGCCAAGACGCTTAATGTCCCACTCAGACTGGACTGCATAATGAAGGCTATTCGTTATGCGGAGCCACGTACGCCCGATGGTGTTAGCTATTTACGGCTTTTTGAACAAGTCGAATTCATAATGCGATTTGATTTTAAACGATGCTTTATCTTTTACACACTTTTATTAGTTGATTGAATCAGGCGTTACTTTACGGAAGTCCATCTTCAAAACTGAATTAAGGTATATGATTTTCGTGGGTATCATTTCGCCATGCCATAATCCTCTGGCAGACGGTTTGGGGATCGCAGAGCGTTCCACCGTGCAGTAGGAAGATGCTGTTACTCATCCTCTGGTGGTTTTCTGGTAGTAGGCTGTCGTTCAGGTTAGGAGTCTAAGGGACCTATATTCAGCAGTGAATGTTTTCTGACCGATGATGCTGATGACTATGTGTTACTCGTGTATAGAATTGCTAACACTTCGTGTCTCTCGTGTAGTGTTTTCGATGTAACATCTCTGAATCTGAATCAGAGAACTTTTAGAGCCTTTTCCTGAAAAGTTTGACTAAATGCTACAGAGTTACGCGGAAAGAGTTTACAAAGCCGAAAAGGTAGGTATTGTTATAGTCATCATTATAAACAACTTTTACGGTGGGACCAAACCTGAAATCGCGAATAAAAATATCAGCTGTTTTAATATATTTTGTCGAGTGTTAATTACAGTTTTCTATAGGTTTTCTCGCGTTTTTGAAGTTGCTACACCCTTTCCACGTAATCATGTAAACCACTCACGAGTTTACCGTTCTTTATCGATCGTCAAATTTTACAGTTTCATATTCGTTATCATAGCAAGTACTATGCAAATGATAAAGAAGGGCAAATTCGTAAGAAGTTAACATGATTTTGATTATGATAAAGAACGGTACTTGCACTGCCTATATTTAAATCAGAGTGGTGGCGCCACTTTTTTGCAATGGCAAATGACAGTTTCGTAGTTTCTCGCAGGCGCCAACAGTCAACACCTAACTAATTCTGTCGGGTTATAATGACTGTGTTAGGTGCAAGGACGTTTAAACTTAAAGGTTATAAAACATATCCTTGGTTAGGTGTTGGTTAGCTATAACTGTTCCTTTTTTAAATTACCTAGATGAAAGTGCTTAATAGAGAACCTTCCAGAAGCCTTTGAATTCAGAATGTTTTTGATAGTCCTTCTGATAGGCCACCAAATTATTCAAGTTTCAGACCCAAAAACTCATTTGAAAAACGCTCTGAATACGGGTATAGAAATCAGGATAATCCATTCAACGGTGACTTTTCAACGGAGAATAATTCAAGACGAGCACTACCGTCTCCGTGAGGATCGCTGGAAAAAATAATTCTTTTGTATTTTACTTTGTAATTAATCATGTTGGCTGCTCTTCCTTTACTTTACCGCAATGTATTTTAAAAACAGCGCTTGAATTTTGCTTACCATTGGACATTTTAGTACCATGATGATGTTGAATTTATTTCATGATCATCATTTCAGCCATAGGACGCCCACTACATAACATAAGCCATCGATCTCCAAAAGGGCCGATTGGAAGTGGCCTGCATCCAGCGTTTCCCTGCGGTCTCTTTTAGGACGTCTGTCCATCTTGTGGGTGGTCGTCCTATGCTGCGCTTACAGGTCCGTAACGTGGCCTCTATTCGAGGATCTTTTGGCCTTATCGGCCATCTGTTCTGCGTGATTTGTGCCCTGCCCACTGCCACTTCAACTTGCACTTCCAGTGGGCTATGTCGGAAATTTGAAAATATGGGAATTTGTTTGTTCCTAATTAACTCTGAGGTGATAAGTAGGTACTGTGAGTGAAGATTTGAGTAAGTACTAAGCTACTGAGAACGAGGTATATCCTCTTACAGCTCTTACCTAATAATCTCGCACTTAGGCGCGCAATATGAAGTCGCTCAGTACTGTGTTATTATTTATAAAATTAAAGCAATGATTGAACTTAAAAGTCAGTACTGACCAATATCTACGAATTTAAGAGCAAAGGCCACGGTCGTATTTTATGAAAACTGATACTTTGCTTCTCGAGTAAAATTATAAAAGTTTTAAAAGGTTTTACCATACTTCTATAGATAAATTAATTGTATCTACTTTAAAATCACTTTAAGAGCCCGCTTCTGGCCAAATCTATCTCGCTCGCACATTAAAAAAAAGATTATAAATCGCTAAATAAGAATCGGGCTGTACATATTGATTAAAAAATTTCTTATTAAGATTTCAATTAGAAGAAATTTTGAGATAAATTTTTAAGATGATGTTTTATATTATAGTAAAGGAAGGTTATCAAGAGGCGAATAATATCAAAATAAAAATTACTTGAAAACACTTGCAAGGTTATTCTAAACGATAATGCCAAATTGTTTTTTTTTTTAATACTTGAAAAATCGGTCGACATTTTATCTTGTAGGTTTTTTTCTTGAAAAAAGTTTGAAAATGTGCTCTTAAACCAATTACTTCAAGTGAGCTGCTCAAATAATGATAATCCCGCGACAACTCCACGTCAAGCGCACAAATCATACAACTGCCAAACTACATCTTCCACTGGCGAAATACAGACAGAAGCTGATGTGATTGCAGCTGACCAATTACCGTTGCATAACACATCATGGCTAACAGTTAAAAAGCGTAAAGACCGTCGCCCCTATACAAGAAAGGTTGTGCACGGTAACGGCACCTCGGATGCGGACCTACTAGCGGTTGAACGGGTAAAAAAACTACACATCTGTTTCCTACAGCCGGACACTACCCCAGGTACCTTACAAGCCTATATGAACAAGAAAAATCCATCCACGGAATATCATGTCGAGAAACTCACATTGAAACATCGGTACTACGCATCATTCGCCGTAACTGTACCCAACAGCAAGTATGAGTACTTTATGAACGCGGACAACTGGCCGAAACAAGTGGAGGTTAGTCCGTGGTTTCGACGTAGCGACGGACGGGCGAAGCGCCCGTCCACCGACTCCGCGGGCAACGCAGAGACTATCGGAGCAGCTGGTGTCGTCGCGGCCGACGCAGGCGCAGCCCCCCGTGCACACGGACGCGGCCGCCCGCGCCGCCTCCACCCAGGACACCCCCCCGCCTGTACCACGGAACCGGTTGCATAATATTAACGCGCTTGGTTTACCTCCGCGAAAAATTACAGTGTGCCATCAAAATATTAATTCACTTAATGATAAAACGCAACGGCTAGAGGTTTTGTTAGAGACCGACTTAAAGTGTGAGATTTTAGCGTTAACTGAACACTGGGTACCGGCTGCTAACTTACAATGTATTCATATAAATAACTTTAAGTTAGTATCTAGTTTTTGTAGAACTACAATAATGCATGGTGGTTCATGTATTTACGTGAACGAAGCTGTAAAATGTATCGAAAACGTTGAGTTGGCGGCGTTATCTGTTGAACGTTACTGCGAAATATCAGCTATTGATATTCTAGATCTCGATCTAACTATTGTGTGCGTGTATCGTACGGGCTTGGCCCATGTTAACGGCTTTCTATTCAATTTTGAACGTTTGCTCGATAAGCTTAGCGAAACCGATAAAAAATTTATAATTGTCGGCGACATAAACATCAACGTTTTAGACAATACTGCCCCGGAGTACAAAAAATTGGTAGATATACTTACCGCCCATAACGTGAGCTTAGTCGTGGACTTCCCCACCCGCATCACAGAGTCAACATCCACATGTTTAGACCATATGTACACAAACCTGCCGAAAGAGTGTGTATGCACTTGTCCGGTGCGCACGCTCCTCTCCGACCACCTCGCGGTGCGTAGAGTGGTGACGTGCGACCGCGCGCCGCCGCCGCCTCTCACTTGCCTCGCCCGGGATTTCTCACAGAACAACCGCGCAAACTTTGTGTTGTCGGTTGACAGTGTAGACTGGACCGAGGTAGGTGAGAGAAACCAGACTGCGGAAGCGTTCGCGAAGACCGTGACCAACATATTAGTAAATAAGTTTGACATATGCTTCCCAATCAAGCGGAAGCCTATTAAAAAATTTGACTCGTCGTGGATTAATCCCGACGTGATTAATCTTAAATCTTTACTTTTTGACATGGCTAAATTAAGTGATTTATTCCCTCATGAAGTGACATTACAAATAATTACTGATAAAATTAATAGTCAGTATAAGTTAACAATTAGCGAATCAAAATCTAATTATTACGCAAGTATGTTGGGAAAAAGTTATAATCCATCTAAAGCGATGTGGGGAATCGTTAACACAGAGAGAGGGAAAAACAACGCTCCCAAACTGAATTTCTCAGAAATTGTGAAAGGCAGTAATGGAGTTAAGTTCAACTCTCCAAAAGAAGCTGTCGACGCGATGAATGCTCGGTTCTTGAGTGCTGCTGCGGCTTGTGGTGCGCCCAAAGCTGATGTTGCCTTTGTGCACTGCACATTGGTAGCGGCGCGCCGACCTTCCGACCGCTCCCTCAGACTGACTACCTTTTCTGCCGACGAGATATTCCGGGTGGTCACAACGCGAATACCTCCAAAAAAGTCAAAGGATGTGTACGGTTTATCCATGGAGATAATTAAAATGTCGATCGTGCCTCTGGCCCCTGTCCTTGCCTCGCTGTTCAACAAATGTATCAAAGAAGGATCGTACCCGTCACCACTAAAACTATCTAGAGTGTCCCCAATATTTAAAGGCAAGGGCAAACGGGAAGATATCGACGCGTATAGACCAGTGTCCATAATACCGGCTATAGCTAAGGTGTTCGAGAACGGTTTAAGTTCCAGGATCGTAGCCTATTTGACGGAAACCAACGCTCTCTCAGAGCGTCAATACGCGTACCGAGAAGGGCGATCTACGACATCCTTAACTCGCGAGGTGGTCCGTCGCGTGTTGGCTGCTCGCGAGCGCAAACAGCAAGTAGCTGTCCTGTGCTGCGACTTATCCAAAGCCTTTGACGTCGCGGACCACGAAACACTCAGTTTGAAACTCGAACACTACGGCATAGTCGGTAAATCATATAAAGTACTTACGGACATGATGCGGGGGCGCTCTCAGGTAGTCGACGCTGGAGATGGCTGTAATAAGTCGGACCCGCTGTCAGCAACCATGGGTGTTGCGCAGGGATCGTCGGTTTCGAACATAATGTTCTCCCTCCTGTTGAACGACCTGCCTGATGCCGTCACGGGCGCTGACATTTTTATGTACGCGGACGATGTAGCGGCCATCATTACGGCACCTAACATAGACCAGTTAGAGGAGAACATAAATGACGTAATGTCTAGCCTCGATGGGTGGTTTCGTGGCAATGGCCTGGCGTTAAACTTGAAAAAGACACATTTTATCCACTTCTGTCTGTCAGGTCATGCCACGAAGCCACTAAAAGTCATGTTGGATGGAGTCAGGATTGAACAGGTAGAAAGTACTACCTTCCTCGGGTTCGAGATCGACCGGTGCATGACGTGGGAGAGCCATATCGACAAGGTGTGCGGGAAAGTAAGTAGTGCGTGCTTCGCGCTTAGGCGGGTGTCCAGAGTGGTGTCCGCGGAGGTGTCTCGCGCGTGTTACTTTGCCACGGTACACTCCAGGTTGCAGTACGGTGCCGAGCTGTATGCGCGCGCTGCCGACTGGGAGCGCGCCTTTCGAGTGCAGAAACGTGCTGTCCGTGCCATCGTGGGCGTGTCGCGATGCACTTCCGTGAGACCCTATTTTAAACAGCTCGGGATACTCACATTGCCTGCCATTCTGATCTTCCAGGTGGCAGTGTATGTGAGAAATAACCTGGACCTGTATAGCAGGCGCGGAGACAGGCACTCTTGCGGCATCCGGAACGCCAACAAGCTGGTCGGTATCCCACGCTCTCTGACGAAATCCAGCAAACTGACGCACGTTATGGGCCCGGAGGTGTACAATATGTTGCCGGATACGATAACAACTGCTCCAAGTGTCAGCTGCTTTAAAAGCAGACTCAAGCGCTGGCTCATCGAGCAAACGTTCTATGACTTCAATGAGTTCAGGAGTGAGGACAAATTAAGGAAATAAAATTGATTAAATAAGGAACAAGTATACACTTGTGAAATTTTAATATTAATAATTAATGATAGACATAATAATTATTTAACTTTTTTAATTTTTTGTTTGTTATATATAACTTTTTATATACCATTTTCAATATAATTATATTATTAATTGACTTGTAAATTTAAATTTACTAATAAATGACTTTGACTTTGACTTTGACTTAGCCTAAAGCTCACTTCACATTTTATCAGTTTATTTAACTACCTTAAAGAATATCAAAGACATCATATCAAAAACAATTTTCCACGTTAGGCATTTCAGGCATTTCTCTCCAATGTCGCGACCTTAAGTACCGTCTAGATTATTTATGACACTGCGACTTAACTGAGTATATTTTCTCCGCGGAAGCAGCAGCTGAGCAATTTCATTTATTCCGCAGTACCTACCTATTCATTGTTACACTTGCTTAAAGTTTCTTGAACTAGATAAATTAGCTTAGAGTGGCGCTTCCCCGACAGTGGCGTCTTCATTGTGCTAACCACGCGCTTCGTATTCAGAAAATATTGGTCCTTTTAATAACCATCTATTAATATTATTATACTTACTCGTATTTTGAAAACTCGTGTTTATTTGATTATGTTGCTTTTACTCATTGATAACGCGTAAAATTGTGTTTGTTTTTCGAACGACTTCAATAAAGGAGGTTCTCTATTATTCGACTGTATTTGTAACTGACATCGAAAAAGGAGGTACACACTATAAAGTATAACAACAAATAAAAAATAATGGCCAAGTGCGTGTCGGTGACAAGCTTCTGTTCACCGCCGGCTCTCGAACGATCACCAAAGTTAAGCAACGTCGGGCGCGGTCGGTACTTGGATGGGTAACCGCCTGGGCGTTGATGGATTGTTGCCTTTTGGCGCTATTTTTGTACTTTAGTAGCTAGCAAGTTACATGGTGGTACGGAACACTCAGTGCACGAGCCCAACTCGCACTTGATCGGCTTTTTTTAAATAATAGGCTACGTAGTTTGGTTTATTAGTGCTCGTCAAAAAAAGTTGTCCGTCACAGAACACCCGGCTAATGTGAAATATGGCGCCATAAGATAGCATCATGTCGTTTTCCGTCACGGCATACAAGTCGGTTTTACTACAATGGCACACCAATTGATGTTTCATATCAAAAGTTCGATTTAAGTAAGTAATTCACCGTATTCACTCTGTAAAAGTGCGTAATGTAAGAATTTAAATTTAAAATCCTAAAACGCTGTTAAAGATAAATGTAAAACATGACTTAATTCATGTCGTTACAAGGCAGATAAGAAACAAAACAACCCTTCTTCTTGATATTTATTTTTCCATTCGTACGCCGTACCTCCCCAACGCACACGACGAATTTTCCTCCCCTTTGGAAAATAAGTCGACAAAAATACTGGCCTTTTACAATTCTGTATTGGGTAAGTATTATAGTTTCATAAACATAATGTTTTACCATTTACTTATAAAGACAAATAGAAAGTCTTGCTTTAGAAAGCGCAAGTCTGACCTCACATGGAGTACTGCTCCCATCTTTTGAACTGAGCACCCAAGTATCAGCTTAACCCACTTGATGCAGCGTAGAGCTGTCAGAATTGTCGACGATCCCAAGCTCACTGAACACCTAGAGCCGCTCAACATGCGCAGGGACGTTGGGTCTCTTTATATCTTTTATCACATTTACAACGGGGAGTGTTCTGAAGAACTGTTTGATCTGATGCCGGCGTCGCGGTTTTACCATCGCACTAGCCGCCGCCGCCTGAAGGCTCATCCACATATCATAGATCAGTGGAAATCGCACACTGTGCGATTTACACGATTCTTCTTGCTTCATACCTGCAAAATGTAGAATGAGCTACCTTCCACGGTGTTTTCGAAAAGCTACAACATGGGGTCCTTCAAAAGGCGAGTTAATCGAGTCTTAAAGGGTCGGCAACGTACTTGTGCCGCCTCTGGTGTTACAAGTATCAATAGGCGACGGTGACTGCCTACAATCAGGCAGCGCGTCTGCTTGTTTGCCAATTATGGCCTTATAAAAAAATTTATCTTACCTGTAAGTATTCTGATATTATAGAATTCTAAGTAAATAGAAACACGTTGGTCATTAGGCCCGTCCTAGACTGTTACAAGAAAAATAAAGCCACAAGAAAAACTAATTATTCCTTGAACTTGTTAAATAAATCGTACTGAAGACAATTATTTTTCTTAGTGATAAATAATTAGCTTCAGTATTATATATAATGTATAATAATCATCGAGATACAATTCCTACAGACTCACAATCTCTCAGTAAAAACAGTCAAAAAACGTCCGAGCATCATTGTAAATACATTGTATCAATTATATAGTTCACAATGCGACATTTACTCCAATTTAGACGTTATTTCGCTTGCATAACGTTAAAAAAACTATGAGCGTGGCAACTTTTTATAGTTCCCATGTCTGATAATTTAGAAATGCAGAGGGGGGGCAACTTTTTGACACTTTGGCGATCAATATGCAATCTATCTATATCATGGACGTTGTATACCATCGAATAGGGTATAAAACGTCCTTTATCTATATACTAGCGGTCCGCCCCAGCTTCGCATGGGTATAATTATATTATAGCCTATGTCACCCGGGGATAGTATAGCTTCCCAATAGTGAAAGAATTTTTCAAATCGGCCAGTACTTTTTGAGCCAATTCGTTACAAACATACATACAAATCTTTCCTCTTTATAATATTAGTATAGATGTATAATATAAAAATGAATCTCTATGTACCTTGGTCACGCCGCAACTTGAATGACTTTACCTATTTTATTCATCTTTTTTTTTTTAGTTTTCTAAGACCTTGTAAAAGGTAATAAACAAGGAATAAAAAATTAATAAAATTGCGCAGAAAATTGGACAATTTCAGAAACTTAACGACGGTTTTCACTCGCGGGTCAAGCCGTGGGGCGCAGCTAATACATTATAAAGACAGACTGAGTTGAGAACATCCCACCCTAATAAACTCGATTAAAATTTATGTGTATTGGTGCTCTAAATTAATCTAATCTGCGCCAAAAATAGATTAAAACCATAATAATACTTATTTTATTTTTATCAGGATAATTAATTTATCAAATAATTCTCTTATTATAGGATAATCTGTGCGCGTGTTTCGTTGCTAGGTAAATAAGAGATTATTATAGCGACAGAATTTAAGTTAGTTTGTCGGTATTTTTTTTATGTATCTAAATTCAAATAGATAAAATCGGAATATTTTTAACCGACTTCACAAAAGAAGGGGTTTCTCAATTAGACTGTATTTTTTATGTTTGTTACCTCAGAACTCCGTCATCTATATACCGATTAAGAAAAACCTTTTTTATTTACAAGGATATATTCTCAAATTAGTTCCATACAAATTTGATCAAAATTGGTTCAATAGTTTTTAAATTAAAATAAATGGAAAAAATATGTCATTAAAGTAAACGAAACTGCGTATATACAAATTTTGAAGTAGTTTTTTTTTATTGATAATTATTAACTACATCCAACATCTATTGTTTGTAAATCAATGACGAATACTGGGTTTTCTTTCAACCCATCCTTTATTTTGAGGTATGATATCTTATTCTTAAAATGAACACAATATCTACTCACCACATCGAGATACAATACTTATTAGGAATTGTACCTATCTCGATGACTCACCAGCTGGTTATTTTGCTGTCTAAAGGTTGCTTTATTGGGTTACCTCTGCGTTTTATGTGTAGGTTACAAAGATATCAATTTCGAAGCTGGTACGCCGACGCTTGAGCTACAGCTAGAGCCACTGAAACCAATACTTGAGAACAAAGAACCTTAAATTTCCATTAGCCGACGACAGCTCAATGCGACTAATCCGGAGTGTAGCCACAATGGAGTTCGTAGAACTAGCTACTCTACACTAGTATAGAAGTATATGGAGAGTAAAGAAGTATATGGATGGACAGAATGAACTTATAAAGGTTCCTTGTACGAAACCTTAAAAACAAGCACTTGATCAACTTCAAGATCAAGATCCATTCAACGATACGCTTACAAGTGGGTGCAGTGAATTTCAAATCAAAACGTCAATTTTGCATTTTTAGTATGGGCACCCCAAAAATACCCCCCCTTTTTTGTATTTTTGGGGTGCCCATCCTAAAAATGCAGGTTCTAATTCTGCAGTCGTTAAACTTTTGAGTGGTCTTTAACATTTACCGTCTTACCACAAAAGATTTAAGAACGCTTTAGACATGTGTTTAGCAGTTGTTTCACTGTGAAAAATATGCTAAACACATGTCTAAGGCGTTTTTTTACGGTTATTATTTAGGTAACGAATTATGATTGGCCAAAAACATCGTTATCATGGGTTTCAATTTTTAAAGAAAGAAACTTGTTTCTATAGGAACTAGTGAACTTATTTAAGAATCCCCATCAGTCTAGCAAGAAGTCAATTTAGACGCCAACGCAAAAGCATTGGTTTTTTCCTAGAATTAAATTAAGTAAGTAGAAAAATATCAGAGAGGGAATTTTGTAACTAGCATTTAATGTCTCCAGTGAATTCAAGGGCTTAAGTAAATTGTTTCGTTTTGCTTGCCTCCTGAATACAAAAGAAGGTGGGACTCAAGAAAGTGTTGTTTGCTTAACACACTACCGATTTTGTAAAAAAGAAAATCCATTAGTCAGATGCTTACGTTTTAGTTTGCGAATTTTATAAGTTTCGGCATAAAATGTTTTACATTTTCAATCCAAAACATCCTACTTATTTTCTTAAAATCCTTGCCCTTTTAAGCAACTTTTTATAATATTTAAGTGCTATGAGTAATTGCTTATAGACTTGAGGGACAAACTGCGTCAGTAACCCATTAGATTAATTAGTAATGAATCACTTTAAAAGAGCTTTAAATTCACAAAAGCGACAGTGAGCCGTCTTATTCAAGCACATGTGACTAAGCGTACGTACTCCGCTTTATACTTGTTGTAGGGGAAGTGCACGGCACTTTATTTTAGCGTCATCAAGGCTGCCTCCCTCGTGACAGCATACACATGAATTCGGGGATAGACAAAGAGTACGCGCGTTGAAAGAGCTTTTCATACATCTCGGCTGAGTTTCGAGAGGCTGCTTGTTGTGATAACAGTTAACGAGCCCTCATAGTAAATCAACTATTGTATGAGGTTATCGTCCTGTTATATCGAAAATGGTGGCAGCAAAATGAGGTTACACACACAAATACGAGTACCTGGATAGATTCTTAAGAAATAATTTTGGAGCAATCTAGTTAGTTTACTTGCAGAATATAATTATAACGTGTAACAAGTTTATTTCATTAAAAAAGTTAATAATTATACCTATTTGGAATGAAATTAAACTAAACTAAGTTAAACTCAAGACACTAACCTTACCTAACAAAATGAAAATAAAAATACATTACATGTTACGTTAAATATATTACATGTTACGTTACGTGTAATAAAAAGGTGTAGTAATACTAAAGTATGTATACACCATTATAAACAAATTTTACTATAAAAAATTGCGGAAAATAAACTGCTGTTCCATAGAAAACGGTCATTTTGTTATACGTTGTATGTAGTTGTACTATAGTCGAAGTAACTGTCTTAATCTTACGTAATCTTATTCCCCCGTATCATATTAAATAAAAGTATGTACCTATTTTATAATCAAAGTTTAGGTAAATTAGAATAAAAGACATTTTGTAAAAACATCTTAAAATCTCCTTCCGTAAATTAATTAAGAACAAGACTGTAGAAAATGTATTGGCTTGGGTTCCATGTTATTTGCCCCGGTTGGACTCTTCAGTCGTTTAACAGAATGACGGGGCCTTTTTATCTTAGTCGGGCTGCAATTTGTTTCTGGCTCTATTTTCTCCAGACCGCAAACCGACGGTGCTATTTTGAATATCCCTTTTCTCCGAAATTAAACAACATTCTTTTATCTCAAACGAAACTGACGAAAGGGAGAAGTTATTTGAAGTTACATGACTTTGGGACTAAGCAGTTTAAGTGTAGAAGAAATTTATTTCGATAAGTCTATACCTAAATAGTTCTGTTATGCGTGGCAAGAGCAGTGCCCGCAATGCCCCGGGTATTGTAGGTGTCCATACTTACCATGAGGTGGCCCGTCGCTTGTTTGTCTACTATTACATTTAAAAAAAAGTTATACAGTATATATGAGGTGGTTAATAAATCTAAATCATATTAGTGTCTGTAGGAACATGGTGCATGGTATTAGTTATTTATACTTTCTTATAGCAACATCAACATTGTAAGCGAATGAGTTAACTGAATGAAAGTATGTTCCTATCAATGGTTAACTAACTTATTCGATTACAATCTTAACTTTGCTCTCTCATAACCTACCCCAAATCTTCATTAACATTTTCCCACTTGTTTTAGATACACAAAACATTTGATTACTTAATTTTAATTGACAAATTAAGTTATATAAATGACGTGCCCTTTATTTTAACGAAATTCTGTATGTTGTGAAAAGTTACGGATCGAAAATAGATAAATACATTGTACTCAACTATTTAAGTCACTTAACTGACCCCTCTATTCGAAACAGAATAACGAATTTAAATTTTAAATTTATCATAAGCTACTTTATCGAACAGAGATTCGCTCTCGTTTCACGGCGGGTTTGATTCATTCAATTATAGAAACAACGGAATCGGGTTCATGAATTGGTAATATCTATCTGTATTCAAATCCGTAAAAATGCCGTTTTGTTCATGCCGAGTCTATTCTACACCCCAGCATCTTTAGCTACAGTGCATTTACTTTGAAAAATCCCGGTTTTTTTTCTATTTTCATGTTTCACTGCAAATGGAGCACCTAACTAATAGACCTTTTAGATTACCTCTCTCACTGCGCAGCGCAAAAACTATTGAATCAGCAAAACTCTGGATAGATATTTGAATTCAAAAATTGCTAGGGAATTTATTTGATTATTTAGTATACCTATACGCAGTTTCATGTGGACTTTAGTCCAAACCTAGATAATAGTTACAACTCTTCAGATCAGACAAACAAGGGAGATATGGTATGGTAGCTTGTCGGGTGCGAAAGCATCAGGCCTAAATCAAGGTTGATGTTTTTAGTCGAACTCATCATGTGGACGACCTTGCTGCCCTTTTTGCATTTGAACTATTATTTAGTTCATTGGTGACGCTGCAAGCTTCTTATTGTGCGTAAAAATAAATAAGTGTGCCATACTTACAATATTTGCGCGGTACCTGCAACGCCACGTTTCCGTATCTCCCTTGTTTATCTGATCTGAGTTTAGTCTAGTGCAATAAAAATAGATTTCTAGTGATGGTATCTATTCCCACATAATTGGTTCAGCTGTCGTGAGCAATCGACCTCCAAGCTACGTATTGCAGCGAAACGACTTCAATATATCGCTCCAGAGCTATCATAACGCGATTTATAAAGTTTTAGTATCTTTTTCCTGTGAGGCTTTTCTTACATTATTCGATTTTTTGCGGACGATCGCCCGTTTTACGCTATAAGCTTAGGGTAATAGAATAAGCTTCTTAAATTGTCGTCAATTTTATTAAATTTCCACTAATGGTTTTCTTTCTCAGAAACTTATAAATCGATCGATCGCTAGTCCACTGTGTGATCAGTACGGATTTACTGTTCGCTCAACAAAGATAACTTCAACTCAAATTGAAATACTCCGTAGCACGAGTACTTCGAACACTTAGCTATGCAGCCACCACCGGTTCCCAGCCGACCCGAGGCGAACCAAATGCCACCTTGGTCTAAGAGCGAAGAGAACAATTATATTAATAGCAGCCATTAGAACATGGGTGTAGCTGTCATTCGCGGTTACTAACCACAGAAGAGAAAAAAAATTGTGTTACTAACAATGATAAACGTGTGATGCGTTTTTTTTTATTATGACGCAGCAACGAAGCGGATAATCAGCTGGCATGCAGACTCGATCTTATGTCTCAAGCGGCAAAACACATGCGTCAGTGTGACTGTATACACAAAGATGCATCTACCGGGATAAGTCTCGCTGTTTCGCGCATCTCTCTTCACTATTTTGTTGCCCTTTACGCGCAACAACCCAGAGCTTTATTCAAACGATGGCGTTTCTCAGTAAAGATAAACCCGGCTCTGAGATATTGGCTTAGACAGCTCCTGGCAACAGACGTTCCAGATGTAGCGCTAGAGCATTTGAATTACCAATTAGCACATTTGCACAGGGTAACTGTAGGCCACCGAAGGCAGTCAGATTGGCAATTTCAACCGAACTCGTCTACCTATTATCAAACTACTCTCACGATAGACGACTAGGTACTTTACGAGTTAGCTGAGCTTTTCTTAATTCAATTAACTGAAAGATACAAAACAATTTCAGTTAGAATTGTTGTTTGCCAAGTTGCTTTCATATTGAATTTGTGGCCAGCGCTCTAAGTTTCAGCTTACGTTAATACGTAATGGCGTAGAAACTTAAAGTAAGTATTTGGTTCAAAAATATCTACATGCCAATGAACCAGTAGGTACATATATAAATTATTTTTCAAATTTATAATTTTCCTTTATTTATATGTTTTATTTTACATTGGTTTGGCTTCTCCTGTTAAGTTGACAACCTATATATTTTCACCGTCATTTGTTTGGATAAGTAGGTAGTTTTCTAAGTATAAAGTGGGTAGTTTATGTGCGTGTTTGTGTTTATGTCATTACTGAGTAAGCACTCCGTTTGCCCGTAATCAAAGTTGCTTTAGCTTTGTTATATTTATTACATAATTATATGTTTTGTATTATATTTTTTTTACATTGATGAAGTATTATTTTGTTAATATTTTTAGTTTTTTTTTTTATAAATTGTGTTTGAATGGACGTACCGAAATTTTTTGATCTGCAAAAAGATTTCTTATGGTTGTTGAATCTTCTATATTTATATATAAAAGCAAAATTCACCTACTTACTCACTCATTCACTCACTAATCACGCAATCTTGAAAACTACTTGACCTACGAAGCTGAAATTTGGCAAGTAGATTTCTTGTGGGGTGCAGAGGTCCGCTAAGAAAGGATTTTGTGAAAGGTCTGAATTAAGGGGGCAAAAGGGGGCTGAAATACTATATGAAAGTCAACGCGTACGAAGTCGCGGGCAACAGTTAGTTAACTATATAAATAGAACCGATACCAATGTGAATTTGTGTTACTAACTTTTGTGATTGAACTTATTCTGTTAGCTTATTTTTTTCTGTAATATGGTGCTCCAAAAAACTACAAATCAACACGTGGTTTTAACACGCGAACAGCTAAACTATTCCATACCAGTATCCCTGACGAAGGCTTGTTGCGGTTTTCAGCACGTTGAACTTTAGAAAGCAAACAAAATAACAGGCCGCTAAACCCAAATATCCGCAGCCAATTTATACATTCGCAAAGTTCGACGCCACATCCTTAGCCCCCCAGCTCGCATTCATACGAAGCGGTAGGTAGGTTGCAGGTTGTACAAGTAGCAGGAGGTTTTTTAGTCGCTTCAATCTCGGGCGTACTCGGGCGGTACACTTCGTTTGTCGCGATATCGCTCATAAGCGCGTGCTATCTCGCCGCGCCGCCTTCCCATTCACCCGAAATAGTACCTCAAGGAGTTCGGTAATGAGTTCCCTTGAACACTGTTACTAGCTTCCCACTATTTTTAACGATGCCGTTTTGAAAATTTACTTTATGCCGTATACACTTTTCCTTCTGGGCCTCGAACAAAGACCGAGGAGAAACTTAGTCTTTTATGGAAATTTTTGCTATTTTGCCATGAACTTTCTTTTAAAATGATCTTGGATTAATATTTAAATACCAGTTTGCGCACATAAATAAACAACCCATAAAAAGATATATTTTTTTACTCCGATAAATAGCTGAAAATCTTTAAACAGCTAAACAATTTTCTTGAATCATAGCTAAGAACACTCTCGATCAAGTCACCCTTCAAACAAAAAAAAACTAAATCAAAATCGGTTCAGCCGTTTGGGAGCTTCGATGCCACAGACACACACACACACACACACACACACACACACACAGATACACACGTTAAACTTATAACACCCCGTTTTTGCATCGGGGGTAAAAAAAACTCTACGTATTTAGAGTACAGTAACTATAATGTAGTATTTTTCGAATTAGGTAGGTACTCGGAACATACAAACAAAATCTTTGATTTCCTTCGGTCTAAAAGTTCGTTTTTGTGTTGAAAACCCGTAATTTGCAACTTATCGACAGGAAATCCCAGAGAGGCTTCGGACTGTGCGGCGAAAGTAAAGGTTTACTTTTTGCTGCTTCACTGATTTTATCTTTTAAGTAGGTCAGTCACTACCGGTGAATTTTAAATGTTATTCGTCGTGAAATATTTTATACAGCTTCTCTACCAGTTGTGTTATAGTTGATGGGGTTTATTTGAATTTATTTTTACGAGTTGGTCATATTGCTTTATGTAAATGTTGCGTAGACTTTACACTTTATTTCAATACTGGATAACACATTTAGCTTACTTACGATATAAATGGACTTCACTTGTTCCTTAGACTCGTCAAACAATACCTAAGTTTTTAGAATCTGTTTATATTATCAGCCTTTCATGTTCCCACTGCTGGGACACAGACCATAATATCTCAGAGAGAGAGGATTGGCCCTAATCCATCATGCTGGCAAATGGCATATCATGTCTTTGAACTTTTGAGGTTCTTGACATACCGGTTTCCTCGCGGTTTTGTCCTTCACCATTTTTGGGCAATGGTATCGAAACTGAATATAATTTATTTAAGTACTAAATAAGTCATTGGTGCATTGCCGAGGATGGAACCAGGTGCCGTCAGGTTGTAAAGCTCACATGCTACCGTTTGGCCATCATCGCTCTAGAATCTGTTTAAGCTAAAACTATTGCTCATTATGCCCTACTTTTTAATTAATATTGCAAGCCAAATTAGTGTTTGTTTTCTTTCCACAAAAGCGAAAAGGCTGTCTATTTTTTCGAACTAACTCAGACATTTGCCCCAGTAACAAGTCGTTGTAAATCCTCAATCCGTTTGGTAAAAGTTAATAACAAGCCAATCTACGTCCGTCATGGGCAGCCGTACACTTCACTCGGCTTGGCGATGGCTTTAGCTAACTAAGGAAAGGTAAATTTACATTAGAAACGAACGAAATACAAAATCTACGTACCTACAAAGTAGAGATGAAAATGATGACCGGCTAATTTAGTGTATCCGGCTTTTCTGTCCAATATTTGCTTAGGTCTATCTATACGGACAAAATCATCTTAGATTAATGATAAAATGTGCGTGACCTACTACACTCTAGTCAATACACAACCAGAGTACGATTAAATAAATAACAAATCTATGTACTTCAAACCATTTAAAAAGTGCGTTAGGCAGTAGACATCAAATAAGGAATTGATGGATAAAAGTGAAAATATGGGTCATATCAGGCTTATCTCACTGGGATTCCTAAGCCTTGAATCCGCTCTACGAGGCGCGAGTGTGAAAATTACAGTCATTATGTAAAGGTCAAAGCAAAAGAAGCTCTTGTGCGCACTTTGAGCGCATGTAGGTATTTATGAAGTTCGGCATGCTTTCCTGTATACTATGCTAAAATTTACGCTATTGCGGCGTAGGGAGTCTCATTTATTAAAATGACTTGTTGGAGGAAGTCTCTGTATTAAATTTGTACTATTATTTATTATGTGGCAATATTATGAATGTGTCTGCGAGCGTTTTCTAAAACTACCCAAGCATTAGTTTGTAAATATGCTACATATTTTCGTTAAATTTGTGTTCTGCTATTGCCACGTGTGTTTCGATTTCCGGTAATCGTTGGTGTGATTTCCGGCATCCGCTAAACCCGTTGCTCGCTACATGTCTATCTCAAACACACACGGCAAATGTTCTCAGGTATTTTCATATTAAATTCAACTTCGGATCAAAAATTTATCTTATTCCAACCTTGTGAGTTAGCTTTTGTGGTTCAGGATAATGTTAATGGCGTGTTTTTACACTTCCGCGCTTTTGTAACTCGAACGTATCAGTGAGGTTAAAAGCGCAAAAAAATATGAGAGTGCTTTGTCAAAGGAACGTCGATTTTATTTCACTGTAAGAATCCAAGGAACGGATTACAATTAACTCTAGCGGTGTTTTACTTTGAACTTTAGAGGACATTTATATGCTTCGAACTTAGTGTGAAGTAGGATAAGTTCTTGCATTAGTATTTCTGTGTTCTCGTAGTATGCTAAGGATAAGTTAGGTAAGAAACACCTATTGTACCATATACCTATTTGACCATAGATTACACTGTAAATACTTTTTTTAGTTAATAAAGTTATCAATTCAAAAGACCTGCAGTTCATAGGTATCCTACATGAACGTTATACCTTTACGGGATCAAAAGTAGCCTGTGCATTAATCTAGGATAAAAGGGGTTGGGTGGAGGCGGATATAAGGTTCATCTTAGTCATCATTCTAAGGTTCGTTAGTAAATTTATTTTCTGTGCCAGTTCGAGCCCTAAGATATGTAGAACCCTAAGACTTAAGTCGAGAAATATTATTACAAATTTAGTGATTTTATAAATGATAATTTTTAGTAATGACGGCCGTAGGTCAATTTGTTTATTAAAACTATTATAGTAATGTCTATCTGTTAACTATTTAACTTAATACCATGATATCTTAAATATTGAAAGTGTTTTTGTAAGCAAATAAAATGTATGTAACTTATTACATAAATAAATAAATAATAATAATAATTCAGATGCTACGGAGTTAAGTAAGTTAAGTGGCAACAACAATGATAATATAAACACTTGACTGCTCATCCTTTACCCCGCATGAGCCAAAGGTTCTAACACGTCAATCTAAACTGATTCGAACAGGCCAATGCTAGGCGCGAATTGAATGAATGACTTTTGATTCTCCAATCACAAGAGTCGAGTCGCGTCGAGTCTCCAATCAAAAGCTGCCCCCCGCGACTGACATGGCATCATTTTGCAAAAGTGAATTTGACTACATGTGCGATAAAGTGATTAAGTATATTATCTTTGGGCAACAGGTACACACAAATAAACATTTACATACTAACTTTTCACTGAATGTATTATATCTCTATAGCTACCGTTGGGATATACGTATTCTAGAGTGGAGACTACGAATCGACAAATTTAGTGTAGGATCCTCTTATAGATATTCAATAGAGTGACACTATAAGTAAGGCCACTAACAGTGGCAGTAACATCGACAATACCTATAGAGTTACAATCACTAAGTGAAAACTGACAAAAATGTCCGAGCGTCTTAGACATAAATTTTATAGTTCACAATGCAAATTTAGACGTTATGTTGCTTACATAGTGTTTAACGTCGCTTATCCGCTATGGCATCGTAGCACTGGCATCGCGTGGCGTTGTAGTGGAATCACGGTTGCCTTAAAACTAACCAAAAAGTCTGCGCAATGCTGTGTGCGCCGAGTTTTGATTCGGTTTTTTTTTGCACGTTTGTGACTCTATCGTTATTGTATCTCAATGATTACGTCATGCTATCGTGCTATAAAATTACAAAACTTTTTTTAGACAACTAGGTGAGTGATATAATTATCCATAGCACCTATTTGTTTACTCTCTACAGACTCTCACGTGTAATTAACGTAACCTTTTGCAAGTTAAGCTGAACTAGTTAACTCAATGTTTATTGGCGTTAAAACAGCGTAAGAAAACTGTTAAAGAAGTTTCCTTTCCGTTCGGAAACTTCAGAAGTTACTAGATTGCTTTAAAACAAATACAAAGGGGATGCGTAGAAAGTAAATAAGTACCTATCTTATAAACGATCATATTTACTGAACAAATAACGACTCTCTACATCTTTGGGAAAACTTTTTGGCATTGAAAATATCATATCATTTCAAATAGGTACTTACTGTAAAAAAACATTGAATTTTTAATACTTCTAAAAGCGTCAAAAAATTCTTTGTTAAGTCCAAAGATTTAGGAACACTCCCGTTCGCGGGAAATAATACGAAACATGGCATGAATTGAAAAAGTTTAGCGAAACTCGGTACAACGCCGGCAAGCTCTGTTGTTGAAAGCGACATGGTACTTTAAAAAAATCATCATTCAGACTTGTATACTCAAAAGTTTGTATAATGGGATTTTGAAATTGATTCTTGTAGCGTTACACAAGTTATTTGCTTTTCACAGTGACTTGAAAGTCTAACAGGTTACTACATTTGACTAGGCAATATCTCATCTTTTGGTTTGCTATGTACAAAGAGTGATCTAGGTTGCTATCAGTGCGACTAATATACCACGCCACAGTCCTGCCCAAAAGTAATTAATTCCAGTGTAGGGACGTCTGTTGGACTGGGGCATGTTTCGCGAATATTATAATCCAAAAGCTTTAAACAACTGGAGCCAAAATATCCCTGAAATGGAGACGAAGTATTCCAAACAATATTTACAGTGTTTATATCCCTTTAAAAGCTCGTAGCGAGAAAACTTAAAAATCTAAATGGTTCGTCATCAACTTTGAATTGCCTAAATATTTATAGGATAGGAATTTTAAATGTGTTCGGGACGTCGGGTCTGTAGGCGAGTCCGTGTATCGCAAGCAGAAATCGCTGGCAACAAATTGCGGTTGGACGAGATAAAAAAGGTCCGTCCGTCATTTTGCTAAACGAGCAGTCGGAGTACGCCGCGGCCGACTGCGGCTGAAAAAACGACGAGACGACCCTCGCCCGGACTTACCGCCCAGTCTTGGGCAAAAATGATACCGATGTCAATTTCTATTTACGATAGGCCTGAACTGCTCTACGTCGCAGAGGGTGTACATCTACGACGTAGAGGCTCTACACCGACTTCAGATGCTCGCGTTGCTACGCTTTGGTCACGAAAAATTGAAATAAACATTTCGCACACTCGTTCCTGCGTAGGAAAGAATGTGAATGCGACTATTATTCAAATAGCGTTAACATTGGTTTTTATTACTTACCGCTTTCGGCATCAAGTTTTTCCGCTAAAAATAAATATTTGACAAAAATGAACCCCGAAATAACTTTCTTCAAGATCAAGACATCGTTTTAATATTTCCAAACGAATGTAGGATGCAAGATGCGTAATTTATATGTAAATGGTAGTCACGAACAAAGATATCCGCGGGCCCGTGATAACAGTCATATTGCGTGCGTGTACCGGAGCCTATAAAACATGCTGAACTGCACAAATAGGTTTCTAGGCTACAAGCAGAAGGAAACATATTGGATTTTCGTAGAGCTCTTTTGCATTTAGCATTCCAGACTCATGCACTCTACTCCATGTGGCTCAAAAATACATGGAAAGCTTAAAATGAAGCAATGTGTAAATGGTAGGATTTTGTTATACAATTATCAAGATGCAATTTCTATATATCCTTTCACAGGACATTTTTTTGGGGACATCTGCAATGTAAAAACCAGACTACTGTGCTCTGCAAATGTCACGGTTATGCTGACCCTTCTGAACCTGACGGCAGGAAAATAATAAATTGAATAGACAAAGTTACGCCGCGCTGTCATTAAAAAAGTTACAAAGGTAATTTTGCAACTTTATGGCGAATAAGTTGGCTGCCACTCTGCTACTTACCATTATAATTTGCAGTATTTTATGTCTCTACTCGACTTTTCTCATATTTCATATCAAAATCCATTTTGTCATTGATAATTTCAAACTGCAAGAGCATTACCTCTAATAGCAGCATTGTTATGTAAATTATTTGAGCTTGTTTCTTTTTACCCGTCAATACAAAACCAAAACGCGGGTATTGTGGTGAGCTTGTGTATGTATGTTGTATGCACGTATGTATGTGCATTGTACATGTAAAATATACAAATTATTATATCACCACGTTTAGCCAACAGCCACGCAATAATGTTACGCAGTTATTGTTGTTTTATTTGATAGCCCGTTGGTCCAGTTGGTAAGTGAACCTACCTTCTGAGCTTGGTTTCCTTGGTTTCTTGGCTTGAGTTCGATTCCCACCAAGGACAAACATTTATGTGAACGAAATAACATCTATCATTATAAGGGTTTCCTAATTCAATAGTGTAAGTCAACATTATAATACAAACCTAGAAAAAAACATTTTTAAACAAACCTTATATCATAAAGGTATTTTTTTTTGCAACTAATTAGACGAATAGATAAATTTTCTTAATAACGCAATTTAATACAAGCATTATATTTTGCTTACCAAAAGTAACTTAGCCAATAAATAGTTTTCGCGCAGGACACCGCGATCAGATGCGGCCGCCGCCGGCGCCGCGCCACTTACCCGTCCAGCACATAGCCTCATCATTAGTATCATCACCAATTGGTATTTATGTCCGGATTCGAGACGCTGTCCAGGAACATTCTTATCATAAAATTTGCGAGTGCCAAATCCTTCTAGTTTCTAGTTTGTTATACCTAACCATGCACAAAACGAATGGGTTTTCAAACATCAATCAGTTATCGCGCATAAAAACTGCCTGTCCACCAGTGTGCAGTTTGTTTGTGACCAGGGGCCTTACGGCCAATTGCTTACGCGGTATCAAACTAACGTTAAAACCGCGCAGTACGGAAAATCACACGCCCCCAGATACGGTTTGAGATCGGGCAACATTTTTTCAACATCTAAACTGGATTGCATTAAACAACTAGCTGTACGGCCCCAGTGGTGGCCAGTCAGCTCGTAACCAACCCATTACAACATGTTCGAAACGTCAAGCGAGAGGTATTTTACCTAAACAGATTTTATTCACGATAAATTCTGATAGACAATTAAAATCAAGTAAGTAGTTGAGATTTCGACAGACGGCTACTTTACAAATAGCAAACATATTAGGTTAGGACGCAATGTTCCCTTGATATTTAGCTCTACAATGTAGGTGTTTGAAAAGGGACCTGACGTAAAGCAATTTCAATCAGTCGGTAACTACGCTTAATAGAGCTAAAACAATTTTTTGGGCATTAATCCGTTTCAGCAAAACTGTTGGATTTACTGGACAATAACATTAAATCAACATGAAGTTATGGCGAGAATACGCAACGAGAACGCGACGACATCGTCTCTCTCGACAACGGAAAGGCAATTTACAGCAACAATAAAAGTATCGCTTTTATTGTCGAACACACAATTCGTTCGGACAGCTGTAATTGCGAACTCTCGCACTGTCTATTGGTCCCGTAATTTAGACCCCACTGTTTTAGCATCACGCTTGCTAGCGCGGACCGATCGAATTAATATCTCGTAGCGAGCCCACAGAATTGTTCAACCGTGAAGTTGCATCTATTGCTGATGAATATAAATGAAAGTCACAGCTAACCAAGTAAGCTGAAATAAAAAATTAACAATCCTGCACTTAATTTATTAATAATTTTGTTCTGTAATTTGGCGTATGACCTATTAATTTGACTGATGAAATCCACAGTGCCAGAGGTTGAAAATAAAAATATTCGCACATAAAAGATTTCTTGAACTCCAACAAAAAACACCAAAAAACGATTGTTTTGTTGTTTAATTTGAGAGACTAACCGTCTTACCACAAAAGATTTAAGCACGCTTTAGACAAGTGTTTAGCATATTTTTCGCAGTGAAACAATTGCTAAACACATGTCTAAAGCGTTCTTAAATCTTTTGTGGTAAGACGGTAGATGTTTTTGAATATGTGTGTAGTGTGAAACATAGAAAAATCTAGTTGGCTTCTATATGACGTGCTTTTGATGATCGTCTCTCTACTTAATAAATCTACAATCTGAATTTTATCAGAATGTCAGTAAATACTTTTATAATATCAGTATTTTTTAGACCACCTTTTCTATTTTTGCGTTTGTTATTGTTTGTACACGAGATACATTATTACTATCACCACATAAAAGTGATGCACTTACGATTTCAACATAAAGAAAATTATAATTCTTATACATAATTATATATGGACTCTAAGACGCAAACCACTAAAACAGTCACATCGTTTCTCCAGAGAAGTAGTCTCACATTATGCTAAAAGCTCCGGCGGTTCCTAACAAGCCTGCGGGTACAATTTCTTATTCCAATGCACCTTATTTGTCGAATTGAAAGCTTCACACATTTCGAATGCACATTTGTATTGTGCACCTCTATCGGTTTCTGAGAATTTTATTTATTCAGTTTGTATTTCCAGCTGAATTCCTATTCACATGGACCTGTAACAATAGTTGTAAGTACTAGTACTATAAATATTTTATGTAGTTACAGTCATAGACTTAAAAATATATAGACTTTTTCATCTATAGACCAAACTCGAATCAGCAGCAGCACAATTCGAACACGGGCCCACGCGTCTTGTAACACAGTAAACTTTATGAAAACACCAAATATCAGCACTTGAACAGCGCAGTGACAGAACAGTTCGTGCGGTATGTAGTCATTTTGTGATGGAATATAAAGCCGTGTTCGCATGTACGAACAAATTCGTTGCGTTGCATGATACGCAACAACTTGGTTCGCACGTGTGTAACACTAACGAACATCGAACACTCTGTTCGTCAAACATGTTTACGGCGGTCCTATTTGTATGTTCCGTACGGGCGGTGTTCGAATATCGCCGCCATGGCTATTGAGATAGAGTTCACGACTGTTCTGCGCGAACTCGATTAGAACTATAATCGCGTTCGTGTTCGAAAATGCCGTCCATGCGTACAAACCAAATGTTCATGTTTGATGTTTGTGTTCACTATGTACGGCTTAAAGCCGTGTATGCACGTACGAACTTTAGAACTGCAACATTAATGTCTAAAATATTTTATGTAGGTACACCAAAGAAGTATATAACATTTACAACTATTATAGTATTACTTACCATCCTAATGAAACTCTTAATAGGACGTAAAACTGTTAAAATATTTAAAAATTGTGTACAACCCTCATTACTATGTGTAATCGCAAGATATTATGCATCTGTGTTTAGCTGGTCAATGTCTCCGAACTAAAGGAAAATTAAAAGCTGAACAAATAAAAAAACATTCTACATAACATACATTCTCTTCGAATGTATGAAACGGGTGCGAATCAAACTTCTACGTTTTCTAAACTGCTCTAACGTATAAGCTTGTCTAGTTTCTTGTCTCCTTTGTAATAGGCGTCGCACCCGTTTCATAAATATTTTTTTGGGAAGGGTTTCCCACCTCTTTAGCTTTAGTGGTTATATTCTCTTTGGTTTTGGTCAACGAACGACCTGTGTCGCGCGGGAACGCGCGTACGCTTGTGCGCTTTTCATTGCTGGTCGTCAACATTCAAAACAACAATAAAGTAAATATGGTTATTGATATTCGTTTGTGTTTGGATAGTATAATAATAACGTTTTGGCTTCGGGAGTGTTTCCCGTACACCCCGGTACACCTAATATTGTTCACCTGTCTACAAAGATAATAAAAACCACTTGATCGCGCACGAGTCATAATTTGCTTGTGCAAGATGTCAGCTGCGTCGGTAGCGGGGGGGATCGGCGGGGCGGATGGTATGGCACACAGAAGTGGTTTTTTTTACTTCTCTTTTCTGTGGTATGGCATGATTGGAGACTCAAAAGTCATTCATTGAATTCGCGCCTAGGATTGGCACGCTTGAAAAAGGTTAAGCTGAAAAAGTGTAACTTTGGCTTTCAGCGGCCTACATTAATTAATGTTACTGATGTTACGAAATAAAATTTTATTTCTTTCGTTCTTTCCTATAAAATATATTAACTTCACTAAAATAAATGTGTACCTCAAATTAAATAATGATTCAAGACGCAGCTTATCACATTATTAAAACAATAACGTATAGATTTTTTTAATGTTTAATTCCTCACCTTCTAGACAAGTCAGAGCGCAAAGAGGGCACGTAATAAAGTCGACAACAAAACACAAAAAAGGAGAGGTGATCATTAAAATCCATTTGAAAACATGTACAAAGGTCGAAGTATGAAAATACGAGAGATTCGTATTTTTCAGCGATTCACGGTGAGATAACTTGTGAACCTCATTAAAAATGTTAAGCTTGCATCTGTCAACCTTTGATGCTGAAAACAGAGTAAATGAATGTGCTCGTGTACCCAAAGAAAGACGTGTAACCATACTTATCATGTAATTGGCAGTTTTTTATATGCCTAGGCTTTTTTATGCCATATATAGGTTGCAAACAAGCTAACGGGTCCCCTAATGGTAAGCCTGATGACCGCTTGTAACACCAGGTGCATCAAAGATACATTGCTGATCTTTGAAAATGAAGCACATGCACCTGATGTTAATTGTCAGTGTGGTCAAAGATGGTAAAAGTACCATGGAATTGAAACTGGCTATCAAGTGAGGCTACAAAGAAGGCTGGCGTAAGAAGACTGGGCTGCTCACCTCGAAAAAAAGACGACTGGATAATGTTGAGGCCAACAGAACCCATTCTTGGCTTTAACTTACTGTAGCTTGACTAGGTGTTTCAAATCGTATGAGATGGGTTGCCGAAAATTGCATTTACAACTGAGCAATACCGTAGATTCCGGATATTTGTTCTACGACAATAACCGTTTAACCATATCAGAGGCATTTTTAACCACTAGGCGTATACGAACTAATTTATACTTACCCTCTACTTCTAATATATAACCCAAAAATTTCACAAATATCCTCAACAACAGACTTACAAAAAAAGTACTTACGTTACGTATAAAAATGAATAGAAATAGCGTCAACAAAAACATAATATCTGTGCCTTTAGTAGGTATGTTCATATTCACGCCAATGCCATTGCTACTATTCAGTTCAGGCACACTTGTTAAAATGCGATAGCATAAGCAAACAATTAGCGCAAAGTAAACAGATCCGAGTAAACTAGTTAATAAAGAATACTTATTAAACCCGACACCCACTGTCGAAACTGAGTCGTAGTGTACAATCGTCCCTAGAAAAACCAACTTTCCCGGTTTACCGTAGAATCCAGATCGTCCCGCTGCGCTTCCACCGCGTCTCCTTCGTACCTCAACTGGGCCCTTATTCTTTATCTCTTTCTTTGGACAATCCTTGCCATAAACGCGAGACGTCATAGCATGAAAAATTTAATTGAAAAATTTACTATAAATAAACGAATTGAATTAGTGAAAGGGGTTTCACTAATTCAATTCGTTTATTTGCTCTGACCCCTGCAATAACATTGTAAAATCTGAATGAAAACCTCAAATACTGATCATTTTCGCTAGGTTTTTGAACGTATGTCTGTAGCAGGCACCCAACATGCATGCCTCAGTAAAATATTTAAAGAAAAGTTTTTTATTCAGCTTTCATAATTTTATTGCAGCTGTCAAAGCAAATAAACCAATGGAAGTAGTGTCTCTATGACCACATAAACTCGTAACGCGGCCGCGTTACGTTGTATGCGTGAAACTGGCAATGTCAAGTTTGCTAACACGAAGGTTTGAAAACCGTTCGTTTTGAATTGTCAAAATAACGTGGAGCAAGCTAGCTCGTTACGTGTGCGTTTGTCAATAGAATGTAGTATCCAATCTAAAATTCTTTTGATTTGTTTAATTTTTTTAATATGTTTACCTTGTTTTAACACATTTACGGTGTTATTAGCGTGTTATGTAGTCGTATACAAAATTAGGGCCCTGTCCTAAATTTTAGAGTATTAGGAACTATTTTGACTCTAGCGTAAACTGAAAAGAGTTCCACGACGGTTTTGTACGACGCAACACCGCTTAAACTCTACGGCGGGCGTTGGGCCTAACGTTATCTGTTACGGTGAGTCGGATAAATTATTTGATGTGTTTTTAAGCTTTTATAATGACGTCAATAAAACTTTTTATAACAATTATTGTATTCTTATTTGACGATATCTCGAGGAAAATACGCAACGTTGATACCATACAACTTTTAAATGACGTCATTCTACGCAGTCTTGCGGGCGCTATATTGACGTGCTGTTTTATGAAACCCAAGCGTAAGGTACATTACATCATACCCTTTTACAGATATCTGTTCAACTCAAATTATAGACAAACCTTCATCAATCAACATCGAAATATAATACGCTCTGATCTGACTAACCACAAAAACAATGTTATAATGTGTGTAAATATATAACCCATATGTATTTCATACGGACCACAGCTATTGCGGCACCAAACTAACGTTGGATCCACTCAGTTGGAAAATCACGCGAACGTGAACCTTAACGCGCCCAGATACGGTTTGCGGTCGCGTGATTTTCCAACTGAGCGGTGTTACGCCAGTCGCACATTCACTCGTTTCCAACAGTTATGTGATGTCGTCGGTCCACCTCATCTTTGGTCAGCCCGGGATCCACCAACCTAGTCTCAAACCCTTAAAAGTGGAACATTGTCTTCAAACTTAGATGATACCATCCTCGAAACAAAAAAGAAACTTATCTTATTTAGTAAAAAACCGGACAAGTACGAATAGGACTCGTGCTCTGAGTGTTCCGTTGGACGGAACACTCAGAGCGCGACCTATGTTAATAAGTTAATTTTTGAAACCCTTGTCCGCAGCAAACTCGAATCCAGCTCGTGTATCTGGAATCCGCATGAGGGTGCCTACATACTCCTTGAAAAAGTCCAGAAGGCTTTCCTTCGCTTCCTATATAAACGTTTATTTGGTTACTATCCCTACCTGTACCCAACCAGCTTTCTTCTAGGTAGCCTGGGTTACAACTACCTGGAGGTCCGGCGTGACGAAAACCAAATGATGGTAATGTGCAAGATCCTCCGTGGCAGTATTGACGCACCAAACCTCTTCAATGAGCTGGCGCGGCTGGTTGTCCCGGACCCCAGTAACTGTCCCCGTCGCAAGAACTATCGTCTGTTCGCTATTCCTCCCTGTCGTACTATCGCACGTGGTGCTTCTCCGATCCCGCACGTTCTCAATGCGCTTAATCGTCTCCTGGCCATGACACCTGAGTGTGATCTGTTTGCGGATGAATGGAAGGATGTTTGGTCTGAGTGTTTGAGGTTCTGTGAGAGGAAGGCGTGCAAAGTGTATGACATGGTGATGAATTATGACATAATTTTACAATTGTTGTATACATTTCTTTGGTTATCTTATTTTTATACAATACTAGCTGTACCCGCGACTTCGTCCGCGATTGCCATCCCTGCAGACTAATTATTCGCTCTTGGGCACAGTTCCGTTTGTCTCATATTTTAAGCAACACTGTGATCTGCGATGAAGCACTCTTATCAAGAATGGAGCTTTTTACTTTGAATTTGAAAACTTTCAGGTTGTATTTCTCAGAAGACAATAACTCGGTAGCGTTCTTTCGCTATTCGACTAATAAATGTTGAAGCGAAGTGCTTTGTGCGAGTCTTTAGAATTTCGACAGTAAAACGGAATCTTGTCACCGAGGTTCTTCTCGTTTTTTTGGTGGAAGGAAGATGATATCAGAAGGATAATAAATTGTGCAGTTGCATTGCACGCAGTCTCCGAAATGTATCCGGTAAAAGATAGATAGCTTAGACAAATACAGACTCAATGCGGCGATGTTCTAGGTTAGCTAATTATTTACACCAAAAAACGCCTGCTATACCTATGCTATAACTTAAACAACTCCTAGAAATACATAAGAAACCAAGTAATATTTATAGAAGACCAATAACTGAATAAATAGTTCTGAAAAGAACTTTTATCCGAATTTAATTTAAATAAACCGGTCAAGTGCGGGTCGGGCTCGTGCAGTGAGGGTTCCGTACCACCACAAAATACAATAAATAGTTGGCCAAGTAACCGAATTACCAGTTATTAAAACGCCTTCCAAAATTGTGGAAAGTAATTTGCTACGCAGTTTGCTACAGGCGCTCAAGTATATTAACTTGGTAATGAACAGAAACTGGATACCGACTCGCACTTGGCCATTATGTATTATATTTTGTTGTTATACTTTAGAATGTGTATTACAATCGTGCGTACGTATTATCGTTTTTACATTAGAGCTAATACAAAAATACGTAAAAAAAAAACGTTTGTTGTATGGGGCACCCTCCTTTTATTTTACCTTTTTGACTTTTTTATTATTTTGTTAGTTAATTTTCCATAACATTACATATTCTGTGAAAATTTCAACTGGCTATCTGTTACGGTTCGAAATATGCAGCTGTTAATACGTAGGACAGATAGACAGACAGACAGACAGACAGACGGACGGACGGACAGACAGACATACAGACAGACAGACGTAGGCTTAGTAATAGGGTCCCGTTTTTACCCTTTGGTTACGGAACCCTAAAAATGATGGCATTGAAAACTTGTTTCATTTACGTGATAGTCCATAGAGTAGGTATTTCCTTTCTAAAGGATGTCTTCAGGGTGGTGACGGTGGTGTTACTGACTTTGACAATAGGGCTACCTAAGTACCTACTCAACGTACACTACAAAGAGCGCTGCAAATCAACTGACAGCTTAAGATGAGCCGCACGTTCAAAGGTTCCTGTACATTCCGGAGGTCAAGTTATTTGGAACTAATACTGAGGGTTGTGATGTCTGTAATTTCTGAAATACGAAAACGATGACCTTGAAATTTTTACGGGACGTTTTCTAATATACGTCCTTTCTAACAAAAAAAGAATGAGTGAAATCAGACTACGCGGTAATGAGTTACTAATAAGTACATATTTTGACTTTCATCCCCTCTCCCAAGGGAACCATGCAAAATTTCGGGATAAAAAGTATCCTATAACCTACCTCGTAGTATGAACTCAAATTATGCTAAGTTTCATTTGAATCCATTGAGTAGTTTTGGCGTGATGCGCGGCCCAGATACAGACAGACAGACAGACAGACAGACAGACAGACAGACAAAAATGAAAAAAAATACAGTTTTGACTTCAGTATCGATTATAGAGGTCCGTCCAATTATTTTTTTCAAAATATCTTCAATGTACAGAATTTGACCTGTTACAGTTTTATTATAAGTATAGATTGACTAGTTTTTACTTACTTATTTGACATTATTCGTACCTGAATATTTTAAATAATTGTGTATTCATTTTAATAACTAATGTAATTAGCTTTTCGTTTTGACATATTGTAATTAGTTAATTTTGTAGGTTATAAGTGTTTTATAATTTTGTATCTTTAGTGTAATTGGTGTATAACCGTGCTAAATGAATAAATAATAATAATAGAGTGGCCAGCAGTACAGCCATTTTTAACCAAGGCTTGGAGGTACCTATATGTGTAGTGCTTTACTCAAACAATGCAAGTACCTAATTTAAATAAAAGTTTAGTTTCGGTTAAGTTTTTCATGTATTATAGGCAGTGATGCTTGTACTGCCTATACCTCTTACTCGTACAGCAAAATTCTGAATAAAATAATGTTATTTATACTCATGTAAATTTTCATGTTTATGTTCAAATTCATTTATGTCATATATTTTATTTGCATGTAAATCTTTTTGCACTTTAAAAAAAAACTTGACAATAATGGATTTTCAAAGGAAATTGCTGGTGGCTAAAGCTCACCAGCAATGAAATTCCATACAACTTTGCTGGCGCCTATTCGAGTTGCCCGGAAAAGCCGAATTTGCTCAAATAAATTTGCAAGGATGAGTAAAAAAATTGGTATCTTCTTCAACGATACGAAAACTTGGGACTTTCGCAAACTGCATCAGCTCAGAGCCGACTGTGTAAGCCATTTACTTAAATTGAAACGTCTGCAACATCATTTTTAATCAACAAATACAATCTTAATTGGCATTTTTCCTTTCCAGCGATGTGGCTCGGCGGGTGTGTTGTTTTCTTGTTTACAAAAGGGCATACAAGCTCGAGGCCCGCCTTTGTTCGCGTAATTACATTGTCGCTTTCACACCGCACCTGTCGCCGTCAAACGCCACTCACAAATTTTGAGAACATAATTTAGTAAAGATACTTTCAGCTTATTAGATTGTCATCAACACTTGGCACGCGTATACTCGGCGTGGGTGATAATCTCATATAAATTCTTAGTGCCGGAGTTCGTGGTTTAATTTGGATGTAACTCTTCTTACTGAAAATAATTTAACTTTCCTATTATAATGCGAGTTTCTCAGAACATAAATATTGTGTACATACCTATAACTTCATAGAAAACGTACGCTCAACTTGATATTCATCTTAGGCAGGGAGAGGTGAATATTATAAATGTCTTAGAAATTGTCCAAGTGTATCTAAAAACTGAATAGTCGTAGAAATTGCATATACATTGCTCTTCTCTCTCCTATAAACCAAGTAGAACTACATGGAGATATCAGCAATAAGCTAAGATTAAATGAGAGTAGATATAGTAGGTATTTATTTATATGTTTTTAACTTTGTCACGTGCTTTGAACACGACCTCTGTTTTTATCCATCTATGTTAACTAATTAATAGGATTATGCCTTTAATTCTCTGAAACTTAAGATAAGTTATTTAAATGTTATTTTACATTTGTGTTGTTGGCATAATATTATTAAAAAAGCCCGTATAATTAAAAAAATATTATAGCCTGTTGGTCTAGTTTGTAGTGAACCTGCCTTCTGCGCTTGGGGGCGTGGGTTCGATTCCCACCTAGTACAAACATTTATGTCATGAACATTTGTGTTGGTTCTATATCTAGGTGTTAATATTTATTTACGTATGTAAACATACATACACATATATATACAGACAGATATATATATAGACAGAGACTGGCAGCCATATTACAAACTTTGCTTAGTTTGGGGTCAGGTGACCGTCTGTCCAAAAATTTCCCATATATTTGTAAAATAATATATTATGTTTAAGAGTCATAAAATTTTAAATCACGCAAATTCAAGAAATATGTATCGGTTTACTTCTACGGAAATCTCAAGACAGAACAGATTCAATATTTTCACCGCTAAAACTTTGTATACCTACGCTTCTACATTTTGCTGCGAAATATGTAGATCCACTACGCTTCGTTGCCGTCCCTGCATATAGCTGCATAGATTCATTTAGTTCATTGAACTGCTGAAACTTCCATCCCAAAAGCTATTAAGAACTTCGGCAGCACCGTTTACCGTTTAAAAACTCAGGTATACTTTCATACCTATAAAAAGAACATACGTTTTTATATCAAACTCGTACAACAGCCAATCCCAAAGCCCCACTGAAATCAAAGTAGAAAACTAAAATAGAAAGCTATTGAATGGAAGCATGGCAAGTTTGCAAGACGTTTGCAATTGCAAACTAGGTGGCTTGCCCTAACTGTATTATCAAAGCAGGGTCGTTATTTCTGCAGACTTCGCTACTTTGTAGTAAAAGTAACAAGGTACTCATAATTTTAATTGGAGAAAACGACTTGCAATTCGATCGGATTTTTAACAGGTTTTGTTCGCAAGTACTCCACTGAAGTGTTTGATGCAACTTTTTAGCTAATGTTTAACGACTAAGCCATAAAATAGTATTATATTAAAATAGGATGAAACAGGGTTAAAGGTATGGTCATAGCTCGCGTGCGATTGGATGAATAAATGAGTGCGAGTAAAGCTTTATTGAGTATGTCTGTGTATGTTCAGTAGATATAATATTACTGCTTAACAACAGCCAGAAAACACGCAAAATCTTTTTACCCATCGATAGATAAAAGAGTAACTAACTAAATTCTCAAGTTAACTAGGTCACACACGTCTGACCACAGGTCACTGCGAGCTAAACAATCACTTGAACAAAATTGGAGCTACAGGTAGTCCTCTGTGCCGAGGCTGTCTACATAAAAACGAAACCGTGGAGCATGTACTACTGCACTGCAAGGCCATAGACGAAATGTGATTAAGGTCAGGACTTCTTGAAGAAACTTTACAACAAGTCACCACAACACCTAACGAAATATGATTAGAACAGGTTAGTCAGCGACCCAAAGCTATGCTCCGTTATTTTAAGAAGCTAGGTTGGTTGGGGTAGCTTAACAGGGGCAAATTCACATTGCAAAATACACCCCAAGCGGGATATCAGTGCAGGCTTATCATCCATGATGCAGGCATCAAGCGTTTTGACTCCACTTTCTTAATTAGAACAGCAAAACAATGGAATGCATTGCCCCTGTCTGTGTTTCCGCAGCATTACAATCTTGGAGTGTTCAAGTCTAGGGTTAATAGGTTATTACTGGGCAAACGTGCTTCATCTTCAACCGCATCATCGCTTTCCATCAGGCGAGATCGCGGTCAAACGTTAGTCTAGTCTGATGTAAAAAAACCCTTTAAATAAGAATTAAAGTTATTAATTTTTTTGGATTTAACAAGTCCAGACACTACCTAGCCTGAGGACAGAAATATACTATATCAGCATCATCATCATCATCCACTACCTTCATTATCCTACTGGGCATAGGCCGCTCTCTTGTTATGCTATCTGGCTCGGTCCTGTGCTATTCAAGTCCTGCTCCAACCCACAATGGTGACAATATCGTCAACCCATCTTGCAACTAGACAACCAATGTTCTGCTTACTTTGCATCGGTCGCTACTCTGTCAGAACCTTATTCCACCTATCATTAGAACGCCTAGTAACGTGCCCTGCCCAGTTCCTCTTTAGTTTCATTACCGCGATTCCGACGCGTGACTTCTCGAACCTTTGTTAGGCGAGGGGTTTAGCCTTTGTTTGTCTGATCTGAGGGTTTACACTTAAAACGACACGCTGGCTTAGTGGCCAAAATATGAAAATGAGGTCCACAGACTTTTTTTACAAATCATTAAGTTCATTTTGATTGAAAAAAAAAACAGTGGCGCCGCAGTGGCGCCCCAAAACGTGAATTATTGCATTGCCTAACATTTTTCGCACTAAAATAACTTGCAGGTCAGCCTATATTTCTATTGTTCGTGTAAACGGAGCGGTGATCAGCGAACTGGTACGTATCTAATTGTGTATAGTAGTAACTTATTTCTCTTTTAAACTACAAATTCTCTCTTAAACTATAAATTCAAACTATTATGTATTGTTTCTGTGATTCTTAATTGCTAAACCTTGTCTTTAAAATGAGAAACAAAAATAATTTTTTGTCATTTAATTTCACTACTACCTACTTAAAAAAAAAAACGTAATAGTTCGCAATTTTTAATCATGACTGATTTTGCATGAATTAGCTTGCGAAACACATCACTACCTTACATTCACCTATTCGTAGTTAGTTTTTTCTCTTATTTTGTAACAGAACAGCTGATTATTTTTCTAGCGCTCGGCACTACAACTCACTAAATAACAGGTATTGTATGTAGAATTGTAGAAAATGTGTTTTAGATTATTTCATCGTATTTAGTTGCATTGTAAACATACATACCATTTTTTTTATATAATTGTTGTCAAACTATAATGGAACCTCACGCTATAAAATTCCTACTGCTAAATAAACATGAACTATCATATGAAGTTCTTATCAGAGGCGAAGAACCAGCGGCCACAGTTCTTAAACTACGAAATCAAATAAATAAATTAACCGAAATAATTCCATCAGACGATATACAGGAATCGGGTATTGATGCCGAGGTGGATTATGATGGTGTAATCATAACATATAAGGAACTAGGAGTTCGTTTAAAATCACTACAAGAAAAATACGAAACAAATCTTTTCGAACGCACTAAAGCCTTGGTGAACCACATATATTATCGGTTGAGCCGAATTGACAAAACTATTATTGCTGATAAGGTTAACCGACTGCAAAAAGAGTTCAACACTCAATGTTCTTTGTTAGCTAAAATGGCAAAGATTAACGTAACATACACTGCACAGCCTGAGCAGTCAACTTCTACCCAACAGGTAATGTATGGTGTTCCAACTACTGAACCGTCAAGCGGTGACCGTCATCATATTATGGACTTGCAAAAACTAAAGTTCAATGGAAAGTCATGTGTGCATGTGTTTATCCAAAGAGTGAATGAGTTCTGTACGTCTAGAAGTATACCTTCTAAAAAGTTGCTCACTTATGCAACTGAAATTTTCACTGATCACGCATTACACTGGTATCGTAGTATGAAAAATGAGGTGAACAGTTGGGAAGATCTTACCAAAGTACTTATAGCCGATTTTGGTCAATTCGATTTTGACTACAGACTAATGACTGAAATTCGAAACCGTACTCAAGGTGACACTGAGAATATTGTAATCTACCTTGCAATAATGTCAGAACTATTTGCTAGGCTATCTAAACCGCTACCGGAAGCAGAAAAATTAGAAATACTTCTACACAACATTAGGCCCTGTTATGCTAACATACTTGTTTCACACGGGAGTAGCATTGATTCTATAGATACACTTCGAACGCTTGCTCGTAACTATGAGCGTATCCAATCTTTGTCTGCACAGTTTCGTGAACCACCTAAAGTTACAACGGAAACTCTAGCACCAGACCTAGCATTTACTAAACCTCAAGAGAGCACAAATAATAAACAATATCCTAAGCAAAATTATTATTCGAACAGATATACTAATAATAATAATTTTCAAGCTAGTGCATACCAACCTCATAACAGGTATACTCCTACAAAAACCCACAACGTCACAACCGGTCTGTTTACCTACAAATACAATTATTCAGATTTTTTGCTCATCGATAAATATTTTCGCTCCAATTATTCTTAATTCATGGAACAGGATGTTTGTTCATTATAAACGTGAGCTATTCATCATTTCAATATTTAACATTGCCTTTTATCACAGTCCTGAAGTGTAAATACAGTAACATTATCCGCCGTGGGTTGCCGCTGTCTGCCTTGTTTGTATTAACCCTCGTCCTACAATATGGTAAAATGAATCACTTGTCCATAAAATAAACAAAATAAATTGAAATTCATTTATTTCAACATTAAAAGAATGCACGATTGCATTTCGCTTACAAACAATCTTATCAACGACGTCAGTTCAATTACAATTATTTACAATTCTTACATCTACGTTTCTAGGTAATCATCAAATGATACTTTACTTTTTGAATGTTTAAACATTTTAATATGACTTGTTTCGTAATAGGTTTAATGGGAATTGAAATTTGTCTACTAGTTTCGATATAATAAGGTCTTCAGCCACTCGGGTCTCGGTTGCTGGGGCTTGTACTCGGGCGGGCTGAGCGCAAGCGGTGACGCTGCATCCGCCATCGCTACCGAAGACGACATCTCGGTCACGGCGACGCTAGGCTTCCCTTTTAAAATCGATCGCATCTCGTCACTCTCGCCCGCTCTATTTCTTTGCAGATTCTCTCTCGTCTCTTTCATTCTCGAAAGCTGTTCCCTCAGCGTCCTGTATTCTTCTAAAAACTTTTCAAGTTGCGATGCACGGAAATCGTAGTCCTCCATCGTCTGTCCCGTACGTGAGTAGTCCCGGAGTCCGGATAAATCAAGCAAAGGAGTGGCGGACGGCACTGTAGGCTGCTCCCTCGAGGGCGACGCGGGGAGGCTTGGATTTCGACGAATACGATTCCCACCGGTGGAGAGATCTAAAAAACTATTTGATCGCCTGCTACTGGCCCTTTGGCGGAGCTTATCGTATGATCTATTATCGAGGAATGAGATTGAATCGCCGCCGGAACTGTTTCTCCGACTGTTGAGCAGCGGGCTGCGACTGTCGCCGTCTTTTCTTCGGGGTATCGTGTAGAAATAGTAAGGATCATGTTTCTCGGTTCGGAGGTAAGAGGAAGCTCCTAGCGCACTCATTTCTATGAGATCTGGATAGTTTTTCTCGCTGTCGCTGCCGGAGAGGTCATTGTCAAGGCGGTCACGAGTGCGCGCGCGTGGGCATGACCGTGGGTTATTGTTGTAACGTCCGCTCTCGGACATGATCTCGACATGAGCGTTCATAACGCCTGAATTGGAACTCTGTATAGACTCTGATGTTGCATCGGATCTATAACAAAAGAAAAATAAACTTCATTATAAACAAAATAATTGTAAATAATTATCAATATAAAAACCGACTTCAAAATTTGGCAATTTCGTTTACTTGGATGACATATTTTTAGGGTTCCATATCCAAAGGGTAAAAACGGGACCCTATTATTAAGCCTACGATGTCTGCCCGTCTGTTCTACCTTTAAACGGCTGTATCTTTCGAACCGTAATAGATAGCCTGTTGAATTTTCATGGAATATGTAATGTTACGGCGGATTAATTATGAAATAATAAAAAAGTCTGGCAAAATAAATTTCAACTGGCTAACTATTACGGTTCGAATGATACAGCCGTTAATAAGTAGGACAGACGGACAGACTTCGTAAGCTTAGTAATAGGGTCCCATTTTTACTCTTTGAGTACGGAACCATAAAAATAATCGAATTAAGAACTCCTTACTTTTTTGTATTCGATTAAAAAGAAGTTATTCCTAAAAACATGACGTGTAGAATTATTTATGAAGAGATAGAGAAAAGTAATTAAATTTTCTGACATGCCTGTCAAGTGATAAATTCATATTATATTCTCCACGAATGAAACATACAGTAAATCATTTCTATTTTATACAATAATTAATTTTAGCTTCATATAATGTTTCAGAATCTAATATGTCTCATGAGATGTCTTACAATGATTTAGTAAAAAGTTACTTTTGTTATTTGTACATGAAACAGGTAGAAACAGAACAAGGCTTTAGACAAATGTACCTAAGATAAACTTTTCTAGATGAGCCACCTGTTGTAAAACTATTTCGTGATAGTCGAACGACATCACGTAATTCTTATAAATTCTCAGCCTAACATCTTCTACTATCGTGAAGGCCTAAGTAAAGTGGCTAGGTAAGATAGACGAGTTCTACCCGCAAGTTATCTATAAAGTCTACAAAATTTCCGACATGAGCTTACCACGGTAGTTCGCTTAGTGGGAATGATTTACGGATGTCAAATTGTACAAGACAAGTGTTATAAAAAAAAATTAACAATGAACATCAAGACCACATTTGTTCACACAAAATTTTTACTGAAATAGCTTCTCAAATTGCTTTTTTATGATATCCGTTAGAATCTTTATAGGTAATTATCAAGACTAATTATCCACCATAGATAAAATGTAAGCCAAATCTGATAATTAATCATAACTTTTTATTGCAATCGATATTGCTACAGAGAGACATAATGCAGGTGCAAAGGCGTGGCGTTGAGATAGTATTTTTTTTCTTTTTGTAGCAGCTTTTTAAGATCAGTCTCTTACTCAGTATTTAAATAAGTATATAAATAATCTGCAACAGTAAACAGTAGTACCTAATAAACGATTTGCACCTTAGCTAAGTAGGTACATCCACCGTAATATAATCAATTTAAACGAGGTACTCTAGTTGTAGGAAAGGTTCTCGAATGGAGACCACGGACCGGTAAGCGCAGCGCACGACGTCCACCCACAAGGTGGACAGACGACCTAAAAGAGACCGCAGGAAAACGCTGGATGCAGGCCGCTTCCAACCGGCCCTTTTGGAGATCGATGGGGAGGCCTATGTCCAACAGTGGACGTCCTATGGCTGAAATGATGATGATGATAATGACTCTAGTTGTGAAATAGTTATTGCTTACCTTAAATTATAATCGCTAAACCGAGGGATGTGTAGATCTCGTTCCGGCACAGTCCTACTGGCGCTAGGTTCGAACTCCGCTCGCCTCCAGCCTGCGTCCAGGGGCGGTGTCAGCGAGCGGTCGCCCTCGCCCCGCTCCCGCCTCTCCCCCCGCAAGTACCCCTCATATTCATCCTCCGGGTCGTGCAGCGGCACATTCCTATAATCACCTCGCTTACGACTACTATCCGAGGATATCACTCGCGGCACTTCGGCACTGCCCTTAAAATTAGCCTCAATTTTCTCGTAACTATCATCACGGTGATTGGTTGTCACTATCTGTTCGTTCCATCTATCTAATTGTCTTTTTTTACGAGTCTCGTACGCGCACAACCCTATTAGACACGAACTCAATACTATCACAGCGGAAACCGCCATTCCCGCCATTAGAGCTCGTCCACTAAAACTTTTACCTTCCGGCTTCTTTTCTACGGCTAAACTTAAAATCACTTCTGCTTTTCCAGCTCTGTTTTCAGCGTTACACGTATATGTCCCAGAGTCTTGGATGTCTGCAGATTTTATAGTTAAATTGCTAGTTTGTCCTTCGCTACGTAACATAAAAGCTCTACCAGAATTGACATTTGAGGATGTATGGTTCCCGAGTAGGCGGCCGGCACGCACCCAGCGCACGCGCGGTGCCGGCACGCCACTCACACGACACACGAGGGTTACCTCCTCCCCCTCCAACCCTTGGAATTGACTCGTTGCAGCGCTCACCTCCGGTTGACACGCAAAATCTTCCAAATCAAGTCGGTCCCAAGACTGAGTTATCAATCGCGGAGGCAGAGCGCACTCAGGCACTACCGTCGCCGGCACATTCTTTCTTATCATCCAGTCTCGTAACGGCCTTAGTGCACACGTACATTCCCATGGATTACTCGACAATTCTAACCCTTTCAACGTCCGTAATGGAGCTAAAACTGCCACATGCAACACCTGTAGTTTGTTTTTACTTAGCTCTAAATATTCAAGAGACGATTCCAGACCGGCGAACCCTCTCGGCTCCACTTCAGATATTTTGCATGCGCTTAGCGAAAGTCGCACCAGATGGTGTAAGGCGATAAACGATTCATCTCCAATCTTTGTGATGGGGTTTCCACTCAGTCTAAGTTCTCGAAGTTCAGGTATTGCGTCAAAAGCATGTGAAGGTATGTTATCGAGTCGGTTGCGGGAAAGGTCAAGTTCGACAAGGTTGACGAGCGCTCGGAAAGCGTGCTGGCGGATGGTGCGGAGGTTGCAGGTGGGGATATAGAGTCGCTGGAGGTTGAGCAGGCCAGCGTTGGAGAAGACGTCGTCGCGGAGCGAAGGTAGGCGGTTCTCGGAGAGGTCGAGCAGCTGCGTGGTGGGGTCGAGACGCGGCGGCACGGCGGCGAGGCCGGCGCGTGCGCACAACGCCGACTCCTTGCCGCTGCGCCACTTGCACTCGCAGTGGCGTGGGCAGTCGGCGCCGGCGGCCGCTGCCAGCGCTAGCAGCGCCAGCACCCACATGCCACACGGCACCTCACCCAGCGCCGCACCGTTCGTCTTCGGCGTCAAGCGACATCCCCTGAATCGCCTTCGACCTGTCCAACAAAACATTCAATTAATAAAAAACCACGACCAGATAGGATAAGAGGAAAAACTATCTCTTATACGCTTTTACGCTTAGCAGCATACTGATCAAAGCAGGAACTTCTTTTGGATGCCCAATGCACACAGACGAAAAAGAACATTAAATCTTATTGCATTAAAAGAGGATATCCAATACATTTAAAGTTCAGGAAAGATTACTCAATAAGGTTGCGAAATTTAGTCTCGAGCTTTATCAGCTGTGAAAATCCTTAAACGTTTGACTGAAAGATATAATTTCATCGCATTTGAACTTAAACTTCGATTGCTTCTTGAGCTCTTTCGTTTATTTTTTCTTTTTACTTAACATTAAAGGCTTCCACAGACCATAAGCAGCAGCATTTGCAGCACAACTTGAACGGGGCCAACACTTTTAGTGATAGATACAAAGTTTTTATTTCATAATAATTATGATTATACATTATCCTCCTTAATAAAAAACGTGGAGTAGTCTTGGAATAGTTACGCCGTGTTTTGTCTTCTTCTCTCTTTCACATTTTGAACTCGATCGAAAAAGACAAAAGACGGAGTAACTATTCCAAGGCGACTCCACGTTTATTAATAAGGGAGTAAATGATTAAGAAATCTTAGGTTTTTACGATTATTACACGTAGAAATCCAACACTTGTAACTGGTTTTATCACAAGTATTTCACATTACTCACACCGTGCTGGCAGCAAGGCTTTTCAAAGCCAGAGTGAATAGGTATTTTTATCACATCGTCACTTACCAACAGGCGAGTTGGTGGTCAAACGCGGACTTATCCGTGATAGAAAAAGCACCAAAGCAACGCAGCCGTGAAGCAACTCGTACGATGTGTAGTAGTTATAGTTATTAGGTATTTACAGTTCTTTGTAATTCAAAAGCTGTACTGCTGGTGACACGCGTACAGTCTGTGGAAGGTTTTAATCATTAACTTTATACGTACATTATGTTTTTTATTATTTGCTCTAATCTTAGGCAAAAAAATATAAACATTATCTAAAACTAGCAGCGCCCCGCAGTTTCACCCGATATCTTTCAAGAACCAGGGTTTTTTTAGATAAATTATGTAGAATATGTGTTAATCTAGGACAAAGCCATATCCAGTATAAGCTTCCTTCATGCCAAATTTCCTGTTTAGACACACATGCACACATACACGAAAACTTTCGCATTTATAATTTATTAGTAAGATAAATAGTGTGAAATGTGACTAAACTCGGTCCAAGCTTTTATTTGTTTTGAAAGCTGCAATATAATTGTAAAAAGCTGTCTGAAAACCATTAATATCGATCACTTTCGCTAGGTTTTTGAACGTAGCAGGTGCCCGATATACTTCAGTGAAATGTTAAAAGATTTTTTATTATTTCGGTGTTTTAAAATGTTATTGCAGCTGTCAGAGCAAACAAATGCTTGGATCACATTTAGTATGACAATTGTTTTTCCACCCAGACTATTCAAAAACTGACATGACAGTGCGAGAAAACTACAATGAATTTAAAGCAAAGATGTTATAATTATATACCTAAAGGGAAAGTAGAACATCCTTGATTTAAAAAGAAATCAAAACAGGCCTTCAAGTTTTTCTTTATATACTTGTCTAGCGGTCCGCCCCAGCTTCGCACGGGTATAGATTATAGCCTATGTCACCCGGGGATAGTGTGGCTTCCCAACAGTAAAAGAATTTTTCAAATCGGTTCAGTAGTTTCGGGGCATATTCAATGCAAACAAACAAACAAACAATCAAATCTTTCCTCTTTACAATATAATATTATATTATTATAGTATAGACAAGTAAGCACGACAAAACATTTATCTGCGAAGCTAGTAATACCTACACGATCAAACAAATTACCCGGCCCCAAACATGTAACTGCAACCATGTTACTTCAAACTTTAAACTGAAAATAAATGGAAGGGGCTTTCAAAATCGTATCCGACGTGTACCGCATGCAGAAAGAGCTCCAAACTTACGAAAGGTTATTGTCAGTTTGATTAAAACGGTTGCACGTGTCGTCCCGGTTAAATAACAGGGACTGTTCAAGTTGGGGAGTTGGATCGGATACACCTTGCTACAATTTTGAACAGTTAAGCTTTCGTGCCAAGTATTAGTTTACAGCTTTGCGGCTGTTATGCAAATACGAGTAGGCGCCTGGAGTACGGCAGCCATTGTTTCACCTCGCCGCCTGACACGGGCGCTTTACAACCAGTATAGTGACCGAAGGTTCACCGCAGACCATGTATCGACACACCGTCGCTTGGCTCTTACATCTGTGTGGTTAGGAGAACAATCGCTCTTACATAGTAAATTTATTTTGAAAGTGTTTTATTCATCATCATCAGCCAGAAGATGTCCACTGCTGAACATAGGCCTCCCCCTTTAACCTCCACACTGAACGACAGCCTGCCTTTTGCATCCACTGGATGCCAGCGACTCTTACTATGTCGTCGGTCCATCTAGTGGTAGGCCTACCTATGCTGCGTCTTCCAGTTCGTGGTCTCCACTCAATAACCTTCTTCCCCATCGGTTATCGGTTCTCCGAGCGATGTTGCCTGCCCATTGCCACTTCAACTTGCAAATTTTAACAGCTATGTCGAGAATGAAAAGAAAGTGTTTTATTACACGGATGCAAACGGCAAAAATAGCAGGCCTATTGCTTAGTTGACGAAGCAACGAGGGTGCTAACCCGGATATTGTGGATTGAATCCACAATATTTAGATTCTAATACCTAAAAACCACAGACTAGGTAAAGCTACTACATTAAAAACATACATAGGTAAATTAAATTTTAGACCTAACCATTAACGCAAGATTTACACCATTATCTTTTGTGATACATATATAAACCGTCCCCGTTTCTGCATTATTGGTTTAATTGTGAGACAATAACTATTAGTAATTTTTTAATTTTCGTGATTTGAACACATGTTTTAAATGTTTATCGGGACTTATCACGTATTATTTAATTTATGTAAAAAATATGTATTTTTCGCTCGACGTTTCGATCATGTTACAATGGCCGTGGTCACGAGCTGACTGAAAACTGCGGGTGAGTCCGGCGAGAAGAGCGGGTGTTTTGTTCTCCTACCCTCACTTGATTTTGAAAAATCGCAGGGTTGTCACTACGACACACAACACTGACTGTATCGGTAAATGTCCTTGTACCTACACCGCGGTTTGTACACTTGCTTACTATGGGATTCCACGACGCCGCTAACTTAAATCCATCTTTCCGGTTGAAATTACGATGTTTTTTTTTACATAAATTAAATAATACGTGATAAGTCCCGATAAACATTTAAAACGATAACTATTGTCACCGGTTATTACAGCGAGAAATATATAAATAGTATTTTTTTGAAAATAACAATGATTTTTATTTGAAAAAAAGTTACAATTCTGTTACTGGGTCATATTTTGCAAATGGTACTTACACCGAAACAAAAAAAGATATACTAAACTTCATTTTTATTTTATAAAGACCTACCCTCATAATAATTGCTGTGTTATTGTTCTGAAGACCTACCCAAAGATACGTCACATGAGAGGATGCAGTCAAATTTCGTTTCGAGTCGTTATCTTGTATTTATAATGATTCTTATCTTTGAACTTTTTGGCTTTAGGTAACATGTTAACAAATACGTTAAACACCCTCTTTGTTGTTTTGCATCGTCGGGTAAAAATATAAATATATACTTAGATACCCTTTGTAATAATTTACAATGTGGCTTGACATCTTATCTAGGGTTGTAACATCGCTTATCTTAATGTCAAGGCATAACATAACAGTTATGCATACGTCCTGCATATCTGGAATTGCATTTGTAATACGGAGAGATACTTGGTAGAAACCCGCTAGCCATTCATCACTCCATGAATATTGTATGAGTTTAGCCTTCACGATGAAAATAAATAGTGTCTAAGTCACGTCATTTTGCAAATAGCGTGCTAAAACTTTCAAAGCAATACCTACCACACTTATCATGATAAAAAATACTTATAAAAAGACTATACCAGCCACAGAAAAGAGAAGTAAATAGAACGGAAATGAGAAGGATAATCTGTTACCAGGCATTGAGTGAACCTTGATTGAACATTCTTATTTAGATCAACGCGTTGAATTCCCCTCCACAGTTGCTAACTGATTTCGAATGACTGACGTTTCGTTTATAATTATGGGTGCAACTGGCTACAGCACATTTCTTACAAAAATTCCTTGACAGCCGTTCTAACAAAGATTATCATTACGTAGTTATAGTATGAAATACTTGCGTTCTAATTTATTTTATTTTTTCTCTGATACCATCCCTAAAGTTATCCCAACACCTACATACTGGCTGCAGTTTTAAAAACAGTATTAGCAAAGTAAGACTTTAGTTACATAAGGTTACATACATATTATTGTTTGTCACTTGAAGTCACGCAATGTTCGCGTGCTGAGTATTTTCACATGCGAGTTTCATTGTTTGTTTACACGATTTTTGCGTGGTAAACCGACCGCACAGATTTATCTATGGCGCAACCCTAAATCATTGGAATTAAAAGCTATTTTCCAACAAAAAGTTTTGTTTCCGCGGTCGATAATGCCATGGAGTCCAACGGTATAATAGAGTAAGGTCATGATGTGTAGGCATTAGTTTTTAAGTAGGTAAATGTCAGTATTATACAATGACCTACATATTTTGTATCGCATAAATTGCCTTCAGATACAGAAGACAACCAGTTTGTTGAAGGGCTTATTTCCAAGAACTAAATTACTTAGCCATTCTGTGCAATTATCCAAAAATTTGCATATTGTTATCTAACGTTTCGACTGTAGGTCCATCCAATAGGCAAAGCATCTTGAATTATGAATGCACTTATATTTTAAAGGACTCTCATAAAAATTTCATGAAGATTTTGTTTCGTAAGAAGAAACTAAGTCTACGTCGTGCTATTATGTCTTCTGTGACATCGGCACTTATTTATACGACGTGATCGAACATCTCGATCCCTAAAATGTTTGAATAATTGAGCATCAATTGGATTGCTCCGATGGCTGGACCACTCGTGAAAAATTTGAGCTCATTCTTTAACAACTCGGTAAGTCATTTCCTGAGACGAAAGCATCGAGTGTACTTCGTTTATGGGGTGAATTTGCCATTGAATGTATCCCGAAAGTTAAATGTGCCGATTATTTACGACCGCGTTTTCGCACTCCGACCTTTCCAAGTCTCAGAGGGAAATATAAGCGCGTTTTTATTGCGCCTCCTTTACTGGAACGTTAAAATTAAGCTACGTTTATGTTGGTACCCGGGTAAATGAGACCGCTTGCGGGACATTGGGATTAGTTATGAGAATGATATTATGTTTTTAACTTCCTCGGTGGCTTTGCTTCAGTCACACGGAGATAAGATAAATGAGCCGGAATGGTGGGCGGATACCGGGAGATCACAATGTATGCAATTTGTAAGTGTCGCTTAAATGGATGTTATTTTAAACTTTTGGTGTATTTGGGATGTTCGTATGGTTAAAATATTTCAAGTCTTTTTTTTATATACACGGTACACTGCCAACTAGTAGTGAGCTTAACTTTTGGATTATTTTTACCTACATGTGTACTAATATGTATTCTGTGCCTACATCTTCAACGTTTTTTTTGTATAATAAGGTTAAGTAGAATAGAAATAACAGATAGTGTTAGATTACTTGTATTTTGTTCAGTTTATGAAATTATTTTATTTAGTGAACACCAACACTCAGGATCTTATTTATCTTTTTTCTTATTTTTTTCTTATTTTTTCTTTACCGGGAGCTCACCTCATTTTCAAAAATCTTTCAGAGCGCCTGGTTAATGCGACGCGTGACCAAAATGCTGGCGTGTTTCTGGCTCAACGCATTAGCATTGCCATTCAACGTGGTAATGCCGCCAGCATGTTGGGTACGCTGCCAACTGGTAGTGGGCTTGAGCATTTGGATTGTCTTTAGACCTTCAACGGTCTATGGGCAGTCTAACTGTATTTGTAGTGTTAGTTTTAGCTTGTATTTTGTTTAGTTATTTATGTACATAAAATGACTTTCGAGTTTGTATTGTTGGGTAAGTTTTTGTTTTCGTAAGAAATTTTACAAATGCTTGCCTGTGTGTTGGTAATTGTAAAAATAAACGATTTTGTAACTAAGTTACTGTTAAAAGAAACTAGAAATCACAAGGAAAGAAAAAAAAACAAGCAAAAATAAATAAAAGTTTTCTGTGTAGGTACTTATAAAATCTGAATGTTTCGGCGAAAAGTCGATCAATATGCTCTTAACAGACCTTGTATTGTGCAGTGATAGAGGTAAACGAAATGCCGCTGTGAGCCGATTCCATTATTTCAAAATATTTAACGTCACTATAGAGCTTTTAAATGTTGTTTGGCTTTGTCAATCTCGGTGCTGTTTTCAAGTAAATAATAAAATGTTCCGTCTATCATAGCATGACGCATGAAAACTGAGTATTTTCTCAACTATCCATAACTTTTTGTGACTTAATTTGGCACCAAAACTCGAAATAGAACATTTTCATCATTGATAATAACACTATACTCGTTGAACCTGTGCCGGTAGTCGTTGGGAACGAAACTCTCGATGTTGTTCACCATTACACCTATCTTGGACAGATTGTTCAGTTAGACAAGTCCAACTTAGGCAAAGAGGTCACCCGAAGAATCCACTTGGATGGGCAGCGTTCGGGAAATTGCGTGACATCTTCTCGTCCAAGATACCACAGTGCCTAAAGACAAGGAAGGGTCTTTGACCAGTGTGTGTTGCCAGTGATGACATATGGTACTGAGACTGTTGGCCTTTTGGAAAAACTCAGAGTCACACAGCGGGCAATGGAGGGAGCTATGCTTGCGCGATAGAATCCGAAACGTGGATATTCGCAAAAGAACCAGAGTCACCGACAGGCAGGCACACCGCTCGAAGAACCGATAGCCGATGGGGAAGAAAGGTTCTTGAGTGGAGACGACGAACCAGAAGACGCAGCGTAGGTAGGCCTCCCACTAGATGGACCGAGGGCATCGTGAGAGTCGTTGGCATCCATGCAGTGGATGCAAAAGGCAGGCTGTCGTTTAGTGTAGAGGTTAAAGGGGGAGGCCTATATGTTGAGCAGTGGACGTATTCTGGCTGATGATGATGAATAAAACTATCTGTCAAATATCAGAAGAGAATCCAACCTTATTTATTACTAGCGATCCGCCCCAGCTTCGCACAGGTATAGATTATATCCTATGTCACCCGGGAATAGTGTAGCTTCTCACCAGTGAAAGAATTTTTTAAATCGGTTCCGTAGTTTCTGAGCCTATTCAATGCAAACAAACAAACAAACAATCAAATCTTTCCTCTTTATAATATTAGTATAGACAAGCTTTTATTTAACTTACCGTGTTAGTTAGTATTTGACATGTACGTTCGTGGTATGTGTGGGACAAATCTTGTAACTGAATTTTAGACCAGTAACCGATTGAGCTGAAATTTGGCATACTTATTATGTAAATTTGGTGTCAATGTAATGTTATGGTACCATCGAGCTGGTCTGATGATGGAGACAGAGGGTGACCATAGGAACTCCTTAACGAAACGACGTAGCCCCGTCGAGTTTGGGTTCGTAGGTTCTGTCTTCCCAAGCATGATGGTCCTAGATGATAACTTCAATATGGTGGACGCCCTAAAATGGCGGACAAAATGTTCTTATCTACCGACATAATATGGATATCAAATGAAAGGGTTTGCTAAAAAAAATTATGAAAAAACTTGTTATTAGAAAGTAATTTTTAAAATTAATAAAGTTTATGTATGTTCCTTATATGTTAATCAAAGTATTATTATTTACGGTCGTGTGCCTTGCTTTCGCACACACGCCCTTATTCTAAGTTGCGCAGGTTACTTGAACCATGTACAAGACGCATAAGTAGGTACCTATACGATACGAGTACATACATTATACTTTAGTGTAACGCTATTGCTATTATCATACTTGTACTTATAGTGTGGCCGCAAAGCAGACCTAATGTTGCGTTCGTCGAGCATTATTTATTCAGCCAACTTTAGTTCGCGCTTTCGCCGCGTCTCGTTCCTTTTAACGTCGCTCGCGTCGCAGTAAACGGATTCTGGATATCGGATGAAACATTGATGGTCGTTTACTAAGTTCACTTACTTATTCATAAGGTTCCTGTGTTCGCGTTAATCTTTACCCCAGGCACTAAACTTTACCATTATTACTTTGAATAATAAAACGTTTTGTAATGTATGTAATTAGAATTTATTTAGATATCTAATTTAACCGTCTAACCTATACGTAAATTCTATCCATCCTATGGTTGCCTGAAAGAGATCGCTTTTACCGATAAGACCGCCATCTGGTGTTGGTACACAATAAAAAGTTTCTTTCTAATTTATAATCTTGAAGATTTAATGGGTATTTTTTTCTCATAAGCAAAATAATAATTTTGTTATGCGCAGGTGTGACTCTAAACAGTGTGACTCTTCGACCAGTGTGTTACTAGTGATGACATACGCCACTGCAACGTGGTCTCTCACTATAGGTCTCATAAACAAGCTCAAAGTCGCACAACGAGCTATGGAAAGGGCTATGCTTGGGGTTTCTCTACAAGATCGAATCAGAAATGAGGAGATCCGTAGACGAACGAAAGTTACCGACATAGCCCACCGGATGCGGCCGGCACTGACAAGCACAGCGTAGGGCGTCCACTCACAAGATGGACAGACGACAAAATTCAATGTAAGGTTAACATAATAATGTTTTTGAGGTTAAGGAAGCCCGCCAGTTTCTTAGTGTAAAAATATTACAAATCGGACACCGGGTATACCCTTGAACAAATAAAAATATAGAAATTAAATTTTCATTTTAAAAATACCTATTCATGATACGTCATTATATTGTGTTGCAGTAAAGTGGGACTGAAAACATACAAGCACTTATATATATAAGCAAACTACAATACCCTTCTTTTGGCTTTGCGTCGTCGAGCAATAACTTTACTCTAAACTCTTATTAATTCACTTAGCACGCCACCTAGCGGCCTCCACTGCCCGCAAACTATTCCGAACTGTCAAGAACCTAGTTTATAGTTTTACTACCACCCAAAATCACTAGACACGAAGGCTGTTAGTTACATAACTTTGAGACCTTTATGTGCCAACAAAATAATTGATATTATACTCTCACTAGTTTAACTTTATTAGCGCGTCCGAACGCCCCGCCTCATGTAAAAAGGTAAGTTCGTACTTATAGACTGAGTTGCCAGCTCTAATGTTAGTTAGTCTGGAGTTTTTAGGCCGACGCCGACGGCCAGTTGTTTGTCATTACAACAGCCTCCATTCTGTCCAATATGTTAATCGCTTTTTAACAGCTCATACAAAGTTGATTACATAAAGTAAAGCGTGTAATAAATTACCCATATTCCATACAAATAAATACGTTTGATCTAGCATTACCTTTTTACAAGGTTACGTCAACGAGCTGTTACCAATACCTACCCAGGTCCAGACAGATCCGGACAGACTATAAGCTGTTGTTATATAACATGACTACCAACTAGGACCTACAATTTAATGTAGGTACACTTAATCATCTAACATGGTACGATAGCACTCAGTTGTAACTGCCACACGGTCATCTATCCCAGAGCTGACAGGATCATCCGTTGCTTAACTTCAGTGATATTTCAAGACCACTTAGTCGAACTACGCCACGACGCGACGGCAACGCAAGGTGTAGTAGGTTCAAATCCCAATAATGCGATTCACCTTTCGGTGAAAGAAAACATCGTGTTACGTTCGTCTGGCCTGATATCAATAAAAGTCAGTCAAATATCTGCCGTTAAGCAAAAGGTGATGTGACAGCATTCGAAAGCTAATTCTTATTCCAGGTTATATAGAAACGTTATACATCTTCGACCGCCATCACATTACAACAAATGAGCTGTGATCAAAAATATGAAAGGAAAACGAAATTCTTGGTTTCTTCAAAGTTTAGGTTCTAGACATATTTTCAATTTAGCCAATGTCAAGTGTAACAAATTTTCAAGTAGTCGATAGTTTCAAGTTATACCGCCTTCGCTGAATTGTTATAATCTTAGTTATACCTCTTTCGACTTCCTTTTGTTGTTTCGTCACTTTACCAAAATATTATTAAAACAAAATAAATACAAATTAAATATTGAAGCCGTAATTTGATTTTCAAAGTAAAGCGCAGAGTTCGCAATTACAAAATCATTAATTTCACGACGACACTTCAGTCGAGCATGAAAGGGCAATATCTTCTGACGAGATACCTTTCCAACTTTAGATGTAACAGAATATTTATGAAAATATCATCATACTATGTCATAAAACAACGAGAGTACAATATTAAAACAAATATTGCGTGACAAAGGAAAACTTCGAGTTATGAGAGCGATGGTGTAGTGTTCGCGTTGTAGCGTGTGCGCTTTACAATCGGACGGCACCCGGTTCGAACCTCAGCCTTGGACCTATGACTTATTTAGCACCTACCCAAATAAATTATGTGCAGTTTCGATGACATCGCTCAAAAACGGTGAAGGAAACCATCTTGAGGCATCCGGTTTGTCCAGAACCTCAAAAATATGTCAAGCATGGTGGATCAGGGCCCATCCGCTCTCTCTAAAAGAAAGCCTGAGTCCCAGCAGTGGGAACATGATTGCCATGATTGAAATGATGATGATGACGATGAAAGGAAAACTTTAGTCGCTTCTTTAGGTTTCTTGCTTTACTAATTTAATAGGTAAATATCTTTATTTAATACTGCTTACTACGAATAATATAACAACGCAATAATAGAATAATAAATAATAATGGAATAGGGAAACGCTGGATGCAGGCCGCTTCCAACCGGCTCTTTTGTAGATCTATGGGGGAAGTCTATGTCCAGCAGTGGACGTCCTATGGCTGAAATGATGATGATGACCACGAATAATTATTGTTATGGTTTACGAAACTGGTAAAAAAAAATACGTTTACAATAAATGAACAATTTGTACCACTGGAATGAAATGAAAAGTTCGTAGATGACATTTTGCATAAATATTCTGCTATGAAGCACCTACGTTGAATGGCAAGTATTGCATGCTGTGTCCTACAACCGATACAAAGTTGTATAACTTCGTCATGACTATTCAACCGTCATATTACACGTCAATCCCGCTGCTCTTAACAAAGTTAGCTCTAGTTTTGTCATTCCGGTCTTATAATTCTACATCAGTATAAATTATGAGTGCAATACCGTAACTGTATGTTTTTATGAATGACTATAGCTGTTGGTCTCAAAGTGCCTAGTGCGAGTTTTTCTATTTGCGTTTACCTAATCGATTGACGTTAAACTACGATTTGTATGAAATATGAGCAATGACATCTATATAGATGGCGCTGGTCTTAATTTATACAAAGTGGCTGATCCAACGCTACATTAGCCATGTTCGTTCTTCGCTTCATCAAAACTCGCGTGAAGATATGTGAGTTAAACCGTATTGTCATAATTTATATTCGTTATTTTGCTGCTGAACTGTGTTAATTAACATTATCATAACAATGACACAGTAACAAAAATGGCTAATGTGGTCATTTCATAATTAAATAATACGGGCTATTTCATCATCATCAGCCAGAAGACATCCACTGCTGAACATAGGCCTCCCCCTTTAACCTCCACACTGAACGACAGTGCTTTGGTCATTTTGTTACGGTGGTTATTTTTTTCGTATAATTATTTGTTCTAATTATTTCCAAATATTAAGAACAATTTTTGTTTCAATTTTTTTTTTTAATTACCAATGAAAATTAGATAAACAGTTTTTGTCATTTATTCTGCTAATTATAAAAAATATAAAATATCCTGGCATTAACGCGATCGAATAGGAAAACATGCACTAGACACTCGGATACTGAGCGGTTGGGAAACGCAGATGGCGTTGTGCTTTGAGTACCTCTAAAAGGTACTGTATAAATGTATAGTTTGCTATATATATTATTCTCGCAGCTATACATGATCAAGGACGGTAATATTCCGTGAGTAAGCGATCTACAAAGTAGATCGCGTGTTCAAATTACTTGGCTTGGCTAGACTAGGTCTACGAAATAATATCTAAGCTCTTGAAAAATAGACGAGTTCTTGTCAAATTCTCATGGGAAGACCGACATCAATTCTATATTATATCAGTCCTATATTGAGAACCTAAGGGTAAAAAAACTGTAAATACTGTACTAGAAATTTTGCGGAACACGATTAGATGTTCAAATCCGTGTGTCGTGTTTCTATGTTATGTTATGTGTCTATTTATTTTTGGTGGTCACTTTTGTCTGCATTGAATATCTTGTATGTGCTTACCTACAATATTTCAATCTATAATTCATAATAATATATACTATAATTAATAATTTCAATCCTTCAAATAATCTTGACATTTCTCGATGATGTCCTGTGATTGGCTCATAGTGCAAGCCATAAGCCATAGCTCAGAGTCACACAGCCCCTGTTCTTTGGGTGACCTAAAAATTCTGAACGCAATATACTCCCAATTTTACCGGACGACGCTCAATCAAAAGGAGGGTAGGTGTTAAGCGTGTATTTGGTTGAACAGTGGACATATTCGAGAATACCTTTGTACTCATCATTTAAAACAACTTTTACTGCTGAACCAACCCTGAGAACGCGAAAACAAAATCAGCTGTTCCATACATTTCGTTAAGTGACGATGACCTTTTTATATATAACAGCTGATTTTGTTTTCACGTTATCAGGGTTGGTCTTTGAGATCAAAAAGCAAGGGAGATCTGCCCCAGTACAATTATCGTTTGCTATCATAACGATGAGTAAAATAATATCCTCGAATATATCTACTGTCTAACCAGTCATCCAGTATATGTGTGCATAAATGTACGTAACGTATAATAAACACAGCCTGAACGACTAAATCGATTTTGATAATTCCTGTGTATATAGAGGTGACATCATAAAAACAAAATGACGACCGGGTCCCATACATGTAAAGTTGGAAATAATAAAAGTTTATACCACATTTCCATTGAATAAGTAGGTATTTTATAATGAAGGTGAAGTTTGAGTCAAGTTTTGATCAGATGTACCGTTTGCGAAGGATAATCCGCCAAAAATATATAAGAATTTATAATAAAGCAACTTGTTGAGCATCATCCTACACTCAACTGTTTGCTCAATATGTTGATGTGTTTGTGTGACCCTGCAGTAACCGTTTCAACGCTGGCCAGCGTTGAATTCCTGTGGCATAACGCAACTCGGTTGTGGCTTTCTGCCCCTTGGCAATACTAATTACAAGTTGTAGCAGCGTGTAGCTAGCACAGGTCGGAATGTAGGCACCGTTAGCATAGAAGCGACTCTAGGGAACTGCAAAGAAATTCTGCTTTCTTAACGCGTGGGTTATCGCAGTTTCGCACTGAATTCTTAAGCTGGATTTCTTACTTTACGGAGTATATTGATAAGATTGTGAGAAAAGATTTATTGTAAAGAGTTTTTCAATGTGGAATGGAAACTTCACGTGAACTGAATTAGTACATTTTTTTGATGTTTTAGGTAGGTATATCTCTATATTTATATAAAAGCGAAATTCATCTACTCACTCACTCACTCATTAAACACGAAATCTCGAAAACTACTTGACCTACGAAGCTGAAATTTGGCAGGTAGATTCCATATGAGGTGTAGAGGTCCACTAAGAAAGGATTTTACGAAAAAGCAGAATTAAGAATGACAAAAGGGGGTTGAAAGTTTATATTAAAGTCTACGCGTACGAAGTCGCGGGCAACAGCTAGTTATTATATAATTTAGCTAAATATATGTGTTTTTCTAATATTTGTTTAAAATTTCGTTTGTTTTTTTGTATTTGTTTCGCGATATCTTCGCCGATTATGAACCGATGTTATACCTAAGCATATTTTATTGAGTGGGCTATATTTTGTTCACATTTATTTATTTTATTTTTTATTTTATTAAAACGGTTACCCCAATTACATCAATTAAATAATGAGAATATCACCAATTACATTAATTAAATAAAAAAGAATAGAAATTTATTTTTTTGCACCTATAAGTGTGGCAAGTTAGGGGATAAATCCTTTTTTTTAACATACCGTGAAGCGTTTTTTACAAAAATTTATAAGGTATAGCTAAGTTGGTTGGTTTGATATATTTGCTGTCTATAAGTATTTAGCTAAAAATATTTAGGTACTCAGTAGGTATACGCGTTCATCATAAATATTAAATTAATGGCGGGCAAACGCAAGCCTTTTTTTAACAGTCTGTCAGAGTCCAAGGGCTTTTCCTTGCAGTGGGACCCTTCAAGCTGAAAATAAACAATATAAATAGGTGTAGTTGGAATAGTAATTTTATTTTCAATAAATTAAAAAATGTATGTAATAAAATAATTAATTTAGTAACGAATTATGCTTCAACATTGTGATAAACTTAAATAGTTTCGTTATTGGCATCGATTCTATCATCTAGCATCGAGTACATCACTCTAAACTAAGCTAAATTTGACAGCTCTAAAATTATTGCCATCTTTCTCTCACATATTAAAATGAAAAGAGAAGCAGAGAATTTAGTCCTGTCAGATTGGTTTAGCGGTAGTGGTATGACTGAATCGACGCCATTGAAACCCTTTAATTTCCGATAAATTATACAGCAGCGTGAAGCTTTTAGTAGGTGAAAAATCGACCTACATAGGCTTTTCCTAGGAAAGTTTGTTTTCGTGCAAACTGAGCTCGATCCCTCAGGTAAAACAAATAAATGAAACGTATCTATTCTTCGTCTTCTTCGAATCGAAAACAATCTCTAAAGTAATGTCCATGGCACAGGGCATTTATTCCATTCGTCACGGTGGACGTCGATTGATGTTCACATTGTACATGCTGCAGCATTAAACTTTACAAATACGATCGCCATCTACCGCCATAAAAGGTTTTCTAACATTTTCCTTGAATTTTGTTTAACCGCTAATGAGACCTCCGTACCGTTTGGCCGAAATGTAACAATAAAAGAAACTCGTTAAAAAGTTGTTAAATTAACTTTGAAGTAGGGTTTTGATTTTGAGATCTACACAAAATAATTTAAGCAAACGAAAAAAGAGGCTGCATTGTAGGCTTTAGGATAGTCGATTTTAGGATGAATAAGTAAAGTCTATAGGTAAAACCTAGATAATAAGTAAAGGCTGAAGTGAAAGTGAAGTTGAATAGTTGCTGAAGTCCTAATCAAACTAAACTAATGCATAAGAATAATGACTATCAAGACATCAAATTTCACGAACAGGTGATTTTCGCACAGAAGTCTTGGAGTAATTACATGAAATTTCATGTCCAGATGAAAGTTTTCTAGATATGTAAGTACATACTAAAAGAAGCATTTTAATCATCGGCGAGCAATAAAATCCAAAAATGACCCACACCGAGCCCCGGGCCTTGCGGTGGAACTATAAAACCGTTAATAAAATTCATAATAAAACCCACGAAATGTACTTAACTGAGGCGTAAAAGCTCAGCGTGAATTCCTTATATAAGGATTAGCTTTCGCCATGTATTTTGGTGTTTCTTTTACTTATCAGTAACTACATTAAGGGCTCATGACATTATATTAAGGGCTTCATTCTCCGCCAAATTCTTACACGACATCGACTCTTCTAAAATTGAAAATAAACTTGAATCGTGTCCTTATTTACTTTATTTGATTTTCCTTATATTTTTATAGAAGTAATAGACTATAAACGACAGGAGTTAGATGTGTTAAAAAATATAGTGAAAAATATAATTTAAGTTACTACGAACACTGAAGTTTTTTTTTGCATTTTATTATTTATTATTTAAATTAATTACACAGCATATATGGGATATTATATACAACTTATCGATAAAACTATAAAACTATTACTACTAAAAATATATACAGAGAAAGTATGAAAATAACCTATGGTGAACAAATCGCCACTATGCGGCAGGGTCCCCAGAATGCTGACAGCATTGCCCCGCTGGATTGCGAGGCTTACAGAGTATTGTTTTAATCGGTTTATGAAGTTCTGAGAATTTTTTGGTCAGATTAGGTAGAAATACTCTGTCCCATTCCCGCAAAGTGAGTGTTTGTATGGCATGTTAGTATGAAGTTTATATGGCGTGCTTACAAGTGAAGTCACAATGCCCAGTTCTATTGTTTTTAAATTTTTAATTAGTAATTTTTGTTTAGTTGTGGGTTTAATAAGCTTGATAAAAAAAATAGTTTACAACAATTCTTCGTAACTTTAATGCCATACTTTACAATCCCTCGTCCAGTCTAATATCTTAAACATTAGTGCATTAGTTATTAATATAGAATATCCTTGGCCCCATAGAGCTCTACCATTTATTATCTATCAGTTCCGGGCCTATCGTTAATCTTCCGATAATTATGTCAAGAGAGGGATCTCAGTATACCCTTGAGATGACGTCTTGAATAGAAATTCGTGAGCGCCTATGTCCTGTGTTTACTTAGCAGGTAGAGTGGCATCTTTGCATGGACTAGGACTGTATTACCAATGCCATTTAATACATCTACATATACCTAGGGACTTTTTTACTAAAGAGGAATATATAAATATAGGTTTTGTTTTTATTAAATCAACACATTGTTCAAATATGATTTACAATCGTTTTGCAATAACGTATGCGCGGTAGGTTTGTCTTGGCACACAGATTCTCCCCACGTTGACAAACAATACCTACGCTGACAATAAGAATAAAATACAAATAAGTTAATACAGAACTTGTACCGAAGTAAATCTATAAATTCTACCTACATAAAATTTTTGATGTGCAAAATATTCATCAAAGGTAAACCCAGTATAAGCTTATTCTTGATATAAACGTATATACAGGTGTGATAGTACATTAATGTAGTAGAAAGCAATAGATAATTTAAATTTTAGTAGATAATTTTTTTTACACCAGACTAGGTTAATGTTTGACCGCGATCTCGCCCGCATTACGGTTTTACAAATTAGACAGTTTTCGAAGTTTTTTTGCAGCTTTTAATATCGAGACTGGCTGGTCGCTCATCTTATAGTAAGCATCTCGTTTTCCCATATTAGTTCAGTGCCAGCCAGAATTAAAACACCAAAAACTCTGCGTGGCAATGCATTAGACTCGTCACCCTGAGATATAATATATAGATGTAGCTTCGTATGTCAGTAATTTCACTGGAAACACTTCCTTTCAATCCAAAACACAGTAATGTTTGCACACTACTGCTTCTTCCCTAGGCAAATTCTGCAAAATAGTCGAAACACTTTCAAAGTTCTTCTGTTGTGTAAAAATACCTCGAATTAGTATATCCTCCATATGTACAATAGAACATTTAAAATTAACACGAATTTGCTATGTATTAATCTACCATTGGCCCAGGCTTCTTCTTTATGTTGCATTTTGTTTAAAAGGTCACTCGGTATACACTTTAAGTGGTGAGCGTTCATATAGAAGTAAATAAAGAGTATTTTTATATAGCTGAAATTTTCTTCTAAACATCAAAAAAAATTAGCCAAATAACTTTTTATTCTTACAAAACTCAACGCTGTTAACGATTACTTTCGTTTTCGCGTCAGCCCAACAAAACGTAACAGGATATTGGATTTTCTACGAAAAATTATCACGGACAATAAACGTTATTTGGTATTTTAGCCTTTAGCATAAAATTGTTTGTTTTCAGTTTTGGGCCGGCCGCGTTGTTTACTCTCATAAATGCTGTCGGAGGGTAAAACTAGGAGTTTCTAAATGGCCTGTGTGTTCAGTTTTAGATGCCTTACTTTGCTTTGAGATTACGGACACATGGCAACTAATTTAAGTTCAGATTTGAAATCATATTTTTATATAGTAGTTTGAAAAACATGCTTATGTCACTTATTAAATAGCGAAACCAATGACAGAGCCATCTAGCGGGAATGACGCCAAACATGATGCGTTGCGCAAGATGGCTTTGTCAATAAGATTAGGAGAGAGAGAGAAAGAGAGATAAAAGAAAATAGTAAGCCAAGAAATTTAAGAGTTCCACTTTTCATCTCACTTCTCCTCATTAGATCATTTCGATGGTACTAAATTATTTTAGCTATCCGACTTGCATCTAGATGCAAAGTTACGACAACTATTAGATACGACAACTATTAGTAGATTACAATTGAATTGATTACATTGTTAATTAGTTGTTGTAACATTGTTAATTACATTGGTCATTTTTAAGCGGTAAGGCCGCCTGTTAAAAACTAGACCATAGTTTCATTGTATTTTATCTGTTATACTTATTATTGTGGTATTAAAATAAAGTACAAAAAAAATATTGCTAAATAAAACGTTGATTCGTTCTTATTTTATGCTGCTTGAAAGAGGAACAAACAAATTAACACATTTTACCATTTACCTGTGCTGTTGAGCTTTTTTTAACTGTAGTGAGCAAACCTTGACAGATTTTATAGTGTATGATTGGCAACCTATACTACACCTACCTACACTATAAGTATTTTTTGCAATGGTCTGCTATTATTCTCACATGTTTCTTAACAGTTTACTGTTTATATTGTTTATTTGTAAGCAACTCAGCAGTGCAAGTACCGATCTTTGTCGATAGTCAAATTCGATAAAATGCCATAGAATCAATCATAGCGAATACTGACTAAATGGAATTTTATCGAATTTGACGATCAAAACTGTCAAATTTGACGATCGATAAAGAACGGTACTTGCACTGCTGATTCAAGCTCATAATAATTGTCTTTAAACGTTTAGAGCATTGATTATTCTACGCCATCGTGGTGCTTTTTTTTTTTAAATTGAATAAAATGCAGATGTTGCTTATACCATCAGGAATACCTTTCAATGTAGCAATTTTGCCAGCATACTGGCCACTAAAAAAACTAATCTTAAAGCTCCTGGGTATGAAACCCAGGAGCTTTAAGATTAGTTTTTTTTTAAAGTTTAGTTTAGGATATATAAATTTTTAAGTACTTTCTTCTGTAAATAAACGCGCCACATCATTAGGATTAGTACCTACTAGCGCGATTGCGAATTAAAAGATAAAAATGTAGTCTGTAGATATAACCAGTGAATCTGATGCCCCAAATGGCGAGCGCAGTACAGTGCCACTTAAAACTTTGCCATTCAAAGCTCTAGGTGCCGCTTTAATTGCCAAAGGTGAGCGCGGCACTTATTTTCAGTCGTCAGGTTTGCTCTCTTCGTCACTTTATTGTATTAGAGTCTGCGCTGAAAGAGAAGAGTCGTAGTATTTTAATGCCGCAGTGTTTAATTGTTTTGCATATTCCAACAACACTATAGCGTACGAAACAACACACAACATGTGACGTGATAAACATAAAACGTGAGTGCTTACCGTCTGTTTGGAGTTTGTAATTAACTATGATAAACCTTAGAGCTAAAAAAGGCTGTTAATGTATATACCTAGTTATCTACCCTCAGCTACCATAATAATTGTACTATACGGTAAACTAAAACGTGCATTCTATGGCGATCTAAACCAGAGGTGGAAACTATTCTGATAGCCCGTTGGTCCAGTTGGTAGTGAACCTGCCTTCTGAGCTTGGGGGCGTGGGTTCGATTCCTGCCTAGGACAAACATTTATGTGATGAACATATGTGTTTGTTCTATATCTGGTTGTTTAAATCTATTTAAGTATGTATTTAAACTATATATGTATGTATATCAGTCTCTGGCAGCCATATCAACAAGCTTTGCTTAGTTTGGGGTCAGATGACCGTGTGTGAAAAAATGTCCCGAATATATTCTACATCCATACAATCCATAACAATAAAAAATAAAAAAAATACAATACAATATTTCTATATTACACACCGAAAAAACAAATGAAACTTAAACTAACATAAAAAAAAAACATACGGCAGTATAATGGGCGGTCTTATCGCCTAAAGCGATTTCTTCCAGACAACCTTTTATTATTAATAATTTTAACAAAGATTTCTTGTGGGTGCATGTGGCAGGCTGTCCTTCAGTATGGAAATTTAAGATGGAAGGCCTATGTTCAGCAGTGGACGTCTTTTGGCTGATCATAATGATGATTTTTAATTTTCATTTATCGAACTAGGTAACAAAATAACCAAACCTAAAACAGATATTTGTTAAAAACTAGTTTTTGGCGCGCGTGCCTAGATTAAAAGTAGAATCCTAATCGTAGCGATACATTCAATTTGCTAGACAACAGGCAAGCAAAAGTGCACATGGTCCACCCAGGTGAACTGAGGTGGACCACAAGCAAGAAAAAGTGCACATGGTCAACCCAGGTGGACCACCACGGGCACTATTCAATATTGGTATAATATATTAGAATAAACCAGCCAAGTGCGAGTCGGGCTCGCGCACTGATGGTTCCGTACCACCACAAAATATAATAAGGTTGTCCAAGTAACCGAATTACCAGTAATTATAACGCCTTCCAATCGTGAATGTAATTTGCAACAGGCGCTCGAGTATAATAACTTGGTAATGAACCGAAATTTGTCACCGACTCGCACTTGGCCATTATTTATTATTTGTTGTTATACTTTAGACTGTGTGTGACTGTGTGTTAGTGTGTACTACAATCGTGCCAAGTTTGACGCTTGTACGTATTATCGTTTTTACATTAGAGCTAATACAAAAATACGTTAAAAAATACATTTGTTGTATGGGGACCCCCTTTCGTTTTTACTTTTTAACTTTTTCATTATTTGTTAGTTAATCCGCCGTAACGTTACATGCTCTGTGAAAATTTCAACTGTCTATCTATTACGGTTCGCAAGATATAGCCGGTAACAGACAGACAGACAGACATCGTAGGCTTAGTAATAGAGTCCCGTTTTTACCCTTTGGGTACGGAACCCTAAAAATGAGAAGGCTAGGCAATAAGTTAGTCAAGATTGATTTTCGAATCTACTTTCCGTCACAAAAATTACTTATGCAAAATTTTTATTTATTTAATACTTTATTGCACACTTACAAATTAAGTAGAAATGTACAATTGGAGGACTTAATGCTAAACATTAAAATTTTAAACGATATAGAAAAGCTTTCCGATTTGTTGAGGGTAAAAATTTATTTTGAAGGTTGAATGAAGTTTGAGTAATAATGCCCCAAATATGTATTACTAATTTCACCAAAATTCATTTAAAAGTCATTTAAAAAATATTATTATGGTATTACGGTACTGCAGCGTGTTCTCTCACTATAAGCAAGCTCAAAGTTGCACAACGAGCTATGGAGAGAGCTATGCTCGGGGTTTCTCTACGAGATCGAATCAGAAATGAGGAGATACGTAGACGAAAGAAAGTTAACGAAATAGCTCACCGGATTAGCAAGTTGAAGTTGCATTGGGCACGGCACATAGCACGCAGAACAGTTGGCCAATGAGGCTGAAAGATTCTCGAATGACATGAATGAAGATGGACAGACGACCTAAAAGAGACCACAGGGAAACGCTGGATGCAGGCCGCTTCCAACCGGTCCTTTTGGAGATCGATGGGGGAGGCATATGTCCAGCAGTGGACGTCCTGTCTGAAATGATGATGATAATGGTGATGATTTAAAAAATATGGGTTATACAATCGAATGAAAACAACCACAGTTAATCATCACTTTTCTCATTTGACATAGAATCTACACCTACCAATTTTACGAGGCGAAAGTAGTCTTACCTCAAATTCTCACTGCTTGTGATCTGCGAGCATTCCGAGTTATCTGTAAACAAGAAAAAAACATTTTTAATTGATTGTCCGCGTTTGATCGCCAACTCACCTGCTGGTAAGCGACGATGTGGTGGGTTATGAAACACGCAGACTTAGAAGATATCGGTTATTTATTCTGTACCCTTAGTACAAGTTTTGATAGTATTCGAAAACTTTTTCCGTTTACGTATTGTTCCATACATTGTAGTAAAGCGCCTCCGGTGGAAACGCTGAGGAATTAAAATCGGTAGTAATCGGCGGTATAGATTGCTTCACTCGTTTGACAGTTCTAAGACAAGACAACGTCTTTCGGATCAGCTAGTATTATATAATTTTTTTACGTATAATTATGGTCCCTATGGACTCCAAAACTTCTGGGCCGATTTTGATGGGACTTTCACTATCAGAAAGCTGACATCAGCTTTCTTAAGCTATTACATAATAGCTTAAGAACTTAAGTAGTAAGGAGTAACTTAAGCTACTTTTATCGAGGGTATCCACGTGGGCGAAACCGCGGGGTGCAGCTAACTCTAAACAAATCCCAAGTATGGAAACTCATCAATAAAAATAAATGCCTAAAGTTCACTTTTCAATAAACAAAGGAATCTCTTGCACGTTCACGCTTTACTCTATACCCTTGTTAATCAATATCCCGTGGAACATATTCCTAGCATCCGGCATATTCCGGCTTGCCCATCAAATAACAATAGATAACCCTGGAAGCGTGTTAGGTACGTAGGTACACAGGGTTACGCATATAGATTGTACTAAACCGAAAGGAGGTCATTGTATTCATCATTAAAAACAACTTTTACTATCGGACCAACAATGAAATCACGAAAAATATATCTGTTGTTCCATAGAAAAAGGTCAGTGATACTCAACAAAATATATAGAACAGCTGGTTTTTTCTCGATTTCACGGTTGGTTTGATTGTAAATTGTTCATAATGATGAGTGAGTACGATGGCCTCCTGTCGACTTAGTACAATCAATATGCGTTACCCTATATGTACTTTGAACTATTGCCTCAAGTATACGTTAGGCGCAGGCCCTACAGCAAGCGGTCTTAGAGTTTAGAATTTGTAGGCAATGGCTTTGATTTTTACGGAGAGAATAGCGGTCTGACCGCGACGGTCTCTGAATATACGCATGAGAGAACTATGGGCTCAGAACTCTTGACCGCTCACTCCTTGTAGGTAGGTAGGTACAATGCCTGTGATTTCACAGTTTCGAATTATGTAGAGAAATGTCTCGAGGCGGTCTCACAAAAAATTAATTCGCTTTTGATTGAGTCAACTCAGTAGTTTTTGATCCAGCTCTAAAAATACAAATAGTATTGTTCGAGCGCCTGTTGATTTGGCAATAATTTTGTGAGGTCTTATTAATTTTGAACTTGGTTTTTGATTATTTGAAATTGAATTTTCCATGTATTCATAGTTAATACAATCAAAACGCTGTTACTGTTTTCCTCAAAAATGTGAGAGACCTCTTAAATAGCTATGTATAGATATAACTGAGGTATACTGGTATATTTATTAGTTACCTAGGCACGTAAACACGGTAAAAGAACACGTTACAAAAACGACAACATAATCATATCTTTAACGGATAGGTGCTTGAAGCTTTTACCTCGGCCTCTTCATAACGGATTTCCGATATTTACTGTGACATTTGCGTTATTTGGTGAGGACACGCCCATTGATGTAGCTTTTCCTTGTACACTCAAATATTTGTTACGATATTTTGTTACTGTTTTCTTCCTTTGACGAACTAAACGAATCTGAAAATATCCGTGGCCGAATGATGTTGCGTATTCTAGTTCAGAGTTCCTTCATTTGAATTAAAACATAATGTATAGAAAAGGAAGTTAGTTTCATAAATACTTTTTTCTTAGAATCCAAATGTTACAACCTGAAGAATTTTTCAATGATAATTTTGACGAAATTGAAATAGTTATTTCCATGCTGACTAATGCCACACCCTAATAGTTTCATATGTATTATTTCATTAAACATGTAATTCAAGTACTTCGTGAACCAATAAATAAATAAAATAAGAATATATTGTAATAAAAATATTGAGCATCGAGTATTCTTTACAGTTACAATATTCCCAAATGGTAATTACATATAAAATACCTACCATCATCATTTTCAAATAAAAAATCTGTCACTAAGCACCATAATTGAATGTTCTGGTAACATCACTTGAGAGCTAGTTCCTATTTCGTATTCCGTTATTACTTAAGAGCAATGGTGGCCGAGCAGTAGCATGTGCGCTTTACAATCTGACTGCACCAGGTTTGATTCTCGGCCCTGCACCAATGACTTATTTAGCACTTAAATAAATTATGTGCAGTTTCGATGCCCAAAACGGTAAAGGAAAACATCGTGAGAAAATCGGTACATCCAAGAACCTCAAAAGTTCAAAGGCATATGACATTCACTAAAATCCATTGGGCATGGTGAAGGTCCAATCCTCTCTTTTTGAGAGAAGGCCTGTATTCCAGCAGTGAAAAACATGATAGGCTGACAATGATGATGCTGATTCCGTTATTACTATATCCGACCACACCGTCACTAATATCAGGTTAGCTGTGCGGTCATAACATAATTATTTCATAGCCTTTTTTTATTCCACATTTTGTTACACAACTTTTGTTGCCTTCCGCTTTGATCATGTACTTTACATTTGTGATAGTGAATTATCTTTTAAACTTCTCTTCTGACCATCCAATTTCTGACGATGACGTTTCTAATTTAACTAGCTGTCATCTATTAGATACCTACTAATTAGCCAACCTACCGACACAGCCGTTCTAGCTGGTTCTGATTCACTTCATTTATGGGTACCTAATTAAAAGGTAGCATCGATTATAAGCCACCTTAATTACGAATCCGCCTTTTATACTCCACTTCCCGCAGTTTATAGGAGAGTACCGACATTATAATTGCAGGGAAGCTGGAATACTTATATATTTTTAGGGAAATAAATTCAGAATTAATTGTTCTGTTTCACTTTGTTCAACAGAATAATGGTAGAGAGACGATTTAATGCGTTTCAATTCCTCCCCAAATCTTAATCTCCTCTTCTGTTTTGTTTCAAAATTATGTCGTTAAATTAATGTACTTCCTTAATAGAAACATAACAACGATTTTTACTTTAAAGTATTATTTTAGCTGAACAAAATTAATACGCTGTGGTGTACAAAAAATTTGATACTTATGTAAGTACCCTCAGTATATGAAATATTTTTAAAAACAATAGTGAAAACGTTATTTTAGTCAACTCAAATCGCATCTTGTATATACGGCTTACATCTATATTGTCAGCTGGGATACTTCCTGGCGTACAACTGCGGCAGTAAAAAAACATCGAGCGTGTTAAATGTTAATGTTTGACAGGGAAATCGTGGGGAAATGAAAAATGAAATTGCCTGATAAAAAAATCAATCTTTTTAGGGAAAACAATGCATAGTTGAGCCGGACATTGGTCATTTCATTTTTATACGGCTGTTTCGGAGTTTCAGATCTTTTATTAGTATCATTCGCGTGCAGAATGAGCGAGGGTCGTTTGCCGCTTTGGTGGTGTAATTGTAGAGCGCCCTTTTGTAGTCACGCAATCGCGTGTCGGAATCGTCCGACCTGCCTCTCTATTCGGAACCGCTCGATTCGATTCCAACGGCTTTATTGCTTTCACCCGCCGCCTGGCGCCCGTACTGCATCGGCAGACCAAGATGCCGATACGATTTTTCCGGAATAACTAACAAGAGCCTTTCGGAGCGACCCGTCCGTCAGACTGACCTTTTTTAACCCGAATCGATGGATTGTGTGTAACGATCCAATTGGTCGAAGCACGTTTCGTTTTCATGTTGGCCAATTAAAAGCCTTTTAATATAAAACTCTGTAGTAGTTAATGAGAACGGTAAAATAAAAAGCTATAAGCTTAGATTGCGCGCTGGGAAATAAATACCGTAGACGCGACGCTTGCCTCTTATTAGTTTAGGCGTTGTTAGCTGCGTGCAATACAATTACGTATACAGAACTTTTTTTTTGTCTAGTGTATTTTTAGTTTGTTTGTTATTAATATTTGAGATGTTATGTTAATTTTTTTTTTTACTATCCCCTGACATTATTCCAATTATGTTTATACCCAATTCTATGTCCGAATGTTGTCTGAGTGCATGGTTACTTGAAATAAACAATTTGAATTGAAATATTATAGTTGGACGCATTATTTATTGAACACATAATATGTTTTCTAAAATAATATTTTTTTATTTCAGGTTTTCAATGACCGGTTTGGCTGAGTGCGTTTGCCTCATGAGCAGGAAGGAGGCCCCGGGTTCTATACCGGGGTTTTGGACAGGTGCTTGATTGAATGATGAATTTTTAAATAATTATTTGCTCTAGGTCTGGATGTGGATAAGGGCTACTTGTCTTTGTGCGTGTTCTTAATGAATCTGTGAACCTATAAGTGTAAAGCGTTACTTATAAATTTCAAGACCTCCTTTCGGCTTTGTACCACCGTTCTGCGTGACCCTGTTTATTTTCCTTTAGCGAGTCTCGTCTCGTAATATTCGAGATTAATTACTCGTGTTGTCTACACGCTAATGTTGTCGGCGGATAATGCGGCGCCGTGACGAGGGTCGCCCGACTGCTCTATTTGTGACAACTTTTCAAACTATTATGCTAATGTTACACACTATTTATACATATAAATTATTAGTAGCGCCCGCAGTTTTAGGACCCGGGTATGTCCTACAACTGCAACCAGAACCGTCGGAGGATGGGCAGCAGCGTCCTATTAGTACACGGTAAACGTACTGCGATCCCCAAGTAAGAGTATTTCAGTGGACATTTACTGGCTGATGATGTGTGTGTGATATGTCCCACCAGCGCCCCACGGTTTCACCCGTGTAGATTACTCCTTATAGCATTCCAGTAAAACTCCCGTCAAAATCGGTCCAGCTGTTTTGGAGTCCATAGGGAACTTACATACATACATACACACATCGCTTTGTATATCTATCTATATAATTATGTATAATATAAATCGACGTGCGATACTTATCGGCTGCTCGTACGTATGTCTGTAAGTTTGTATCACACTAGTATTATAAATGCGAAAGTGAGTCTGTTGGTTTGTAAGTTCCTCTTTCACGCAGCAACAGAGCAACGGATCGACCTGATTTTTGCATAGAGATCGTGGGAGGCCTGAAGAATGACTTTTTATCCCGGAAAATATACGGTTCTTCCGAGGGAGGGTGCAGCGTGTTTGTATACTGGGTGACTGGTCAGACAGTGGATATATTCGGGGCCATCATTATACTCAACTTTATGAACAACTTTTTCTATAAGACCAGTCCTAAAATCACGAAAAAAATTAGCTGTTCATGAATTTGTCGAGTGTGAATGGCTGTTTTTAACCCACGACGCAAAAAGAGGGTGTTATAAGTTTAACGTGTGTATCTGTGTCTGTCTGTGGCATCGTTGATCCTAAACGGGTGAACCGATTAGGTTTTTTTGTTATAAAGTGACTGAATCATGACATGTAAAATAGCATTTTATTAATAATTGAATATGAATATGAATCGAGTGTCCTAGCTATGATTCAAGAAAATCTGTTCAGCTGTTTGAAGATTATCAGCTGTTTAATCTTGGTTTAATCAGGTTTTTTTTTAATTGTCATTTTATATTTTATGTCACTTCATTTCATAAACAATATTTTACAACACAGAAGTTTGTCCTTTTTCTGAGATTCACAACGTAACAGTTGGTCCCTTGTCATACGGTACTTGTTTTGTCTATCTTGTCAGCTGATTTTTTCCCCCGCAGTTTTATGGTTTGTCCTGTAGGAAATGTTGTTTATAATGAGTACGATGATTTTCCCGAACATTTCTAGTAAGTAGTAGTCAAGTTGTATAGACTTGCTTTTTATATCGAATTATAGATGGCGCCACCAACGTTTAAATTGAACAAAAAGAGAAATCAAGAATTTGGATGCCGATTTGAAAGCTGCCTCAATGGCTAGATCAACGGAGGCGTTAACCCGAATCGCACAGGTCCGAATCCTGCCAACATTAGCCTAATTTTATACTTTCTGTAACATTTAAATAGTAAATCAATGTGTTGAATACTTCTATATAAAATTCCTTTCGAGATACAATATTTTGTGATGAAATAGGTTAAAATGCTCTAACAAAATGCAAAACATTCCCCAGTAAAGTAAAAGGCTCATTCCTTTTTCAATGAAGTGAATCATTCTATTTCCGTACTGTTAGCCCAGTCCTATAAAAAGGTCAAATACCTTATCCGTGACGAGAATAATTATGATGGCTATTATTTCCCCTCGCTTTATTCGCTACCATGAATTACCCGAAGAGATAGGTAAACGCAGGTACTAAGGAGAAACATCCAAATACCTCACAAAACTTTGCGGGATGCATAACAATAGCCTCGAATATCGTATTATCTTCCTTCCTGAGTCTTAAACGGTTTGATTTATTACGCCTAAAATCCATCTATTTCTCCAGTTTGGAAGGATCAATTCAGATTAAAATCAATTGGCAGATTCGCAGAATTCATTAAGGTAGATGAAAATCTTAACTAAAATTGCCTTGAACAAGCTGATAAATTTCAGCTTATTTGTCGAAATTAATAATAATCCCTAAATTTATTTTTACTAAGATTATGTAATTAATACGTTCTTACATATAAGGTTATCTTCCTTTTTCGTCGGATTTAATTCTTAGAAGCTTTTATTTAACTGGTATACTTTCAGATTGGTCCCATAAAAATTTCATCAAAATCGGATCAATTCAGGTAGTTTGGTTTTTAGGGTTCCGTACCCATAGGGTAAAAACGGGACCTTATTACTAAGCCTACAATGTCTGTCTGTATGTCTGTCTGTCCTACCTTTAAACGGCTGTATCTTTCGAACGTAATAGATAGCCAGTTGAAATTTTCACAGAATATGTAATGCTACGGCGGATTGACAAACAAATAATAAAAAAGTCAAAAGCAAAAACTAAAGGGCCCTTTCGTTTTTGCTTTTAAAACAAACGTAAGTACTTTTTACGTATATTTGTATAAGCTTTAATGTAACAACGGTAATACTAACAAGCGTCAAACTTAACATGATTATAGTACACACTCTAAAGTATAACAACAAATAATAAAAATTCCCAAGTGTGAGTCAGTGACAAGTTTATGTTCATTACCAAGTTATAACTGGTAATTTCGTTATTGAATTTTGTGGTGGTACGGAACCCTCAGTGCGCGAGCCCGATTCGCACTTGGCCTGTTTACTAAAGCAAATTAACAGGAAAAAATATGTCATACAAGTAAACGAAATTGCGTAATTTGCTTTCCTTTGTCTTTTGAAGTCAGTTTTTTTTTTTATATTGAGAATTTTGTGAATAAATAATAGAGTAACAAAATTGTAATAATTTTCAAGTATCGCTAAGACAAAAAAAAATTGTCGCAGTGTTGATGTTTAATTGAATACGGTATCTATGACTAAATTAGTATCAATGCGAAAGTTTGCGAGTGTGCGTGTGTAAGTCAGTGTGTTTCTTCCCACTCAACTCCGTAATATCTAGATATTTGGATAAAATGTATAATGGAGGTTGCTTATGCCCTGTAATACATTGAGATTTATTACCCCGGAGAAGCAAACGGTTCTTGTAGGATAGCAAGCTCTCTACAGTCAACTCGCAGAGCACTGCAAGTATTAGAGTTTAGTAATCATTCTTAGATAAACATTCTTAGCCTGACCTGAAATTGCTTTATCGTATCGTATACGACTAAGAATACAGTCAAGGTCGTATCGTCAAATGTTATCACTAAGGAACTTCATGGAAAGGAGCTGAACTCGATCTTTCTTAGTCTACCTACAAAGTCGGATATTGTTATAATCTAAGAATTTAAACACCAAGGCAGATTATGAGATAGGTAAATAAAATGTCAAACACTATTTTAAACTATCACGGTTGTTTACTAAAGTTATATGATTATTTACAGGATATTTACCGTGGTAAGGTTGTGGAATGAGCTCCCGATATTTCGGCGCAGTTACATGCACCATGTTCACGGGAAGACTCATTCTACTATATATTTAAATAAAATGTCTTCATAAAATTAAATAAAAAAACACATTTTGCTATTATAATTACACTAAGACATATTTTATGAGATCGAACTAGTTTTTCGCTACCTACTTTCCAGTTCCATCATCAGACCTGCTTTATTTTTGCATTTTTCATTGTACTGTTTTTGGAACCACATCCAGATAAATTAAATTTAGGGCTAGTAGTAGAATTGGATAGATGGGGAAGAAATATTCTTGAGTGGAAACCACGAACCGGAAGGCACAGCGTAGGTAGGCCTCCCACTAGATGGACCGACGACATTGTGAAAGTCGCTGCCATCCAGTGGATGCAAAAGGCTGGCTGTCGTCAGTGTGGAGGTTAAATGGGGAGGCCTATATTCAGCAGTGGACGTCTTTTGGCTGATGATGATGATGATGAGAATAGGATAAATTTCAAAAGTAGTTTTCTTAGTCGCCCATTTAACTAAGCGATTATAAATTATCTTCTTTATTCGAGAAAACTTTATAACAAGGGTCTTCAAAAGGATTCTATTGAAGTTTTTGATGAAAATATTTTCTACTTTCGGTCACATTAAGGATTACGCTTTATTCTTAAGACAATCATTTCTCTAAGAACACCTTTTTTGACCTCGTTCACAAAGTCAAAGTAGAATGATAAATTGAAACTAATTTAATAAATTAAAACTTAGCTTAATTGAAATTGAATACTGTAAACTGTACCAACTTATCAATTTAATTTGCAACTGTTTTAATAATTTTACATAATATCAATGAATCGTAATGTTTTGCCTTTTATCGTAATTATATGAGTTAGATTCACCTTCAAGCCCGGACTGTCATCTAGATAATATTTTGCAATCGTTTTTTTACCATTAATATACCTACCGGTAAAACAGGGTAAAAAAATTACGAAGTGGATAGAGACGAAACTTTGTAAATAACTACTTATCTACAAAGTTTTTACATACAATTAATTACCAGACTACAAAATTTACATATGTTTTTTTAAAATTCTTAAATATATAATATCATCATCATCATTATCAGTCTATCTTTTCTCGGCACAGGCTTTCTCTTAGAGAAAGAGAGAATGGGCCGTAATCCACGTGCTGGCGCAGTACATGTTGGTGGATGTCATAAACTTTTTGAGGTTCTTGGACATACTGGTTTCCCCACGAAGTTTTCAATCAGACTCAAAGAATCAGACCGTTGTCATTAAATATATAAATTGATTTAACTACCTTTAGAACATATATTTTAGACCTTACCTTTAGAATATATATACATATATTCATGAAGGAAATAATGAATGCAGGGCACAAATTCTCCACAAATGCCCTGTCGTAACGAACCCAAACAAATTGTTTATCAAACTATTAACCTCCAACTCCCTGTTTGTTGTTGTACTTCAGTAGCGTCCACAAAACTCGGTAACTAGATGTTTTTGGATCCTAAGCTAATAAATCAAGCAATCATCGTCAACAAATGAGGCTCCCAGTAACAACACAAATAATACTTAGTGCAATACTATCAAACTTTTATTTATTTATCTATTTACATTGCCACCATAATGCGTGAAGTATGTAACATTTTCAAAATGCACTACCCACACATTTACTTTTAAGTTTGACTTTTTTACTTACTTATTATTTTCTTAACACATAGAGCGGCCGCTTGGTAAATATAAATAATTTATAAAAAACTTTTTAATTACAAGCATTTTCGTATTCTACCCAGCAAACAGTTTCATTTGATACCCATTTATATTGGTAGATAAGAACATTTTGTCCGTCATCTTGGGGCGTCTGCCATGATTTAATTGAGTGTTTTCGTATTTTTCTCAGTAAATCCTATCATTCGATACCCATATTGTGAGGGTGCATAAAAATAACTAGTCCGCCATCTTTAGGAGTCATATTGGATTCAGAATGACGTCACTTAGCTCACCATGCATGGTCATTAAAACTAAACGTATATACAAAGTTTCAGCTCAATCAGACTCAGGCTTGGCTATTATGTATATTTTTAAGTGAATATGGACAAAATGTTGTGCCGAAAAGTTCTATAGAAGTCATGGTGGCAACTGGGCATTTATGGTCTCACGTATGCTGGCTTCAGCTAATACACTCGGCCCGCATTTTCACGCTCGTCCGTAAATGCATCTATTGCCGGCTGCAATTATTTACCGTTAATACCGTTGTGAGTTTTTTTACTTGTTGTTCGTAGTTTTATACAAAAATGAAGTAGGTAATTTCGTCCCATTGAAATATTTCAAAGCAGTGACTCGGTAAAACATTGTTTATAGAATAAAATTACCATTTCACAGATTCTCATTACCCCACAAACAAAAGTAAGAAAAGGTAACCGCTAAAAATTAATAAATCATCTAAAATGCCTGGCCGTTTCACGTAATAACAGACAGTATTTTTTGCCCATTCTCTCTGAAGGAAAATTGTGATTTATATCTACTGGAACTGGTAAATAAAATATATTGTATTTAATAAAAACAATATTCCATCTCACACCGTACCATCTTTAACAAAAGCGAGTGTTTTTTATATTACAATTTATTACCTATATATATATAAGTATTATCATAGATAAACATATATTATTTATGCAAAATACAACTGACTGGCTGACGAAATCTATACTACGAGACTGAAATTTGGCAGGTATGTTTCTTATGGTGTGTAGAGATCCACTAAGAAAGGACCGAATGAAGGGGGGCAAATAGAGGTTGAAAGTTGATATGAAAATTCTATGTTTTTGATGGTTGGTCATGAAATTTGATAGTCAGGTTCGTCGTTTAAAATAAATAAAAACTGTTGCAAGATTTTTACGCAGAGAAGGAGGTGAAACTGGGGTTTGAATGTTGTGTTGAAACTTACATATTAAGTATCCGAAGCTGAAATTAGGCAAGTAGATTCCTTATGGGGTGTTGAAATTCCACAAAGAAACAATTTTGCGAAAGGGCTGTTATAAGAGAGCCAATAAGGTTTATTTTATTAGTCACAACAAACATAATATGTTTCTATTAACACTTTTAAACTTTGGAAAGGTTTGTCTAAGTGTTAGCGACCTCTACAATTATTGGATATAAGATTGAAAGTGATTGAGGTTACAGTTTTATATGAAAATATACACCATATAAGATCGCGGGCAACAGCTTATTTCATTGCACTTTGATTCCATTTTTATTATGCGAACTGCTAGTCTGTGGAATGCGCGGAAAATATAACGAGTAATCCACGCGGGTGAAACCGCGGGTCGCAGCCAGTTTAATATAAAATGAAACTTTTACCAGATCTATAATCAAATTATTACAAATATCCATTCAGTTGATTCCCGAAAAGATCGTAACCTGCCATTTTTGAGCCACAAAGAGATCTGCTGAAACCTTAAAAATTCGCCCAAAGCGTAATCTAATTTTCACCCAATCTTTTACAGGGACTTTCTTAAATTCCTTTTATATGTCATCGAATTACCGTAACTTGACTAAAAATCGGTTGATACGATTTCCATCACGGAAATCTTTATTTGAAGGAATGAATTAGTAAAAATCCTTAATCGTGTAATACATTGGATGCTTCACAAATTCTAAGTAAAACAATTCATCAGTTTAAACAACCTATAATATCGAATTTGATCGATTGAAGGTTTACTCAACTAACTTAGTACCTTTCTAAATTTAAATGAAAGGTAAACACAAACTGTTTAATACTACTTAAAAGTTCTCTCGAATCAATAACTGAGAGATCACGAAAGTTCACAAAGGAAATCGCTGAACTCTCTCTCTCTTCAGTTCGCGGAAGTAAAATTTTGTTTTTCTGTCTACAGTTTCAAACAATACCTACGTATAATTTGTTGAAAATGTTGTCATGATTAATAGAGTGTTTTGATAAATAAGTATTACAAAAAAATAAAGATTAGAAGGTTGGTTATTACTTACTGTTGAATAACTGAAGATATTATTAATTCCTATATACACAGTGTTCGGTTAGACGACGTACATATTCTAGAATATCATAGGAGTTGTTTATAATTCGGGACATTCGGGACATATTCGGACTGACCCCAAACTAAGCAAAGCTTGTGATATGGCTGCCAGAGACTGCTATACATACATAATACAATAGTTTTATATACATACTTTAATAGATACGAGTACAATTACTCATCATTATAAACAGCTTTTAATTTGAGACAAACCCAGAAATCGCAAAAAGGGCTATTTATTCTCTAGTGTAAAGTGAACTACGTGTGAATGTAATTTTTCTAGAGAACACCTGGGTTTTTCACGATTTCATTGTTGGTCTCAAAGTTAACGCAATTTATAGTGATGAATACAATGATATTGTCAAATGTCTCCGTCGTCTTACCAAACATTACAAGTACTGTATACACGTACTTACCTTATTTCTGGGGGAAATATCATGATAAATATAGTTTAATTCATGAACACAAATCATCAAATTCGTCTTAACGAGTCCTTTTTATTGCAAAGAGTGTTTTTACAAGCTTTTATTGTTTATTTTTTTAATGTATTATTTAAATTACATTTGTGTTTGTTCTATATCTGGGTGTTAATATCTATTTAAGTATGTATTTAAAACTATATATGTAGGTATCAGTCTCTGGCAGCCATATCACAAGATTTGCTTAGTTTGGGGTCAGATGACCGTGTGTGCAAAAATGTCCCGAATATTTATTTATTATTTATTTATAAATATTTAATAATAGGCTTGAGTTTGACCGCCAACCCAAATGAATAAATATATAAAAATGTGTTATTGTAGCAAACGTGGTCCATATATGTATGATGTTACAAACTAAAGTGCCAAAGTCACGCTCGAACTGTCTAACTTGCCTTGTTAGTGTTTGGGTCAAATCTTACAACTGAATTTTAAAACAGTTAATCCCAACCAGTTGAACTGAAACATACACGTTTAGTTTCAATGTATAGTTAGCTAAATGACGTCATACTAAATCCAATATGGCGTTCTACTAAAGATGGCAGACCAGTTACTTTTTTATGCACCCCTATAATATGGATATCAAAAGAAAGGGTTTGCTGACAAAAACACAAAAAATTAAATGACTGATGTAGATTGTAGACAACATTTTCTTATCTACCATCATGATATAATAATATCTCTATCTCATCTCTATAAATATTTTTGACGCAAATTTTATCCTAACTTTCCTCAGTGCACCTTGTCGACACATGAGTGTGTGTGTACGAAGTAGGTGTTTATACTTTTTTGATTAAAGCTACACCGATCCAAATCAATACAAAAGTAGGTAACACATTACTTACCTATTCAGTATTTCCGTATAAAACAAAAATATTGAAAGCGGCTGTATTAGCATTCGGCACACGCCGCACTTGGACGTGCCTCGTTTGCCGATATTTGAAACAATGCCAGCCCTTGACAAGAAAGCACAAATCAAACTATATAGCATCCATTTAACTGTTTTAACTATCGTTAATATAATTTATCGGAGTTATAGCAATTTCATTGCGGTATTTTATTATTGGTTCCAAGAACTGCCGTTCCAACTTAATGGACGGTGACCACGAAGTTTTCGATAACCATTCAATTGTAGACTGAAAAGGTTTCCAAAACAATTTTTCCGAATCTGCTGTCGACAACCGTTGTATCAAAACGTTGCAAGTTTTAAAAGCTCTTCACGTTTTAATGGTTTCAAAAAATTGCTACAGACCATTTTTTTGCTTTGATGAAATTATCAAAGAATTATTTAACAAAATGTGGGAATGTATACGCAATGACATTGTGTAACATGATCAGAATGTTCAAGTAATTTCTTTATGTTACAAGGTTACACACATTCGTGCTCGAAATTATCAAAGAATTATTTAACAAAATGTGGGAATGTATACGCAATGACATTGTGTAACATGATCAGAATGTTCAAGTAATTTCTTTATGTTACAAGGTTACACACATTCGTGCTCGAAATTATTTGTAGGATATCGCGACCTACTAACAACAGTAATTACTATGTAACAGCTCTCTATGTGAAATTGTTTGGAAATTACAAGGCAACGCCTCATTTTTTGTTTACGAATATATCATGTAAGTTTAACTTTAATTATTTGTTTATCATATCTAACGTTACCGTTTGGGCGTTAGTTACGCCCAATTAAAATATTCTAACTCACTTAGAACGTGCGCCTACTTGATTATTTTTGAAGTAGTTAAAACACTACAAAACCAGAAAATAGTGACTAGAAAAATATTAAATACTAGCGGTCCGCCCCAGGTTCGCACGGGTATAGATTATAGCCTGTCACCCGGGGATAGACCGTTTCCCAACAGTGAAAAATTTTTTCAAATCGGTTCAGTAGTTTCGTAGCCTATTCAATGCAAACAAACAAACAAACAATCAAATTTTTCCTCTTTATAATATTAGTATAGATACTTAAATGAAGGTGTAATATGACATACTGACTTTAAGCGTTATACTTTATGTTTAAACCACATGCCGCATGCATGGACCCACACGGTCTATTTTAGGAAGCCGCAAAACTCAAATCCCTGCTTGAAATGCGAGATCACGTCGTCTCGAGATAAAAGAAAACTTACGCATAAAGATTATGAAACGAGAACGTTCTCGAACCTTACGAAGTTTCCAGACATTCGTTGCTTTAGGGCTCTATCAGACGAACCGCGTAGATTAAAATACGTACACGAGTGTTTACGCATACATCATATATAGACCCAAACTGTAGAGTCAGCATGAAAAGAAATAAATCACGTAGCCGATGCACAGTTAGCGAAACGTTGGTCAATCAGCAGCAAGATATTATAGTTTTTTTTTTTTTTCAAATTAACCATGAGTGTAAGAATAAAGTTTAAGGGCCTATAATCAATATATTTATTAGCGTAAAGAACCGTCATTGTAATTTAAAAGACGTAGGTACTTTTTATTTTAATAACACTAGAAACAAGCACTCGTGTATAAACCAACTTACCACTTACCTTAAAATTATGACTTTTTTATTTATTTATTGATTAAATAAAGAATCTGACAATTTAACAATCAAAGGGGAGCCTCGATTTTGAATCTTATCATGCCGAAGAAGGGCCGACACTAGGACACACTATGGCGTGGTGTAGCCAATTTTAGCGAACGCGTTTGTTTGTCAGCCCGAAGGTAGTAGAAGGATCAGCGATGCGATGCAAGTCAACTGAAAATAAATTTTTTGATGGTCGACAGACTAAACATTTGACCACAGCTCACCTAATGTAGTCGACGTTATAATTAACGGTGTGGTTGAAGATGCTAACCAAGCCTAGCCTATGGAATGGAAACTAACTCTCATGTGACGCTGCCGGAAAACACCATCAGGTGGTGCTTAGCGACAGATTTTTAAATCGGTCTGTTCCACTTTGATCACCTTTGGTACATAGATGACCCAACTAACTAAGATGATAAGAATTGACTGCAATCGTCATGACAGTCAAATTGTGTCGTTCAACCCGACTGTTTATCATACAATTGGCTTACTTCGTATACCTACTAAGCGTTCCCACTGTAAACAAGACTTGTATGTGACGCAGTAAGTGGCCCAGTTACAGCTATTGTCGTATCTAAACAGTTGTTTCTGTTGCGAGCTTGTGTGACAGTTTCGTGTGACATCAGCAAAGCGCAGCTACGTCGGATCTGAAGTAAATTCTAAGATAGTATGTGGTGAGCATGTAACTATACGTAGGTACAAGTATATAGATTAGTAGATAAATACCATGTTTCTTTCTTTTAAAAAGTTAAAAAAAACAACTGATTATGATCTTTTTGGCATATTATATTTTGCAAACGGTACAAATGATCCACCAAACCTTACTGTCATTTAAAAGACTTATTCTATATAATAATTACCACATACATCATACATCACATGAGAGCAGTCGAGTTCATTTTTGCACGCTTAGCTTTATTAGCTTCACTAAGTATTATGTATACTTTTCTGGTTGCGCAGATTAATCGTGGCGTGTGGAAGACACATTATTGTTCGTTGAATATTACCGTTCTTTCTTACACATCGTCTTACCAACGATTTAAATACTCGCATGAAACATTCACAAACTTTTCCCCGTATCGTATAAAATGCCGCCTGAACTTGAAAAACATGCGAACAAAACTTGGTGTCCTGGACCCAAGAGACATCATCCGTGCGTAAGATTTTTACTCGGTATATTTTTATCACATACATACTTACATGTAAGGCTCATCTTTTATGAATTATCTGGGTGCTTACAGACCGTTCACAGCTATTTTATCTATGACAAATTAATGTTGTTGTTTCTGTCTGTCGGTTAACAGGTCTTGCTGACAGAGCAAGAAGATTGTTGTCAATTACCCATTGTGTGACTCTGAGTTTTTCCAAAAGGCCAATAGTTAAGGACCACGACTGAGTACCATTAGTATAAATACTGTTTGATAAATAAAATACAGATCAAACAGCTACACCAGATTCGCAGTTTTACCACCTGGAGATAGATATAAAAGTTCACGAATACCGTGTTTATTTTTTTACAAAATTGATGAAGTAACTTAGCTTAATTAGAAATAAGATCTTACGAGCGCTCAATTAAATGCAAAATTAAATTATATTCTAAGGTCGATAATGCTGAGGGCAAGCCAAAATTAATTTCATTTGGAGTGGTGCTGAGAACTTTGAGGGTGATATAATAATAGTACCTTAATTTTAAAGTTGTTACGGGTTTTATAAGATTAGAATTAGAAGACGTCTACGATGATAAATAAAAGACTTTTTTGTAAAAAGTTTTTTTTTTTAAATTAACATTCATTAACATTTTCAAAGTCAATACAAGTATTATCCTAAAAGACATAATTATTTTTTTTTTTGGTTAAGGTGTGTTTATCACTTTTAAACATACCATCACTTTAGTGAGCTATCATAAACCTTTAAAAATATATTTACACAGTAGGAATAACACGTTGGCGTGTAACCGCGGAAGCAATAAATACAATAAAATATATTTATATTACCACCATATCATGATGATGTATTTATTTTTTTGGTTAATCTTGGGGCGTCCGCTATGTTGAATATTACCATGAACTATGCATTATCATCCAAACTAAACGTGAATGCAAAATTTTAGCTCAATCAGTTCGGAATAGCTGTTTTAAAATACAGTTGTAAGATTTGACCCAAACTTTGTACTATTATGTCTTCTGTGCCCAAACTAACAAGACAAGTTATATCAAAAGCTTTTAATAAATATATTTGTGAATATACAAATTGTATAATAAAAGTTAAAGAACGAAATTCTTTAAATGCGCACAACACTAGGTATTTCTTATCTCCTATTCTCCTCGAAGAACTCCAAGTGGAAGAGTCCATTCAACACAAAAAGGTTATCATTTCCCCCATCCAATATAATAGTTTCCTATCCGTTGAAAATCTTGAAACGTTCGTACCATTTCTAACAAAGTGTACCACATTCGCTCGGACCATCGGACACCGCCATATATGTACCAGTAGATGTTAACATGGTCACGCGGGCAGTGCGACCGGCAGACACGTCAGTAATCCCCTTAGTGGGTAACGAAGTAGCCAAGTGCCGGCAGATAACTAGCTATTGCACTTTAGGCTATTTTCAACGGCAAAAAAGCACTTTGAGAACGCTTTTATAGGAGTTTTACACGAACGTTAACTGTCATCAATGGAAGAAAAATGTAAATGCACTTTCGGAGTGAATTTTAATGGACATAGGCATTATGCATGCTCTTTTATCTAGTCACATAATCTATGAGAACTCGTACAAAATGGCTTGGTTTGTTTCGGTCACAGAAGTAGAATAAGATATACTTAGCTAGTTTTGGTGCAATCGTTTTTTTTTTATCTGTTCGTGTGTCTGTTTGTGCATCGTAGCTCCTAAACGGCTGAACCGATTTTGATATCGTTTTTATTTATTTAAAAGGTGCCTCGATCTAGAGTCTTCTAAGCTATATTTCGGGAAAATTTGTTCAGCGGTTTGAAGATTATCAGCTCTTTTATTGGTATATGTTTAAATTTTATATATGTTGTCACTTCATTTCATAAATAATATACATTAACACAGAATTTAGTCCTTTTCTGAGATTTACACGCTGGTAATTTTTAAACTTTTGCGATTTGAACACATGTTTTTTACCTAAATTAAATAATACGTGATAAGTCCCGATAAACATTTAAAACATTTACACGCTGTCCCTTGTCATACGCTGTATAACATATCCAATACTTTCATTAGAAAAATATTCTGCTTTGAGGTTGAGTTTTTAGGTAAGATTATCCTTGTATGGTAAAGGTCGGAGCAATACATAAAGTGTCATGACAAAACTAAAGCATAGAGGCGGTAAAAGGTGACATAGATTTCGAACATATATCATCCCCCTTGCGGTGAGCGCCGTGGTTACTGAACAAATAAAAATAGGAAACAGCCAATAAACCTATGGCAAAGATGACGTGAATTCCAAGAATTTTTCGTTCCGTAAACTTCTATTCGATTTACTTGTAGAGACAGAAATACACCACTTTTAATTTTTGTGTCATCAAATTACTATGAACTTTTTACAATGCATTAGTTTTTAGGGTTCCGTATCCAAAGGGTAGAAACGAGACCCTATTACTTAGTCTACTCTGTCTGTATGTCTGTTCGTCCGACCATCCGTCTATCTTCTACCTTTAAATGGCTGTATCTTTCGAACCGTAAAAGATAGCCCGTTGAAATTTTCACAATATATATTATTTCTTTCACCAAATCGACACTGCATATTTTACTAATTTTATTTCGGTTTTTAAATTGATATTGTTGTATTTAATAATGGTATGAAACCCTCAGATCGCGAGCCCGACTCGCACTTGGCAAGTTTATTTTACATAAATTTAAAGTCGTTTTAGATCATCATTCCGAATAAGTATAACTTTCTTAAGTAATAAAAAATTTAAACATACAATACGTTCATACAGTTGGACGTGGTATAGGTTACAGTGATTTGAAAAAAATTATAGAATACTATGGTTTAGTTGTACAGACTGCAGCTAAGTGCCTAAATGTATCTTTAGTAAATATGCAATAGGTATTACTTTGACATACTTTTGATACCATTGGCAATACTAATTTGGTGAGACTGGCAGCATCCTACTATCTCAGATACCTATATAGGTCTCTTAGAATCAGATTAAATACAAATTAAATCCTTGATACAAAAATATAGGGCTATTTTAATATAAATTGGCCTATTAACAAATTTATTTTTTTAAGAGCATCTTGTTCACGCCTAGCCATTGTAGTATTGTTCCACACTTGAGGATTTACTATTTAAATGTTAAACCTGCTTATCCAATAAAAACTTCGATTCGAAAGACTATTGAAACCTGCTCAATCAGAGAGCATACACCCCGAGGCATATATTGATGGCGCAGATTCGAATCCAGCCGGCCTTTTTTATATATTCTATAACATTTAAATAAATGAGTACCTATTAACCATAGAAAAAGCATCATCAGCGCCAGCCCTGCGGGATATAGCGAGAGGAGCGGTCGTTCTAGGCGCCAGATATCAAGAGACGCCAAAATTAAAAAAGCGAAAAATTAAATTTTGATGGCGCCTCGCGCCTCGGTGCGGGACACACTTATATTGTTTGTAAGTAGCATAAAATTTTGATGTAGAAATTGTTTACACCTTTACTACTTTTAACTTGGGAAAAATGATCGATTCCTGTACGATAGTTTTCAGAAATGAAATGCACCGAAAAACAATCTCGCTCTACCCTGATCAAAGGCTAGGGCCGGCGCTGACCATCATGATTAGATATTATTTTGGATCATTCAGTTATCCAGAATACAGAGTTGTTATAAGTTTGAATTCAAATTAATTCCACTGAAACTGCACACAATCTACTTTATAAAAATCTAAAATACAGTCATTCACTTATTGACTGACAAAAAATGCCCAGGTTTAACCGAAGGGTCTAGCTAGAAGCATTAAATTTTGTACAAGCGTTCCTCAATAACGTAGGTGAGCACTTAGAAAGTATTTTGGAAAATCATATCTATTGGCAAGGCTCAATGCCGAGCATTACGTGAACAAAGTCGCAGGCATTTTACTACTCATTTAATCAAGTCCAATTTTGTATTGTTAAGTAAAAGTATACCTAGTTCATCGGCATTTGCCTGCATGAGTGCTGAACATAAACCACTTAGAGCGATACTCTACGTTTCTTTTCCGATCACTTGCCTTCTGGACATTGTCTTCGACGAGTCGCAGACCATCTCCCTAAGTCTATAGTTTTCAAAAATGTTATTTGTGTACATGTGCACATGAGCCCTTATTAAACCTTGTACATACAAACATAAATCACAACCGCAATACACCCTCATGCCGATAAGTAATTATCTTGACCTAGGGATCCTCGGACGGAAGGGCTCCTTTTATTCCATGTTCTACTAATTAAGCATCCATTGTTCCTCATTAATTAATTCACACAATGTGAATAATGGAATATATTTCAACACATTTGTCTTCGCCCAAAATGGAGAAACATGCAAAGGAAAATTCCGTATAATTATTTTAGCTAAATTTATATGGTTTTGTTTACGACAGTTTTTATTTACCACTGAAGTCTGGCCAAATTAAAGTGATATGTAGATCTTAATACCTATGGAATCTAAAATACCTACCTGTGACCTACCAACCTCCTAAAATTAGTTATGTTCGCTTAGTAGATCTGTGTGTTCGCTAGTGATGACAAATGTCATAACAAAACAAAAGGAATCGGTGAAATATGTCAGGTTTTTTTTTAGTTATATGATTTATTACGGGATATTATCATCCCGTACCATTTCATATAACGTTAGTGAACAACCGTGATAGTTAAAAACAGTTTTTTTTTTTTTAAATTTATAATTGTCATTGAATTCTAATGCAAGTAATGTGTATAGTAAAATAAAATCTATGGGTATAATCAATATGGAAATAAAATTTATAAGCTTGTAAAAAAATCATAGAATCGGACTGCAATTCAATTTAGATACGTATTACAATTCAAACTTTGTACCGATTCCGGAACAAAGTTAGCTTTGATTCAGATTCCAAGCCCTTTTAGTACAGAAGGAATACAACCAAAAAAGATTGTGTGACGGCCAGGATTTAAACCATAGTCGTACACATAACTATTGCTTATGTCAAACATTGTGGTCTTAGTAGCAGCTCTACAATAACTAGCTCTACAATACTGTAGTGGGAAATGGGAAAATTTACAATACCATTATTGCATTGTTAATAATTTTGTTATTGTAGTAATTTCTATCATAGTTCATAAAATCCTGTCCGTTACCTAAATGTTTAAAATCACTGACCTATCTATAGTTAAAAAAAATATTTTTTGAACGTTAGTGTAAACTCATTACTAGCATTTTTCTAACACATCGTCTACGTTGCCATTCACAGTGGTAATGTCGCCAGCATGCTGAGTTCACTGCCAAATGGTAATAGGCTTGAGCATTTGGATTTTATCTAGACCTTCAACGGTCTATGAGTAATCTAAATAATAGGTTGAATACTTTAGAAAGCACTTTTTAAAGTATCACGGTTGTTACTACAGTTATAATTATATAAATAAATAATAAATAAATATTTCGGGACATTTCTCACACACGGTCATCTGACCCCAAACTAAGCAAAGCTTGTGATATGGCTGCCAGAGACTGATACATAGTTTTACATACATACTTAAATAGATATTAACAACCAGATATAAAACAAACACAATTGTTCATCACATAAATGTTTGTCCTAGGTGGGAATCGAATCCACGCCCCCAAGCTCAGAAGGTAGGTTCACTACCAATTGGACCAACGGGCTATCCGCTAATAATTATGATTATTAACAGGATATTGGTGGACATGTAACTGCGCCAAAACATCGGGAACTCCTTCCATAACCTTATCACGGTAATTACTCCGTTAAATCTTATAACTGAGTAGTTTAGGTATTAACTTAATGATAATTGGCTTATATTTATGCCAATTAAGCTTAAATTTAATAAATTTATTTTTAAGCTTTAGTTTAGACAATGAAGGCTCTTTAATAAACTTTTTAGAATAAAACTGTCTGCGTCTCTTTTTATTTTTATATGTGACAAACTGATAGCAACAATTTAGAGCTGTAAAATTTAGTCTAAATAATCGTACAATAGAATTGACAGCATATTATCGTAAAGAAAATCACATTACTTATGTCAGCTTTAAAAAAATATAGGAAACTAACATCGCCTCGCGATTTTGCCCACCATTCTATAGGAACTGCAATTTTTCTAGGATATAAAGTAGCATATGTGTTAATGCAGGGTAAGTAAAAGCCACGTCCACACCAAAATTATCCGAATCCGTGCAGCTGTTATGTATTTTAAGGAGAACCTTAAACTTACTCATTAATTACTGTGATGTGATTTTTGTTATACCTAGATATAAGCTCATGAAATAAGTAGCTACCGTGTAGTTATGTATCTATATGGTAGGTAACTACATCAGCAACATAGGTGAATGACTTATAAATGATCCGTAAAAAATTGAAACTACTATAAGGTTTCCGCTTATTCACCCCTCGCAACAACGGGCTTGCTCTTTTATGAAACAGCCACAAACTTCAGCCAACATAGACTTTGTAATACCTCACACGAAGTAACTTATACACTTATACGTAACTTTACTTTAAATCCGTCTTACCTGAACAAACGTCATAATTTCAGCGGGACATTTTAACATAGTTCCCGCTACTTCAGTTAGTATTTTGTTCACAATTCAATTTCACTTTTCAAACTGTTTACACTGACCACAAAAACTAGATTTTTTCTCTGTATTAATTTCAATACACTTTTTTGTGGCAAAGATGTTTGTTTTCAACAAATAATTTAACGATGTTGCTTACAATTTGTGTGATAAAAACGCGAAGCGCGCGACGGTCCCGTTCTGTGGCGGTCTGAGACTGAATTCCCGCCCGCCCAAAAGGCCGAGGCTCCCCGATCCCCCCCGATCTCACCCGAATGAAACCCGATTCATGAAACCCACTCGATGAAGTGGTAAGTTTTTACGACTACCCGTTGGCGAGCGTGGTCGGGACCAATATAAAAGGATTGTTTGACACCTGTTCCTGATTATCTTTCTTTATTTTCACCTTTGCTCTTGGAGAAGTTAATTTCCATAAACTGATTCCAGGTGACTCAAATGAAGATCAAAACTCTTCTGGTAGTTTATCTTGCCAAGTTGTATTGTAGAGACATGCGAGAGTAATCAATAAAAGAAAGATGCATTGTAATGCCCCACTCAAAATTTTACTTAAAGGCTATACAGGGGTGCAAGTACCGTTCTTTTAGCGATCGTCAAATTGACAGTTGAGGTCGTCAAATTCGATAATATGCCATTTTTTCAGTACTCGCTGTGATCGATTCTATGGCATTTTAGCGAATTTGACGATCGATAAAGAACGGTACTTGCACTGCATATTCAGATACAAAGAGAGAGAGAGAGAGAGTTTCAGATTTTTCTTATTTTGACAGCTTTATACTTAAACTGTCAAAATCTGTAATAATTGTTAAACAAAATTTTTTTTTTACAAGTCTCGAGGTAAAATGCAAGATATAACTTGTGATAAATTGCTAGTCTCTGTAGATTTAGATTTTAACGAAGCCGCGCTACTATAAAAATCGCTCAACGTCCAAAGTTACAACACGTTTATAAACTAACCTGATAAATTCCTGGAGTACGAAAAACAACTAGGTAACTGCTCCACATAAAGTAGGTATGCGGTATTACCCCTACTTTCCAGGCAGGTGGCCGAGTATTACACAGTTGAATATTGCACTCTGAACTGCAATAAAATCGGGATCAACTGTTATGACTCCTCTTACAAAGTACAACAATGGCATTAAGGCCTCGCTTACCGGCGAGAGCTATCTCTTGTGCACATTTTCTACACTTTTGTAGAAAAAAAATCACTTTAAGAAAATCACTTGAGAGAGAATTTTAATTAGTTTTAGAATAAGATTGCAAATGGTATAAAGCAATTTTCATGTTTATATTTTACAGGGTGGCGGTGAAAATAGAAAAAAAAACGGGAAGGAATATATATATTTTCGAGCTCTACCGTTAAAATAAAACATACTAAGATAAAGTTATTTTAAAACGTTTGCAATATCATTGTAAAAAGGATGCCCAATCGTGTTTTTTTCCCTACTTAGGGAATTTTTATCCCTTATAATGATGAAAATCTGTATTTCTTTATGTGTATGAGCGCGGCCTTAAACCTGTCCACATTTTATATCTGCTACGATAAAAATGCAAAATCTGTTAGTGGTGCGAGTAAAGCTATAAATAAAATAATAAATAAATATTTCGGGACATTTTGCACACACGGTCATCTGACCTCAAACTAAGCAAAGCTTGTAATATGGCTGCCAGAGACTGATATACATACATATATAGTTTTAAATACATACTTCAATAGATATTAACAACCAGATATAGAACAAACACAAATGTTCATCACATAAATGTTTGTCCTAGGTGGGAATCGAACCCACGCCCCCAAGCTCAGAAGATTTTGGTGACCAACGGGCTATCAGGCTAGCTATAGGTAGGTAGTAGGTATACCTGGTGCTCTGACTGATTTTAAAGTAAAGCGGGTTTTACTTTTAGGAGAAGGACCTGACACACAGCTGTATTTCTAAGTTTATCGTCGTACTGGAGATATTTTACATCTGTTCGGTCTTGGACATATTCATCCTGAGGTCAACGTTCAAAGATGCGAAATGCAGGTCTTGATTAGGTCAGAACCTAAGAACCTGAGCCGACCGACGATGAGAAGAACTGTTGGAAACGAGTCGAATCTACTCGTTGGCGATCACCACTGGCAAGAGACTGGGGAGAGTAGCATAAATAATGGGAGGCCTATGCCCAGCAGGTGGGTCATTAATGTTATAAATGCAAAAGTGTTTTTGTTTGATGGTCAAAAAGTAAAAATGAAAAGGGGTCCCCATACGACAAACAAGGAGGGGAGGAGGAGCAGGGGTGTTGCTGTGAATATACATTCATCAAGAGACCCAAGAGCTTCAAGACCTCGTTTGCTAATAGTCGGCTCACAAATAAATGTATCGATTGGAAATTGATATACGTTAATTGTTAATTATTGGAAACAGATAATATTATATCCTTATTATTAAATTGATTCAGCTTCTCAATAATGGATAATTTAATTCTTGTGGGGATTAACCACGAATCAGAAATGTAGTTGGGGGAGGACATGTTGCCATTGCCAGGCGGAGTGGTGGCTGATGGACTAAAACCATGACAGTTTCGTAGCTACATAATACAATATTATTAACTTTTTTAGATTATATAAATACTTTTATAATTCTTGTTCAGTATCATATCATTTTTCGCAATTTATTCGTGGAACTCAAAAAAACTGACAGAAGCGAGAAAAGGCAAAAGACAGTCATTCACGGTCGGATTTTGAAGAGAGTCGGATAATCAAAGGTTTTATACGTAGTATACTCATTGCGTAGTATAGTATGAAATCTTTGCGGATAATTATTGCTACAGCTGCATATACTTTGATTACCTATGTATGTACATAATCAAAGCATTGATATATATGGGTATATTGAATTCTTTGTACAACAGTGATATTTTTGAGCTGTAAGCAAAAAAATATCTCAGCTATTAATGAAATCCTACCAAACGAGAATCAAAAAAGTATTTTCGCTAGGATAATGTTTTTAGGGGCTTTTATACAGTTGAAGCTAGCGCCAACTCGTTGGGTCGACGATATTGGATACGAATTTGGATAAGATTTGGTCAGGTCCAGGACGAGTAGCGAGTAGAAAAGATAGGTAAGCATATGCTTAACAGAGGGGTGATAATAAATTATCTAACAGTGCCTTTTATCTTCAAGCAGTTTGATTTCAAAAATATCAAGGGCATAATACTTTTCGAAACATCATATTTTTGATCTACAAAACGAACAAAAATAAACAACAGAAGAGATTCTCAATCCGATGCGTATATTTTATAACTGTTTTTAGGTACGCCCGATTCAATCAACTGTTTTTAGGTTTCAGTGCCCAAATCGTGTCAACTTGAACCTATTACTAAGCTAACGCTATCTATCTGTCCTACCGTAAGATAACCATGAAATAATAATAAAATCAAAAAGTAAATAATAAAAAGTCCCCATACGTATTTGTCTTTCGTATTTTTTACGTAGGTATATCTGTCTTTGTTCTCGTTGACAACCAAACTTGTCATGGTTTAGTGCTCACCCAAAAAACACTGGCCAAGTGCGAGTCGGGCGGTAAGATTAACGTTAGTATAATAACATCAATACCTCGATTTATGAATGTGTTTTACAAGTTATAAATAGCCCGTTGGTCCAGTTGGTAGTGAACCTGCCTTCTGAACTTGGGGGCGTGGATTCGAATCATCTAGGACAAACATTTATGTTATGAACATTTGTGTTTGTTCTATATCTGGTTGTTAATATCTATTTAAGTATGTATTTAAAACTATATATGTATGTATGTCAGTCTCTGGCAGCCATATCATAAGCTTTGCTTAGTTTGGGGTCAGATGACCGTGTGTGGAAAAATTAACCGAATATTTTTTATTATTATTATAATTTATTGATACCAGGTACATACGTCAAAGGCCGGTTTTAATTATCCCATTTCGCCTTGAACACTGCGGCATAACTTCGTAATCAAGTAAGAAAGGGGTCAGATATTCCGGCAGCACTCCAGCTGAATCAGAATAGAGGACAGACTCGGGCTAACGAACCGGACCGGGCCATTACTGCGGACACAGAACATCGTTTACGGCTGTACGGTGCTATGGAAAAAATCCAGACGGTGAACATACCCTTTGCTATAGATTAGGTTCGTATTGACCTTTATAATAATTGGTGTTTTGTTTTGCCTTTTTGACCGAGTGAAACGAAGGTTTTATTTTTTTATGGTAATTGGTCTCAAATTCCTCAGCGAGTAACTTAAATAATAAATAAATGATATTTCCATTCTTTTATTTTTTTTTTCTGACAGATACAATAACATTGTAAAATGCTGAATAAAACATTTCCTTTTAATATTTGACTGAAGTATATAGAGGACCGAGTTGGCGTTCTAAGGGGCCTAGGATTAGCAGTGAAGGTTTTGTCGCTGATGATGATAATTATCAGGTACATGCTACAGTCTACGATCATGTGATATGTGATGAACCTCGTATAGTAGCTCAGTGCCATGAATTTGATAAATGGTCGTAGCACAGTGCTACGGTTGTAGCACAGTGCTACGGTTGTAGCACAGTGCTACGGTTGTAGCACTCGTATTCATCATCATCATCATCAGCCAGAAGACGTCCACTGCTGAACATAGGCCTCCCCCTTTAACCTCCACACTGAACGACAGCCTGCCTTTTGCATCCACTGGATGCCAGCGACTCTTACTATGTCGTCGGTCCATCTAGTGGGAGGCCTACCTACGCTGCGTCTCGTATTAGCACTCGTATTACGCAAACGTAAATGACACAGTTCAAAAACCGAACGAGTTATTTTTATCATGTGACAACCTCGTAGCATAGTGCCATGTGCATTGCTACGTTTGTTTACTTTTATTCTGACTTAGCATTGTCTAACGCACTTATACCTTAGTTCGGATGTTAATGCGTTCCTAGCATTGAGTGATTTTATTTCAGCCTATAGTTCTATCGTTTTTATGATCGTATTTGATTAATCGTTTTACCATTGTTCCTGCGTACGCATTGCTTACGTTGCGTTTTTGACAATGCTTTGAATATTTGGAATAATAAGGCAATATCATGTTTACTTTTGCCAAATCTTTAGTGCTGTTAAAATAAGGTCGAGAATAATATAAACTCAACGCTGTTTTCACGTAAAACGTGTGCGTATCAGACGACATAAGTCCCACAAACAGCAAGTTTAAACAAAACTCAATTGTTTTGTTCTGAAAGTATCTATCTGCGTTAAGTGGAATATATTTTGTATGAAATAATGATTTATGACAAAACTTGTAGCATCGTAGCACGTCTACGAAATGCTACGCAATTTTATTTTTGTCTTTATTATTATTTTAGAGGCTTTTACTATAATATACTAGCTGCGTCCCGCACTTGCACCCGCGTTATATCCGGTATAAAAATTGCCTAAGTTACTCGTTATAACATCAGTAACCTCCTTAAAGCAACCTCTTTGGTAGCGACAGCAACCTCTTTTAAGTTATTTTAAAATAAAAAAAAAAACTATTATGTAAGTATGTCAATGTAAGACTTCAATTCTTGCACAGATATACACACATCTCTGTGGTGGATATATTTACATAAACAATTCTTGTTTTGTTCTTGTTTCTTTGTAAATTTGATTTTGCAAATATCAATGAGATTAAGATCATTGGCAAATATTATATCCAATGCTCTTATATGCATTAAATCACCAAAAAAATATTTTTATCCAACTGCTACCAAATTTCACAGGATCACTCGCTGGGTTCTACTAAAGATTACCTGAAAATTTCATCAAATTCAGTCCAGCCGTTTCGAAGTCCACAGAGAACATACATACATACATAAACACATCGCCTTTTATATATTATATAGATATCGTAGTTGTAAACGTTACTGCTTTGTTAGTAGGTACATAGAAACAGAAATAAGTAAGCACAAAAAATAGAAGGCTAGTATAAAACCTACTTTTAAAACAACAAGTATTATAACCCTTATATCTACTTAAATCACAAATTTTGTTTTAATAAATTAAAAACTAAATAGATATACACCTATAGCTTTCCAACACAAATCACTAAAGTTCCTCAACAAATTACTAAATATATCGTTAATATTTAAATTACTTTGTATCTGTATACATAATTGCCACTCAATTTGGTGGGCCAAAATATTTGAGTGTAGTTGAAATTCCCCGTAGGCCAGAGGAAATTCGAGGGCGTCTCTAAAGCCCGGATTTACATCGGAAAATTATACCTAAGTCTGCCGGAATCCGTCCACATGCGAAATGCCGTTTTAATTGTGTTTACCGAGACTTAGTTAGCAAACACTGAGCTTCTTAATTCAAGGGAAATAAGTATTTTATTAATACTTTAAGAAAGATTTGTATCAATTTTGCTATGATAGATTAGCTGTTATTATACCTACAAGTGTAGATTTGTTTTGTTTTGTAGTATCTAAACAGTACTTTTAAAAGCCTGCAGTTAGTTGTGGATTTTACACAATTTCAGAACTATCGACAGTTATGTAAAAATAATAAAGCCGTGCCCGCTAATTGCTGACAGATTAAATAATTGTTACTGTGAATTCTAGTTGATCTGTTTATTGATTTTTGAAAACCTTGACGTCGCTGCCCTACTTACTTTTATTGATTCTGTAGTAGCATTGCTGTCACAAACCAGTACCCAAGAGGGATGTACTGGCTGCAGTTTTAATTTCTAGTTTTTAAACAAAAATCTTTATTTTTATCAACAGTACATATAAATCGATGATTTTTATTTATTTGGGTTCGGTATCAGTAGAATAGTACTAATGAGTTTAATATAATTATGAAGGTTCTTAATGGTCTAAGATTGATTTTTGTCAGAAATACAGACAAAATGTATGATATTTTTATTGTTGTTTCGTATTTGGTTAAAAATACAGCCAGTCATTAATTGCATGCCAATACGTGAAAAATGTGTGGTGACGGAAGACACCACCATGATGCTGAGCGCAGCTGGCATCGGATGTCCGCGCGCACACGCGTATAGCGGTGGCTAGCGGCGGAACGAAGAGCGGCGTGCGCCTGCGTCGAACATCGGTGGGTGACTGACGCACGCGACGACCGCTCCGTATCTATATAGTTGTGCGAGAAGGAGGCAAGACATGCCATCTCACACATAGGATCAGCTGATTGCGTCAGCTGATAAATAACACTGCTTGTACGTAGTACCATAAGAGACATCATGTATTGTATATGTCGGCGCAAGACCAATATAAGCTTCTAAATAATAACGTCGAATTCAACAATGTCCGTTAAAATGAAGACCAGAAAGGTTTACAAACTGATTGATGTAATTAGTTTACTTATTTAAGCGTAAAGTTAACTGTGGAAGACTATAATGTAAAAATATGTTTTGTTCTCTTTCCGGACAGGAAACAATGACACAAGACTATTTAATCTTTAGTTAAATGTAAAGTTCTCTATTGCTAAATTCATGTCTTGATTTGTAAACGATAAACATTGGGTTTAAAATCATTAGTTAATGATTACATTAAAAGACAGCTGATTTGATATTCGATTTACAAAACGAAAAACATGGCGCCTTGTTTCGATTATTTAAATGTTTAGCTTAAGTGTTAATAAGAGCTAAGTTCTGTAAATAGTTAAGATTATTTAACAAGTTATAAACTACTGTAAAGTAGGTTATTTGTAGATCTTTAATGAACAGTGTTATGACTACACAACGACATGACGCCATCTTCGTTATAAAATGGCGAGCTGTTGTGGAGCCGGGCTCATTCTGTTTGAGGCATTCATCGAGCACAGTACAAAGTGCAGAAACAGGCAGTCTTGCTTGAAGCGTTATCCGGTGCACTTAGAGTGCTGTTACTATTTTGTTAACTACTATTTATTGCTCAATAAGTGTTATGAAAAGTGTTCATCATCATCATCATCATTTCAGCCGTAGGACGTCCACTGCTGGACATAGGCCTCCCCCATCGATCTCCAAAAGGGCCGGTTGGAAGCGGCCTGCATCCAGCGTTTCCCTGCGGTCTCTTTTAGGTCGTCTGTCCATCTTGTGGGTGGACGTCCTACGCTGCGCTTACCAGTCCGTGGTCTCCATTCCAGAACCTTTCGGCCCCATCGGCCATCTGTTCTGCGTGATATGTGCCCTGCCCACTGCCATTTCAACTTACTAATCCGGTGGGCTATGTCGGTGACTTTCGTTCGTCTACGGATCTCCTCATTTCGGATTCGATCTCGTAGAGAAACCCCGAGCATAGCCCTCTCCATAGCTCGTTGTGCGACTTTGAGCTTGCTTATGAGGCCCATAGTGAGAGACCACGTTTCAGTGCCGTATGTCATCACTGGTAACACACACTGGTCGAAGACTTTCGTCTTAAGGCACTGAGGTATTTTGGACGAGAAGACGTTGCGTAGTTTACCGAACGCTGCCCAGCCGAGTTGGATTCGCCGATTGACCTCTTTCTTGAAGTTGGACCTACCTAGTTCGACTGTTCCTTGTGAAAAGTGTTATTCTGTAATAATTGTGATAAAGTGATGGCGCTGTAGTTTCTTGCCCTTCTTCTATAAGCGTCTAGGGTTTTACGAACGTGGCGGTAAATCAGCATTAGCATAGAGTACCTTCTTAGGGTCTATGCAGAAATAAAAGAACAAAGATTAATTATGACAACTTTCAATGTGTTTCTTTGACCTACCCCGTGAATAAGTCAGTTTGGTACAGCCTAAAAACTACAAAGTTGCTTAGAAGAGAGTAGTTCTGCCAGTTAAGGTTTTATCTCCAATGGTAGAACCCAGTGATGGAAACAGTATCATCAGCACTAATGACGTCACAGCTTCAAAAAACATCCTAGTACCGGGTGTTCTCCGACATCAGAAGTGGGATAGAATCCGATAATCCTTCTGTCTGTTTATTATGTTTCAGATTATCCTAGTCACGCCCACGAGAACAGTGTTAATGCTCATGGATGGATTACCCCAAATCAAACCGATTAATGCCTGGTGCGACAAGTTAAGACGTGTCTACACCATGCACAGTGACGAGTGGACCTGCAGCGGACCTGGTGCTGCTATTACAATCTGGTGATGTACCTTCAGAATTCTTTTCGTATAATAATAATGATGACGATGATTCATGACATCATTGAGTGGCTGTAGACACAACAGCAAACTATTGCCCAGCTGCTGAATATGCAAACAATAGCAGAGTATAAAATCGTTCCTATCGATAAGAAATAAAAGCTTGCAGTTATGCGAGGGACATTTGCAATGCGTGGAGCATTAACTACAACATCTTCGCTTACTTCTCCATGTACAGTAAACTTCTACCTACCTCCATAAACTTTAAACTTGATTCATTTATGATTGTCAAGATGTGAAAAATATCCGCTGATAACTGATAATCGGAATCGGTTATCATTAAAAGATATTGAACAGAAATCATGCTGAGTTTCTTATTTTGAAACAACTGAAACACCGACCACAAATAAGTTATCGGTTAGTGTGCTTATGAATGGATACCTAGCTCAGAGAAACTCGTTTTAATTTTTAGATACTTCGAGACCCTCCGAGACCCTCCGAGACTCTTCGAGACCCTCCGAGACCCTCCGAGACTCTTCGAGACCCTCCGAGACTCTTCGAGACCCTCCGAGACTCTTCGAGACCCTCCGTTACACTCCGAGAACCTCCGAGACACGCCGATATACTTCGAGAACCTCCGAGACACTCCGAGACACTTCAAGACACTCCGAGAACCACCCAGATTAATTTTAATTTTATTTCATTTCTACTCACTCCGATACTCCAACACTCTCCGACAGTACAGTACTAAAATCTTCTAAACACATCGAGACCCCTGAAATACTTTATACACTTCGAGAACATTCTAGAAAATTCCAATGCCAAATCTTTATCCACCCCTAAGTACCAGCAGCAAGTTTCTCAAGAATACTAACAACAGACTGATGTGGCTGGTGCAGAGCACGCACCACCTGTCAGAATGGCCGTGTCGGCGCAACACCAATATAAGCTTCTAAATAATAACGTCGAATTCAACAATGTCCGTTAAAATGAAGACCAGAAAGGTTTACAAACTGATTGATGTAATTAGTTTACTTATTTAAGCGTAAAGTTAACTGTGGAAGACTATAATGTAAAAATATGTTTTGTTCTCTTTCCGGACAGGAAACAATGACACAAGACTATTTAATCTTTAGTTAAATGTAAAGTTATCTATTGCTAAATTCATGTCTTGATTTATAAACGATAAACATTGGGTTTAAAATCATTAGTTAATGATTACATTAAAAGACAGCTGATTTGATATTCGATTTACAAAACGAAAAACATGGCGCCTTGTTTCGATTATTTAAATGTTTAGCTTAAGTGTTAATAAGAGCTAAGTTCTGTAAATAGTTAAGATTATTTAACAAGTTATAAACTACTGTAACGCTGGATGCAGGCCGCTTCCAACCGGCCCTTTTGGAGATCGATGGGGGAGGCCTATGTCCAGCAGTGGACGTCCTACGGCTGAAATGATGATGATGATGATGATGAAACTACTGTAAAGTAGGTTATTTGTAGATCTTTAATGAACAGTGTTATGACTACACAACGACATGACGCCATCTTCGTTATAAAATGGCGAGCTGTTGTGGAGCCGGGCTCATTCTGTTTGAGGCATTCATCGAGCACAGTACAAAGTGCAGAAACAGGCAGTCTTGCTTGAAGCGTTATCCGGTGCACTTAGAGTGCTGTTACTATTTTGTTAACTACTATTTATTGCTCAATAAGTGTTATGAAAAGTGTTATTCTGTAATAATTGTGATAAAGTGATGGCGCTGTAGTTTCTTGCCCTTCTTCTATAAGCGTCTAGGGTTTTACGAACGTGGCGGTAAATCAGCATTAGCATAGAGTACCTTCTTAGGGTCTATGCAGAAATAAAAGAACAAAGATTAATTATGACAACTTTCAATGTGTTTCTTTGACCTACCCCGTGAATAAGTCAGTTTGGTACAGCCTAAAAACTACAAAGTTGCTTAGAAGAGAGTAGTTCTGCCAGTTAAGGTTTTATCTCCAATGGTAGAACCCAGTGATGGAAACAGTATCATCAGCACTAATGACGTCACAGCTTCAAAAAACATCCTAGTACCGGGTGTTCTCCGACATATATATGTAATTGAAATAAATATTATTACTACTAAGACTTGACACTTGAGTTTCATTACAACACGCACCTCCTTACGATAGGAGCCCTAAATTGGTGACCCCGACGCAAGAAACAAAAATGGATCTATTGATGAAACAAATTGAGAAACTCACACTGGAAATTGCAGAATTGAGATGGAGACAGGCATACCGCAGTCCCATTCAAAACCGTAGTCGCTCAAGATCAAAATCAACGAACAGCGGCAAATCAAGGCAACCCGGCGAGACAGATTGGTTATGTCGCTACCATTATAGATACCGTAACCAAGCCCGAAGATGCGAATCACCTTGTACCTGGAAGAGTCAACCACAGAAGTCGGAAAACTAGACCAGACATCGGGTTCGGCGGGCACCGGTGTCGAAGCCATTTATACCAACCGCCTCAGCATTACTGATCGCGAAAGCGGTGAACGTTACCTGATTGATACCGGCGCAGAAATCTCCGTGTTAGCTGTGAAACCAAACCAGCGACACTCACCGACCGACTATAAATTGTACGCAGCAAACGGCAGTACAATAAGAACATTCGGCGAGAGAACATATCAACTGAATTTGGGCCTACGGCGCAGTTTTTCGTGGACGTTCGTGATCGCAGATGTCAGGAGGTCTATCATTGGCGCTGATTTCCTGCGACACCACCATATCCTGGTGGACCTGAAAGGACAGAAATTGATTGACGGGCTGACCAAGCTCTCAGTCAAGACGCTTTCAACACGCAGTGAAGTCACAGCAGTACACGTCATCAACATGAGTCACCCGTACAGCGATATACTGAAGCAGTATCCAGACATACAGAGACCTATGTCGCTCAAGAATCCACCACAACATGACGTCACTCATCACCTAGAAACAACCGGACCGCCAGTCTACGTCCGGCCTCGACCGTTAACGCCCGACAAATATATCGCAGCAAAGAAAGAGTTTGAGCGCCTGATGGAAATGGGCGTTTGTCGTCCATCGAATAGTTCCTGGGCCAATCCAATGCACATTGTTACGAAGAAGGATGGCCAACTACGTATCTGCGGTGATTATCGTTTACTCAATGCGATGACGTCACCAGATCGATATTCAATTCCACGAGTTCAAGACTTCACATTCAGACTACATGGCATGAAGATATTTTCAAAATTAGACATCAAGAAGGCCTACTATTGGATACCAATGGCTAGTAAATAAGATTCGCAGAAAACAGCTGTCACTACTCCATTCGGCTTGTTTGAATTTACTTCAATGACGTTTGGGCTACGAAACGCCGCTCAAACGTTCCAGCGCTTCATGCATCAAGTACTAAGGGGCCTAGATGACTTCGCCTTCAGTTACATTGATGACGTCATCCTGTTTTCACCAGATGAAGAAAGTCATAAGCGCCATTTACATCAAATTTTCAAGTGCCTGACGGAATACGGACTCACAGTCAACATCGACAAATGTGAACTCGGAAAACAAGAACTAGATTTTCTTGGTTATCACGTGTCAGCAGACGGCATTAAACCACCGAAAGAGAAAACAGAAGCCATCACATCATTCCCAAAACCAAAAACGATTGAAGAACTGAGAAGATTTTTGGGAATGATCAATTTCTACAGAGACGCGTTGCCTCATCAAGCAGAAAAACAGCTAGAACTCAATAAGCTGTTACACAACGCAAAGAAGAAAGACAAAACGCCAATCAAGTGGACTCCTGCAGCAGAACAAGCTTTTGAACAATGTCGTGACAGCATCAAACAAGCGGCGATATTGTCTCATCCTATTCCAGGAGCCAAGTTGCACATAATGACCGACGCGTCCGACCAAAGCCTTGGCGGCGTTGTACAAATACATCAAGACTCAGCATGGCGTCCGATAGCTTTCTTCTCGAAGACACTCAGCGAAGCACAGAAAAAGTACAGCGTGTACGACCGCGAACTCTTAGCGATGTACACTGCTGTCAAACACTTCCGAAGATACATAGAAGGCGCTGAAGTGGTTATTCATACAGACCACCGACCACTCACTTACGCCTTATCGAAACCACCGAGTAACAACGACACGCCGCGCCGAGAGAGACAACTACAATTTATCAGCCAGTTTTGCACGGATATTCGATTCGTCAGTGGAGCAATGAATCCAGTGGCCGATGCTCTCTCGAGAATAGAAACAATCACATGCACTTCAATTCTCGACTACCACCAACTCGCGGAAGATCAAGAAAAAGATGAAGAATTGAAGCAATTACGCACGAGAATGAATCTGAAGTTTGCTCACGTAACTTTGCCAGGAGTGAACAAACCAATACATTGCGAGATGTCAACAGCCGACCCGAGACCTTACCTACCTACTTCAATTCGAGAAGCCGCCTTCAAAGCGCTTCACGAGTTAAGCCACCCGGGGATAAGAAACACAAGGAAACAGATAGCGAAGCGATATTTCTGGCCAAACATGAACACTGACGTAACAAGATGGACCAGAAATTGCCTTAATTGTCAGAAGAGCAAGATACAACGTCACACTATTTCACCTCTTGGCCAATTCCAAGAAGCGGGAAGACTGGAACACGTTCATGTAGATATAGTGGGTCCACTCCCACCCTCAGAAGAGTATACCTACATAGTTACCATGATAGACCGACGCACCAAGTGGCCAGAAGCTGTACCAGTACGAAACATCACAGCAGAAACAGTAGCCAGAGTCGTCTACGAGCACTGGATCTGCAGATATGGCTGTCCCCTAAGGTTGACCACCGATCAAGGCCGACAGTTCGAGTCAGCATTGTTTCAAGCGCTGATGAAGAAGCTCGGCGTGACACGAATAAGAACCAGCTCGTACCACCCGCAAGCCAATGGTCAGTTGGAACGCTGGCACCGCTCACTGAAGACCGCCTTGATGGCAAGAGGAGCTAGCACCAACTGGACCAAAGAGCTACCTACAGTACTGCTGGGATTACGTTCAGCACTACATAAGACGACAGATCTCAGCCCCGCCTTATGTACATATGGAACAACGCTACGACTTCCAGCAGATTTTTTCGTACCGACGAAAACAAACGCAGATGAACCGATAGAATTCATAAGGAAAATGGCAGAAACAATGACATCACTAGCACCGAATAACAGTCAGAAGCATAGAACGTCGCGCACTCCATTTGTACACAAAGATTTGTCTACTTGCACACATGTCTTTGTGCGCGTCGACCTCGTTAAGAAGTCCCTCATACCACCGTACGAAGGACCGTACCAAGTATTACAGAAGCATGACAAGTACTTCAAGATACAGCTGCCTTTACGCACGGCCGTAATATCAATCGACCGACTAAAGCCTGCATACCTATGCGACGACGAAAGCGAGGATGACGCAAGCGCTACGACACCTACGACCGTTACGTCATCGTCAAATGCTACGACAGCTACGGGAACTACACCTAGAAGTACAAGTGCTACGACCAATGCAGCGGCATCAACGGTACCAGACACAGCACCACCGAAGCAGCCTTATGTCACGAGAAGTGGCAGAACCGTCCGACCCACCGTACGCTTTTTTGAGCGGGGGTTATGTGGTGACGGAAGACACCACCATGATGCTGAGCGCAGCTGGCATCGGATGTCCGCGCGCACACGCGTATAGCGGTGGCTAGCGGCGGAACGAAGAGCGGCGTGCGCCTGCGTCGAACATCGGTGGGTGACTGACGCACGCGACGACCGCTCCGTATCTATATAGTTGTGCGAGAAGGAGGCAAGACATGCCATCTCACACATACGATCAGCTGATTGCGTCAGCTGATAAATAACACTGCTTGTACGTAGTACCATAAGAGACATCATGTATTGTATATATGTAATTGAAATAAATATTATTACTACTAAGCTCATCATACATGACTACCTCACGTCTCGTAGCTTTCGCTATCGCGTCGATGGAATTCCGTCTTCACCTCATCCTATAGGTGGCGGAGTCCCTCAGGGCTCCGTTGTAGCTCCCGCCCTCTTCACGCTTTACGCTAGTGACATTCCTAGATCTCCCCATGTAGAAATAGCTCTCTTCGCTGACGACACCGCTCTCTACTCCAGAGGGTGGAATAAAGTTATCCAACGGGCCCACGTTCAACGAGCCCTCACTCATCTAGGTGATTGGTTCAAGAAGTGGGCCATCACGGTCAATCCCGAAAAAAGTGCAGCAATGTACCTCCACCCGTCCAAGAACCCCCCGTCAAGGCCTATCACGCTTAACGGGAAGCCCATCCCTTGGACCGTCTCGACCAAGTATCTCGGTGTGACTCTCGATCGCCGACTCACTTTCTCCAAACACATTCAGATAGTCCGCAATCGAGCGGCGTTCTTCCTAGGGCGCCTCAGCCCCCTCCTCGGCGAGCGTAGTAAATTGTCACTTAGAAATAAGCTGACAATTTACAAAACTTGCATCCGCCCCGTCATGACTTACGCCTCTGTGGCATTCGCCCACGCCTCCCGTATCGATCTGGACAAGTTGCAGGTCATTCAAAACCGCTTCATACGCAGAGCGGTCGGCGCTAGCTGGTATATGCGAAACGCCGATCTGCACTGCGATGTTGAACTCCCATCCATGATTCAATACCTTAAGTATACCTCCCGCCGCTACTTTGACGCGGCGCCTCACCACCCCAATCCTCTTGTAGTAAAATCCTCCAACTACTCGACAGACGTGATAGACCCTCCTCCTCTCCGTAGACGCCCTAGAAACATCTTGGGCGACCCGGACGACCCCATCGCCGTCGTCACCGCGGCGGCGCTGGGCTCGCCCGATCCGACTGCTCCTAGCAATAGGAAATATTCAGTTTTTGGTACAGGCGTCGGTTACCAGAGGCACACACACACACAGCAATCCCGCCGGCAGGATCGTAGACCCACAGGATCTGTTAGAAGATCGGTTAGATTCTCTCCAAATAATCATTCAGTTCAACAAACCGTTAGGGCTCCAGGGCACACCCCCTCTGGGGTGCCTGGGCAAGTCTGATTCCCACTCCCGGCGACGGCCCAAGCCGAGGTTCGTACCTTCTGTACCTTGTGCTAGTCGCCTATAAACTTAACCACCAAGTTATGCCGAACGCACTCTGCGTTCGCTAACTAGCCCGGTCAAGCTGTAGAGGCCAAAAGGCCAACAGTAAAAGTCACTCATAAAAAAAATATTACTACTAAGACTTGACACTTGAGTTTCATTACAACACGCACCTCCTTACGATAGGAGCCCTAAAAATGTTTATTATATTTTTTTGTCAAGACGAATGTAGGTATGAACTGCGCAGATTTGTTTTTTTGCCCATCACTGAGCAGGCAGCTAATCCTAAAAGCGCGCGACTATCTAGATCGTGCATTTTTTTTTAAGATATAAAACCATTGAATTTGAAAAAAAAATTAAGAAAAACTGTTCATTTAGCCATTGTACAAATATTGTTAAGAAATTTAAGAAAATACCACTGCATGTTTTTTTACATTTGCGCCAAGCCTGAAAATGAGATAGAAACTCCGTTGTGCCAACCTTTATAGTAAGTTTTATGTAAGGAGGTTACTATTGTTATCGTTTATGTTGTCTAATAATATGTAACACTCGTCTATAGATGAGAGAATACGCTCCCGAAATACTGTGCAAACTAGTTCGGGATCCATAAGCTTCATTACGTATCTAAGATGAACTGCAATGCAACTATTAGTGTCACTATAAACGATTGATTGTGTTCTAAATGATGTAAACAATTTGGAGAAAATTCATGAAAAATTCTGCAACTATACATCACTAGGGGGGAACATACAGATTACTACGACCCTCAATACGCTCGTACCTCAAATGACACCCACACGTTAAAAATCTATTCGTTTGCCCCAGCGTAAAGTAATGTAAGATATAAGATTAATTAAGTAGATAATGTCTAATGTAATTTTTGGTATAAGTGAGAAAAACTGCAAGTTATAGCTCAGCCCATCAACATTTACGTTTAAGAAATACGCTAAGAGGGTTTCTGAAAGCACTACGTGCTCTGGAAGTTATTGCCACCCTCACTGGAATACCAATATATTCCACGACACTTATTCCTCTATGAAGCAAGTTTTCTAATCCAATAAATTTACCAGTCAACATTATATACACAGCAAGACATAAACCATGGACATAATAACTTCATACGACTGGACACAAATAAAGTCATTGATACAAAGAATTCTTATGGTCATAGTTAAATTTATGACTCATCGTCATACCTTATTCAGGACTAGGATTAGGGTACTTAACCCTAGTCCTGAATTAGGTAGGGTTTTTACGTCCATGGGACTAGCATTACAGAAAAACAAAATTTTAAGCGTCTGAGCAAATTTTGCCGTGGAAATTCTTGTACATTTGTCTATGGCAAGTATTTATAATATTTTCAAGTTTTTGTACAATATAAATTATCGTCAAAACAGTCACAGTCACAAGCAAAGTCACGGTCAAGTTCATGCTCCAGTAAAATGGTGGAGATTTTACTAGAGGCATCGAATTTTTTGAAGAAACACGAAAAAGCACGTTTTACTGTCATAACTTGTAAATAATCACTGGCCCTCACTCGATTACGTTCACGAATACTTGCTAAATAACAATCCACCATTATTACACATGCAAACACTCAAGTTTTAAGTTTTTAATGAAGCTACTTTATGTTTTTTCAAGCCGTGGTAGCCTATTTCGATGACCGCTAGACTTGAAAGCGTGAGGTCGTGGGTTCAAACCTCGGGCCCGTACCAATGAGCTCTCTGGAGTTTATGTACGGAGTTTCATAGCACTGGCTTTTCGGTGAAGGAAAAACATCGTGAGGAAACCTGCATACGTACAGAGAATAAATTCAATGGTGAATTTGAATCCACCAACCCGCACTGGGCCAGCGTGGTGGATATATTGCCCAATCATCCTTTCGGGGGTAGGCTAAAAGTCCAGCAGTGGACTGTTTAAAGGCTGATTATGATGATGTGAATCCACCAACCCGCAACTAGGCCAGCGTGGTGGATATGGCCCAATCACCCTTTCGGGGGTAGGCTAAAAGTCCAGCAGTGGACTATTAAAAGGCTGTATATGATGATGATGATGATGATTTTTTTCACTTTGGCGCCAAAACTCCAAAATGGATATCGCTTGGAGCCCTGACGTCTATTACCTACTATTGGTATAGTATGGTATTGTGAGCAAATTTATTTTTTTGTATTTTTTGCTCTTGAAGAAAAATTTGAAAAACATAATGGTAGGATTCTGTATTCTACCATTACGTTTGCATTATTAGAATTATATAAAACCACTTTTGTAATTTTTTATAAATCTATTTTCATCACTGTGAAATAATAAGCGTCCAAATATGTCTTTGGAGATCTCGATCCAGTTGTATTATGTCCCTGGTACAAGCGCACTGAGACGTCGAGATTCATTCAAGAGTACTTTTACACAATTTGGTCCTGGCGTACCCTTTTCGGCACTCCACCTTTTTGCTCTCGAAGCCGTACCGCTCTCTTCACCTTTCATAATCAAAGGAGGCCAAGTATCCTGCATTTATTGAACGTCTTCACTCAAATCCAATTCTCAGTTATTATATTTTCAGCTTTTATTTTAAGCTCCTTTGTTTCCGTTCGTCGAATTACTTTTCTATCTCTGAAGTCTGAATAGGATGTCCGGTTGCGAATTCTCGGTCGAGTAATTCTTTAAAAAAGCTTCGCCTCACGGCTTTGCTTGTCTTTTACAGTTTATACAGTATGTTTTTAGACATAAATTCACCTTCGATGAAATGTTCACAACAAACAAAGAAGTTATCTCCAAAGAGCAATTATAATCACTGCGTTGGTATCACTTCTACGAATTGGTTGTATATCATATAGGTATTTCTCGTTAGTAAATACTTACCTCTAATGCCTCTCCCACGTCTTCGTCTATCGTAGCGTTGAACTCAGGCGTAGGAAGGCAGTAAGTATCTCGATGGTTGTGGTACGAATTATCGGGCTGCGTGACGATAACACAAGCGGTGGTTTATACAAACATCAAAGAAATTTTGCGGACGTAGCTAGTAGTGGAAGCTTCGTCGTTTAGGCGTGAGATCGTTTAACTGCACCTTTAACGCGATAACTTTGGACGTTAATTTTAGGGCGACAAGTAGTGGATGCTTCGACACGCAGATGACAGAGGCATAACACTAATATTAACAAACGCGTTACTTTGTTTACTAGCATATTGTATTTATAATACAAACAAGGGAGCGGTAGGTGGCGTGGCGGGTGCGAACGCATCTGGCCTAAATCAGGCTTGATGCAAACTCACCCTGCAGAGGACCTTGTTGCCCTTTTTTTGCATGTGGACTATTTTAGTTAGTTCACTTGTGTCGCTACAAGTTTCATAGTGTGCGTGAAAAATGAGTAAGTTCCGTACTTCAAAGTTTTGCGTTGTATAATAAAAAAAGTAGGTGAACATTTGAACACTAACCATATAAGGCATATCTCTCTTGTTTGTCTGATCTGAAGTTCATATCAATGCTAAAACGTATACCTAATATTATTTTAGCTATCTAAGAATTAAGGTACATAGGTAGCTTATCTTATAGGTACCCTGAATAACACAGGATACTTATACCACGAAAAAGTGTACGGTTCCTTTATACGTACGTAAAACCACGGGACGCCGTTGGTACTTCGATGCGTACTAAGTAAAGCCTATTATGTCACATTTTCTCGTGATTTACACTTTTTATAGCTCGATAGAGTAACATAGAATATCTATTCAAGTTCGATAAACCAAAATTTATGTGTTTTCGATGTTTGTCGAAACCGAAAAATATTATCTGCCGCTCATAAAAATTGGAGATACTATCTATATCCAGATTTAGATATTTTGTTACACATATTACCACCTTCTCAGGTTCTAAAATTAAACTAATAAAGCATAAGTATACCTAAAGCATAGTATATGTTATACAGGCTGGTCCAAAAGTTGACATAAAAACATAATTAATATTTAAACCTCTCAATAAATAAATATTCGGGACATTTTTTACACACGGTCATCTGACCTCAAACTAAGCAAAGCTTGTAATATGGCTGCCAGAGACTGACATACATACATATATCGTTTTAAATACATACTTAAACTAACTAACCGAGTGGTCTTGCGCGTGGCGATGGAAAGAGGCCTGACGGTATGACACTTGTGCCCTGGAGGTTGGGGCGGCCCCTTGTATGGGACGCAACTTGTGTCGATACTTTGGCGCCGTCACATCTTCCTGAGACACAAGGTAGGGCTGGCGCGGCTGCCAATTCGGCAGAGCAGCACAAGTGTCGCAAATATGCTAACCTCGGCAGTGGTTACATATTTGAGGCGTTTGGGGTCGAGACATTGGGCCCTTGGGGGCCGGGAGCTCACCTCATTTTCAAAAATCTTTCAGAGCGCCTGGTTAATGCGACGCGTGACCAAAATGCTGGCGTGTTTCTGGCTCAACGCATTAGCATTGCCATTCAACGTGGTAATGCCGCCAGCATGTTGGGTACGCTGCCAACTGGTAGTGGGCTTGAGCATTTGGATTGTCTTTAGACCTTCAACGGTCTATGGGCAGTCTAACTGTATTTGTAGTGTTAGTTTTAGCTTGTATTTTGTTTATACTTAAATAGATATTAACAACCAGATATAGAACAAACACAAATGTTCATCACATAAATGTTTGTCCTAGGTGAGAATTGAACCCACACCCCCAGGCACAGAAGGCATGTTCACTACCAACTGGGCCAACGGGACTATCATAATTAGGTCAAATCACATCAAATTACATTTATCATCGTCAGCTTAGTGTATCGATCTAGTGATCGATCGAGTGGAAGACCTATTCCTACTAAGGAATAAGTCTTCTCAACCATTGGTTCCTAATCTAACCTTCTACCTTTTGCAGGCTTTGCCCGCGTGGCAAACAAAACAGCCAATGTCAATGTAACTCGGTGATAGCGTAGCTTTCTATTTGTGTTTTCAGAATCGGTTCGGTAGGTAGTTCTAGAGATCCTACAAACATACAAATCCACACGTCTGCTAGCACTATTAGGATAGAGAAGGTTGTAATAGTAGCAAGCAGTAGAAGTACTTTGCTCACGGAACGTTTCCTTTATTTTTGTAACTAATCTTTATCAGGTAGAGTAGAAACTAGGCCCCATCTCTACTCCACCAAGAAGGCCTAGCACGCGAACCACGATACAATGTCCACTCTCTTTGTCCAATAGGAATGAAACAGACGTACCTATAAGTTCCACTCTTCACGGAAACGACGCTCATCATCATCATTTCAGCCGTATGACGTCTGAACTGACACTGCTGGAAATAAGCCCATCAATCTCCATAAGGGCCGGCGTTACCCTGCGGTCTCTTTTAGGTCGTCTGTCCATCTTGTAGGTGGACGTCCTACGCTGCGCTTACCGGTACATGCCTTTCGACCCCATTGGCCATCTGTTCTGCGTGCTACCCCGAGCATAGCCCTCCCCATAAACGACGCTAAAATCAAGGTTAATCCAAAGAAAATGATCCAAAACAATCACCACACCCGCAGTGGTCCGTTATCAACTGAAACTTGGCTCATTACAATAGCAACGAAGTAATTTCACCTGAACAAGTCACATGTAACCGATAAGCCTAACGACAGTTCCGATTTAGTGTCTAGGGATGCCAAAAATCGCCAAATGTAAGCTTAATATCTCGAACAAGAAATCGATGCCCAAAAATATCAAACAAGATGGCCAGTGACAGGACAAGTAACAAAGTACCTAAGGTAGTTCAAGTAAATTAGTAGGTAAGTAAGGTACCTATCAAAATTATGCTCATTCAATATCGAGTCCCAGTGACAGTCATAGTCGATTTTAATACTCTTCTTAGTCACGGTCAAGTCCAAATTATGTCCAGTAAAGTGATGAAAAAATACAACATTGGGTACACGTTATATCACATTATAGGCCTTCTAAGCCTACTAGTCAGCTACTAAGCCTTCCGAATCCACGCTAAAGACGCTAATGAGAACCAACACGGTACGTATCGTAGGTAGGTACTAAGAAAATATATTTTTGCTAATTATGCTTACCTACCAAAAATCGCATTTTTAATAAGCATAAATATCACTCGCTAACGTAACGAGAGGTTTGAACCATTCGAATTTCGAATTCGAATTTATGCTTTCTATCAATGGAAAATCTTTAATTTCGCATGATATTCTCGTGCGAAAACATAGTTACTCGACCACAAGCCTTATCTCGGCTTGTTAAGATTCACTTTTACGTTATTTTCCTCGCTTTCAAGATCTTATGGTAGGTAGGTTATCCATGTTTCTTGATTGTGACTTGATTTTTTCACATTCGCGCTAAAACTCTCGATAATATAATTGTCACCTTCCTATGTCAAACCAACAATCGATGATATTTCTAATTTAGGTATTGAATCGATAGTAGGTGTACGTATTGAACTCCTTTTCAATCGCTCGCCCCAGCCCTATTAGTGCCTTGAGTGGATTCGACAATCGGCCCGGAACGTGCAATCGTTACCAAATAGAAGCCTTTGTCAGAAACACATTATTTTAACGTTGTAGGTATTAAACATTTTTAGGACTCATTGTCTTTGCCATGAATTTGTAATTTTATTATGCGGATAACGTTTACGATGACTGAAACGTAATCTACGTTTTCGCTGCGTGCGGCATTCTTCAGCTTCATGAACGAAATAAAAATAAGTGGCTTATGTTTATGAGGCAATGGGGCATTGTGGCCAATAACCAACTCGCGGCTTTGGTGTAACTTGGTTATAGCGAGTAGGTACTTTCACACGACCAAAACAAGCAGTCAAAAGTACTTAGTTTTTTTTTGTCAGACAAAAGTAGTTTTAACCAGGAAAGAGTTTTGACTGTAACATAAAACACGTACCTACACGATAAGACATGATTATCTACATAATTATAATAATTGCTATAGTAGCCACCTATCAAAAGTCTGAGTATCGGAGACTACCTACTTGTCGGGTAATTACGAAAAATAAGTAAGTAGGTATCACATTAATCAATTAAATATGTTTGGGCCAATAGAAATATTTCTTTGCAAGGGTAAACTATAAGAAAAAGGAAAACGTTTACGTACGTACCTTGTTTCAGAACTAAAAAAAACTACTTTTAAATGTAATTCAGAAATAGGTAGGTACCCGAAAATCTCCAGAATCGCACATAAACAATGAAAAAATAATTAGAATTTGGTCCCTTTTATTTCCAATTTCCAAGGGTATTTAATAAATTATGAATGATTTTGAAATAGAGCTTTAGGCTGTTTAATAATAATATATACCTACCTACGTAAGTATCTCATCAAATAGGCGAATCGGCGTAATTTTGTGGTATTATCAACTTTATTGCTTATTGCTTTACATTATTCTGTCTGACAAATGAAAATACAAACATCCCGACCCGTCGTAATAATCATCCAAAACTTGTCAAAAATAAAATCCATAATGAATGCAACATAATTATAATTAGGTATATGAATTGTGGTCACAATATAAACTAAGAACTTGGCGGTTATAGAAAAATTTGAACGAGCGGCCCGGCCTCTACGCCCGGTGGACTTAGCCAAATAAAGATTTATCATCCCCACATCATGCAGTGAAGTTTAATAAGGTAAAAATATCAATGACCCTTAGAATATCTACACAAGGAAACCAAGAACATTCGCAAAATTTAAGCCATTCAAATGGTGTCATATATGGCTCCAAAAAAAATATAAAAATTTTACTATGACCATTTGCGCGGTGAAAACTTACCACAACAAATCAGAAAAGCAGCATAAGAGTTATGGTGTGACATTCCACAGGTAATCCATTAATTTTCTTGCTTAAATCGTTTAAAATACCAATCGAAACGTAAGCTACAAAGCGAATTTGTAGCTTACGTTTTGAGGTGGCGTTGTTTGGAAACCTACCTTCTATGAGTAGTTATTCTAAGCAATGACCTTTGAGCTAGAACGTCTTGAATTTATTACTATTATATCGTTATGACTCAAAAAGTTGTAATTACAAAATCTTCGAAATAATTATTATGAATAAAGGTTTTTAAAATAGCTTAATAATTATTAGCATGGCAAATTCCATGATTAATAGTTTAGAAATGCATGGGGCCCCACCGGCAACATTTTCTACTTTGCATGGCGGGTAATCGCAAATTATACCTTCACTTGAGAAAAAAGTTATTTATGAAACCTTGGGCTTTACGTCCAACTCCTTACGTGGTAAGCGACGGTCTTACGTAGTATTTATATTCTCTTTGAGCGACGGTGTGGCCGAAAATGTAACACGTCCGTCAATCTAGAAGAAATCTATAACTGTTTAAAATTTGAATTTCCCGCCATAGTGAAACGTTCCACAGACGCGAGTCAGTTTGGTATGTACACTCCACACGTGTGAGATGTCTCAGACGTGTGCGTCGCTTCGAACAAAGGTGCGTCAGCCTAATGTAGTTATCTCTTAGTTATAAAAATAAACCGGCCTAGTGCGAGTTGGGCTCGCGCACTGAGGGTTCCGTACCACCACAAAATACAGTAAGGTCGTCCAAGTAACCGAATTACTAGTTATTATTAAAAACCTTCCAAAATACTCGAAGCAATTGCTACGCAGCCACCGTTAATTATTTTGCTACAGGTGCTCGAGTATTACACCATTATAACTTGGTGATGAGCAGAAATTTATCACCGACTCGCACTTGGCCATTATTTATTATTTGTTGTTATACTAGAGATTGTTGTTGATTACTAGAGGTTGTATTTGTTGTTATACTTTAGAGTGTGTACCTACTATCATGCCAAGTTTGAAGCTTTGTCCTACGTATTATCGTTTTTACATTAGAGCTAATACCTACAAAAATACGTAAAAAATACGTTTGTTGTACCCTTTCGTTTTTACTTTTAGACTTTTTTATTATTTCGTAACGTTAAATATTCGAATTCGGTGAAAATCAACTGGCTCGAAAGATACAGCCGTTAATTTAATAAGTAGGACAGACAGACATCGTAGGCTTTGTAATAGGGTCCCGTTTTTACCCTTTGGGTACGGAAACCTAAAAATTAAGTGTGCGTTTGAAGCGTACCAGAAGCGTACGCGTAGTTTTTAAGAGACGTGTAGAGTTTATGACTGTTTATGACAATGACGATATAATAAAGTCATAGTAGATAGTAGAAACAAAATAGTATGTTATCTTCATAGAGTGGCGCATCGCGCGGCATGCGCGCATGCTTGAACGTACGTACCGCAGCACGCACACAAAGACAAATGTCTGGACTGCAATGGTATTGCAGTCAGTATCAGTCGCGTCATTATGCTGTGAGTCGAGTGATCATCACACATGTTAAAATGGGGACAATATTATAGGTTGTTGAGACGGAAACAGGGGCCACTGAGCTTGAGGGTCCCGGCATACTGAATCACCTAGCCCTCCGATAGCTACGCCTTTCTGACAGCACCATAAACTAAGTATCAATAGATACTAGGTTCATGGGCAGCCTGATTAATGATTAATTACGTTTTTTTTTTTGGCGCCAACTTGGTTAAAAACATGTCGGCTCGTTATATTATTTTCCTAAACTTGTGTATTTTCAAGTGTTAACGTGTTGTTTCCAAAACTCCTTAGAAGCCTCTTGTACAGCCTCCACCACTTTACTGATTACTGGGGCATGACCGTGACTTACTTTGCTTGACTCTGAGTGTAACTATGACCTCATCATCATCATCATCATCAGCCAGAAGACGTCCACTGCTGAAACTATGTCGTCGGTCCATCTAGTGGGAGGCCTACCTACGCTGAGTCTTCCGATTCGTGGTCTCCACTCAAGAACCTTTCTTCCCCATCGGTTATCGGTTCTCCGAGCGATGTGGCCTGCCCATATAATATGTGCCCAACCATGACAGGTTTGACTCTATTTATTGCCGTAATTCAAAATAAAGACAGTCAAATTAAGGCCTCTGTAGCCAGACCAAAAACCCTTATAAAAATATATAATGACCTTGACGGCTGTAAATTGCATTTTAATCACAGAAAAGAAAAAAAATCGTTCCCCATTTTCTGTGAGCAAACGATTTTATGATGGCAATAGCCGCTCCTTCTAACTATGCTTCTAAGTATATTTGCTACCACAGATCTACTACTGTGTTTGCTGGTGTTTGCTACCTACCATGTCAAAAGATGACAAGGTTTTTTTGTATCAATTTGAGAATTGACAATGACAACTTAGTGATTTGACATCAATTAAATACTTCGTCTCATCGTCGGTCGGTCGAGGTTTCGAATTGTGATTTCTGTGAATTTCTAGAAAAGTAAGAATAAATTATTATACTTGAGCAGTTTTTTGTCCTATGATTACCAAAATTTTCATAATATTTTAATGATGCTGCGAACATATATTTGAATTTGGTTATCTTTTTTCAGACTGCATTACTCGTGGTTGTTGCTCGTAGCATTATTTCGCCGGTCCGACCTACACATCAAGAACAATGAGTTGCCCTTTTAACGAAGATCAACTCGCCGAGTTGAAGGCATTCGTTACTCTTTGCAAGACTCAGCCGCTGTTGCTCCATCATCCGAAGCTTGAATTCTTTAAGGATTATCTTTCATCATTAGGCGTTACAATCCCGGCTTCAACGTTTGGATCTACGCCATCAGCGCCTTCTGGAGACGCGTAAGTGCTAATTAATTATACATTCGCTCGATGCAAGATTGCTTGTGAAAATTGAGGCATTCAATAAATCTTTCATAGATATAGGTAGGTACCTGACTTGATATTGCAACAAAGTAGGTAGTTGTCTCCTTACCTACATGCATGTCAAATACAATTTTCAATTTATTTGTTTAAAAAAAATGGTGTGTATATTATATAATTGAAAGCTGCTCTAGTCCATCTGGTTCCAAAAAAGGGACGGCATGGACACAAGTTTGTGCAATCTGTGCAGAAAACATGTGTTTGTTGTTGCTACACAGTTCCAGGGTGTTCCCTTGAAGGTCTAGAGCTTTATAGTGTGGTTAGTTCTCACTTAGCCTCCATTCTCTGCATTTTCTACCGCTTGTGTTTCTAGGAATGCTCTGAAGAGCTTTTAGGTCTTTTCCTCGGAATTCCACTACCGCACGTCCTGACACAAACAAAGTCTGGGGGCACATCTTGCAAATTTTGAAATCCTACATCAGCCAGTTCTTCCACTCCTTTGTGACCTGCAAGGTGTGAAATGTCCTTCCCCTGAAAAATGCCCACTGATTGGTTTGGATCTGAATTTAGTTTCTTTTGTTATCATGAGTTTTGTTTTCTTTACTTATCATCAGAGAGTGGAAAGTCATGAGAAAAAGGTATGTATTTTGTGGTGGTAAGGAACCCTCAGAGCGCGAGCCCGACTCGCACTTGGCCGGTTCATTTGTCGAGTATTCAAGCTATCAAAACTTTTTAGTTTTGAGCTTTATAACTAGCTGCGCCACTTGCTGCTACATTTGTGTGTTTGGCTTAACCAGTTGCACTTGCTGTTTCACCCGCATGGACAATGATGGTGATTAAAAGTGCCATGATTGTGTTAATCCAGCTTATAAGCAATCTCCATTCCATTTCCGTGAGGGAAAATGGATGTTTGTTACTTCTTCTCGCCGAAAGGGCTTAATGAATTTTGATGAAATTCAATATATTAGATACTTTAGGTCCTGGAATAAAACTTAAGATATTTTTCATCATTGTTCACGCGGAAACAGCCGGCGCAGCTAGTTGAGCAATACAGTTCAAAACTAAAATGTATCGATAGCTCGAACACTCGATAAAAACAATGACCTATCTCTATTTCACTTCAATTGTTTTGCACTAGATTCCGCTCCCTGCTTATCATAGTTGAGAGTCTGAGAGTATGATGATAAAGCTTGAAAGTGAACACTGGAAATTTTCCAATGACAAAACGATGACCTGTCGAGGTTAGGCTCTTATGTTTTAATACCATGAGCACTTATTACTACATAATTATAATGTGTTCGAAATCATAAATATGTGGTAAAGAAGCTATAAATTTCCTATTGCAATATTTGTTCTATTACAGTTTCGGCAACAACAATGAGGATATCAAAAATTCATCATCATCTGATGAGGAAGATGATCCAGAATCAGATATTGAACTTGACATGGAAGGCAAGTACCTATCTTGATAGCAAAACCGTCTCTTCTATTAGTGCTAATTAGGGATGTTACGGAGTTGGTTATATCGGAACCACCAAAAAAGTTTAAAAGGAAGAAACGTTGAATATAAACATGCATAAATTATCTATTGTTTGTCGACTGGCGCGAAAAGGGTGTACTAAGCCGAAAGGATTCCATAACACCCTTTTTTTTAAATTCAATAATAAGCTAGCGCTTGACTGGCAACTCGCCTGATGTTAAGCGATGATACGGTCTATGGTGGAGCATGCTTGCCTAGAAGAAACCAATTCACTCGTGATTTGAAGACACCCAGATTGTAACCATCGGGGAACACCCATTCAGGCAGTGCATTCCACAGACTAGCAGTTCACATAATAAAAGTGGAGTCAAAGCGCTTCGTTCGGGTTTTCGGAATACCGACCATAAAGCGGTTTTTTGTGCCAGCTCTGGCAGTCCGATAGAGAAATGGGCAGGAGGGAATTAGGTCATGAAGATCCGATGCACACTCTCGGAAATGTATCCAATAAAAGACCGATAGCAACTTTGCGCCGATGCTCAAGACGAAGGAGCTTAGTCTGAACCAGGGATTCGTTGCCGATGAGCCTCTTGGCGCGCTTCTCAATAGACTAACGCCTGAAGCTGATACTTAGCTGATCCATCCAAAGGTGAGAGCAGTACTACATGCACGACCAAACTTGTGCCAAACAGTGACAGCAACTGTTCTGACGTGAAGTACCGACGCACCTTCGACAGGACACCCAGCTTTTTGGCAGCCATGACATCTTTTACTATGGAACTAACCCTAAAATCCTGAAAAAAATATCTGCTATTCCATACATTTTGTTGAGTGCAAATGACCTTTTTTTATGAATCTGCTAATATTTTTTTCGTGATTTAAGTGTTGCTCCCATAGTAAAAATTATTCATAATTTCGATACTATACCCTTTCAGCTTAGTACACCCTGTCCGCAAAACCCTGTATACATAGGATGTTGTACAGTATACACAATCAATAAAATATCATTGCAGGTGTCATAGAGTCAGTACCAGTGGATGAATCTCAAGAGATGGGTGATACAGAGAAAGAGCCTACTGATGAAGAGCGAGACCAGTGTGATGAGAAACGCTCGGAAGCGATGCAAGCATTTTCTGAACAACGCTTTGATGAAGCACTCAAACTCTACACGGAGGCCATTATACTGAACCCGCAGAGTGCTTTGTTGTTTTCTAAGAGAGGCCAGGTGAGATATATTCCCCATGAAACAAAAAGGCTCAAAATTTTTGCAACTAAATGAGGAAGCTGTAGTAAGTGAGGTACTGATGTATGTGGGTGTGCCATATGTTGGGTGTCTCAGGATTTGTCCTAGTTTGGCCAGGCCATAACCGCCATAGGGTCAGGGATGGGCGTCTGCGTGGTCCAAAGAAAAGTCAAGTTCGGTGTTCAACACTCAAGGAGTGTACAGGTGAAACCTGGATTCAATCAAACATTTTTATTTTAAATATGATAAAAACACGTTTACACCATACACATTTTTAAAAACACAAGGGCAACACAATAGGTTTTAAAACAATATTGAGTTTTGGCGCCAACGCGGAAAAAACATGTCGGCTCGTTGGATTATTTTCTTAAACTTGTGTATTTTCGATTGTTAATGTCTACTAAATGGGGAATTATTATTCATTAAGTGCTCGTAAACGTGCTCGAGTGTGGCCAAGTGATATAACGAGGTGAAACGTGTCTTTTCGTGTTGTTTCCAAAACTCCATAGGAGCCTCTTGTAAAGTGTCCACCACTTTACAGGGACATGAGTTCGACTTGACCGTGAGTTACTTAGTTTGACTCTGACTGTGACTATGACTTGTTTGACGCTATTAAGACAAAGTAAACTGGTTAATATTACGAGTAAAGGACATTGAATCCACACTCATAAAGATTTTAACAAAAAAAAAAAACAATATTAGATCATTTGTATCATGTTTTGCCTACTAGGCAAATCAGAGAAAGCATAATATTAGTACTGTAAATATTATATTTAGAAAAATTTGACTTGCTACATTATCGAAACAATGTCAATTGGAAAAAATATCATGTTATTAATCAAATTAATTAACAGGAAGACATTTCCATAACCGCAAAATAGATAATGCAATCATAACTAAATTTATTATATAAAAAATCACTCACTAAACTTGTAGTAATATTTCTCGACTAAAAGTTGTTTAGTTTTATCTGGAATCTGGACAGCAAACTCGCCTGATGAATGTGTTAGGTTGAGAATTGGACAATCAGGGTTCCAATTCTCAAAAACTAACCAGGTGAAACTAAATTAAGGACAGTAAGGCAAACAAGCTCTACCTGGTTAGTCACTCATTACATTTTGGTGACATTTGGATTGCATTTACAGATTTTGAAAGTCACCGTAAGAAAAATGTGAAGTGCGTATGTATGTATTGTATGTTTGTGTTACTATAATACTCTGTGTGTAATGTAGCTTAACGAGTTGATAGATTTTGAAATGCAAGGTGTTCTTAAATTCGTCTTTATGTTAAAAAAAAATTATGATGAAATGGGCTAGTGTTTACCCACAACTCACCTGATGGTATGTGACGATGCAGTCTAAGATGGAGCACGCTTGCCCATGAGATGCCTATTCACTCTTGTCTTGAAGAGACCCAGGTTGTACCTTATAGGGAACACCGAGGCAGGAAGCGCATTCCATTCACACAGTACAGATTGTCATTTATGCTACATAATAGCAGTTTTTTTAATTTGTATGATTACACTTGTTTGACAAATCGGGTGAAATGTTTCAGGTGTATCTGAAGCTAAACAAGCTGCTGTCGTGTATCAAGGACTGCACTCGCGCTCTTGAGCTCAATTGTGACAGTGCAACCGCTTACAAGTTCCGTGGACGTGCCTACAGGTAAATGACTTGCATACACACTTGTACCATGTTTTTCATAAATATGAGTTCAGTCAGCCATGGCCTACTCGCTGAACTTGTACAAAACAAAAACAAAACTACATAAAATATATTTCCTTTTAACACGCTTTTATTAGCTGTACTTGCAACTACAGTCACCACGTTACCAACTGAGTCATCGAGCACTAAACGTCATACCATAAGACCTGTAAGTGCAAGCGAGATAGACAGAAATGACATGTAGGTGCGAGCGAGATAGACAGACAACGATTTATGACCTGACGACTCAGATGATAATGCGTTTACTATAACAATGTAAATTAATCTTAGAGGTTGATTTTGACTTCAAATTTTTGTGTTGATTTGAAACTTTGTCATCCTCATCATCATTTCAGCTTATCATGTTCCCACTGCTGGGACTCAGGCCTTCTCTCAGAGAGGATGGGCCCTAATCCACCATGATGGCGCAGTGCATGTTGGTGAATGTCGTATTTCTTTGAACTTTAGAGGTTTTTGGTCATACCGGTTTCCTCACAATGTTTCCGTTCACCGTTTTTAACTGAAACTTGAAATTTTATAAACATGTAATTCAGATGACAATAATTTGGTGCCAGATTTAATGATGTGCTAGGTGGGTAGTGGAACTCTAAGGGCTAATGGTAATTAGATGTGTGCCGGGAAACGCGCCATAGTTGCCCGCGTCGCTAAGCGCAAGCTAATTTTTCCATATAAAAAAATCACTTCTGTTTCCACTTATAAAATGCCAAAGCAAAGATTTGTTTAAGTATAAAGCTTTTTATCTCAGGCATATTAGGATAAAATTTTACATAGGCTTAGTCTAGATTCTGAATTAGTTCATACAGGGTTACGCAGAAAGGGTGTACTAAGCCAAAAGAAGGTCATTATACTCATCATTATGAATAACTTTTAATATGGGGCTGACCCTGAAATCGCAAAAAAAATATCAGCCAGTCTATCAGTGTTATGTAATAATAGTAAAGTTATGTCTGGTCAAGATGAGATAACCCTTTTTACACAATAAATGAACATATGTAAATGCGTCTAAATGAATCTTCATTCTTATGTGATTAGAATAGTATAATTGACACTAATACAATAATTTTATAGCTTTTATTTTAGATTTCTTTCGTGACATTAATTATTATTAGGATTAAATAAATGAAAATACTTATTTTATTGTTCAATAATATAATATATATCTTTTTATGCTGGAATATTGTAATAAGACTTGCCTAATGTGACAATTTAGTTATAAGGCCAATAAATAATTCTATTCTAATGACAGTGAATCCATCCATTGTTTTTGGTGGTATTGATACTTTGAATATAATATTGATAAACTGTATTTTCGATTGCTCGAAACGTCACTACTACTTTAATGAAAAAAAAGTACGTAATTCTGTTTAAAATTTTTTAAAATTCAACTATTTATACATTCATGGTCGTTGATATGTTAAAAAGAAAGATTTTTTTGGACGATGCGTAGTGAGATTGATGGGGTATTTTTTGTCAGGCTGCTGGGCAAGTTCGAGGAAGCATCGCACGACCTCTGCGAGTCTCTGAAGATCGACTATGATGATCAGACCAACGAGTGGCTGAACGAAGTTAAACCTAACGCTGAGAAGCTACGCCAACATAGGCTGGGTGCGCAGCGTAAAAAGGAAGAAAATGAGGTAGACATCATTATTATAGCTAATATTAAAAACACGCACGTTGTATTTTTTTGTCTTTGTAGTCTAACGAAGACCCTGTCTGGTTTCGAAGCTACTACCTTGTAGCTGTGCCCTATATGTGATTTTCCAGTTTTCTCTAATATTTTCGGGATAAAGTGTCCTATGTTCGTTTTTATGATGCTCACAATCTACTTCCTTGCCAAATGTCTTCAAGGTAAGTTCAGACAGTGAGTCGTGAAAAGGCAGTAATTGTCATTAATGTGATTTAATTTTTAACATAGCATTTATCTCCGCAATTTAGATATAATGTTTATTGGCAAAATATGATTACAGTTGTAGGATTTTTGTTCTTCTTGTATTGTTTACTTTATGTTTGTATTTACATTGTTCTCACCTTCCTGTTTTTTTTATGTCGATGATGGTTCCGTTTTCATAGCATCGCGAGAAGTTGCGTCGCGCCCGCAAGGCTCAAGAGGCACGTGCTCGCGCAGCAAAGGCGCAGGCCGAGGCCGCCGGTGCTGGCATGGGAGGTGGCTTCCCTGGTGGATTCCCTGGTGGTATGCCCGGTGGAATGCCCGGCGGCTTTCCGGGTGGGTTCCCCGGTGGAAGGCCAGGTGCTGCACCTGGCGCTGGGGGCGCTAGCTTCAACCCGCAAGACTTCACCTCTCTGCTCATGGACCCAGAAATCATGTCTGCATTCCAGGTACCTACATTTTCTAAAAGGCTAACACATCATCTTTATCAGCATTATCATTATCATGCTCGCACTGCTGAGACACCATAATCACCATAATCCACCATGCTGGCTCAGTGCATGTTGGTGAATGTCATATTATTGTCTTTGTACTATAGAGGTTCTTTGACATGCCGGTTTCCTCACGATGTTTTCCTTCACCGCTGTTGAGCGATGGCATCGAAACTACACAACAATTTATTTAAGTACTAAATAAGTCGTTGGAGCGGGGCTGAGGATCGAACTGGGTGCTGTCAGATTGTAAAGCGCACATGCTACTGCTTGGCCACCATCGCTCTGTGATATGTGTTTAATTGAAATAATCATGTATGTGGGCGCATCCGCTCAGGCCAATGTGGCGTATGGTTGCATCTAATCAGATAGCACCTTTCCGACAAGTCCTTGCAACCTCAATGCTGATGAAAATTTAATCTTTCAGGACCCGGAAGTGGCCGCTGCTTTCCAAGATGTGTCTTCGAACCCGGCCAATTTCGTAAAGTACCAGAACAATCCTAAGATCTCCGGGGTCATCGAGAAGCTTCAGGCTAAACTCGGGAAAGGTGGCGCTGGAGGGTTCCCTGGTGGATTTCCTGGTAAGAAGGAATAGCCAATTCTGATCTAAGTTGTTAACTTGTTGTTGGTTCCTGTGGTACAAGCTCCCGCTTAGTGCAGGGGCCGCTACTACTTTAATATGTATTGCGCATTATAGTAAATAAAGATTATTTGTATTTGTCAATACAAATAATCCATAACAATTTACTCCAATGAGTAAATGTGGCATTGTGAACTATATAAATGATGTTTTGACGCTCGGATTTTTTTGACTGTTTTCACTTGGAGATTGTGACTCTATAGGTATTGTATCTCTATGGAGAAACCCCCTCCTTTTTTGAAGTGTGTTAAAAAGTTGTTTTCAATTTGCAGGTGGTTTCGGCGGCCCTGGCGCTCCAAACCCCGGCTCGAAACCGTCCGACGACGACGTCGGCCTCGATTAAACTTCTCCACCTGCACCATGATTCTAATCTACGTGTAATGAGTTTGATGAAATTCATAGCAGTTTAGGTATATACGTAAACTACATTCTTATTTTGCACATTACTATAATGTAATAGTAATAGCTGTTACACACGATGCGCGGTAGTTAGAGCAATTAATAATCATTAGTACTCGCTCTGAGATGACAGTTAAATAGACTCTCGCTACGTCGCAATAAAGTTCATATTCGTATTCACAGGAAACTGAGTTGCGATGTCTAGTGTATGTCCTTTGTAGTGTATTTAAGGCATCAAAAAGATTCTACCGATTATCTACCCAAAGTTGATATTGCATTGACCTTTCACCGGCCAACATTCAGTATACTGGGTTACGCGGAAAGCTAGTACTAAGCAGAAAGGCGTCCATAGTATCCAACATTATGAACAACTTTTACTATGAAACCAACCCTGAAATCGCAAAAAAAAATCAGCTGTTCCACAGGAAACGGTAATAAACAGATGATATTTTTTGTCAATTTCAGAGTTGGTCTCTTAGTAAAAGTTGTTCATGATTATGAGTATAACGGACTACTTCCGGATAGTATACCCTTTATGCGTAACCCTGGATATGGTCTCCTTGGCCCATTCACAGTTTTGTTAGTCATGTGATAGGTTGGCAAAATAGGGGAAATAATGCCGAAGCTACATAAAATAATATTGTTTTGTTCGAAGCGTAATTAAACATCATAAATGCCTACAGGTGCTCTAAGCTCGCGTATTAGCTTTTATATATCGTAATTACCGCGCGAGTGCTTTTACTTTGGCCGTTACAGAATCTTCACTTGCGCACTCGTTAGGTTAGATGTAAAAGTGGCCTTTAACAAAAGCCTTGAGGCAATGTATTTGCTTCGCAGTGAGAGCTCTGCTCATCCAAGCTACCGTGCGTTGTGTTGCATTGGTTTTAAACTTAGAACTTATCACTACAATAGTGTGTGCGTGGATCATGGTCGAGAAGCTTTGGGGTGAAGGTATAGAGTCAACACAGCTGTTTTCTCTACTTTAAGACTGTATACATAAGCTAGTTTCTAATTGGTCCAAAATTATGACCAAAGAAAAACATAATTGTATTATTGCTATACAAATTAATTGCATGTTTCTTTTCTATAATTATTTGTTTTATTGGTGCTGATTATTCAACAAAACATTCTATGTGATTTGCATTTATGTGTTATGGTATACTTTGTAATGTTGTGTACAGACGAACGTAAGGCCCTTATTCTCTAAATTACATGAGATTCCTTGCCATAAACTTGACTCTGTGTCCTTAGTTTCTATGATCACATAAAGCAACAAATTCTAAATTTCGTCTTCTATTTTCTCTCTTCAGTCATACTTGTTGCTGGCAATAATGTTTAACTTTTGCCATTAAAAAAAAAAAAAAAAAAAAAAAACAACGCGGCAGTGGCGCGTCATCTGCGTGAAATTGGCAATGTCAAGTTTGCTAACACGATGGAGTTCGTAACGCACACGTTTTGAACAGTCAAAATTACGTGGGTCAAGCTAGCGCGTTTGTCAAGAGAATGTGGTATCCGCTCAGAAGACGCGTTTAATGCTTGTAACCATAGTACGGAAACGTTCGTATTTATTGGCGTCTTTCGTGTTTTTTTACGGAATTGGGGCCCTGGAAAACTCGAGCAAATCTTTTGTCGCTCACTTTCGCTGTATGGCCATACCAACTTGTTTGCGTACGTTCGTTAGGTCTATACACGGCACGGAAAGCTGGCTCTTCTCAACTCGACAGATAAGTCAGTCAAACTGTAATTTATAATCAGAAACATTGATAATTTTAATCTTTAGGCTAATATTATATCATATATTTTTTTATTTTAAAATTGTTTTTTTTTGCATCTTGATCCATTTTATATTTCATGGAATACATACAATATAGGGAAATATTTTTTCAGTGCCTTTAGAACAGATTCAAGCCATGTTTATTAATTAGTTCTTTTTATTATTCTAATGTGGTTATTAATAAAAAAATAAGAAAACATCGTTAGTTTTATTTACTACTAGGTGCGCCCCACGATTTCACCCGCGTAAGTAGCCTATGTCACTTTCCAGCCCTTGAACTATACCCATGCAAAAAATCAGGTCTCGGTTTTCCTCCGAAATATAATTTGGACTGCTTCAAACGAAGGGTGAATAGTCCTCAAAGGTAGGCAACGCACTGACAATGCCCCGGGTATTGTAGGTGTCTATAGGCGGCAGTGACCACTTACCATCAGGTGACCTGTAGATTGTTTGCCAATTATTCTATTTAAAAAAAAACCGTTGCTGTGTGAAAGAGTAACAAACAAACACTTTCGCATTTATAATATTAGTATGACGTACGTTGCGAGTCATTGTAGGAATCCCATGGTGGTGGGGATTTCGAGGGAAACCAAAAAACTATCCTGTCGCTTATCTTGGCTAAGTGCTGTAGTGTTTGGCAATCAGAAATGTGTGTACTAAATACAGAAATTATTTTATTGACGATAAAATAACTGTTTACTCAGATCTACGTACAAGTACTTACTAATCACTTATTTGATAGTAGATTGTGCTCGTGTTTCAAAGGAGTTAAATGACATTTCTACAGAGACATACTTCAACTGTACCCTTAGTACAAGTTTTGGCTCATTTCCACTAGTACAACCAATTAGTTCAACCGTTGAAGAGTTTCTTATCCCAGTAGTTCAACTGAGTATATATTTTTTAAATGAGTTGAACTATTAGGACAAACCAGAAACAATTTTCGTTTGCAAAACCTATTTAAAATACTTTTACATATTTGAGTGAAGCAATCTATACTCCCATTAGATGGACCGACGACATAGTGAGAGTCGCTGGCATCCAGTGGATGCAAAAGGCAGGCTCGTTCAGTGTGGAGGTTAAAGGGGGTGGCCTATGTTCAGCAGAGGACGTCTTCTAGCTGATGATGATGATGATGAATATATACTGACGATTACTACCGATTTTAGTTAATCCGCTGGAGGCGGTTTACTAAAATGTATGGAACATTACTGAAAAAGTATCAAATCTTGTACTAGGGCTCTTAGGAAAAATATTATTGTTCTTCTAATCTATTCGAAAAACGATGATTGCTTCGTCCTCTCGTCATGATCCTTATGTCAAACAGTGAAGGGCTGTCACCCGTGGGGATTCCTTCCCGCAGTGGTTCCTCAATAAGTGCACCTAAAGTAGGTCTGAAACATGAAGTAGTGTTCCGCGACGTATATGGAGCATCACTCCGTTTAACGGTTCGCTACGTCGCGGACCCTAAATAACAAAACTATTGTATGAAAAAAGCATTGAGTAAAGAGCGCCTATATTATGTTCTATATGTCTCACTAGATCTATTAGTAGTTCCTCGATGGATCTATTGAGATTTTTAATTCTCGTTGGATCCCATTTTGAAAGTGTGGATCTATTGAGAACTTTCTGTATCATTAGCATTGGTTAGATGTATGATTATTGTAGTACTTACTACAGAGCCCTAAAAAGAGAAAAAACCTACTTTAAGCACACTCATTGAGGAATTAATCATCGTTTTTCGAATTGATGGGATGAAAAATCTGAGTACCTAACAATATTTTGACCCTAATTTGTACCTGAGTTTAAGACCCTAATTTGTACCCGAGTTTGGACCATCAGGAAAAAGTTATAGCGAATTGAAAATATCAGAGTGAAGCCCTGGTTTCATTAGGGGACATTTTGTCGCCAGCTATGCATAGTTGCAGTACCAAAATCAAGACTAGAAATGCACAGTAGTGCAATGCTAATAACTGACCACTTACGAGTGACGAAAACGAAAGTAGTATTGCAAAAAATCTGAAAATGCTATAATTTTTTATTTATTTTTATAGCTAATATTTACTCAGTGGTTTTTTTTTAAGTGGAACAATATTATAAAATAGTTCGGGCCGCGCTATACATAAATTGCCATACCCTATATTGTCATTGTGTTAGCATGTCTCTTATTTAGCATAAGAGAAAAAAAAAAAAAAAAAAAAAATTATACCAGCAAGTTATTTTTCAGTGTGTTCAAAATGAAACACATATTCCATCTACAATTACTTATAATGAAATAACAGTTTAAATATCATTCACTCTGCCCCAACCAAGCCTGATCTTTTTCTCATGAAGTTTCAACCAAGAAGGCATTTTGTGAGGCAGAGGCTGTGCATTGGGAAATTTCAATGGTGGTGGAGGCATCTTGAAGGGATCCTCAGTTTTAAGCTTGTTCAGTAAATATTCCTTATTAATCTCCTTTGGGTCTCTATACTTATCCATGTATAGATTGAACGGTTTTCGTCTCGGAAACCACTCTTGTGGCCGTATGTATGGTGCCGGGAAGTCATACTCGTATACTGAAAGAAAATAAGTCAAGTTTAGCAACACAACATTCATCTAAGTTCGTGTTCGTCGCCTAGAGAAGAAATAACCCCAAAACAAATGCCCTAGCCGGGTTTTCTCAGGGAAGCAGCCCTTCGGTCAAATGACTGATTATTTTGTATATAAAGCCTCATAAGGTGCAAGTTGTTTATACAAAAAATTTGCTATCTAAACTTGTCTGATTTTTATTACGATCATAAAAAATTGGTAATGCCAATGCTCTTTATGCCCATGAAATTTTGTCCTTCAATTCGATTCATAGTAATGTCAAAACGACTGTTTGACAGATTCAAAATAAAGGCGAGGCTACTCTTAGAGCAGTTCTCGTTTAGAATGTGTGCATGTTGGTTAGTGCCTGTGGATTGCATAAAAGTTATCAGAAACAAATACTAACCAGGCTCTTTAATTTGCAAAGTTTTATGGAAGAAGTCCTTGACTGAGTTGTCCCAATTGCACTGATAGAATGCAAGCCCTGCAGGTGTGATGTTATCCTGGTACTTCTGGTACCAATCTCTGGTAACAAAGGTCCTGTTGTCTAATGATGGTGAAGTCACTGAAAAATAGATATAAATTTAGAAGACTTATCGCTACATATTATAAATTAAATACGCTTCCCGCGTCTGTCTGTCTGTATAACCCCTCATCATCATAAGCAGCCTTTTTTTAACAGTCCACTACTGGACTTTTAGCCTACCCCCGAAAGGGTGTATAACCTCTAACTCCTAAACCTCGCAACGGATTTGGATGAGGTTTTCACCATCGGTTAAATAATTTTCCCCGGAAGGTTTTTGTATAAATAACTAGCGGCCAGCTTTAGCTTCGCACGTTAATTACACCCGTACGAAGCCGGGGCGTGCTAGTAAGAATTAAAGAACTGGTAGTAGATAAGCCCTATTCAAAAACCTCTGATAATTGGCAATTTAGAAAAAGTGAAATCAAATTACTTATTTCACAATAAAATTTGTCACTATACAGGGGAATAAAGACTAATGGTTCAAAGTCACAGAACTAAAGTTTCTGGCCTATGGTGGCCAAGCAGTAGCATGTTTTATAATTTGATGGCATCCGGTTCAATCGTTGGCCATGCACCAATGAATTACGATAGAAGTACTTACATAAATTATGTGCAGTTTTGATGCCATTGCTCAACAACGGTGTAGGAAAACATCGTGATGAAACCGGTATATCTAATAACCCCAAAATGTCAAAGACATGACATTCGACAACATGCACTGGGCTAGCATGGTGGATTATAGCCCATCCTCTCTCTCCGAAGGAAGGCCTGTGTCCCAGCAGTGGGAACATGATAGGCAGATATTGATAAACAAAATTAGTTAGGTATAATATAGGAAAGCTCCCTGCGTGAGAGGTTATTAGCTAATTATAAAAAATCCTGTAATAAAAAAAAATCCAGTGGGCCCCAAGGACTGCCTGTTTCTAGGGGTTAAGTGTTCATTGTTATGTACCTTTTGGCAATTCATAAGATACCCTTCCATCTTGTTTGTATAGAACAAACACATATCTGTGATATCCAGTGCCCTTTAATGGGAATGGTTGCAAATATTCCATTATCGTGTCGCCCTTTTCAACAGCATTCCCAGGAATATTGGCTACAAGCCAATGTACATACTCCTTCTCATTCTCTGATAAGTGGCCATCAAGACTTGTCAAAGCAAGTGTCCAGAGACTGTCTGGATTTGCTTCAAAGCTGACTATAGGTGTCTTGAGTGCCTCTGCAGGTTTAATGACATTTCCTGAATAGACAGGTAAGTAAGAGCCGTTTTTCAAGTCATATAGAACATCTACATTGAGATATGGGACGAAAAATCCTTCTCCATACAAATGATCAAAGACTGCATAGTGATCTGCAATCCGCTTTTTATGTTGTGGGCCATTGGTTTCGAGCCAAATTTTCCTTGCCTCCTCTAAATTGATTTCCAATTGAACATTTCTGGCTAATTGCTCTAGGGCTCTATCATTTTTCACATTCTTGAGATGCTCCAGGCGAGCTTTACGAGTCTCTTCTGATGAGGATCTGTAAAGAAAATACAAAATTAATTTTGACATAACTTTAGTTACTATAATATGTTTATCTATGCTATAATATGCCAGAATGCATGTCAATCCATTTAAGGTTTTCCTACAATATACTATACTCAGTCCAAATAATAAATAAATATTAGAGACATTTTCGCATCCATGGTCTTCTTACCCAAACTAAGCAAAGCTTGTATATGGCTGCCAGATACTGATACATATACAATTATACATACATATATTGTTTTAAAATATATACTTAAATAGATAATAACACCTAGATATAGAACAAACACAAATGTTCATCACATGAATGTTTGTCCTAGGTGGGAATCGAACCCACGACCCTAAACAGAAGCGCAGAAGGCAAGTTCACTACCAACTGGGCCAACTAGGCTTTCAAGTATGTTTGCCTTTGACAACTTTATCTGAAAATCGAGGAATTAATGATTTCTTCTGCTAGCTTAGATTAGCAGTGAAACATCCAACCTCTGCTAACTTGCTTGAGTGGGGGGACGTTTTCCGCAAATAGGCCATTCATAGGTTTTTTTTGTGTCACCCGACTGCTGCCGTTTTTTTTTAATGCTTTTGAAAGCCACCTATAATTTAAATTTAAGGTGGTCTGTTGCTACACAATAAGCCAGCTATCGAGGGGCTGGTCTATACCCTCGGCGCTCACTCTCCCACAACACTTTCAATTACTGTACCGACGGCTCCTACATATACCAGTGTATCCGCCAAAACCATTTTTTTCAGGAGAGCGTTTTGAAGATTTTGAAAACTTAAAATCGCCATAACTTTGTTCTTAAATGGACTAAAGAAATGAAACTTTGTAAACTGTTTTATAATAGGGTTTTATTTATATAGAAGAAAAAATTATGCTCAAACGCTTATCAGTTTTGGTGTTCTCACACTTACACACTTATTATTGGTAATGTCATCATAGCAAAGTTGTGTATCTAGTAGTTACGTATTTATTCGATGTAATGATCAAGTGTGTGGTTGATGTAACTGCCTGGTAGACGGTTTTACGCAGGCAATTTGTTTAGGGATACTGAGTAAGTGCCATTTATGACACTGTTGTGCATCTCTTAACTATTTTTTTTTTTAACTATCTATCTAATAAGGATTCATTTGTCTCTCTTTAATTCGTTTATTTCTTGTCATACAGTAGTCATTTTTAAGGATATCAAAAAATTAAAGGCAAGGTACAGAATATTCAAAATTAAATGAAATATTCACTCTGACATGCAGTAATCAGCATCATCATCAGCCAGAAGACGTCCACTGCTGTACATAAGCCTCCCCCTTTAACCTACACACGGAACGACAGCCATCTGCATCCACTGGATGCCCGCGACCCTCACAATCTCGTCGGTCCATATAGTGCAAGGCCTACCTACGCTGCGTCTTCCGGTTTGTAGTCTTCACTCAAGAACCTTTCTTCCCCACTGGTTATCGGTTCTTTGAGCGATGTGGCCTGCCCATTGCCGCTTCAACTTGCAAATTTTAACAGCTATGTCGGTGACTCTGGTTCTTTGGCGAATATCTACGTTTCCGACTCTATCGCGCAAAGAAACTCCGAGCATAGCTCTATCCATTGCTCGCTGTGTGACTCTGAGTTTTTCCAAAAGGTAAACAGTTAAGGACCACGTCTCAGTACCATGTCATCACTGGCAACACACACTGATCAAAGACCCTTGTCTTTAGGCACTGTGGTATCTTGGACGAGAAAATATCACGCAATTTTCCGAACGCTGCTCATCCGAGTTGGATTCTTCAGGCGACCTCTTTGCCTAAGTTCATCATTCATCATCATTTCAGCCATAGGACGTCCACTGCTGGACATAGGCCTCCCCCATCGATCTCCAAAAAGGCCGGTTGGATGCGGCCTGCATCCAGCGTTTCCCTGTGGTCTCTTTTAGGTCATCTGTCTATCTTGTGGGTGGCTGTGCTTACCGGTTTGCCTAAGTTGGACTTACCTGAATCTGTCCAAGATAGGTGTACCAACAACTTCGAGAGTATCGTTCCCAACGACTACCGGCACGGGTACAACATTGGACATGATTTTTGTCTTGTCCATGTTCATTTTAAGACCCACCTGTTGGGAAAGGCTACTGAGATCGCTGAGCATCGTATTGCGGTCCTCCAGCGACTCTACCATGATGACTATATCATCGGCAAAACGAAGGTGAGTGATGTATTCGCCATTGATGTTGATACCGAATCCATTCCAGTCCAAGAGCTTGAAAACGTCCTCCAACGCGTTTGTGAACAGTTTCGGAGAGATAACATCTCCCTGTCTCACGCCTTTCTGCAATTGGATTTGTTCCGTGCTCTCGTCCTGTAATCGGATCGACATGGTGGCGTTTCTATACAAACATTTCAGCACTTCGATATACTTATAGTCGATATGACTGGAGGGACTGCAATACTACCCAGGTCTCGATTGAATCGAAGGCTTTCTCATAGTCCACAAACGCTAGGCATAATGGCCGACTATACTCCTCAGTCTTCTGTATAATCTGGCGGAGCGTGTCTATGGTGCTCCAGCCTTTACGGAAACTGACTTGTTCGGGAGGCTGAAAGTCATCGAACCTGCTTTCGAGACGGTTCGTAATGACTCTGGAGAACAACTTGTACACATGGCTCAGGAGTGAGATGGGTTTGTAATTCTTCAATAAGGTGTTTTTTGTAGAAGAGCACCACCACACTCCTGTGAGCCCATCCTGAGCGTCTTGATAGTAAAAAAGGTGTGAGAGAATAAGATTATGTATATGCATATAATGTAGATCTGATGTATGATATAAAATGTATATGATAAAAATACAGATAAAATTGTCAATGTTCAAGACTTTGAAGCATAGCCTGAACTGGGGGAGTTGTTGATGAAAAGCTTATTGGCTTGATTTGCAATGAACTTCCATCACCTCAAGCTTCAAGTTGGCTGATTCATCGCAAAGGTGAGAGCAAATACTTCATGCATGAACAAAGTTGTGTTTGGTATACAATAAAAACAAGTGTTTTGAAGGCAAGTACCGTCGCACTATCTGTGTTTTCCTAGCTCGCAACCCTCTCATCACCACGGATCATCATGAAGGTGTAATTAAATGTTTTCATTCTCACAACTTACTGGGGTTTTGGGAGCCCTATGTTGATCTTCGTAGTATACAATTCATCTTTGTAGTTCAACTCTTCTAATCGTTCTTTTATGGTCCTGCAATATATTGGAGCCTTTCCTCTAATTCTGTGTCCATGTCTAAGTTGTTGAAACTGTACATTAGACAACCAAGCGCCACGGAAAGTGTTTAGCATTGTTTTAGAGGTTACTTTAAGGTATTAATAATCTAGAAAAATACTTTTTGATCTTTGCTTAGCTAACAGAACACATAGTAAACAGCTTATTAAAGAGTTATAATATAATCCAGAGTGTGTAACAAAAATACAGCCTTTTCAGGCCAAAATATCGAAAATCCTAAATAAGAAACCAAACCAAGTACCGCAAGTACCATTGGTAACAGTGAGTGACGTTTGATTCAAACGTTAGATTTTTGACATTTTGAAATTAGGCAGTAACTTTTTTTTTTATTCTTTCCTGGGTAAGATATTTGACGTCGCACTCATGTGCGTTGGCCAGAGTCAAGTATTATAACACTATTAACACACGTATGGATTTGGTTGATGGACCACCGTCCAATCAACGGGAGAGAAAAAGTGAGAATATCTTATTTCCGTCTCTTTCTCTCCCGTTGGTCAGACGGCGGTTGAGGTCAACCAAATCCATACGTGTGTTAACAGACATGTGGATTTGGTCCGCTGGACCACGCGCTGTCGTGGTCAACGGGAAAGAGGAAAAAATCTCTTCTCTCCCGTTGGTCATACAGAGGTCCGATCAACCAAATCCACACATCTGTTAATACTATAAAGATGTGCAAAGCCAAAAAAATATATTTTTTTTAATTTTTTTGTTAAAATGTTCATTACCGTGGATTCAATGTCCTTTAGTCGTAATCTTAAACAATTTACGTAGTCTTAATAGCGTCAAACAAGTCATAGTCACAGTCAGAGTCAAGCTAAGTCAGTCACGGTCAAGCGTTACATTCTCTTTGGGTCACAGATCTACCTTTGGGTCAAGTCAAACTCATGCCCCTGTAAAGTGGTGGAGACTTTACAAGAGGCTCCTATGGAGTTTTGGAAACAACATGAAAAGATACGTTTGACCTCGTTATATCACCCCCACACTCGAGCACGTTTATTTAGTACACATTAACACTCGAAAATACACAAGTTTAGGAAAATAATCCAACGAGCCGACATGATTTTCCCGCGTTGGCGCCAAAACTCAAAAAAATAATGCAATGCTAGTGCTGCCAAATTAGGCAATATTTTGCTATTTGAGCTATCTTGGATAAGCTTACAGCAAATCGACGACACAACCCCTCTGAAAAAATAAATTGAAGACATTGAAGTGTGATAAATTATGCCTAAATTTTACGTTACGTTTGAGCATATTGTTTTAGTTGCCGCTTTTTACTGAAGTGTGCACTAATTGTAGAACTAGTAAGAATATGTCAGCGTGTGCAATAAAAGTGTTTACCTCGCCCGCTCGAACTCGTACCACTTCCATTTATTTTTTCTGACCTCAAGGGAATCGTTTTGTTACCTACAATACATTTATTATTTTACGTCTTTTACTTTACAGTTCAAAATTATATAAATAAATATTCGGGACATTTTTGCACACACGATCATCTGACCCCAAACTAAGCAAAGCTTGTGATATGGCTGCCAGAGACTGATATACATACTTCAACTAAAATAAAATGAATGGACGGGCCCTAACCATTAAAATTGCTCAGTAAAAACGAGTGAAAACCGTCGGACATATACTTCGACGGTTTTATTTGTGTATTTACACTTCGGGAAAGGACATGAATACATAATATTGTCAAATGTTTCGTTATCACGTAACAATAGACACGTGTTGCACTTCCTACGGCTAGAGACCAAATGAAATGAGAGCCAGCACTCATTTTGTTATCTTCAAAAATGCGCTTCTACTGGGCCTGTCCATTCATTTTATTCTGGTCGAAGTATACATAGTTACATACATAATTATAGCTTTAAATACATACTTAGATATTAACACCCAGATATAGAACAAACACAAATGTTCATCACAAAAATGTTTGTCCTAGGTGGGAATCGAACCCACGCCCCCAACCTCAGGTTCACTACCAACTGGACCAATGGGCTATCAATTAGCAGACTTATATCCATAAATCAGATAGCAGTGGCAGCACTATTTCCGAGTTTTCGTCGAGTTTCCGTTTCGTTTTAATAGACTAGTTCCATAATCTGGCATGGCTTGTTTTAAAATAAATTTAGTCGAGAGTTGAGTGTATCGATTATATTTGCGCTCATTAAAATACCATAAAGAAATGAAATTTTACTGTGTTTAAATATATCAGTGATAAATGTGAACATTGAACGTTGAACGTACACAAAAATATACATAATCAAACATGAATAAAGTGGATGGGTTGTGTTATCATGGTGCCATTTATTGATGGCCAGTAGTCACGTACACTGAAACCGATTTACAAAATGATCAAGATTCAAAAGATCTGCGACAGATGATCAGGTGTTTGTTATAATATTGCAGAATTTAATTAACAGCGTGATAATGGATACCAAAAACATTCAGAAAAATGCCATGCACAAAAGTGCAGAGTTTACATTCACTGCGCCTCCTGAAGCGCCCGTGTTCGAGCCTACACACGAAGAATTTATGGATCCTTTGGGATACATAGCTAAAATTCGGCCAGTGGCAGAAAAAACGGGAATCTGTAAAATTAAACCACCAGCACGCTGGCAGCCACCATTTTCGTTAGATGTGGACAAATTAAAATTCGTGCCCAGAATACAGAAAGTTAATGAGTTGGAAGCCATTACAAGATTAAAGCTATTGTTTCTTGAAAAAATACTAAAATTTTGGGATCTTCAGGGCTCACCAGTAAAGATACCTATGATCGAAAATAAAACACTGGACTTATACTGCCTCAAATTCTGGGTAAATGAAGAAGGGGGATTTGAAAACTGTAACACTCCGAAAAAATGGCGTAAAATTGCGCAAGCAATGGGATACAGCCAAAACGCTAATACCATGAATTTCCTGAGAAATAACTATGAAAAGATTTTGCTACCATTTGAGACTTTGGAAAAAAGCAAAACTGTAAAAAAGGAAACCAAGTTGGAAACAACTACTCAGGATGACGATGATGTTGAACAAATATTCAGGGAAGTACCTATAGAGTCTATAACTAAAGCAGAAATAAAAGAAGAGAAACCCTATTGTAATATAAAGAAAACAAAAACCGGTTCTGACATAAAAGTAGACCCTGACCATAGTAACCCTAAGACAAAAACTGAGGTTGAGACTGTAGAAACAAAACGAAACAGAGAACTAAAAAGACTGGCGTGTTATGGACCAGGCCCTAAAATGCCTGGCTTGAATGATGAAGAGTTTGATATCACAAAATCTAGAAAGAGACCACGGTATGAAAGGGACCCACTGGCTAACTACACGTGTTCTTTATGCCAGAAATATCACAGAGAAGATATGATGTTAATTTGCAATGGCTGTAGTGACACTTACCACACATTCTGTCTAAAACCTCCATTAAGTGCAGTACCTGATGGAGATTGGAGATGTCCTTGCTGTATTGCGGAAGAGGTGCACAAACCTGCTGAAGCTTTTGGTTTTGCTCAAGCAGAAAGAGCATATACTCTCCAGCAATTTGGAGAGATGGCAGATAATTTTAAATCTGAATATTTTGGCAAGTCGGGACATTTGGTTCCTACTGAAGTTGTTGAGAAGGAGTTCTGGAGAATTATTTCATCTGTAGAAGAAGATGTAACTGTAGAATACGGAGCTGATCTACATTCCATGGACCATGGCTCTGGATTTCCAACAAAGTCATCTCTTAACCTTTACCCTGGAGATCAAGAATATGTTGATTCTGGCTGGAATCTCAATAATCTGCCAGTTCTAGAAGGTTCTGTTCTGAGATTCATCAATGCTGATATATCTGGCATGACTGTGCCTTGGATGTATGTGGGGATGTGTTTTTCGGCATTCTGCTGGCACAATGAGGACCACTGGAGCTACTCCATCAACTATTTACATTGGGGAGAAGCTAAAACCTGGTATGGAGTACCAGGGGGTGGTGCTGAATTATTAGAAAATGCAATGAAAGCTGCAGCACCTGATCTTTTCAAAACTCAACCGGACTTGTTACATCAGTTGGTCACCATAATGAATCCCAATATACTGATGGCAGCTGGAGTTCCCATTTATAGAACTGACCAACAAGCTGGAGAATTCGTCGTCACATTTCCCCGGGCATATCATGCTGGATTCAATCAGGGATACAACTTTGCTGAGGCAGTTAATTTTGCACCTCCTGATTGGCTAAAAGTTGGTCGAGAATGCATAATGCATTACAAAAATTTGAAAAGATTTTGTGTTTTTTCACACGATGAGTTGATTTGCAAGATGGCATTAGAAGGGGATCGACTAGATTTAGAGACTGCTTTAGAAACCCAGAAAGAACTTATGCGAGCTGCCAAAGAGGAAGGCACTTTGAGAGGCACATTAGCCAAGGATGGTTTGAAGAGTGCAAGGAGAACTGCTTTCGAGTTGTTGGGTGATGATGAGCGCTTATGTGAAGTATGTAAAACCACATGCTTCCTGTCCTCTCTGTCTTGCAGTCAATGCAAACACATGGCATGTTTGAAGCATGCCAAAGACCTTTGTCAGTGTCCACTGGAGGAAAAAACGATCTTCTATCGCTACGATATGGACGAACTACACATAATGCTACAAACAATTGAATTCAGGGTCAACAGCTTTGACAAATGGAAGAGGGAAACTGAGAGCATATTACTCCCAACCTCACCTATAATAGGAAGGATACAAAAGTTAAAAGCTCTGATAGATGAAGCAGATGAATTGAAAATACCAAAGTGTGCATTGTTGACAAAGCTAAAAGAGGAGTATACAGAGGCAACAGAATGCGTTGTTCCTATCGTAATTGAACTAGATGATGACTAGACATATGTATGATAGTACTGTGCTGTGTTGCTTAGTACAAATTGCTATAAAATAACTTCTTATGTACCTACCTAGTAAAGCTGCTTATTGGCTGAAAATGGCAGTATGACAGGAGGCATATATTGTATCTAAAAAGTTAAAGATAATTGGGCAATCTTACGTTGTTTAATAATTGAGTGTTATGATTATGCTGATTCTTATTTATACATATTTGGTATAAATTTGAAGTCTGAAATGAAAAGTAATGTATTTTTGAGTTCTCGTAAATAACTAAGTATGATTTATTTGACGTATTACTTGAGTAATTATTCTATTTAGTTTAAGAAGATATTAAGACCAGTGTGGAGTGAAATGCATTGTTTAGGTATTATTGGTAAGCTGTAGTTATTAAAAACAATGTGTATTGTATATTAGTTTGAAACTTACATAGAGAACAAGGTTGACTGTCAATAATATACAGTTTACGCATATAGACTGTACTAAGCCAAAAAGAGGTCATTGTACTAATAATTGTGAACAACTTATACTAAGAGACAAACCTAGAACATGCGAGAAAAAAAATCTGCTGTTCCATACATTTTTTCAAAAGTCAATGACTGTATTCTATATAACAGATGATAATTTTTTCCTGATTTCAGGGTTGCCCCTATAGTAAAAGTTGTTCATAATGATGAATACAATGACCTCCTTTCGGCTTAGTACAGTCTATGCGTAACCCCGTATAAATTAGGTAAGAATGTTATAGAGACATAATTATTTAGGTACAGTATAATTATTAGATTATTTTAATGTTTGCATAAATTAACATCCCACCGTTTCTTAAATGTTTAAGGGATAGGGATTTTTTAGATTATGTATTTTGTCACCTCTAGATTTTTATGCCGGGTCTCTCAGCCGGGGGGGGGGGGGGGGGGGGGAGCAACCTTGCTTTTGTTAGAATTTGGCCCTAGCGAATTTTTCTGACAAATTTAAGGTGTCCGAAAAATATGCTGACATGATATCCAACTGGTGTGGATTATTCGCCTCGGATGGAAGGTTATGTTTATTTCACTGTCGCCCTCATCGGTTTCTGACGCGAATGAATTTTAGCTGAATGCAAAATGATCTCTTTGTAGAATGAGCTCATCCTGCGGCATTTCCGAGTAACTATAACATGGGGTTCTTCCCAAGAAGAAGGGGGGGGGGGGGGGGGGGAAGTTCTTCATAAGGGCTGTTAAATAGTCTTTTAGGATCAGCAACGTATCTGTGATGCCCCTGGTGTTGCAGGTATCCATAAGCGATCGCTTACCATCAGGCAGCCTAGACACCTATGGCATAAAAAAACAACAAAGACCTAACATGCTGAACTTTTTGTAGAGAAACTATGTTTTGTTAGACTTTTGGCGCAGGAGACCCGGTTTTACTTATAAGGGTATAAGATAGTCATAATTTATACCTGTAATTTAATTTATTGGGTATGCAGATCTAAAGCTTAAGGTACATTTACATCAATGTTATTTTGCTGTTTTAGTGTGGCACCAGTTATGAATGTTGTACCCAGACTGGTGATGCTGGCTCACAGAAATAGAATGAGCTGTGTTGGCTATACCCCCAACCTGTTGGGTATTTGTGTTTAATATAACTTCTATCTTTTTGTTGATAGTAATCTTGTCCATTGTGTATAATAAGGAATTTTTAAGTTAGTAAGTAACCTGTTTAGAAAGAAATATCTGCTTCAATATTTAAACAAAAGTTATTGAGTGATCAATATGCTTATCATTGCGTTCGTTAAAATGGGACTGTCATGCCTAAAGTAGCAGCTGAGTAAGGTATAAAATTGGTAATTGATCTCATGATATTTTATTCATAAAATTAAGATAATTTTGTCGACTTTTTATGATTTGCTTTGGTCATATCTCGGCTAGAGATGTTTCATCACAAAATGTTAATTAAGTAGTTTATAGTTATGGTTAGATATCGTATCATAATATAAGAAAATGTTTGTAGATGTTGGACTTAAAAATTAATTGATTTGTTGCACAAATGTATTGCCATATCTAAATTATTACAATGATATGGTGTCATTTTAGTAGTTTTGTAATTTGCGACAATACATATTTTATGTGTATCAAATATGAATCGATTTATAGGATTATGAAGCTTTTGGCCTTCATTACCCTACACTATGCACTCTGATATATTGATAAATGTGTTTATTAGCCTTAATTTCACTTATTGATAACATTTATATAGCATGTGGATTCTGTATGACACTAACGAGTGGATTTAAGCTGGCTAGCCGCGCCCTTGCTAACACCTCACGCTGGCGAGTGTGAGAATGTTAGTAGGGGCGGGTATAAATTTAACACCTTATTTTGAAGTTTTTCCTACCAAAATCTGCATAATTTTAAAGTCACTCTTGGACAAAGAAACCTGACCAAATTTTGATTAGTTCTAATTTTTTCTTTGATTGAAACTGTACCTAGTATAATTAGAAATACCATGAGAAATAGTTATCTCAGGTACATAATTGGTATCTTAATTTAAGTATTTAAATATAAATTTATGTTTATTTTTGTGCAAATGACTGATATTAATTTAGTATTGTAATCAATTACTTTAACTGCCTGACATAAGTGCGATTCGATATAAAAACTTGAATAGGGAAACATCAGTTCGATCAACATTGTTTTGGAAGTCTTGCGCTGCTAATGAGCATGAATGCTTGTCATTTATATGGCGAATATTTTCAAACAAATGTCCATTGTGTGTTGGTTGACATTTTCTTGCCTGTATGCTTTAAAAATATAACTTTTCTTGATTTTGTGCCTATACATCGCATTGTATATATTGCATCGCATTTGTGACTGCGCTTCAGATCAAATAAGTAAACACTGATGCCAGTTTATTTTATATATTTAAAAGAGTTAACGAAAATTATTTGTAGGTTTACACCTACTGAAGGAATTATAGGTGATGAGAAATTTTAGTAATTAGATTCCAGGCCATCTGCAATATTCTGAACCCAATCGAAAAGTTTTAATTTGAGATTTAAATTTTCCATCAGGAGAAAGAAAAGAATGAAGATATTTAATTGAAACTTTTCGATTGTGTTCAGAATACGCCAACAAATTCTTGAATAATAATATAATTTCAACGATCATACTTTTGCTATACTGACGCGTTAATATTTCATTCATTCGCGAGGCGTGTGGTTAATTCAAACATGGCCATTTATGAGAGCGTCCAGCTCTGAATAAGTAAAACTAAGGAGTTGACTGGCAACCTTCTTAAATGGAGAGGCACAGAGAAGAAAGTTCAGACAGCGTTTGGCGTTGGTGGCTATACGCTACGCCCTGTTTCCATAAATTAGGTTTTAGGATTAGGTGGCACGCAAGTGAATATATTAAGTATAATAACAAACCCAAGTGGCTAACTTTTCAAACATAATGTAAGGTAAATTAGCACTATTGTTTCAGCTTTGCAAGTTCTTTTTTCTCGTTACCAATTATTTTCTACAAAATGTGATTCAGTTTTGTTTTCCTGCCGAAAATGTAGTTAAATGTGTAAGTATTATTATTTAGAAATAGTAATTAGGAAAATAGTTCTAACAATAAATTCTTCTATGGTATTGTGTTAGTTTTATTTCTGTGGATAACTGAATTAGGGTTCTAGCCTACTATGCTAACCAAAGCGGAGAAAATCAGAAGGGAAAGTTAGAAAGTTTATATAAATCATAAATCTTAGAATACTGAAAATATGTTGAATGGGACATAACGTCATGACAATTTCTGTAATTCTTCGGTCTACATCCCGCCACTGTGCTTTCCTAAAAATAGGGCATTGATTGGAGGTAGTAAGACTGCGTCGTATTATTGAAATCGTATGGATTGTCAAATCCTTAGGACAAGCTGTCAAGGGTGGTCTCTATGATAATAAAAAATCTAGTTATTTCAATTATTAATATAAAATTATTCAGAACTCAAGGACTGGCAGCCATGTTTAGTGCAGAAAATTTACATCAATTACACAGGAAAAGCTGCTCCATAGTCTACTTTGCTTTACAAAGTGACCAGGAACTGTCAAACCTCCCCTCACCTTTCTACTAAGTTGTCATTAGGGGTAAAGTTTCAACAACTATTATTGTGGTTTCACAGAGAAATTAAAAATATTTAGATACATAAAAGTGCATTTTTATTCAATTAGGCAGTGTCAACTTAATTAATAAGCAAAATAATACAATTATTTGGTGAGCACGTGATTAAATCACGACGAGATTCTTACGCTATGAATACAATACATATATAGTGCTGACAGCCACTGTAGACAAAATACTTTGCCGACAGGCTCTCGCGCTTAATTCCTGTTTCTAACTCGCAATTTGTATGCGCCCGCTGACTAGCATCCTCTGCAGTGGCCGTTAGTTTACATAAAATTACGTCCAAAATTCTTAGAAGTTACTTTGTGTGAGTGGTAGCAGACAATATTTTTGTTCAATACTGAGCGTTTCTCTATTACGCACATTTTGCTGCAATAATTTTGTGCTTAAAAATAAGCTTAAGTAAATAAAAAAGGGAATTTCTTCAAGTTAAAGGCTTATAGGTTGTCTGCTAGCCTGTCAAAATTATTACCTTCTATTTTTATTATTCTAAGTTTAGATGATAAAAATCTGACGCGTGTTAACAAGTCGCGCGTCTGAACGATACTCATTTTAAATTAGCTCGACAAATCTCCGCTGGTAATGCGCATTTAGAAAATACGGGCAATGTCTATGGCGTTTTCCTACTGCGGGGATTAGGCATGTGTCCTAATGTTTTATTTGTTACCAATAACAGGCTTAGCGAAGGATATAATTAAATACATTACATAATACTGAAAAAAAAAAAATTGGTTGATAAATCTCTGAGATATGAACTTTTAAAGTTTTTTTGTGGGAATAGAGAGCAATGCTCTGTCCCTTTCTCGCAAAGCGTGTGTTACTAGTACATTTGTATGGTAGACGCACGGCTTGACGTCATCGGCGTACTATAGTGCGCTCTGTGTCTAGCACGAAGTTAAAATACTTATAGCTTATTTATTTTTGAATAAATTTAGTTTTCGTTAATGGGCGAAAACATATATTATTCTATTTATAATAACACTTTTTTTAAATGATATATAAAAAAAAATATTAGGACAAGCCTATTGCGGGCACTGTGCGTTATCGCTCGTCAACCAAACACTCCATCGACGCGCGACCATCTAAACTTAGCCTTAAATCACAATAGAAAAAGTCACAAGTAAGTCAGAAAGTACATATAAAAATAAAAAAAAAACATTATTCTATCCTGTGACTGTACCCTTAGTACAAGTTTTGATAGTATTCGAAAACTTTTTTCGTTTACGTATTGTTCCATACATTGTAGAAGCGCCTCCAGCGGAAACGCGGAGGAACTAAAATCGGTAGTAATCGGCGGTATAGATTGCTTCACTCTAATACGAAAAAAGTTTTCGAATACCTTTCAGCCCAGCAATGTATGGAACAAAACGAAAACGAAAAAAGTTTTCGAATACTATCAAAACTTGTACTAAGGGTACTGAAAGAATCATATCACGTGAAGCATTTACTTGTATAAATAATATCACAACCCTTTTATGTTGTTTAGGTACATTACGTAATTATTTTAATACTGACGAAGAATATTTGGAAGACATACATAGAAATGACAGAGATTTAATATCAGTCATCACTCTGTTATATTTCATATAAAATAGCAAAAAAAAATAGGTCTAAAATATTAATATATTCATTAGTAAAATTATCAAGGTAAACATGATTATTAATATAACATCAATCTAGAGATTCACTTCTAAAATAGAATATTGCATTTATGCATAAATTACTATACTTTACGATGAAGCCAAATCACACACGGTGAACATTTTTGGATTTTTGTTAAACTTTATTTTATTTCACACTGATTTACTATAGTCTGGCTAATGAAAGTAGAGACAGAAAAAACGCGGCAAATTTTAAAATATCAGAATCGGAACCCTAAAATTTTGTATGAAACGCCTGGAATAATCTCACTTGATACTTGTAAATTATTAATTATTATTGTTACACAGTCAGAACACAGTAATGTTTGCATTTCATATTGATTTTGGGGTTGAAATGCGGATTTTATAAAGCTGGCACGCGTTTTCAGTCTCTACTTTCATTAGCCAGACTCTAGTCAAAGTTCAAACATATTAAAGAAATGTGTGCTACAATCTATGAGCATGGTAAATAAAGACAAAATAACTCTCATAGATTACCGGTTGCAAAGTGACCTACATGGTTTCGTCTTTCTCTCTCTCTCTTTGTTCTGACAGCTGCAATAAAATTGCAAAAATCTGAATGGAAACTTTTTCTTTGCATGTTTTACTGTAGTATATTGGCTATTAGCTACAATCAATAACATTATTAAATAATTAATATTTTATTTGCGATTTCAGAGTTGCTCCCATATAAAAGTTTATCATATGATGGATACCATGGACACCTTTCGGTTTAGTACATCCTTTCCGCGTTACCCAATCTGTCATCATCATCATTTCAGCCATAGGACGTTCACTGCTGGACATAGGCTCCAAAAGGGCCGGATGGAAGATGGCCTGCATCAACATTTCCCTGCGGTCTCTTTTAGATCGAACCCAAATGTACCCAATATATAATTATTAAGTATTATTATATACCTTTATTGTAGTTAGTTAAATTATTACATTATTATAAATATGTATTCATATTCAAAAAGAAAAAATAAAGCATATTAAAAAGTCATTATTCAGTCTTAGACATATTTCGAGTAACTTTAAGTAACTAAGCACAACATAGTAAAAATAAATGAATGAGTTAACCATACATTTTTGTTACCTTACATCTATTTGCATTAATTGTAGGAAATTTTATAATAGTCAGTATTCATAAGTACAAATTAGCACCATTACAATGATCAGATAATATAATAGATTCAGATCATATTTACAAAGAAACACTTCAACTCCAGCTGCCTCAAATGGCTAGAAGGAATGAGCACGCGCGCTGCGATCAAATTTTCACCCATTTTATCCGTGCGGAAACGTGACAAGGCTAGAATATGGATACGTCTGTTTTTTCTCGCGGGACAAGAGTGGATAAAATTATATCGCGACTCGCGTACTAGGCTTGCAGGCAATGAGGATATAACCACTTGACTGCTCATCCTTTAACCCGCCGTAAGCTAAGGTTACACTTTATCAGCTTAACCTTTTTCGAGCGGGCCAATCCTAGGCGCGAATTGAATGAATGACTTTTGAGTCTCCAATCATAAGCACCATACGACACTATACGACTAAACTAAATTTGACAGCTCTAAAATTGTTGCCATCCTTCTCTCACATATTAAAATGAAAAGAGAGGCAGATAACTTTTGCTTCATATTGGCGTCGATTATCATACCAAGAATAAAGAATAAAGATTCTGTCATACAACATACTAACTGTCACTAAACTAAACGAATCTGACAGGACTAAAATTAACTGCCTCTCTTTTAATTTTAATATGTGAGAGAAGGATGGCAACAATTTTAGAGCTGTCAAATTTTAGTTTAGTTTAGAGTACATCAGAATCGATGCCAATGTATAATTATTGAGTAAGTGACGTTAAATGTGATTGCAGCAAGACATTCTCACAAAAAGATGACCAGTTTAAGACTCGTTTCAACGCACATTAAAAATCCAAAGCATTTGAAATGTCGTTTCAAAAAGACTCAGCAAGTTAATTATGTTTTAAAAACAGATTAATTCTCAATAATTCTACACAAGTGCTTATGGCTACCCTTATTCTGTACATTTTGTTTTATAACTGTTCAATAGATTCTGTTCATAAATAATTTATAAATAAATGGAATTACAAAAATTCACATTACAAACAGACAGATCACATATATTTAGTATGTTTTTTTAACCTATTTAAACACACAACTCTAAAGTTCTATTCGATATCAGTGCAAAACACTGGTGAGTTCTTGATAATTCGGCGCTTGCGCAGGTAGAGGTGGCGTTAGGGCCCATTCAAGTAATTCGAAACAGAATTTTAGTAGGCAATTTTAACCCTTAAAAAGTTACGGTATATGACATCCACTATCATGCACTGGGCCAGCATGGTAGATTAGGGCCCATCCTCTCTCTGAGAGAAGGCCTGCGTCCAAGCAGTGGGAACATGATAGGCTGATTGAATAGAGTTGACAGTACGAGCCCTGGTTTACCATAGGTACAAAATTGTACAGCGGCGTTTCCGCGTCGCGTCTCGTCTGTTCTAAACTTTAGCAAATTTTGTACCTAGCACAAAACGAAAAGAGTTGAGTTTCTCACGGCCGCTTTAAGCCGCGACGCCGATTCGACTCTCCAGTCAGCGTTATCTAAAATATTAAAAACTGGTATTTGTTTTGCATGACATTTCATATGCATTCAACAATCCGGCACTCAGGTTGATTACTAAGCCGGTCTAGTGAAACTACTGTTTTGATAAAAAAACCTGTCATGGTAAAAAAACGGTTGTGTGTATAAATAGACTAACAATGGAAGAGCTTCTTAACTAAGTTGTTACCGTCACAGTATCTCTCATTTCTCTGCCCTTCGTCTCGATGGGAAGCGCTAGGCAGGCGATAGCCGCGAGTAAGGCGGCTAAGGAATACACTCCAGTGGCGATCGCAATGGAGTTCTTAAGGAGGACCTGGAAAATAATATAATGCATTGTAATAGGCATGATTCCTGATGTTTAATTTATTACAAATAACCGGCTTAGCGATGAATATAGGTAAATACATTACACACACTGAAAAAATAATTTGAATTAGCTGATAAATCTCTGAGATATGAGTATTTAAAGTTTTAGGTGGGGATGGAGAGGGGATGTTCTATCCCTTTCTCGCAAAGCGTGTGTTAGTATAGCATTTGTATGGCGCTCCTGAGCCGTGACGTCACGGCTCAGTATAGTGCGTTCTCTGTCTAGCATGAAATTAAATTAAATTAAAATGCTTATATCTTATTTATTTTTGAACTTATTTTAATTTTGTTTTTGTGCTCTATTTATAATCAGCTTTTTTAAGAGGTAATAAAAAATATTAGTCATCATGTCTATTGTAAAAAATAATATGCTTCACGCTGCATGCATTAATTCGAATCAATCCAGCCCCAAATTTTTAATGGAGCTGTTTTACTTTAATACCATTAAATATTTGATAATTTTGATAAGCCAATATAAGTTTCACTCGTAACTAACTAATGAATTATGTTAAAAAATCTTGGAAGTATATACATAATCTGGATGATAACACAATTATTTGGTACCCTCTAACTGATCTGATAATAGAGCCGGGGAGGTGGATAGTGGAACTCTGCAATAGCTCCCAGTAAACTAGTTCGTACACAACGATTTGAGTCGTCATTTATGATACGTACTGCCCAAGAATGGAACTCCCTGCCGTCCTCCTAGTTTTCTGAGAACTACAATCTAGGCATCTTCAAGTCTAGAGTGAATAGATTACTTCTAGACCAACTTGTTCTATCCTCAGCCACACCGTCGCTTACCATCAGGCGAGGCGCTGGAGGCCAAACGTACATCTATTCTATATAGCAAAATAAAAAATAAAAAAGGGGAAACTGTAGTTCCTTTAATGATTACCATACAAACTTGACCTCTTATTAATATTATAGTGTAGATTTTAAAATGTTGCATATAAACACGAGGCTAACTATGGGCAGAAACGGAAGAATAGGCATGTGTCCTCATGTTTAATTTATTACAAATAACCAGCTTAGCGAGGAATATAACTAAATACATTACACATACTGAAAAAATAATTTAAATTGGCTGATAAATCTCTGAGATATGAGCGTTTAAAGTTTGAGGTGGGGATAGGGAGGGGATGCTCTATCCCTTTCTCACAAAGCGTGTGTTAGTATGGCATTTGTATGGCGCTCCTGAGCCGTGACGTCACGTCTCAGTATAGCGCGCTCTCTGTCTAGCATGAAATTTAAATGCATAAATCTGCTTATATCTTATTTATTTTTGAACTAATTTTAATTTTGTTTTTGTTGATGTGCTCTATTTATGATCAGATTTTTTATGAGGTAATAAAAAAAATATTAGTCATCATGCCTATTATATTATTTATGACGAAAATACGAGGGATTAAACTCGAAGAAGATTTCGCCGTACGTTTTTTCTAAAACGTGTGTCTCATGTTAACCGCATTCTCTTCGGAGACAATTTTTTTAAGTTCATGCCTTTGCCATTAAGGTACTTTGATATTTATTTTTTATAGAGCCTAGATTGAAAATTATGTAATTTTATTGTTGAAATCTTATTTTAATTTTTGTTTTCGACTTTAGCAATCCTCTTACATATAACGTCGATTTATCATTACAGACAGTCCAAAAATATGAGGATTTGACATTAAAACGATTTACTAGTAGGTCATTTCGCCATTGCGGTGTTCTTCCCACAAAGGCGTTTTAGAATGCGCTGCCTGAATGGGTGTTCCCCGATGGTTACAATCTGGGTGTCTTCAAATCACGTGTGAATCGGTTTCTTCTAGGCAAGCGTGCTCCAACGTAGACCGCATCATCACTTAACATCAGGCGAGATGTTAAAAAAAAGTGAAGAAAAAAAAACTGAGGTTCTAAATGGTCCTTCTGATACGGAGCGCTTGCTTTAATATATTTTGATATTACCTGGGCTACGTAAGGTGTGACCATAGCGCCTAGCCTGGCAACACCGCTGCAAGCACCGACGGCTGTCGACCGCAATGATGTTGGGTACACCTAAAATATACATTATTCAGGTTAATAGTCTGGGCCTAAATAAAATGTTGAATGCACTAATAATGCACCGCGGTTTCACCCGCTATCTCTTCACCAGGATAAAAAGTAGCCTATGTGTTAATCAAGGGTATAATCTACCTCCATACTAAATTTAATACGAATCTGATCAGCCGTTAAGAGAGAGGACTAATTTTATAATGGAAACAGACCCTGAATTAAAAAAAAAATATTGTCTCGCTCTCTCGGCTAATGAGGAGAGCAGGGCAAAAGTCAATGTAAGGTTATTATAAGAATGTTTTTGATATTATGGTAACCCATTAGCTACTGTCAAAGTATGACTCAAGTCTTTTTATAATTTTTTTGGTAATCCTCCGTAACTACATTACTTATTCTGTGAAAATTACAACTGGCTATCTATTACGGTTCGAAAGACAGACGTTTAAAGGTAAGACGGACAGACAGACGGATAGACAACGTAGGCATAATAATAGGGTCCCGTTTTTACCCTTTTAGTACGGAACCGTAAAAACGAAAGGACAATACAACAAACGTATTTTTTTACGTATTTTTGTATTAGCTCATGTACAAACGGTAATACGCCAAGCGTCAAACTTGGCATGGTTATAGTACTCACTCTAAAGCATAACAACAAATAATAAATAATGGCCAAGTGCAAGTCGGTGACAAATTTCTGTTCATTGCCAAGTTAAGCAACGTATTTTGCTACTTAGATGACCTCATCATTCGATCGAATCGAAATGCCACCATATTTAAAAAATATCGAAGTAATTTTTTTTATTTGATAATAATTATTGTATTTTGTGGTGGTACGGAACTCTCAGTGCGCGAGCCCGACTCGCACTTGGCCGGTTTTATTACCTCAGGTGTGTACACGTACGCAGCTTGAAACAGACCGGCGATGATGCCTCGCGCCAGAAACAAAACGCAAGTCAGGAAAGTACGGCTGGAAAAAAAAATTGGTAAGGCTTTTGGCTCGAAAGATTCTGTTTTTTTTTTATTGTAAGAAAGCATGATAGAAATGTGAAATAAACTTACTTTCCATTGTATATTAGAACGCAAATGCAGACGGCAAAGATCACGAACTGAACTGCCATTGTCTTCTTCCGTCCGTACTTCTCTATGACGAATATCGTAGCAAAAATACCTGGAGACAGAAAACGTCAGATTAGGGTTGAAAGTTTATGGGTTTTATTTATCATCAAGAATAATATCATAGGCCTGACCAATGACGATATAACTACTTGACTGCTCATTATTTACCCCACCGTAAGCCAACACTTTTAAGCATAATCTTTTTCGAGCAGGTCACGAATTGAATGAATGACTTTTGAGTCTCCAATTACAAGCGCCATACGATACTGCGACCGACGTGGCTTACATCATGCACAAGCAAATTATAACTCGTGCGCGATCTAGTGGTTTATTACCTTTGGGCCTGACCTATGGTATTATTCTTTCGTTTTTTCTGGTGGCAATATTACCAGGGAACTCAGCTAGTGTAGTCCATAGTAGGTCCATATAGTCGGTAGTCTGCAGCGGGCGGCAGTCGGCGGCGCACGGCTCCTCCAAACTCCCGGGCTCAGTCTCGAACAGTTCCGTCGTCATGAGTACAAGGCCGTAGTAGCAGAAAGCGCATGACATCCTGAAAATATAAGTTTTTACTTAAAAAAAAAACTGCGGACAACTACTCTCTCCCTGTTCCCTATTTTTAGAAGCTTTTATTTAACTTGCCCTGTTAGTTAGAATGTATGTGTGGGACATCCTCAACCGATTGAGCTGAAAATTTGCATACACGTTTAGTCTGGGTTTTGTTTGGAGTCTGATAAAAGAAAGGAACGGGCACACTTTTGGGCACACGGGGGGTTAGACAACACCCACTTTCTGTTAGCGTTAGCGCCTGCGGAAAGATGAAATTGTATGAAAATTACATTGACAAAGACATTAGCTTGAGAGATGTTATCTCAAGGTAATGTCGTTTTTATTCAATTTCATATATCCGCAGGCGTTAAGGCTAACAGAAAGTTGGGTTTTGTCTAACCCCTCTGAAGTCCAGGATACGCTCAAACTTTGGTCTAATCTTAGACAAGTTGTCCCTGCCTATCAGACTCGTAGTGATTCCGGTAAGTCTAGTTCGTACTTTGCAAATGCGTCACAAAGACATCTTTTCCAATCATGATATATACTTTTTAAATTAATATAAGCACTTACCAAATGAACCAAAGTAACAGGCTCGTGTTCCTTAACTGTGGTATGAGCAGATGCTTCAATCGTCCCCTCTGGCCAATTCCTACCGAGTCATCGCAGACCAACCGCCCGAGCAGCATTGGCCTTCCATTGTCCTTGGCTATCTGGAACCATAACCATTAAGCATGAATTTACTCTGACGGGGACCAGAATGTGAGCGTGAGTGAAATGTGAGCCCTATATTGTGTCATGTGAACACAATTATAAAAAGATAAACTTAAAATGTATGTAATTTTTTTTCACTTGGAGATTGATATAATCAACGCGGCAACGATCCGACTTTAGCGCGGCTACAACACGGCCTCTCACGTAGCGACGACGACCTATGGTCTTGGTGCAGTGACGAGCTGGCCTTGGCGAGGCGACGAGTCGACCTTAGCGTGACGACTCGAACTTGGTGCGGTGACGACTCAACTTTAGCACGGCGACGACTTGACCGTAGAGCGGCGGCAACTCGACCTGAACGCGGCGGCGACTCGACCTTAGCGCGACGTCGACTCGACATTGGCGCGGCGACGACTCGACCTTATCGCGGCGACTCGCCCTTAGCGCGGCGACGACTCGACTTTAGCGCGGCGACTTGACCTTATCGTGGCGACAACCTTACGTAAACACGGTGACAGCGAGTTAATAACAATGCGGAAATGGTTTACAAAGCCTGTTGGAAACTGGTATGTGAACCGCTTACCGTCTCGTGGTCAATAAGGCGATGCAATTACGATACTGATTAGTATGATGCAGTATGGAAATTCATAAAAATAATATTGAACGTCTCGAATTGAGGCGATGCCGTTTACGTGTCGAATCTCCAGTATAATAATTTTATTTACCTGCTCCAGAGTAGCCAAGGCTTTATCCGGCTGACCGCACGCTACGTGGAACCTTGCCGATTCTGGTAACCACTGGGAAATAAACGTTACAAATTAGTCATTTTGGTCAATATAATTCATTCTATGGTCTAATGCTGGACATAAGCCTCTATGAGGGCACAGTGCTTAGTAGGATGCTAGGCTTTACATTTTCATGCACTGCCGTGCCGACTGCCTTCTGGGTGACTGTCTGGGTGTCTCTAGAACAACTTAACAACTTTTACTATACGGGATCAACAATGAAATATCTGTATACTCGAATATGCAATAGTGTGTTTGTAAGTAAGTTTGTTTGTTCCTCATTCACGCAGCTACAGATCAGTAGAACAACTTTTTTGTACGGAGATAGTTGGAGAGGCATACAAGATTCTTATTATACCGGGAAAATGTGGTTCCTGTCCTGAGGGATTGCCAACACGGAACTGCAGGACGAAGCTAGTTAAAGATAACGTGTAATTAACTTACAGGACATATCAACGCGAATATCAGAAGTGGGATTGTCGATAGAGCGAGCAGCCAGTGCACTCCCAGGGTCGGCATCACAACCAGCGCTAATGCCACTTCTAAGCATGCTCCGAGAGCCCAAAAACACTGAAAAAACAAGCAGAGGCGTTTGAGATTTTTTGTATGGAAGCTGGTATAGTCCAAAATAGCAACCTTTTTTTTTCAAAATCGCATACAGTAGAACAGTGCATAATTATAAAGATGAACAAGAAATACACAAAACATAATGTCCTAAAGTTTAACGTTACGGAGATCATTGAATATAAAGATTGTAAAGTGACTCTTAATAAAACACTGTTTTAAATTATCACGGTTGTTCATTCCACTTTACTACGGTAAATATCCCGTAAATCTATACTAATACTATAAAGAGGAAAGATTTGATTGTTTGTTTGCATTGAATAGGGTCCGAAACTACAGAACCGATTTGAAAAATTCTTTCACTGTTGGGAAGCTACACTATTCCCGGGTAACATAGGTTATATAACATTTTCAAAAAAAAATAGGGATCTTTACTAAAACTCCAATAATGTATCCCAAGGTGTAAAAAATAAGATTTACAATTTTAACTTTGCGTGTTTGACAAGGTTTGACAGTTCTAAGACAGGACAATGTCTGTCAGGTCAGCTAGTTAGTAATCATATAACTTTAGTGACTCTTTAATATTTTAAAATACATATTTTATGTTGCGATAAATGCACTAGTGTAAGGTCTATGTAATAGTACTTGGAATATTGATACTTACATCCAGGAGTACGACACACTTAGCCCTCTGTTTCGTTGGTAGAAATTCTGCATACAATGTGACTCTAAAATCAAGAAAAGACATTAATTAGCTTTAAATCCAAAATACACTGTTTTAATACCAAATATTATGCATGACTAAATACTCGTTAATAGTGTCGATTCTGATGTACCTACCATTATATGTACTAAACTAAATTTGACAGCTCTAAAATTACTGGCACCTCATACATTTTAGTCCTGTCAGATTGGTTTAGTTTAGTGAGTTGTAGTTATGACAGAATGGACACCATTGTCTAGTTTTTTCTGAATTTTAGACAAATCCTTATATAACCTATTTCCATCTTCATGGTATATTTCGTTGCTAAATATTATCTCTAGTATAATAATCTTTGATATTATTAAGATCGGTTCAAGTTTTTAGTTGCTGTAAAGTCGCAAACAGATAGACAGAGAGAGTTATTTTCAAATTTAAGTCTGAAGCGGAGCTCGATTTATTTTCGTATACTGTCTGAATATTTTTTTCGTGTATAGAAGTACTCCTCTCATTTTAAACTAAAAAAAAACTATTTTTATTGGATATTCTAAATTATTATAGCCAAATTAGATATACTTACCAAATTTCATCAAAATCGGACAAGCAATGACCGAAAAATATGACTAGTACGTTTGTATGAAAAGTATGAAAATGACCCGAGCTCCGATCCCGACGTTGAGTAGGTATTTGTGTAATTTACTCACGACTGTGGCACACATCCGATGGCGAAACCTACAAGGCCTCTTAGAAACAACAGCCAAAGGAAGTTCGGTGCAATTGAACTTAATAGTCCATAGTAGAACAGCAACACTCCGCACATGCTCAGAGCCTATAAAACAAAAACAAAATCAAGACATTTTGTAGTCATGGATAACGAATAAAAACAAACAAAAAAACCGGCCAACTGCGAGTCGGGGTCGCGCATTGAGGGTTCCGTACCACCACATAACTTGTTAGCTACTAAAGTACAAAAAAAAATATGCAAAAAGACAACATCCCATCAACGCCCAGGCGGTCAACCATTCAAGTATACTTTTCTCGTTTTCAGTTATACTTTAATCATGTTATGAGTGTTTACTATAATCATGCTGTTTGACGATTGTAAGTATTACCGTTTTAACATTAGAGCTAATTAAAAAATACGGACGGACGGACGGACGAACAGACGGACAGACGGACAGATAGACAGACAGACAAACCAACGAACAACAAAGTGATCCTATAAGGGTTCCATTTTTTCCCTTTGAGACTCGAAACCCTATAAAAATTGTTTTTTAAATAACGTAATTTAACAAAACAAAATTGGTAATCTGTGATGATGGTGTTACAGGTATCCATAGGCGACGGTGATCGCTTACCATCAGGCGGCCCGTTAGCTTGTTTGCCACATATGGCATATATTTTTTATTACTTAAGCATTAGGTACTCCAACCGGCCCTTTTGGAGATCGATGGGGGAGGCCTATGTCCAGCAGTGGACGTCCTACGGCTGAAATGATGATGATGATGATGATTAGGTACTGTTTTTACTTACAGTTTTTCTTCCGTATCTGTCACTGAGGTTTCCCCAAAATGTAGAACTGAGCATCATTCCCAGAAATACTATTGTAGTTGTTAGGGCTTGCTGGTATCTGTAGGCAAGTAAAGCATACTGTTATACAATATGTATGTGTAACAAAAAACATCACATAAGAGTGCATGTTTCATATAATTTTACTCATTGCAGCCGATGCGCAGTACTCGCGCGAGTACCACTCGCACAAGCACCGCCTGTAACGAGCCACAATACTTTCTGCTTAGTGCCTGTGGCAGTGGAAGATGCTTAGTAGTCACGCTCTAAGCTAAAAGTGCTGCAGTTCGCCCCAGACGACGCGCAATTTATTCGCATCGTCTTATTTAGCACATTTGTCGAAAACTTATCAAATGATGATATTTGGTGAGTACTCGTATATTAAAATAACTGATAAGTGGTAAGTGTATTTAAATTACACTACCAATCTCTTCTCTATCTATCTATCTTTTTCTTCTATCTATCTTCTACATCTACATCTACATAGTATATAAATTAAAGTCTCTTTCCGCGTCTGTTTGTCTGTATGTCTATATGGCCGCTAGCTCCTCCTAAAACACGCAATTTGGATTTGGATGCGGTTTTCACCATCAGTTACATAAATTTTCACGGAATGTTTGTATATATAAATAGCAACCCGCCCCGGCTTCGCATGTAAATTATACCCGTGCGAAGCCGGGCGGGCGGGTCGCTAGTTATATGAAAGTATGTTTCTCTTTTACGCAGCAATTGACCGACGTCATTTATTTGTATAGAGATAGTTGGAGTGTCGGAGAGAGACCTAAGATACTTTTTATCCCAGAAAAATGTTATGTACCTACTGTTCCTGTGGGAACTCACGTCACGGTAGCAAGTGCGCTTTACAATCTGACGGCACCCCGTTCGATCCACGGCCCTGCACTAATGACTTCTTTATTACTCAAATATATTTTTTTCAGTTTCGATGCCATCCCTCAACAACAGTGAAGGGAAACATCATGAGGAAACCGGTGTCCTAGAACCTCAAAAGTTCAAAGACATAACATTCACCAACATGCACTGGGCCAGCTAGTTGGATTAGGGCCTATACTCTCTCTTTTTGAGAGAAGGCCAATGTTTCCACTGCTGGGAAACACCCAGCAGTGGAAACAAGATAGGCTGATAATGATGCCGTGGGGCGCAGTTGGCAATAAGAATGTCTAATTATATATTTTTTTCCAAACCAATGGGAGGACCAATGGGAGGACCAATGTCTGGGGCCGCCTTAACCACATGACTCGCACTCCTCGCCAAAACGAATGATCAGAGAGCAAAATACCTAATCGCGGCCGAGAATGTGAGTGTCTAGGTTTCAGTTCTGCTTGGCAAGAAACAGCCAGGAAAAAATATTTGTTACATCTACATTACTTGCTAATATTCCATTCACAATGCAGCGCTGGTGAGAGGATGCTCAATATGGTCATCTCCATGGAGTCAGCCATCCAGCACAGGCCAGTGCAAAGTGACAGCTTCACTTGGAACCAGCCGAAACCAAGAGCATTCACTGCTTGGGTCACAGTGAATGTGTCTGAAAATAGTTAAATACTGTCTAAATAAACTTGAAAATAATTAGATTGGTAGATAGAAACTCACTATTGTACACATCAGAAATAAAAATGCTTAGGAGCTATAGTATTTCCATTTGTTTATTTGCTCTGACAGCTGTAATAACATTGTAAAAAGCTGACTTTAACATTTTAATTAAATATCTGACTGGAGTGTATCAGGTAGGTACCTGCTACAGTCTTACGTTTAGAAACCTAGTGACAGTGATCAGTATTAGTGTTTTTAAATTTTAGTTTTTTACAATTTTTTGCAGCTGTCAGAGCAAAAAATGCTAGGACTGAGTTTAATGCCACGAGGGGCTCAGATAATTGTTATATCTAGGTGAATAAATACCGAATAAACCACAGTACTAATAGTGCATAAGATTTTCTTAAGAACTTGGATCTAAGTATTACTATCTAGTATATTTTAAGCTTTCATATGCTTTAGTTAAAATTTCAAGAACATGTAGGTACGTTTTACCCACGATGCAATGGAGTAGCGTATGAGGTCATCTCTCAGTCAAAATTTAATAAATTGGTATGAAAAATGTTTGTGTGGTTCTTAGCTGTATTTGAAGAAATCTGTTAAGCCGTTAAAATAAAGTCTTACAAAAAGTTATGAGCTGCTTTCCGAATTGGCCAAGGGTTTAAGAATTTTTTACATGCTTGCTTGACTTACCATCAGGAACTACTGAGACTGATGCCATTTCAATTTCTTGCGGAGGTGGCATTGGAGGCGCTAGGCCTCGAGGTCCGACGCCACTGTCATCCAGGTCCTGGTATCCTTTTGAACGCCTCATCCTGCTTTAAGACCAAGTGGAATCGACGAAGCCGACAAGAAACTACTGACGTGGATTGCCGACTAACGGGATCAACATAACCACTAATCCTCAGATACGGTTAGTTCATTCATACTTTTGTGAACAGTAATAACAATTGGAACAATGACAAACTAAAAAAAGAGGAAACAGAGGATAATTATAAGAGGAATAAAAGTTTTAAACAAAACTTTCTCTCTAGCGTTCAATCAAACAAAACAAAGTTTTGTTATGGTATTTGTTTTTTATTCTTTCATCTTGGGGATTTCGACCTCGCACGTCTTGTGCATTTGCCAGTGTCAAGTATTTTTTTTTTTTTTTTTTTTTTTATGATTGACTTTTACTGTTGGCCTTTTGGCCTCTACAGCTTGACCGGACTAGTTAGCGAACGCAGAGTGCGTTCGGCATAACTTGGTGGTTAAGTTTATAGGCGACTAGCACAAGGGCACCTCGAAGGTACGAACCTCGGCTTGGGCCGTCGCCGGGAGTGGGAATCAGACTTGCCCAGGCACCCCAGAGGGGGTGTGCCCTGGAGCCCTAACGGTTTGTTGAACTGAATGATTATTTGGAGAGAATCTAACCGATCTTCTAACAGATCCTGTGGGTCTACGATCCTGCCGGCGGGATCGCTGTGTGTGTGTGTGCCTCTGGTAACCGACGCCTGTACCAAAAACTGAATATTTCCTATTGCTAGGAGCAGTCGGATCGGGCGAGCCCAGCGCCGCCGCGGTGACGACGGCGATGGGGTCGTCCGGGTCGCCCAAGATGTTTCTAGGGCGTCTACGGAGAGCAGGAGGGTCTGTCACGTCTGTCGAGTAGTTGGAGGATTTTACTACAAGAGGATTGGGGTGGTGAGGCGCCGCGTCAAAGTAGCGGCGGGAGGTATACTTAAGGTATTGAATCATGGATGGGAGTTCAACATCGCAGTGCAGATCGGCGTTTCGCATATACCAGCTAGCGCCGACCGCTCTGCGTATGAAGCGGTTTTGAATGACCTGCAACTTGTCCAGATCGATGCGGGAGGCGTGGGCGAATGCCACAGAGGCGTAAGTCATGACGGGGCGGATGCAAGTTTTGTAAATTGTCAGCTTATTTCTAAGTGACAATTTACTACGCTCGCCGAGGAGGGGGCTGAGGCGCCCTAGGAAGAACGCCGCTCGATTGCGGACTAACTGAATGTGTTTGGAGAAAGTGAGTCGGCGATCGAGAGTCACACCGAGATACTTGGTCGAGATGGTCCAAGGGATGGGCTTCCCGTTAAGCGTGATAGGCCTTGACGGGGGGTTCTTGGACGGGTGGAGGTACATTGCTGCACTTTTTTCGGGATTGACCGTGATGGCCCACTTCTTGAACCAATCACCTAGATGAGTGAGGGCTCGTTGAACGTGGGCCCGTTGGATGACTTTATTCCACCCTCTGGAGTAGAGAGCGGTGTCGTCAGCGAAGAGAGCTATTTCTACGTGGGGAGATCTAGGAATGTCACTAGCGTAAAGCGTGAAGAGGGCGTTTGATTTTTGACGTGATATCGTCTTTTATATCAATGAACGCTGGCTGCACGCACGAAAAATTGTCACGTTTCGCCTGAGCCGCGCGTGCAAGCGCGATCGGCCTAAGCGTTATCACGTAAAATTATTTTATCCGTAGGTAAGCCGACTTCACAGACAACCCCTTTTTTTATTTGCACCACGTTTTTCCACTCGTTTTTTTTTTTTTTTTTTTTTTTGATACTCCATAAAGTTAACCTCAGCTATCTGCCAGTGAAAGTTCCGTCAAAATCGGTCCATCCGTTTTGGATTCCCTAAGAACATACATAGACATACATACGTACGCATAATTATCACTTATTATGTATTAGAAAATTCATAGAGGAGTCAAGAAAAGTAAGTCACGGTCAAGTCAAAGTCATGCCCTAGTAGAGAGGTGAAATTTTGACTACAGACTTCTATGAGGTATTGTCAAGGATGTTCTCTGGTATATTGTAATAACATCCTTGGGTTTTGTAAACAAAGAAACGGCATTTTTCATCTCGCTAAAATCACTTTCCCACAGTTGAACACGTTAACGAACACTCAATAAATAATAATTCGCCACTTAAATTATCACTCAAAAATACATAAGTTTGGGAAAATTGTACAATGAGGCAACATGTTTTTTACGCCAAAACTATTACTGTACAAGGGTAAACAAGGGTTGTCAAGCAAGGGTATCCTAGATTTGGCCAAAAAGCTTATGGAAAACTAATGGAGGTGGCATATTATTCGTTAGTCATTTGTTAATACAATTATCTATGAGTATCACAGATATACACAACCAGATCGGCAATATCTTTTAGTGAAAGAGACAACTTGATATGGCTCAGCACAAGTACGAAAAGGACACAAATAGATTTTGTTGTCCTTATCGACGTGACCTGTTTTTGGTACCTCAAGTGTCAAAATCTGTAATAATCAGTGACAAACAAAACGGGTCTGAATTATATTTATTGCCTTTTTTTGGTGATTTAATGTGATAAATGCGTGTTTCCTCTGAGTAATAATTGTAAAAGATATTTTACAATGGTTGGTTGTAGCATTTTGGGCTGCAAGAAGCGCAGTGAGCGAAAATACGATGAAATATCATTTCACACGTAAGTAAACATATAAAGCTTGTAACGATCACCTAAATAAATCCAGGATATCAATTCGCAAATATTTTATTCATAATTAGTCAGTTTTTAGGTCGATTTGTGGTCTAATTCTATGAATTTTATCAAATTATTCACTTAGAAAATAAATTATGAATGTTGCCAGTTTATGAAAGAAATTACCCACCGCAACTAACATAAATTATTCGTTCTGCAGGTTTCCAACTGATCCTGTTACATTGCTGAAAAAAGCTGGCACATTGCAAGAAGTGCAAAATACCGACCCTTTTATGCCCATATGAATATGGTGAATGTTAATATTAAATATATATTAATGAGGCTACAGTTATGAAGCTGGAAAAGCAAAAGGCGATTTCGGCGAACCGATTCAAAAAGCTACGCGCTGTTCGTGAAATTTGTACTGTAAACATTAAAGAGTCTATTTATCTAATTATTTGGAATGTTATACATAATTCCATTCATGAAAAAACTAAACTGACCAAGCGCGAGTCGGGCTCGCGCGCTGAGAGTTCTTTACAATCACAAAATACAAAAAGTTGTGCAAAAAGACAACATCACGCCCAGGCTGTCACCCATCCAAGTACCGACCGCGCCCGACGTTGCTTAGCTTAGTGGTAAACAGAAATTTGTCACTGACTCGCACTTGGCCAGTGTTTATTATTTGTTGTTTTACTTATGTTCACTATAATCCGCTAAATTTGACGCTTGTACGGATTACCGTTTTTACACTAGAACAAATCCAAAAATACGTTTAACGTTTGTTGCATGAGGGACCCCCGTTCCGTTTTAACTCTGACTTTTTTATTATATTTTATTAATTATAAAAAATCATGCTATGGTTACTTTTCAACCTTTTTTCTAGTACTATATTCTAATCCTAACAAATAATTATAATAAAAACGCAAGTAACTTTCTGTCTGTTGTTACGAGGAAATGGCTAAGTCATGGTATAATAATATACTCCGCCAGGTATAGCAATCCGAGAAAAAATGTTTACGTAGGCGTCCCGCAATGATGTCATGATGTCAATTTACAACAGATTTGAGAGAGATGACGATACACCACGTAACAGCTGATTGAATAAAGTGGCAACTGGACAGTGACGTCATTGCGGGACGACTCTCAAATTGCTAGACCTTGTTTTCTTAGATCATGGGCTAAGTCAAATTTTGTCAGGACGATATGGTGTGTCATGAGGACAGACAACGTACGTTTCTTCCCAGAACATTGCAGGTAGCTCCGCGGGTTGCAGCAGATAGTGTATAATATTGCAGGTAGCTCCGCGGGTTGCAGCAGATAGTGTATAACATTGCAGGTAGCTCCGCGGGTTGCAGCAGATAGTGTATAACATTGCAGGTAGCTCCGCGGGTTGCAGCAGATAGTGTATAAAATATAAATATTTAAAAGGTAGTATTGCTTCCAAAGTACTCATTGAAGATTCACTACCCATCATAGTAGGTAAATTACCCTAACTTATAGCAAATCATTTTAATGTGGCAACACACCTTGTTGAAGCGAGAGGCACTGAGCTAGCCACGCTCATTGAAAATCTATAGGTAGTAGATCTGTGATGAGTATACCGTTGTGGCGTTGTCTCCTGTTAACTAGTGTGTATAACGTCGTTTGGTAAAAGCACAGATCTACTACCTTATCTGTGGGTAAAAGAGATGTTATATTAAGTTTAGTTCATTAGTATTTTATTTATCTCCTTCAAACTCCTAAAAGAACATACTATTTATTTGTTTTCAGTACAATTTCTGAATAGTGATGTACTATAGTGATACATATTATAATCTTATCGATGTATTAATGTTATGTTATTAATTTTTTTTTGATACGTTTTTGAACCTACCTGTATTTTTAACTGACTTCTAAAAAGAAGGAAGGTTCTCAATTCGGCGCGTATTTATATTTTATGTGGACTTCAAAATACATCTAAAAAAATATTTTGTTCTTTTTAGTGGCATATTAACTTAGAATGTTTGGTTTTTGTGGTTTTTTAAAAGAAAATTTTTACAATATATTTTTTATTTGCACTGGTTCCCTAAAAATAATATTTGCACCTGAAGTGGCTTGAAATCATTGGGGAAGAAAACACTAATCCCACATAAAGAACTACGACGAAAAAATCCTCTTGAAACTTGAACTATTGACGCAAGAAATTGATATATACAATAATTATAGGGTATTGGAATACATAATATCAGGTTCTGTTACCCGAAAGCTGTCAAGGACAATTAAATGCGACCTATGCTTATCATTGTAATGTGGTTCCGAATATGAAGAGAGCCTCATTTATTTAAAGTCAAGGGGGGGGGACGGACGGACTGACTTATGCATCTTCAAGTGATATAAGTATAATAAAGAGAGCGGAACAATTAATTAAACACTGTCTCACTACAAAAACTAAACTGTAAAACTATACTTATATAATATATTTAATTTTTTTGTTGAGTACTACGACTGCGAGAAATTGTTTTGTCATAACCCTGATCATAGAACCCTTTTGGAAATCGATGGGGGAGGCCTATGTCCAGCAGTGGACGTCCTACGGCTAAAATTATGATAATGATGATGATGAACTCTGACCATAACAACATTCAAAGGGCATCTTTTCTTCTACTCTTCTCTATCTCTACATAGAATAAATTGAAGTCGCTTTCCACGTCTGTCTGTCTGTCGGTATAACGACTTACTCCTAGACCGACCGCGCTCTACGTTGCTTAGCTTTGTAATGAACAGAAATTAGTCACCAATTCACAATTTGCCATTATTTATTTATTATTATACTTTAGAGTGTGTTCTATAATCATGCCAAGTTTGACACTTGTATACGTATTACCGTTTTTACATTAGAGGAGCTAATACAAAAATAAGTAAAAAACAGGTTTGTTGTGTGGGGAGGGGGACCCCCTTCAGTTTTTACTTTATGTAATTTTTATTATTTCTTAGTAAATCCGCCGTAACATTACATATTATGTAAAAAATTCAACTGGCAATCTATTACGGTTCGAAAGATACATCTGTTTAAAGGCAGGACGGACAGACATTGTAGGCTTAGTAATAGGGCCCCGTTAGTACCCTTTGGGTACTGAAACTTAAAAATGTTAATCAGCTCACATCTATGGTAAAAAATCACTTGTCGATATTTGATCGATATCGATACTTTATAGCTTTGATGAGGTACCGCGCGGCGGTTGCAATAGTGTATTTGACTACTTTTGGGAAACTATTGCACATTATTGCCAGATAATTATATACTGCATTTATATTTTCTGGATATCAGTCGTATTTGCGATATATAAATCGATGTTAAAGTTTGAGTAAAAAATATCGCGCCAAAACGCAGACCTGCGTCTTAGCTCCAGTCACGTGACTCATTGACGTCACACAGAAATAAACAACTGCAGCCAGGCAGCAAAAGTTTGATAATCACTAAATTTCTAATAGAAGTAATGGTTTATAAGTGTTGTGTAGTGCCACAATGTACAAATAAGACACCGGAAAAACTATTCGTTCCTGTTCCAATGGACCCTAAAACTCGCAAAAAGTGGTTGGAACTAAGTAGCTCGTAGAGAACCCAAAAGTATTGGAGCTAATTCAAGTGTTTCTACGTGCGAAGATTATTTTGAGGTAAATATTTGAATCTGTTTATTTCTATTATAATTTGTGTTTTTATTGCATTACTATTTTATGTACTGTTACTTTCTTTTTAAACATTGTAAAGCTTGACATAACCTAACAAAATAGTGATATCCACCTACTACAGCATACTTTTTGTACAATTGATTGTATGTTTTGCTTGGTGAACAATTAAAAATTAATACTTACACTGTAGTTTTTACGTTTTGAGTTCTGCAGCGTAGAAACAATGACGTAGAAATCAGGATTATTATTGAAGAAATACCTATGCGACTATAAATAGAGAAATTTTGGGTAAGTTACTGCTGTCTGCTTGCACAAAATGTTTCTCCATTCTTCTCACATTTAGCCTCCGGACTGTTTTTGGTGAATTTTTTTGGATAAATCGCTCTCAAAATAGATTTACAACATTAAATTCGTAAATATTAATAGAAAAACCTGTTGGTTTATATCTGTGTGACGTCACTAGAGATGAAGCCAATTACAGACCGTTTTCGATCACGTGATCAAATGTCGAAAATACAGTTATTTTATTCGTGTTTTTTGCAAAAAAATAAGCATATTTTTATTAAAAACCAATGAAATATGCTTTTTCATTATGTCATGTTTATGGATGATGTCAATTGGCATAATATTTTCAATACAGTCAAATACCCTATTGGCTGAGATGGGCTGAGCCCTTATGGGCTGAGATCATGCACGCGTCAAACATAGTTATTTCAGATCCACTGGTATTCTTTAGTCATTGGATTTGGCCCAAGGACTTTGTAATTCCATGATATGGCCAAACCCACGTACACGTAGTAGATCTGTGGCCAATGCAAACAAAAAGTTCTTATAATGTCAATGTCAAGCGAGTCAACTCTCATTTGACTGACATGTAATGACATGACATTGACATGTAAGAACTTTTTGTTTGGCTAAATCTATAACGACCATACTGCTTTTATTGTAAACTATAGTTATTATATTAGTATACTAAACTGCATAGCGTAAAGTTTCACTACAAATTCTAAAAATAAATTATCTTTAAAACCTACAAACACATACATTGTGTCACAAAAATAATAATTTAGACACGGATTTTGAAGTCGGGCGGGAAATAATCAAAAAGGTTATGGAAATAGTCCAAAAGTAGTCTGCATCATCATCATCATCATCAGCCAGAAGACGTCCACTGCTGAACATAGGCCTCCCCCTTTAACCTCCACACTGAACGACAGCCTGCCTTTTGCATCCACTGGATGCCAGCGACTCTTACTATGTCGTCGGTCCATCTAGTGGGAGGCCTACCTACGCTGCGTCTTCCGGTTCGTGGTCTCCACTCAAGAACCTTTCTTCCCCATCGGTTATCGGTTCTCCGAGCGATGTGGCTTGCCCATTGCCACTTCAACTTGCAAATTTTAACAGCTATGTCGGTGACTTTGGTTCTTTGGCGAATATCCACGTTTCGGATTCTATCGCGCAAAGAAACTCCGAGCATAGCTCTCTCCATTGCCCGCTGTGTGACTCTGAGTTTTTCCAAAAGGCCAACAGTTAAGGACCACGTCTCAGTACCATATGTCATCACTGGCAACACACACTGGTCAAAGACCCTTGTCTTTAGGCACTGTGGTATCTTGGACGAGAAGATGTCACGCAATTTCCCGAACGCTGCCCATCCGAGTTGGATTCTTCGGGCGACCTCTTTGCCTAAGTTGGACTTACCTAACTGAACAATCTGCCCAAGATAGGTGTAATGGTCAACAACTTCGAGAGTATCGTTCCCAACGACTACCGGCACGGGTTCAACATAAAATAATATCATCTATCTATACTATTATTATAAAGAGGAAATATTTGATTGTTTGTTTGTTTGTTTGCATTGAATAGGCTCCGAAACTACTGAACCGATTTGAAAAATTCTTTTACTGTTGGGAAGCTACATTATCCCCGGGTGACATAGGCTCTGTACCCGTGCAAAGCTGGGGCAGACCGCTAGTAATTAAATATAGATTTAAATTTTTCACAATTTAAGTATTTTGTAGTTGTTCCCGCTCGTTGTTCGAAATCCGTGCTGCTATAAAATATAAATGTTATTTTGTTCTATGTAGTGTCATGTAGTGGCACATGTATGTGTTTTGTGTTTATTTTCAGTCTGTTTAAAAATATTATATTTATTAATCTCCATGATAGTTGAAAACCTGCGAATGAGACAGACGTGGCCTTTGTACATACATAACGTACGTATAAATCTGAGGGAATCGACGGGTGAAGCCTACTATGTCCAGCAGTGGATCGCAGATGGATAGCAGAAGATCTTGCTATGTGGCGTTCTTAGAAGAAGCTTACGTGCAGCATTAAAAGGTCTGAGATGAATGGGGTGCAAAATAAGGATCGAGTTTTTTCCATCATTTTTATTCACTTAATTTTTCTTTAGTAATCAAGTACGTACATACAAGGTCGTCATAGATTTCAGAGTTCAGTATTGTATCCATACAGACAATACAATTACATAAGTTTAGATTAAAAAAATACCGTAAATGTCTATAATAAATAGAGATACACAAATAGACATGCACCCATAGACTAAGATTACCTAGATAGGTACTAGGTACATTGTTATGAAAAAATATGAGCAAATACTTTAGGCATAGTCTATAGCTACTGATTCGGCTTGCACAACTCTAACTTCAGTATTCGTTAGAATTACCTACTTCCTACAAAAATGTATTTGATAGAAAAAATCAGAAATTGTTTCTTCTTTACATACTTCATCAACAACAATTTTAACATTACTAATAATACTTTACGGCCTACTAATTGATATTATTATGTAGTTAAAGAAATAGGATAGTTGTTCTATGCCAGAAATGTAATTTGACATTATTTTAATTTTAATTAAGTATAGATATGTGCATCAGAAAGATATTTTTATCAAAGTTTTTAATAGTACGAGTACATACCTAATGATGTAGCAACACATTGTATGAAAGATAAGTATAAAACAATCATTTGAAAATTGATAGAATATCAAAAGATTGTAGGTAATTTGTACCTCATGCAAAAGACAGGTTATCAATAAGTTACTCCTTCAATAAGAGATGGTCTTAGACCACCGTGTGTTAAAATCATTACGTTTTAAGAAGCTGTAAAGCTAAAATATCACTTAATCCTCCGCTTTCCGAGAGAATTAATATTCCTTAGAAATAGGTATACTTTAGACTTTGCTTTGCAAAAGTTTTTGTGGTATTGTCCGCATAGACTGTCATTTTATGAAGTTCAAAATAATCTTAGCACCTACATGCAGTAGTGATCAATCAGCTCGTCGCGATTTAGTTTAAAAAGATGGTAATTAGGCTTTAGATTCGCAGAGTCATGTACTTAGTTATTTAAATTATGATTTTTGATTTTATTACAATTAGTTAAGTCTTAAATACTTTATCTACACGTATTTACAAGCACACGTAATATTGTGCGATCTAATAGCTGCACTTTGAAGGGAGCATCTTCAAATTAGTACCTTACCTTATGTATTATTCTAATTTATTAAAAATACAATAGACACATCTGTTCCTGGGATTATAGTCACGCTTTGTACGATTATTTCCAACAATTTTATAATCATGCCTTCAGATTTAATTCTGATCGTCAGAAAATTATTTCTCACTAAGACTTAGGAATCGTTGTAACCTTCATTAGGCCAAGTCGCATCTATCCAAAGTCTTAATTAATTAGAAAGAACAACATGAGAATTGCACATAAATTAACAATTGTAATTTTTTTTTGATTTGTTTCTCCTGTATTACGACTGGAGTGTCGCTTATGACATTTTTAAAAAGTCTACATAATACTCAGTCTCATCTTAGTTGGCGGTAAATCAGATGCATTCTGTTTAGGTTGGGATGCGATGCTTTAGGCCTCGGAGTTCTAGCACGAGATCGGAGTCCCCGGCTACGAAACGCTTTTCGATTCTTCGTTCGTTTGGAGTTTCCTGTTGACAAAAATTTATGATTGGGTTAACAATTGCTCGGGAGGATTTATCGGTGTGATAACATAAGTGATCTCGATGTGTTAAAAGCGGGTAGGTGGTAGTGGCTCCCCGCTCGATTGACCCGGCCCCGAGCCGCTGTGTCACCCGGCGCCACCCCCCGGCCCGGCTTCGGCAAGCTATTTTTAGACTGGGGCCTTCCACCGCCCGAGTCAGTACTCCAAAGGCCGACACTAATATTTAATACTTATACGACTCTTTTGAGAACCTACTTTAATAAATATGGATATAAGACAGTTTTATTATACAACATAAAAACTTACTTGTGAATTTGTTTTCGCAGCTTCGTTTGCCATAAGTTGCGCAACGGTCTTATAGAAATTGGTTCGCTTGATTTGTTTATTCTGGTCTAGATGGTTATGAGTCTGGGGGGGCCGCGGCATCACCACCTCCTTCTGGCCGACGGCGGGCGTCTCCTGCGTGCTTGTGGTAGGAACGGCTGTAGTGACACTTCTTTTGTTTCCATTCCAGTTAATGAATCCATCATCCGCAACGTAATCGTCATCTTCGTATAGTTTAGGAACAGTTTTAGGTGCATGGTAGAGAGGCTTGCCGGCTAACGCTTTCAGTTCTCTGACGTCCTCGTCCTCGACGTCCCTCTCCTCGTAATCAACAGGCGGGAAGGCTGCGCGGGCATTTTCGCGGCGCCGTTGTGCGTCTTGAGCCATTTGGGTGAGAATCAAATTGTCGAGAAAAGCCGCACTGACGTCATCGACGTCGTTGGACCGCCAGCGGGGTGGGTCGCTCTCGAACCAAGTCTCCTGCCCGATGGGGAGTGCTGCTAGCCTCTCTTCCTGTTCTTTCGGGATCTCGTTGGGTACAAAGTGACCATAGGGGTCGTAATAATACGGCACTGGTTCATGCACGTCGGGGAGACTCATAGCAGGTGCGTCGTAGTAATATTGCGCTTTAGGTGTATAATAATATTCATCATCGGCATATTCTCTGGGGGTTTGTTGATACATTGGCCACGTTTGCATGGGATATGTCTTTGCTTGCGCTACCAAGTAGCCAAGTAAGATCGTCAGGAGCCTACAACAAGAAAAATATAATAAGCACTATATAATAAAAAAAAAAAATATGAATGTATTCTGTTTTAAATTTAAGGTCGAAACAAGGCACAATTTTAAGAAAGGATGTAAAACACTGTTTAATATTAGGTATAAATGGAAATTTGGACCTGAATATTTAATAATTATCCGACCAAAAAAATTTAAATACGCAATTTCGTTTTTAAATCCAAACTACTGAACCGATGTTGATGAAATTTCTATGGGAACAGTCTGAAAGTATATCCTATCAAATAAAAAAAGGATTTTCCAAATTGGTTTATAACTGACAGTTCTGAGGTAACTAACATTAAAAAAAAATACAACTGAATTGAGAACTTCAAAAAAGGAGGGGTCCTTTTTTGAAGTCGGTTAAAAAGACAGTTCACCTACCTTGAAGTTGTCGGGTTCATGTTGAACATTTCTCACTGTTAGATGTATTTCTGTTCGCGGTCGGAGCACGACTACACGTAGGAGGGGAGAGCCGGGCGGCTTTATAAGGAGGTCGCCCACGCTCGCCGCCCACACGTTCTCAATGAAACCTCCCCTCCCGCAAGCACCCTAGCACAGCCCCGCAAAACACCCCGCGCCCCTATCCCGCTCCACACTGGTATCGATCGAGCTTCAGATTATTTATTTCACTCGTTCTACCAATGTTTTCATTGTCGAAATCTTCACGTATCCTATGCTTCCATCTTTAACACTATATCGTCTCTAATCGTACATTTGCAAATACGTGTCACAAGCTTTAAAAGTGTGGTAAAAATCTTCGCCCGCCATAATGGGTCCGCGGGGAGGCATTATCTTAGCTGCGGGTCGGAGCTTATAGACAGAAATTGAAGTAAGAATATCGCTATAGGTACCTATCGTGCAGTACCTACTTCCATTGATTCTTTGGTTTAAATTTAGAACTCTGCCTTTCAGTGACATTAACATAATTATTTATTTACGATGATAATAAACCTAATAATAGAAACCTAGATATTTTGGTTATTACGATCGAGGGCCCTTTGGCGTTGGATATTTTTATTTGTTTTGGCGGCATTCGACGAGTCTATGAAATATATGTACTTATGCGAAACTTGCCATCTCATCTATTACTGCCGATGGATGGATTTGTCGATGGAAATAAGCGCATTTGACGCCCAGATTTAAATATCATGTCTTGACTCATCATCATCAGCCAGAAGACGTCAACAGCTGAACATAGGCCTCCCCCTTAGAACTCCACACTAAACGACAGCCTGCCATCTGCATCCACTGGATGCCCGTGACTCTCACGATGTCGTCGGTCCATTCAAGTGAGAGGTCTAGGCTACCTACGCTGCGTCTTCCGGTTCGTGGTCTCCACTCAAGAACTTTTCTTCCCCATCGGTTATAGATTCTTCAAACCATGTGGCCTGCCCATTGCCTAATATCTAGACTCGCGTTTTAAGCATTTACATAAGCAAACGGGCCGACTGATGGTAAGCGATATCGTCACAATGTGGATACCTGTAACACCATTAGCATCACAGACAAATTGCCGCGACCTTTAAAAACTCAACAGCCATTTTGAAGAACCCCATGTTGTAGTTATAGGAAATTCCGCAGGTGAGAGTTCATTCAACATACTGGAAAAGAAGTTATTGTTTTTTTTTTGTTGGGCTATCTATAATATAAAACAAAGTCGGGTTAGTTACACTATTTATAACTCAAGAGCGGCTGGACATATTTTTTATGTTCTTTGATTTGTTGGATTCCTCTCCACCCCGAATAGCAGAATAGGAATTAAAATATAGGATAATTCACGATTTTTTTCATAAAGAAAATTCATTTCCCCATGTATTTAGTATGATACGGCAAAAATTTAAGTCTATAAATTATTATTATCATTAAAAAACACCTAAGTCAAAGGAGGTTGCTGTCGCTACCAAGGAGGTATATAATGCAATTAAAACCGCAGGGCGCAAACACATAATAATAAAAAAATATATGCAAAAGCCATATCTTTCATCGTGTTGTGTACCTAGTTAGGCTACGCTCCTACTACTCGCACATACACAATTTATGATGCTCTACGGCTAAACTAGCCGTATATCCATTGAGCTTTACAGTTACGTACGTCATGAAGGCTACACACTATTAAAAGAGTGAGGGCGGTAATCCACTGAAGCTGTGTGGAACTGGGCTATCATTTTGTGGGTATTTATATTTGCTAAAAAAAAATAGTTTGAATAGGTTTAAAATCGGTTACTGGCTTGTAAAGATGTGGGGTCGTGAGGAAGGCAGCTTGGGAGCTTGGGATAAATAGCTAGTATTTTTAATATATATTGAGTATTAATTAATTTTAATAAAAAAAAAAAAAAACAACCTAGTTGTTCCACACAGGTCCGGTGAATTCTCGCTTTATGGCAGACAAAAAGAATAAAAACTTGTTTATTTTTTAACCGATTTTTTAAAATGTTTGTTACGCGATTACTCCGCCAGGTAAGGGTTGATTTGATGATATTTTTTTTGTTTGTAGGTCACATTTCAAAGGTAGTTTCATATAAATATTAACGAAATTGTTTGGTGCTTTTTGAAAATATATATACATATATACAGATGGATTTTGGTTTGTGGTTGCTTTCAGCAAAAGTTATGATGAGGACTTTCAATTACGTTTTTACATGTAGGTATGTATGGTATTGAAGTCGGTTTCGCCATCTTGCTTAATGGTACTAGTAAGCGATGATGCGGCTTGAACCACTTGACGCAAAAATGCTTGACCTGAACTATTTATTCCCGGGGAGTCATGATTGAAACGTTAAAATGTCCAATAACCTATTATTTTGGCAACTTTCGGGAGTCTCGCAGATAATACATTTAGGTAGTCTGTTTAACTTTAGCTTTCGTTGTAGTCTGATGAATCGCCTAAACGCATCCTGGACTGTAATTTTCTTGCTACATTATTTACTGGTTACTAAGTATCTGTGGCTTTGCGTAGGCACAACTTTGGAGTTGATAAAGAATGCCACAGTGTTATTTTATAGAGGGGCCAAATTACCTGTGGAGTTGAATGGGGGAGCCTCTATCGTCTTTAAATCACAAAATCGTGAGCCGCCGTTAGAAAAGGTTAGTTCTTTCTTTTGGCCAATTCTACAGATAAGTTGGTCGTCCTATATAAGCTGGTGCTAAGAAATTCCATCTCATCACGTCAGAACTGCCTCCAACCTTCATGAATTCTTGAGCAGCCTGTGGTCTTTACTTACATTAAATGTTTATAAGGAGATACCTATCTCTATCTACCCACGTAGTTTTAAAAGGACAGTGTTATACCATTATTCAGGATAATGGAATTTTCCAACACTGGTTATACAAGCGATAAAATCCGTTAAGTGCTTAATTTCAATGTGTAATAATCGCGTAAACCTAAGAAATCAATACCGTTAAATAGTTCTTAATTTTACAGAAACAAAAGTTTTCATCAAAGTCGTTAATTAATTTTTAAATAATAAACTAAAAATTTTTTTAATGATAATTTTATTTCACTAAATTAGAATAAAATTTTGCTACAGTTTGAACTCTGATAATTATGTTGGCACCTTTTTTAGAGAAGGAGGAGGATCTTTAAAAGATCTCGGTTGAATTTATGCAGCTATGGAGTACTTCACCCACTTAGGAACGCCCAAATGCCTTATTATCCCGCGTAGGAGTTGCTTTGATGCCCACGTTGTTTGCGTAGGTCGATGGAAACTAGTACAAGTTGGAAATAATTATATTTAAGAAACCCTTAGTGTTGTAAGTGGAGAAATATTTATTTGTGAAATTTTGTAAAAAAAATCAGGTATATAATTTTTGGTACAGTACTACGGAAAATTACTGCGAGTAATTCGGCTACTCGTTTTTGATACCTCCTCGGTGATAGATGGTCTAACGCTAGATTTAAGAATACTGAAACTTCACTCAGATTTTTATTAAAATTTTATTTAATTTTGGCAGCCATTTTGAAATTAACACAATTGAGTATTGAAAGAAAGAAAGAAAGAAAGAAAGAAATTAAGAAAGAAAGAAAGAAAGAAAGAAAACATTTATTTTGTGCACAAAACACTACAACATCAACATTACAAAACAGAAACAACAAAATAATAATAATGCATGTTAAGTTATCGCTGTAGTGTCGAGTGCAACAAACAAGGGCAGTGCTCAGCAATAATGTTACAGAGTACTCTGCAGCGCTGATTTTCAGCACTGGCCTTCTGAGACGCATGGAACTACAAATAGAGTTTAAAAACCCAACCATTCCTTTATTGCATATTATATCACTGAACTAAAAATGAAAAATGCATGCAAAGTTTTAGAAAAATCTGTTAGGAAGAACTGGTTCTAATTCAGATTGCAATTTGAATTTAACAAACTAACAAACATTGTAAGTTCAATGAAAGCTTGTAAAAAGACAATGAAAAGAGAGTCATCATATCATCTTAATCAGTCTTTTAACAGTCCACTGCTGGACTTTTAGCCTACCCTCGAAAGGGTAATTGGGCCTTATCCACCACCCTGGTTCAGTGCGGGTTGGTGGATTCACATAGGGTAGACCGAGGCAAATCGGACCATTTCGGAGGATATGTAAAGTATACTAAATTGTAATATATGAAACTTTTATTGTCAAAATGGTAATCAGTAACAATTTAAATACGTATTAAAAATTTCAAAACTTATTGTTTATAAATTCTCCAAAATATTAACTAAAAACTTGAAAGACAGAAATATCCGAATCGCCCCATTTTTCAGGGCGAATAGAATCAAACATATTATTTTTTTTCCTTTAAATTATAAGCTTTGGAATCAATAACATTATTAAAATAATGAATAATGAGATCAACATTAATTACTAGCACATAGATCACATATATACGGGTCTTTTTTCCTTCCCGGATCAGCACATTTTTCGTGGCACCATTCTTCGCATGCATGGCACTGAATCCAATCCTCTGATGGTGGATGAATAAATTTTTCTGTAGTCAGTTTTTTTCTGTAGATTTAACCAGCCACGCCTATTTTCCTGTTAAAATTGTGTTTGATTTTTTGACGTTCTGCTAATTCAAATGCATATTTACGAATCGCCTTGGGTATGATTCCGAGGCACGAGTCGCTAAGTGCAATAAACGGTCTGCTAATATCTATTCAGCATTTTCATCTAAGGCCGGCTGCCCACCACGTGTCTTAACACATCTGGAGATGAATCTGGCCATTGAATTCCTTCTCCGTACGTATGCAGGTTTCCTCACAATGTTTTCCTTCACCGAAAACCCAGTGGTATGAAAATCCGTACATAAGCTCCGAAGAACTCATTACTACGGACCCGCGGTTTGAACCCACGACCTCACGCTTTCAAGTCTAGCGGTCTCCCAAATGGGCTACCACGGCTTTTACCAAGGAAAAGAGAGTAAGGGTTATTTTTTTGTCGATGCTTATAGGTACTTACGTTTTTTTACATTAGGTTTGTTAGTTGTAAGTTATAAAGTGTGATAGTGAAATTGTGGTCTAGTATATATCAGTAATATAGGTACGTAACATGAAGTAATGACGAGCCGGCTTATCATGGTACTTCAGCCCAATTTGTTGGTAACCAGTGAATAACAACGTTCAGTTCACAGTTGAAAACATACTTGACTTTGCAATGACGCAAGTGCTACCAATTTGATGTCATAAAAACACTGGTATTAAATATTCTTTGATAGGTTCGACCTTAGTGCATACATCAATTGCCAGGACTATTAAGACCATTCACAGCTCTTGATGATTTGGAAACTTTGATGGGCACGATCATAGAGAATGAGCTCTAGGAAATCTAGGTCAGAGCGAATAAGTATGTATCTTTTAAGTCTGCATGCTTCATCTTCGACCACATCATCGCTTACCAGCAGGCGAGTTGGGGGAAAAACGTGGATTAAATGAATAAAAAAACAGTGTTATCACTTTATACATATACTCTCCATTTTTGGTACCTCTCCACTAAGAGGTTATCCTTCAGCATAGTGAACTTTTCTGTCTTGGCTGCTCTACGCCAGGAATGGATGTATCAGTATACATCCACCGAAGTTTTACTACTAAGACTTTTTCCTTTTTCCAGCGCATCTTTTGACACGCTGGAAGAAAAAAGAATCGCGCATCGTCTGCCATATACAAGTAATTGGGGTAATAGTAATATGCAGCAATCGGTAACAGTGGAACTGTTTAAGATGTCGATCAATGGTAGCAAAGAACTAGCATTAAGAAAAGAAAAAAAAGTTTCCAAAGAGATCAGTCGAGATAAAAAATTAACGACACACTACTAACTGAGCTACCAGGGCAGTCTACTTTTGATACTGGAAGACCATTGGGGGACTCCCCTGTTAACTCTCGTGCGTATCGTGAGATGTACCCACAGAATATAGGTATGTACCTAACTTAAGCTTGGCCAAGCAGTAGGTAGGCGACTGAAATATCCTAGGTTCCTCCCGCCACCGTGAAACTGGGACGCGCCATCGACCGATCATCCAGCCACACCACCAGCCACGTGTCAACATCGGAACTGGATGAGTCCCTTTACATAATAATTATTGCAGTAGAACGCCGTGTACTTGCAGATTAGTACCTTCGATCAAAATAACATGAATGGACAGGCCCAGTAGAAGAACATTTTTGAAGATAACAAAATGAGCGCCGGCTCTCATTTCGTTTCAGTCGGTCTCTAACCGTAGGAAGTGCAACATGTTCTATTGTTACGTGATAAAGAAACATCTGACAAAATTATGCATTCATATGCTTTCCCGAAGTGTAAATATACAAATGAAACCGGGATCTATTTTTTGTAACACATTTACTGTACATGGTTATAATTAGGTGTTGAAGTATATGTCCAATGGTTTTGCCTCGTTTTTACTAAGCAAGTTTAATGGTTATGGCCCGTCCATTCATTTTATTTTAGTCGAAAATTAGTACGGGTTTTCTCCAAGGCTCGACTGCAGAATGTCATTTTGTGAGGTACAATTTTGGCGGTCAGATACCTACCACGAGACTTTTGATTGAAATCAAGTTTCGGTCCGCATACAAACCATTAAGAGTATGCGATTCCTCTTTCCACTCACATCATTTATAATTTCAGTTCAAACCACACTCTTAACATACATTTTCTGCCCCAATAAACAATACTCTTATATTTGCAATGGCCGCGTGAGTAATGAAAATGTAGGTATATTCATTACTAAAATGAGATAATAATTTACTTTAATGTTTTTTTTTAAATGACAACTAGCTGTTTGGCTTTTTTGCGTAGGACTCGTCTTAAATATTCTTTTCACAAACCATGATAAAATAGCGGCAATCTCGCGTAGCAAGCATCGTAGCATGTTGTGAACTTAGCGAGTAGAACGGTATAAACCACATTGCAGTAACATGGAATAGTCACAGCATGGAATAGTTGGAGCGAAGCCTTTGCTAATCTTTACGCGGCATTTTCAGCGGTTCACAAATGGTAAGGCTTTTTTCACACTCGTGTTGATAGTAGCTATGCTTCATCACAAGCTTAGCATTTCACGTGTAGGCGCACGGGCTGGAAATAACAGCCGTCGAGGTGATTCCCAAAGTTTTTACCCCGAACCCCTATAAGGTTCGACTATGAATTCATGTTTACAAAAAGTTCTTGAAAATTACAAAACCATTTCAAAGAGTTTTGTGAAATTTTTCTGTTAGAATTGAACATAATATATTTATATATAAACAGTTTCTTTCTAGGAAAGCCTTTCAGTGTTTCTCCATGTGTATTTCGATAGCCGAGGAGTGGGATTGAAACGTGAGTGTTACGTTCAGAGCAGTCTTAATGTAACCTAATGGATGAAGTCATAAAATATTGTTGAACAACTTTCCAGCAAGCTACTATTTTGTTGACGGGTGTTAAACGCCAACGCAAATAATAGCCCCATTAAATCAATACGTTGCAGTCATACCTACATTCATACAGCCAACGCTCAAACTACCCACGCCAAACCCACGCAAATAAAACTAGAGCTACGTGTATACTAAGTCGGAGGAAAGTTTTACAAAAGGTGTTTGAGGGAGATTCATGGGGTAGGTCGGGAGTATGGGGAGGGGATCGATGCAGTCAAAGTGCATCAGGATTCGGCACGGAAGTCACAAACAAGAGTTCATTGACCGCTTGGCGCCTAGACGACGTGTGCCAACTCTAAACACCCTACATAACTACAAAACCCTATAAAACATTAGGGAATACGTATTTCCTCATTTGTATACTCTCTTCACTGTTACGTTCGCTAGAATCTACATAAACTTAACAATACGACGTGAATATTAGATAGTAGTCGTAAAAATGAAATATACAATTTATTCGGTTGCGGTGAAGCTTCGAGGGGTAGCGTAGCAAGTTTCATGTTAAAATTCTACAAGTATTATATGGAAGTAATAAAATAAATATATTGTAGTCTCGTAGGCTGCTACAGAAATTGCTACGATGCGTGCTACGAAAAGTGAAAATTGGCCGTAGCTTTAAATAAAATTATCTCGTTTTAAATACTTTTAGCGGGTTTTATCGCGGGTTTTACTGTTTCATTGTTTTAATTTCTGACGTTTAGAGAGTGAGATAGATGCGCGTTTTAGCTGCCTCTTAAAAAATCTATTCAAAGATACCGCACATGGGGAGTGCAATAATAATATTTTCACCCCCACTTTACCTAGTGTATGGAGCTGGTCGCCATTTTGTATTTATAATGACGGTATTTACGATAATTCCTGAACTTAAGCTGCTTGCAGACGATGCGTAGTACAAGTAGCAAGTGCACAAAATTGCCTACTACGCATCGTCTGCAACGGTGTGCTAAAGGCCCATTTGCACTTTGATTAGTGCGAGTGAAAGTGATTATTGATTAGTAATTATTGCAAGTGATTAAAGTATACAGTTGGACTAACCAGTTATGGTCCAAATGTGTTTGGTACTAATCATTAAGCACCTGCATTAATCACTTTCACTAATCACCTGTCAAAGTGCAAATGGGCCTTAGGCGCTTGTTGGCGATGCCTAGTACAAGTAGCAAGTACTAGTTGCAAGTAGCTACTACGCATCGTTTTGCTTAAGGCCCGATTGCACTTTGATTAGTGATTAGTATGAGTGATTAATGCAGGTGCTTAGTTATTAGCTTACTAAACACATTTGAACAATAACTGATTAGTGCGAGTGATTACTTAAATCACTCGCAAAATCGCTAATCAATAATCAATTGCACTCGCACTAGTCAAAATGCATACGGGCTATAAGTGCAAGTGGCAGTGGAAGTGTTAGTAACCACTTGCGTAGTAGTTACTTACAACTTGAACTTGCTACTTGTACTACGCATCGTCTGCAAACAAGTGAACGTGAACGTGCTTAGTAGCACTTCGCGCTAGTCCCTGCGCAAGAGAAGTTTCGTTTCTACGCGCTATTCACGCGACGCCCACTGCGCATCGTTCATCTCGTTCGAACACTCGTGCGAGTACGTACTCGCACGCGAGTTGTGTCCGTCATCGCGCGAGTGTAAAAATCGCACAATGGCTGTACTTTCCGCAGTTATTAAGTCTTTTATACTTATATAGTTCAAACAATTAATTGTACAATATCAATATTTTGAATGTACATGGTTTCTGTAATCTAGAAGTAAATTACAAGGTTTTGTTAATTTACAAGAGCAATTAACAGCTCGCCTCATGTCACTCCTGTTGTAGGTGGGCTGAATAGTGGCCAGGGACCGAGGTTCTATCGTCCCTAGTAATGTAGCCTCGAGCAATATCTTATGCCCCGTTCACATTACAGACGCACGTGGGTGCGAGTAAACCGAATTTAGGATGATCTTTTTGTTGCCTCATTCATATTAGGAGGAAATACGGGTTGGCAATCGCAGAACGTAGTTCTTCGTATCGGCGGTGACGGCGTTGCTAAACATCGCTTTTTGTCTCCCTTCAGATTATCAATACGTTTATTATTTTATTAAATCAAAGATTTTCTTATGACGTCTCTGTATTAAATATTATTTAATAGGCTTGCGTTTGACCACCACCTCGCCTAATGTTAAGCGATGATGCGGTCTACGATGGATCACGCTTATTTATTTAAGTACACCGATTACTCCAAATTGGTTGAGCAATTTACTTACGTAGTTCTTTATTTATATGTACAAGAAGCTCTTGAAGTGGTCCCACAAAATGTCATTAACTATGGCTTAGTAGTTTTTTAACCAGCTTCAATATTATGGTTAATTTTGTGCAGGTCAATGTGGATTTTGCAATAGCAATAATTTGGTTCGAGCGCTTACTAATTTTAAAGTCGGATTTTGTTATGATATTTATTTTATTCCAATCGCCCTTATGTTCATATTTATTTTTTCTAAAACTGCCTTAATTGTCTCTCTCGTAAGACACGTTTTGAGTATAATGTGACCAGATCTCCAAAAGGGCCGGTTGGAAGCGGCCTGCATTCAGTGTTTCCCTACGGTCTCTCTTAGGTCGTCTGTCCATCTTGTGGGTGGACGTCCTACGCTGCGCTTACCGGTCCGTGGTCTCCATTCGAGAACCTTTTGGCCCATGGTCATCTGTTCTGCGTGCTATGTGCCCTGCCCACTGCCACTTCAACTTGCTAATCCGGTGGGCTATGTCGGTAACTTTTGTTTGTCTACAGATCTCCTGATTTCTGATTCGATCTCGTAGAGAAACTCTGAACATAGCCTTCTCCATAGCTCGTTGTGCGACTTTGAGTTTGCTTATGAGGCCCATAGTGAGAGACCACCTTAACATTAAGCAATATTATTCTATTTATGTGACATCATTGCGGATAGTTAGTTTTATGTTTAAGCTCTGAAGTGGCAGTAACGTTCTAAAAATGAGAATATATTAAATTAATTAAATAATTAATAATAATATTAACTAATTTAATATTTTCTTATCTATACCGAGTCTTATCTGTAGTATTTGTATCGGCCACCAGCTACAATACAATACAATCAATCTACAATCTGTATAGCTACAATCTTGAAGAACCTGACAAAAGTTATCATTATTTTGGTTTTTATCTAACTCTTTACAATCTATTGCAGCTGTCAGAGCTATACGATCTGAGGAGTGATGGTGGCCGAGTGGTAGTGTGTGCGCTTTACAATCTGACGGCACCCGGTTCGATCCTAGACCCTGCACCAATAAGGCCTTGGACTTTGGACTTTACTAATAGGTGACTCTGATTTACCAGTTATTCATTCATCACTATCATCAGCCAGAAGACGTCCACTACTAAACATAGGCCTCCCCGTTCATTATGTATTGTAAATATCATCATAATGTATTGTAAATTTCCAGCATTTCTCGGTTTATACCGTCATACGCCGTGACAAAAATAATCAAAATGAACGTAAAAATGCCGATGCGTAGGCCAGCATAGGTCCATAAATTCCCATTTTGCGCCAAGGCTTGATGTTCGCAACCAGTCGCTAAATTTGAATTCCGTCCTGCAGACTTGTATAGCACTTCGAAATTTGAAATTCAGGTAAATATTTTGAGGGAAATTTCACTTACAATCAAAGAGTTGCCTAGCAACTAAACCTATATATTTCTAGATGGCTAAGACTTATACCGTGGACATAGAGATTTAATTACTATGTACAGCAGTCTCTACATTTATATAACTATAATTCAATCGAAGGGCACCAGCCTTAGCCATCTGGTAATATTAATTATTTTTGTCTGTAAATTCTAACATAACCTGTGCTTTTGCCTCTTTTTAGTGAACAAACATAATCAAACCTCTTTGCTTATTGAAATATCGTACGCATGTACAGGCACACAGGTTCGTCAAAATGGGTCCTTAAAAAAATGGACACATTAAATACTATGTTTGAGAAAAACAACTATCGTAATGAAACGCGTGTCCTGTAAACGTGCACTAAATCTGGAATCAATAAGTGAAACGTGAGTATAGCCAACTAGGTCACTTGAATTTAAAAAATAGTATAGCCCTAGATTTACCTACCCTCCCCTTTCCATTGGTGAGAAAAAAATGTGAATTGTGTAAAACATTTAAACCTTTAGTGATAATTCAAATTTTGGAACAAAATTTTGTTAAAATTGTAGCTACGGCTGACTTGAAGTTAATTTTCATTCAACAACCCCTTGTACAGTTCTGAAGAAAATTTCATTAGTCATGTCTTACTCTATAAATAAACATCTCACACACATAAATAGCCCCCGAGCAAATGATACCATCTAAATACGACTCATAAGTTTAGTTTTACTATTCGGCGCTAAAGGTCAAAGTTCAAACTGGGGTGGAGGAGAAACCTATTGTGCGTCAAAATAGCAAAGTTAATTACCATAAATAAATAATCATTGTCTACACTAGGAACTAAGACATTGCTAGAGCTTCAACTGGCGTATTTCACTTTGTGTTTATTTCAGACGAACTTTGATGAAGGTTTATTTATGTAATTTGATTGGGAGTATTATAACATTTCGGTAGTGTTTTTTCGAAATTACTAGCTGTTAAAACTTTTTTTAGAAACTACAATTAAGCTAAATCTAGAACGGTAATAAGTAAAAATACGGTGCATAAAATTTTACTCTATCTAATTAGAACAAATCATGATTCACCGTTTAAAACCTCGGACGCAAACATAGGGGTGTTTTAAGTTTAACGTGTGTGTATATATGTGTGTCTATCTGTGGCATCGTAGCTCGCAAACGGCTGAATCGTGTTTTTTTTTGTTTGAAAAGTGACTTGTTCTTATTCAAGACAATTTGTTTAACTGTTTGAAGTTGTTTAGCTTCTATTTATCGGGGGCTTAAAAAACTATTTATATGCGATTCTGTTTAGGTGATGAGAAAAGTTGCGCGACCGCAAACTATATCTCGGCGCGTTAAGGTTCACGTTCGCATGATTTTCCGACCTGCGCTGTTTTAGCGCTAATTCGAGCCCACGTTAAGAGTTAGCCGTAAGGCTCCAGGTATTGACCGTTATTCGTGTCAGGCCGCCAGGTCAGCAAACTAGGTCAGGCTTGGCTGAAGCACTGGGAGGTAATGCACTTTCAAGGCTTTACCATCTAATAAGCGTCGAAAACAAGGCCTTTTTGCATTAGTTCAAAAATTAAAGATAGCTAGTTAGGTTTATTTCGCGAGGCTTGTGTTTGTCCACATCACCTGGGTCTTACTGTTTATTGGGTGATTGCGAAACGTTGCGCGACCGGAAACCGTTTCTCGACGCGTTAAGGTTCACGTTCGCGTGATTTGTTGCATTGCGCTGTTTCAGCACTGTTTCGATCCCGCGTTAAGGGGTAGCCTGATGATCAGCAAACACGCGGATTAGGATGCAGTACGTTAATCTATAAGGAACAAGGGGTCTTATGGCTACCTGTTTTAAGCGATTCTGTTTAAGTGTTGCGAAAAGTTGCTCGACCGCAAACCGTTTCTCGGCACGTTAAGGTTCACGTTCGCGTGATTTTTCGCACTGCGCTGGTTCAAAACCGTAAGGCCTCCCCGTAAGGGTGTTTACTCTTGAATGAAAGATAGGTACAGTATATTATACTTTTAGGGGAACAGAGACTCGTGTATAAATAAAATAGGTATTCATGGGGGTTGCCGACAAAAGTGAAAACTCAGTCTGGCGCAACACGTCACATTAGCATATCTGTGACGCGAACCCATGAGTTTTGCCCCTTACCAAAAATCGCTCAACGCGGCTAAAAAAGTTTTCACTTCAAAAATTTATAGTTAAAACAATTGTTTTTTTTTTTGTTCTTGCGCGGTGTAACTCCTCTGGATGTTTACCAAATCATATGAGGAAACAGAAGTACTGGGGCTAGCTGTTTTAAGCAATTCAGTGCAGGTGATGAGAGCAGTTGCGTGACCGCAAACCGTATCTCGGCGCGTTAAGGTTTACGTTCGCGTGATTTTTATAACTGCGCTGTTTTAACATTAGTTTGAGACCGTGTAAGGAGTTGTAAATTTTTAAGGAGCTGTAAGGCCCTTGGTCAAGGTTTTTGCTGGTAATACCTACATCCTTATCACTCAATTATTCAACATTCACACACACACACACCCCCACACGCACGCATGCACGTACGTAGGTACATGCCTACACATACAGCCTGGACGTGATATTGTTTTTTTATAGTACTTTTTGTATTTTGTGGTGCTACGGAACCCTCAGTGCACAAGCCTGACTCGCACTTGGCTGGTTTATTTGATAAAGATGTGGTCGATGTAACTATATAAAAATTTATTTGAAATTTGAATGGGTTTTCAAGTGATGTCGACAGCATTACTTGAAAACCACTTACTATTTCAGGATACAGCTGGGCGGAGCATTTTCCATCTTAAATATACCTAATACGCCTACCGCCTTGACTACTCAGCCGAGAATAATAACTTTCTGTCAATATTGTATCATATTCCACCCACCAGGCTGTGCCTTCATTTGATTATGTTATACGCTGTCGTGAGCAAGTCTCATACAAATAGCTTATCGAACATTTCGCGTCATTTATCTGTCCATTTCACTTAGCAACCGATTGATTTCATTGTCATAGGATCACTATGTCATCTAATTGCTATTATTTATTTTTATAAAAGGGCAAGTTCCTTTGTGAACTAAACAGAATACAAGCTAATACTAACACTACAAATACAGTTAGACTGCCCATAGACCGTTGAAGGTCTAAAGACAATCCAAATGCTCAATTTGCTTGTTCGAGTGTTCGTGGCAATTTTTACAAGCTATTATTTAACTTGTAATTTATTTTATTAGTTTGTTGCAAACCTTGCCATCTGAATTAGAACCAGTACCCAATTTTGCTGAACACGCAATACACCTTTAATTATCCTAGTGACAATACAATATGCAATACCATAGGCTAAGTATTTGCTTTCTCACTCTACGTGCAATACCATACCCAATATTTTCAAAATGGCAGCCTAAATAAATATTTTATAAAAGCAGTTTAACGTAAAACAAAAACGACGAAAGGAAGTGGTTATCAATTCGACTGTATGTTTTTTTTGTATGTTTGTTACGCATTTACTCCCCGAATTATGAATTGATTTTGATGATTCTTTTTTTGTTTGGTAGGTCATAATTCAGAAATGGTCCATGGCCTCATGGTTTTTGAAAAAATCATCAAAAACCAAAAATATATACACACATGACGTTTTGGTTTGTGGTTCCTACAGTAAACGTTTTGATGAGGACTTTCTATGTTTGTACATATAGGTTATAGTCTGGAAGTAGGTTATAGTTAAAAAAAAAAAAAAAAACTTGTTCATAAGCGGGTTGCGAAATATGTAAGCGTGTAAGAATCATATTTATTCCCACTAAACATTATAGCATCTGAATGGATTTTGATTACATTAGAATTTTATTTATTTAATACTTTATTGCACACTTACAAATTAAGTAGATATGTACAATTGGAGGACTTACTTAATGCTAAGCATTTTCTACCAGTCATTCACCAGGTTGGAACAAATGGTAGGTAGGCGTGCATCAAAAACACCTTATAAAAGACAAAAAGAAATAAATAGAAATACCAAAGTTTTACAAGATAATATACAAAACAACAAATTACAATAAATATAAAGCCTAAGAATTGAGGTAGCCTACTTTTATATTAAGTAGATATTATGTACTTAATTTAAATTTGCAATTACTTTTAGCCGTTTCTTTTCGGAGTTCCATTTTTGAAACTGCTTCTTTTAATTTAAGTGTTTCTCACCTCCAATGTCGTGTACAATAATTTTGGATTATGGGATTAAATTTTTTATTTTACTTAATAGGAATTTGTGAATAAATGTACCATAACCTGGAACAAAAATATATAAATCTGATACTAAATAATTATCAATATAAAAACTGACTTCAAAATTAGTAAGCTCTGGAACAAAATTATTGATATTGCCAAATCAACAAGAGTTAGAACAAAGTTATTCGATAGATCTGGTTTAAAAACTACTAAGCCATATTTAATTTAAAAAAATGTAGCACCGCTTCGAGAGTTTTACCCAAAGTTTTACAAGATAATATACAAAACAACAAATTACAATAAATATAAAGCCTAAGAATTGAGGTAGCCTACTTTTATATTAAGTAGATATTATGTACTTAATTTAAATTTGCAATTACTTTTAGCCGTTTCTTTTCGGAGTTCCATTTTTGAAACTGCTTCTTTTAATTTAAGTGTTTCTCACCTCCAATGTCGTGTACAATAATTTTGGATTATGGGATTAAATTTTTTATTTTACTTAATAGGAATTTGTGAATAAATGTACCATAACCTGGAACAAAAATATATAAATCTGATACTAAATAATTATCAATATAAAAACTGACTTCAAAATTAGTAAGCTCTGGAACAAAATTTTTGATATTGCCAAATCAACAAGAGTTAGAACAAAGTTATTCGATAGATCTGGTTTAAAAACTACTAAGCCATATTTAATTTAAAAAAATGTAGCACCGCTTCGAGAGTTTTACCCAAAGTTTTACAAGATAATATACAAAACAACAAATTACAATAAATATAAAGCCTAAGAATTGAGGTAGCCTACTTTTATATTAAGTAGATATTATGTACTTAATTTAAATTTGCAATTACTTTTAGCCGTTTCTTTTCGGAGTTCCATTTTCGAAACTGCTTCTTTTAATTTAAGTGTTTCTCACCTCCAATGTCGTGTACAATAATTTTGGATTATGGGATTAAATTTTTTATTTTACTTAATAGGAATTTGTGAATAAATGTACCATAACCTGGAACAAAAATATATAAATCTGATACTAAATAATTATCAATATAAAAACTGACTTCAAAATTAGTAAGCTCTGGAACAAAATTATTGATATTGCCAAATCAACAAGAGTTAGAACAAAGTTATTCGATAGATCTGGTTTAAAAACTACTAAGCCATATTTAATTTAAAAAAATGTAGCACCACTTCGAGAGTTTTACCCAAAGTTTTACAAGATAATATACAAAACAACAAATTACAATAAATATAAAGCCTAAGAATTGAGGTAGCCTACTTTTATATTAAGTAGATATTATGTACTTAATTTAAATTTGCAATTACTTTTAGCCGTTTCTTTTCGGAGTTCCATTTTCGAAACTGCTTCTTTTAATTTAAGTGTTTCTCACCTCCAATGTCGTGTACAATAATTTTGGATTATGGGATTAAATTTTTTATTTTACTTAATAGGAATTTGTGAATAAATGTACCATAACCTGGAACAAAAATATATAAATCTGATACTAAATAATTATCAATATAAAAACTGACTTCAAAATTAGTAAGCTCTGGAACAAAATTATTGATATTGCCAAATCAACAAGAGTTAGAACAAAGTTATTCGATAGATCTGGTTTAAAAACTACTAAGCCATATTTATAGCTAGCTATATTTAATTTAAAAAAATGTAGCACCACTTCGAGAGTTCCTCTACATGATAAAAAAACAAACACGTAAACGGCGAAGTAATTACAGTACATAAATTTTAATTTAAAAAATAGGTCTGAGTTGAGAACACCTAAACCGGTTAAAAATTAATTAACCCTTAAAAACATATAAACATTAAATTTTTGCTCCGGTTTTTTTGTTTAGGTATATTGGAAAATTTATGATTCCTGTAGAACAGCGGGGCAAACCGCAAAGCGGTGCTAGTCTTATCACAAAGTATTATAAAATATATTGTCTGCCGTTCATATGACATGATGATAGGTCATCACTTTCCTTTTCCCATAATTTCATCGATCAATATGTCTTGCACGTGGACGTAGTTGACCTTAACAATATAAATAGATAATTTGAACGTTACATGAGGAAAATTGTTTTTTTATGGTTGGTTTGGTAGGTTGTTGTTGGTCCTGTCCATCCAAAGGTTGCCTGGAAGAAATCGCTTTAGGCGATAAGGCCGCCCATTATACTGCCGTTTATTTGTTTTTATGTTACTTTAAGTTTCATTTGTATTTTCGGTGTGTAATAAAGTTGTATTGTATTGCATTGTATTGTTGTAGTGTCTAACATCGTCTATTCTCAGTAGTTCAATCAAGAGTTCAATTGACTGAACTACTGACATTTTTTAGCGTCACTAGTTCAATGAGTTTTGGCGCCAACGTGGAAAATAGCATGTCGGCTCGTTGTATTATTTTCAAATATAAAATAAACTTGTGTATTTGCGAGTGTTAATGGTGGCTCATTATTTATTTAGTGCTCGTGAAGGTGCTCGAGTGTAGGTAAGTTATATAACGAGGTGAAACATGTCTTTTCGTGTTGTTTCCAAAACTCCCTAGAAGCCTCTTGTAAAGCCTCCACCACTTTACACGCATCGCATTCTATTGCATTTGGCCATTTATTATTATTTGTTGTTTTACTTTAGAGTGTGTACTATAATCAAAGATAATATTGTTATTGACTATAATCATGCCAAGTTTCACGCTTGTACGTATTACCGTTTTCACAATAGACCAATAGCAAAAATACGTAAAAAAATACGTTTATTGTATGGGGACTCCTTTCGTTATAACTTTTTAACTTGTTTTATTATTTTTTAGTTAATCCGCCGTAATATAAGATATTCTGTGAAAATTTCAACTGGCTATATATTACGGTTCGAAAGATATAGCCATTAGAAGGTAGGACGGACAGACATATGGACAGACAGCGAAGGCTCATTAAGGCGACGGGAAATTCTACTGTTCCTGAAGTTTTACTGGTCTACGTGGGTGAAACCGCGAGGTGCAGCTAGTAATATTCATATAACGCAAAATACTTAAACTACCTTGATAATATCACAAGTGCCAATTAGTAATGTTATGTAGTACTTATCCGATAATGCTCTGTCCTTCAGTAATGTTAATATTCCCAACGCCGCTCGATGGCCAAATCCTTGAAAGTGCATCGCCTACTATGGCTCTAGTTATGATAGTATAGAATGACCTAGTTTGTCGACCTGACACAGATTACGGTGAACATATAAAATATAGGCTAGTATGATATCTAATCGCTGAAAGCGCATACTATTATATAAAAGGTATTTTTTTACTGAACTGGAAAAACACTAGAAAAAAATTCTGAATCCTCTATTCTATATTATGTATCATTATATTATACTAGCTGACCTGACAGACGTTGTTCTGTCTTAGAACTGAAAAACACGCAAAGTTAAAATTGTAAATCTTATTTTTTTACTCCATGGGAGTTTTAGTAAGGAATTTTTTTGAAAATATAATATAGCCTATTTTACCCGGGAATAGTGTAGCTTCCCAACAGAGAAAGAATTTTTCAAATCAGTTCAGTAGTTTCGGATCCTATTCAATGCAAACAAAAAAACAAATATACAAACAATCAAATCTTTCCTCTTTATAATATTAGTATAGGTAATTTCTTTTATTTTAAATCCAACTTCAAAAAAGAATCACAAACACTCTAAGTTAATATGCCACTACAAAAAAACAAAATAATAATTTTACACGGATTTTGAAGTCGGATGGGAACAACTACATAATACATTTTGAATTTATTGTGTTTGATAATAAAATATAGTTCCCGCCCGAATTCAAAATCCGTGTAAAAATATTATTCTGTTCATATATATTCATGGCATATTACCTTAGGATGTTTGTGTTTTGTGGTTTTATGAAGTCGGGTTTTTTAAAGATAATTTATTTAAGTAAGTGGAAAATTAGTTCCATAAAACCTGATTAAAGTTTCATCGTCGTCAAACATTGGAATTTTGCAACAGGCATACAATGACGATCAACATCGAGGGTACACAATAGTTAGGCAAATAACTCATAGTTAAGTAGTTACGTACTATCGTATTTATTGTGTGCAAAACAAGCGGCTCAGAAGACAGCCATTCATTTTCTATTTTAATTAGTCGATCAGTGGTAAGTGGGCACTCCTACAGTGAAATCACTAGCTAAACTCATAAAGTAAAAATACAAATCGGTTACATTTTGATTTCATTTTTAGCATGAAATATTTTTCCTTTACTTATAAAAATGTTGAGATTTTTTATGAAACGCCCACTCGGCATTAAGCTTACTTTATCGTAATTATTTGCCATGTTTTAAAAAATAAACCTTGTTCATTTCATAACCTTGAAGACACCTCCGCCATTTGTTAAAAAAGAAAATGTAAAATTAATGTTTTATTAATTTGTAAATGTTGGATTCAATGGTACCTACAAAAATAATCGGAATCGTCCCTTTTGCGTTTTCAAAAACGCGAATGAATTAAACCAATAAGAAATTTGCTATTTGTAATTGATATACTGTCGGAAAATGAGATGACCGTGACTAAAACTACACAAACTACTCAATTATATGTATTATGATTATTTATTTAAAATGTTACATTATCATTTCTATATATTCGGTCTTACTTGAAACGTCATTTAAGTTAGACCACGCTTATAAAATTGCTGTCTGTCAACTTCTTTATGACGGACTTTACCAAACGCGAAAACGAGAAAAAGACAATTTAGTTAACACACGCGCATGATTAAAGTAATACTTAATTAAAAGTATATAAGTGAAAAAATATATAATATACTGAATACCTATAAGAAAATTACAACTGAAGTGAAAGAACCAACCCTTAAATTTTAAATAGGTACACCAAATTCTGACGTTCTTGAAGTTTCTATGACGCAAGGAAACTACGTGCGCTGTATACTTTATCTACATTCTACAGGGTTCAGGAAGAGAAGGTAAAAGTCCTTTAGAATCGCAGCCTGCATATGTCCGTCCCTTTCACGGCGTGGGAGGTAGCTCAGTCTATTTTTAGATTTTATGGACTTCGCCGGGAATACATTTAGCGTGCCAGACACCTACCGAGATCTTTCAGAAATTTTCCATTTAGTAGACTTTAATTAAGAGAAGTGAAGTGTCAAGTTTATGTAGTCATTTTTAGGACAATAATTGTTAGTGCTTAAGTTTACTTACCAAATTTTTTTGTGTCCTGATTTTAGGTGACTTACTGGCTTACTAAAAGGCAAATCTTCCATTAATTTGTAGTTTTGATGATCTGTAAAAACTACATTTTGTTAAGCAAGCGTTCTTATAAACTAAAAAAAAAACTGAACCTGAACAAATAAGATATGATCATCCATTTTCTGTGATAGCAGGAATTTTTTCCAGTAAATTTCTTCATATAAGCTTCCTAAATAGCAAGATGTTCCCAGCTTTCCTGTATCTGCGAGGATATTGAATTCCGGCCTCACAGGAGGACTCTGTAACTATAGCGTTAGCAATCCAAGAGCAAAGATATTTTAAAACGGGTGTTGTCGAACGAAATAATAATAGAAATACTTTAGTCTGTCAACAATTATTACTCTAAAATACACTACATTATGTTCTAACAAGATGTGGTGCATTTTTGAACAACTTTTAGAAACTCCAAGAGTATGCGATGTATGAGTTATTGTTAATTTTGTTACAAGTACCTGGCTATTCGGTATTTGATCACCACTTATATGACGTTTTATACTTATAGCAGAGTTATTTATCATAATATGTAAATTCAAACTTTAATTTGGTTTTCCAGTAGATAATCTAAAAATAACCAGAAAGCCCCACTCCATGTATTTTCGTTTGTAGTCGTGAAGGACTGTAATAAGGTCTGCATACCCACGCAGTGTCAGGGACGTCTCAGGGACGTGTTCCAGTAAAGTCCCTGGGCCGTAGAAAATTATGGCTTTATTTGCTGTGAACTTAAATGTCGCGTTTATACAATATCGCATACATTAATAAAGTGATTGCATGTTAAAAAAGTGTGTATTTGAGTTGAGCCGATGACCGCAATTGGTTTTAAAATGGCTTATTTAAGCTATAATTTCATTCCTATCTCTGTTACTTAAGGCTATTAATTTCTCAAAAATTACTCAAGGAGTCATTATTCAAAATTATTACTTAACATTTAATAGTTAAACTATATTGCACAAAAATAAAGTAGTCACAAATAACCCAACCACTTAGTCAAATAAACCCTAAATGTTCCCGGTGCTAAGGTGCCCGGAACACTCGCAGCATTACCTCGTAGGATGGTAATGTCTAACCTTTGTACCAGATATGAGCCTTTTTCATCTAGAGTACCATACGAATCTTTTTATCCCAGAAAAAAACCGGTATTAGAGGGAATGTCCACGCGGATGAAACCACGGGGCGCAATTATAGTAATTCTGTTATATCTTCTTAAAATTACCCACTTTTAGCAATTTTGATTATTCTAGTTTCAGTTTATCTACTTCCATGGTCAGCTTAAAATTATAGCTAAGAGCGTGTCGAGACACGCATATGGTAGGGTTCCATTTTTCGTAGCCAAAGTCTGCTATGGTGGCTATGGCTGCAATCTTAATGTGTTGTACTTTAAAGAAATAAAATGATTTTTAATTTAAATTTAATTTATTATGATTGAAGTCACAATCATAGTTCAGAAATTGGTGGTCACAGAAAAAATCGAAAGAACGAAGTTCTGTGGACTTAACCAAATTTCCAACATAAGATATGCTTTAAAGATTTAGTCAAAAAGAAAACTACTTGAAAAACATTCATTGTTATGACAATTTTACGAAAAGGTCAATGAAAAGTAGAACGTCTTAAAATTATTACAGTTTCATCGCATACCTCAAAAAGTTACAATCAAAAAATTCACAAAATGATTTTGAATGAAGGTTTTTAGTATGACCTGAAAACCCATTTTTTTTAGGTTTTTATATTTTTTATTTATAATTATGGTAATATATCAGCATGGCAAGCTACAAGTTTCTGTGTCTAATAGCTTAGAAATGCGGGGGGACCAAGTTTTGCCACTTTGGCGGGCTATATTTAAAAATATGCACATGTTAAATAAGTGATGTATGAAACCTTGCCTTCATTTTAAAATACCTATTCAAAGATATCCTACACGACGAGGAGAAGCAAAAAAAAAAAATCATCCCCATTTCACATGTACCAGAGCCACCCCTTAAAAACAAAATTATATTGTTTTTATACTTTTAAAATTGAGATCTATACTAAAACTGTAATTCTGCAAAGTTTCAAGCACTTCCTAATAATAACCATAGAAATTAGAAGATTCTAAGAAATTAGGATGGACGGACAGACGGACAAACAGACGGACGGACAGAACGAATTTATAAGGGTTCCTTGTCGGGATACAGAACCCTAAAAATGGCATCATATCAAAATTTAATGTTTTATCTAGCAAACCGTAAAAAAGTAATATGATTATTTACCGGATATTTACCGTGGTAAGGTTGTGGAATGAGCTCCCGATAACCGTAACCGAAATCGAACCGAAACCGTAAAAACCGTGATTTCGATCAATCGAAAACAAAAATTAAAGTATCACTGATTTCCACTTTTCTCCAGTTTATTTTTTTAGATTTATTCAAATACCTATTTACTAAACTATGTCTACGATATCTTAATATGCAGATTTTATAATTATGGAGAGAACCGTACAGGCACATTTTATTTTACAGCTATGCTGTTCTAAAAATTCATATTTTTTAAAGAAGTAGCGAAACGCCCTACTGTGAGTAAACGTCATGGTTTTGCTCCCTAAATCACAGAAGACTTAAATAGCACACCTAAATGCGACTTTAATACAGGGTAGTAACAAGCGTTGCATAAAAGTGGGAAAAAACCTCGCCCTTATAATTTAATTTAGAACAACTTCGGCACATGATAAATAATATAATATTTAAGGCATTCAAAGTGTTAAATTTAAAACAGAAATATAAATACTTTCTATTTGAATGTTCAGGTTTTACATGAAGTAGAACGACGCCTAAGTAGGTGGTTGGGGTAGCCTATTTGCCTTGTTCGTTAATGTTATTTTATGTTATATTCATGAGCTTGACCTTTAAATACGACTATGGAAAATTCCTGGCAACAACCTTCATTTACTGAGCGTCACAATAAGGATAAGGGTTTTTCATTAGGTAATGACCCTTTTAATTCAAATTATAGTACAAAAATATATTTCTCGGATTATGTTTACGCTTTACTACAAGTTGGTAAACTTCTTGTATGTAAATTTTATTTTTATAGATATGAATAGAAACTTTATCTTACTAAAAAAACTTAATAAAAGGTTAAATTCAAATTAGTTAAATAAGCCCTATATTTCACTCTTTATTTTCAGTAAAAAAAAAAAAAAAAACTTTTTTAAACAAGCTTTTCTCGTATGCTTCTTAGCCCTTTCATTTGAAACTTAAAGCGAAGATGGTGCAAAAAAATATATTTGTCCGCAATCTTTGGGAGGCTGCCATATTGGATTTAGAATGACGTAATTTAGCTAATCATGAATATTGTCATCCAAACTAAATGTGTATGCAAAACTTCAGCTCAATCAGTTGAGGGATAATTGTTTTTTGTTTAATTGTTATTAAAATTCATTTGCAAAATTAGACCTTTACTAACTAGGCAAGTTAAATAAAAGGTTGTAATTAGAAGATTTTCAGAGATTTTCACCTTAATATTCTGGTTAAAATAAAGGTGTTTTTAAACCTACTTCATCTGTAGTCGTAATAGTTTCATTGTCCTTTATTACTAGTGGATCACCCTGAACGATGACCTCGCAACCCACCCTTATATAAATATGCAGACTTCTCTTATATAATTATGCAGAACACTTTGACCAATATTCCTTGCATTAAAATGTTTTTGGTATAAAAATAAACTATGTAAACAAAATTTCATGAAGAGTGGATCAGCCGATCATTCTAATTATGAGTAATACGAAAGTATCTTTTTTGTTGGTTTGTTTGTTCCTCTTTCACGCAGCAACAAAGCAACAGATCGACCTGAGTTTTTGCAGGGATATAGTTCAAGTGACATGGTTCCCACCATTTTTCATTACTTTGCGGGTGAAACCGCGTGGTGCAGCTAGTAATATATATAATAGACACACCAATTCGTTCCCCCTTGACTTCACTTCCCTTGGTCAATAACAATGTCACTGCTTACTGGACCTTGTGAAAAAGTATGACATTTATAAATATAACGTATATTATTTTTAGAAGTTACTGTATTTCAGTAACAATGATGTAGACAGAAATAGAGGTTATTGTCAGGATCATAATTAAGGGTGGGTATTGTCGGGTACCTACATCTAAAGAAATACAAATAATACCGGCACGTTGGATCAAACCTATCTGCGATTATTTATAGCTTTCCACTGAAGCCGGACTAGCAGACCCACTTTCAGGGATTATATTTCTCTGAAATCCTGATAAAACATTTTCTACTTATTATATTCCTTCGTTTGTACCGCCTACTTGAAACCTGAACATTGACATTTAAATTAACATTGTACATTGTTTTTATGCAAACTGTACTTCAATCAATTATTTTACCGACATGGGTTTGGTACAAAGCTCCGTTAAATAAGTTTAATAAGGCAGGTGAATGCGCAAAGCGGTACTTACTGACAAGTATAGGGACTACCGAGAGCTTTTATTGATTTCCGGGAGAGCATCCACGCGTCGGTCAGTCGTTGAGGCGCAATAAACAACATTAAGAATGTATATGTACAGATTTCATAGTGAGAATATACATGACGTGCCTATTATAAGTCAGCCCATGATGGGTCTGGGCTTCAATTCATTCATGAATGTAAGTTCTTACGTCAGCAGCCGACCCACTAGGGGCGCGGCCCCCTTGGTGCCAGCGCACGGCGAGCTGGAAAGGGGGGTGACGTCAATCCGTGCAACAAGTGTGCCAATATAAAATGTAGGTACTAGGTATCAGAACAAGGCTATTTTTAACTAGGCTGGATTTTAGTAAGGCTAGAGGTGCCGACCTGTCGATCAATATGATTTTAAAGGACAGCGCAGTATCACAGCTCCTATACGTATACCTACTCTTTGTACGTTGTACTCACAGACTAAGTAAAGCTAAAAGTCTTTGGTTGTACTACTATTTATCTAAGGGTACTACCATTGTCGAACTTACGTAGTCTTGGATGTTTATGCTTGCAAATGATATTATAAAATGAAATACTTTTGATTGCTTTAAATTTTTGCATATTTAAAGCTAACTGATGCCCGCGACTGTACACGTACCTAGTGAGGAGTAAGTAGCGGATGAACGGTTAGACAGACAGACACAACATAACTACGAACTAACTAAAGTTACTCTACGGAACCATAATTATGTATCAATCCATCGAATATATCGATACTTAATACTTTAGTTAATAAGCTTTTAAAATTATTGAAGATTTGCTCTCCTTTTTAATACGTCTGTTAAGTATAATATTATCGTTATGGTTTTAGTCTACTTTTGCTTCAGGCACTTTATAGCATTGTCTCGATATATCCATAGTTTTAAATATATCTTTCATGCCGATACTTAACTTGAAATCATTATGTTATTGACACTGGCTATATAAGCTGTAACTGTGGAGCCAAAAATCAGGAAAAAACATTAGGTATAGGTCAACCAGAATATCCAAGTTAGTAGTGAATGCTACTGTGTAGGTAGTGCTATATATGTACTCTTTATTTCAATTTATATATGACTCTAGCCCAGACCTTTGAGAGGCATTGGTGGGGCCGAAACCAACACCAAGAGGCCCTGTTGCGTACCAAAATACGATTATGGGGTGTGTGTAAAATAGAATATAAAACTATTGTACAGTATTGGATATAAAAACTGGGATATTGAGCTGAACAACTAGTGAATAGGAGAACAGATCTCTAGGACGAGAAACGGCACCTCTCCTATCTGTTCTCATCTCAAAATATATTTAGGCAGGTGATGACTTGACATTGACACCCACTAAATGGGCCCCTACAATGGCTGCTGCAAACTGGCACTGGAGGGACAAATATACGCTTATATTATACTAGCGACCCGCCCGCCCAGCTTCGCACGGGTGTAATTTACGTGCGAAGCCGGGGCGAGTCGCTAGTTATATATATAAACCTTCCGTGAAAATGTATCTAACTGATGGTGAAAACCGCATCAAAATCCGTTGCATAGTTTAAGAGGAGTTAGCGGCCATACAGACAGACGTAGATTCTCTATCTCTAGATGTAGAGATAGAGAAGAGATTTATGCTATGTAGAGATTATAGTATAGTAGTAGTTTTTGTGTTTATGTAGGTAGACAGACTATGTAGCACCTGTACTTATGTATAATCGGTGTAAAATTGCCATCAGCACGATCAATAAAGTCAAATAATTTTCATTCACCTACTGCGTATACGTCCAATGTCCAAAATCATACCACGCGTACCTAACCTCCAAAAATGGCAAAATGGCCACCCTTTGCAGTTGTCGAATCTTAAAACAGTTTTATAATTTCAATGGCAGCAGTCGCTCCATAGTATTCCTACTTATCGTCTCTGAGTCTATCATTACGACAATGTTACTAAAATAAACTAGAATAGGTACATAACATAAAGCGTTACTACTGTTTAAAAAGAAATACCAACGACACAAATAAGAATACTATATTAAATTAAACATATCTTATATTTCAGCCAAAACGGCCTAATTCTATTAATTGGTTTACATAAGTGGGTAACACCACAGAAGAGAATTTTTTTTCGTTTAATCTCTTTTCTGTGGGTAACACAACAGCGCGCGTAGCGCTCTAAACATTCGTGGAAACTGCATTAAAGTCCGCTTAGTAGTTTCGAGTTTATCGCGGACAAATTAATACGGACTTCAACATCAACATAGATGGTGTACTGATAAAACGCATGCATTTATCACGAAATTAGTTTTGCTTTAACTTCTCGAAAATTTCAAAATATACCACTATTAAAGATATAATAATTATTCAACAATTCCTAAAATAATGAGTGTAGAAATTTCATACAGCAAAAATATCAAAAGTGGTAGAAGTATTAATAAAAGTGGTGATAAAAGTATTTAGTGAATTTATATGAATCACGCCTTCTCGGTCTGTCAGGTCCCTTTAGGGTATATACCTATAAGATCAAGATGACAAGATAGGACAATATAGGGTCAAGATGGACTGATAACCTAATAGAGACAGCAGGAAAACACTAGAGGCAGGTCGCTTCCAACGGGCTCTCTTGGAGATCGATGGGGGAGGCTATTACCAGCAGTCGACATATTTTTTATTTTTTTTACATCGGACTAGGCTAACTTTTGACCGCGATCTCGCCTGATGGAAAGCGATGATGCGGATGATGATGATGATGCTATGGCTGAAATGATGATCTGTGTAATATTTTTTCTCTTTTATTGTAAACAAAACGTATCATCTTCAGTTTTTTATTGTTAATTAATAAAATTTCGCTATGGCCCGACTCAGGGTAAATTTCCTCAATGAGTATAACCATTTTGGCATCAAACTTTAATTCTTTAAAACTACATTTTTGCGTAACAAACACAAGTAAAGACGTACAAAATGATACACTACAGCAAAATGATTTTATTGTTATTTAAGCGATAGTAATAAATTTTTCAATATTTTCATTCAACACCAGCTAGCGCCATCTAACGGAACGAGCTACAAACACTACGAAAGCCTACGCTACTAACTAAAGCTACGTTACCAAACAGATAAAAACTAAAAAGCTCGAATAGACAGAAGAGCTTTTTGTTGAAGTATCCAGATTAACTCGATAGAGGGATTTTCATAACACATTCGTGAAGATTTCTTTTGAAAATAATATTTTATTCCGTGCCTACATTTGATACAAAGTTATAATGATGAGTAAATTTTCTCTGGCTTTATGTCATAGTAGATTGTTACATCGAGCGCAAAGTGAGTTATTAATGCACGAGTGCTATGTTGGTGCCCGAGCCGTTGCGAGGGCACTAAATTAACACGAGTGCATTAATTACTCCCTTAGCAAGGTGCGTAATCTTTTCTTTCAGCTACCAATCTACCTACCGTGATAAAATATACCTACTCAAAATAAAAACTCAAGATAATGAAAATAAAGTTTAATTCATCTTCTCCTCAAACATTTAAAACTTACTTATATTTTTTTAATTTTACAAATTTTTTCACCAAGTCAGTTTTATTCCGCTGATTTTTATTTTCAGCCAGTATCTTTTTAATCTAAACTATCACGGTTGTTCACTAAAGCCACCCAAACCAACCTTACCACGGTAAATATCCCGTAAATAATCATGTAACTTTATTTTATATTAAACTTAATGGGAGACATTAAACCTCTGTGGTAAATATACAACTAAATACAAAATAAAAAACAGTGCATTAATGAAAAACTGTGCAAAAATTATATTTCATTATAACTATTCTACACTGTTTTGATTCCAAACGTAAATACGTCTTTTGTGATCGGTTTTGTAGTGATTAATGACAATATTACTACGTAGTTGAAAGAAAATGTCTTTAAAAAACAATGAAAAGGTTTAAAACTTATATGTATAGAACAATAATAGAAGTATAATAAGAATAAGTATATAGAACAATAAAGTTGATAGTAGGTGGTTCGGTACGTAGCAGTGAGCTTTTTGCAACATTTAAACTAATTTTAAGTACATTGTTATATTCATGGCATTAATCACAGATCATTATTTATGATTAATAAGTTACAGGTAGGTAATTTAGTGACAGCTCGTAGACATTTGTTCTACAATCCGCTACGGTAGTGTTAGCACATCGTCGTACATTAGAAGTCAACGTGCGCTACGCAATTTTTTTTCTACGAATATTGTTAAAAATGTTTTTAAAATTACTTGTGTAAAATTAGTATTTGCATATATTTTAGAACTATTTTATTTTATTTTATTATACATTGCACCGCAGTGCTACACTATAATTGCAACACTTATTTTTAATAGAAAGTAAAAATGTAAAATGTTTAGTAGAAATTTCTTGGGAATAAATATGTTGTACAATAAAAGTAATTTGCTACACTATCTATAACTTCTCTCCATTAAAACACTTAATTAAATAAACTAGGTAAGCATAATTATACCACTTCTAAAAACGGGCATACATTTTTCCATAATCCTACCTGTGCTCCCGTGAGCTTTTCTTGGAATAGTGAGTGACTCGTATCGAACAATAAATAGTAGAATCCATTGGCGGCCATTATCTTGGCATCATCATCACGCAGCCACAGTGGGAGCTCTCGAAGCTGCGGCAGCGGGGCGGGCGGCGGTGGCGAAGCCTGGGGGAGGGGCGCGGCGCCCGATGGAGCCTCCGCCTGCCAGTGCCGCGCCGGCTCCAACGCTGCCCGCATGCCGCATCGCGCTCCCGCAACATCTGTCAAACGAACAAAACATTACTGAGAACACCCTTCAAGTGTAACAGCGCAACCGGTGAATGTGACGTGACTTATTTCTGAGTGAACACATACGGAAACGACGTATAAACAAGTGTGGATAGTGTAGTGTCACGTGTGTTTACGAATGAATGTGACGGCGTAGGCGCAACCACAGCGGGTCGCACTCTCCGTGAGATATTCGTGCGCGCGCAGGTCGTCGCGGCCATGCTGCATACCTGACGTGAGCGAGCGCGCTACATTGCGCGAACGGGACACAGCGATCGCTCCCGGCGCGAGTCGACTTTCGCTGACGAGGAATCAACCCTGCAATGTTTTTGTCGGTGTCATGAGGAGGATGGAGCGATGGCACGTGGCGCTGGTCACGCTGGCGCTGCTTGCCTGGGCGGGCGCGGCCGCCACCGAGCAGATGCAGTCGCGCGCCGTCGACACTGGCGTCGACTTCCCAGTGCCTGAAGATCAACCAGCCGGAACCTTCGTTGGCAAGATTCCTATAAAATCAGGATTCACTTATCGGTTCAACGAACCCCCGAAAGAGTTTACTCTAGATCCGGTTACAGGTGTAATTAAGACTAATGCCATTCTTGATAGGGAAGCCGTAGACCGTTATGCATTCGTGGTCCTTTCCAGCCAACCGACTTACCCCATTGAAGTAAGGTTGCGGGTAACCGATGTTAACGATAACTATCCGGAGTTTCCTGAACCGAGCATAGCAGTCGCTTTTTCTGAAAGCGCGGCGGCCGGAACTAAGTTATTGCTGGACGCCGCAACTGACAAAGATTTGGGTGAAAATGGTATTGCTAATGATTATCGAATAGTGGACGGGGATAGTGACGGTAAATTTCGGCTTAATGTTACAGTAAACCCTAGCGGACAAACTTCATATTTGCATTTGGAAACCACTGGAAAATTAGATAGAGAAACGACAGATTTTTATATTCTAAACATATCTGCCCGAGATGGTGGAATTCCTCCAAAGTATGGATACCTCCAAGTAAACGTCAGCATACTTGATGTGAATGACAATCCTCCTATATTTGATCAGAGTGATTTTTCAGTGTCTTTGAATGAAAGCGTTCCACTGGGAACTACTGTTCTTAAAGTGACGGCTACAGATAGTGATTTGGGAGATAATAGTAAAATAACTTATGAAGTTACCGACACCGAGAAACAATTTGCAGTTGATCCTGAATCTGGAGTGATAACAACTGCAAAAAAGCTTAATTGTCCCAAATATTGCAGTAACACTACGTGTAACATGACTTGCGTCTTAACAGTTATTGCAAAAGATCATGGTGTGCCACGGCAAGATGCAAGAACGTATGTCACTGTCAATCTCATTGATGCCAATGATCATGATCCTGTTATAACTTTTACTTATGTTCCTCCTACGGCAAACTTTGCTACTGTTGATGAGAATGCAAAAAATGGATCACTTGTAGCTGCAATTACAGTGTCTGATCAAGATGCAGGACTGAACGGTATCACAACAATTAGTATAGTGGCAGGTAATGAGTTAAATCACTTTAGGCTAGAGAACTCTTCCAGTGTTTATATTGTTCATGTAAATGGAATCTTAGATAGAGAAGAAATAAGTAAATACAATCTTACTGTTGTCGCAACTGACAAAGGATCCCCACCTCGGACGTCAACTTCTTTTCTAGTGATTCATGTAAATGATGTGAATGATCATGAACCTGTGTTTGAAAAATCTGAATATTCAGCAATATTAACAGAACTTTCCCCAGCTGGAACATACGTAGCTAGTATTACTGCAACTGACGAAGATACAGGAGTAAATGCTGAAATATATTATGATTTCTATGATGGAAACCAACACAGGTGGTTTGGTATTGATCATTTAACAGGATTAGTCACAACTAAATCTGTGCTTGACCGTGAAATTCAAGGAACTGTGGAGTTAAATGTTTCTGCTAGAGACGGCGGACCAAACCCAAAATGGGCATATACAAGACTTAAAATAACAATCTTAGATGAAAATGACGAAGCGCCAAGTTTTTCACAAACTCAAATTAACGCAACTATTCCAGAAAACGTAAAACCAGTAAAAGAAATTCTTATTTTGACAGCATCAGACTACGATCAAGGAACGAATGGTTCAGTGTCATACTACCTATTATCGAGCATAGAAAGAAAATATCCGAATACATTCATATTAGATCCTATTACTGGACAGTTAAGTGCAATAGCTGAATTAGACAGAGAGAAAATACCTTTTTATGAGTTACCAGTTATAGCAAAAGATCAAGGATTTCCTCCACAATCTTCTACTGCTACAATATTTTTAAAAGTTTTGGATGTGAATGATAATGATCCAGTTTTTTACCCTCAACGTTATATTGAAAGTATTAGTGAAGATTTGTCACTTGGATCTAACGTGCTTCAAGTAAAAGCCTTCGATTTAGACGAAGGAGAAAATGCTCGTATCATGTACAAGCTTGAAAACGGTGGTAATGGTTATTTTGAAGTAGAACCTTGGACTGGCAACATCGTTTTACAAAAAGATTTTCATAAAGCTCCAGAGACAGTATACACATTAAGAATATCTTGCAGAGACAAAGGAAATCGAAAGGCTTATGAAGATGCCACTGTAGAAATAGTGAAAACATCACAACGTAAAAATTTGCAGTTTGATGGATACAATGGTTACAATTTTAAATTGGTTGAAGATGAAGGCACTTCTATAGCTAATGTTGGACGATTTGTTGGAAAAATAAGCGCAAGAATATCTAGTGATACGATATCTTATTTTATTTTAGAGGGTGATCCAAAACATGTATTTAAAATAGATGAAAAAACCGGAATTATTACTACTGATGCTAATGTAGATCGAGAAGATAAAATGACGTATCACCTGAAGATAATGGCAAAAACTGGAGTATCATTTGGATTTACTACAGTGAACATTTCAATATTAGATGTGAATGATAACTATCCGATATTTATTGAAGATAAAGATGAAATTCATATTCCGGAAAATATCGCTGTAGGACAGGAAATTTATTTTGCGAGAGCAACTGATCGTGATTCAGGATCAAATAGAACCGTATTCTATTCGTTGAGTTACAATTCTGAAAATATCTTTCGCATATCAGAAACTACGGGTGTAATTTACTTAAACAAACCTTTAACGAACGAACCTGGAAGTGCAATATTTATAGAAGTAACTGCTACTGACAATGGGACTCCACCTTTGGCCACCAAACACTCTATTACTGTGCTCATAGATGATGTAAATGATCACACACCTGTCTTTGATCTCACATCTTATGAAACTTCGTTACTTGAATCAACTTTGGTGAACACCCGTTTCTTTGCAGTTTCTGCCTCTGATGCTGATTTAGGTGCAAATGGTAGAATTTCTTACCACATATCCGAAGGAAATACAGATGGAAAATTTGGCGTGTTTCCAGATGGCTTCTTGTATGTAAAAAGCCCTTTGGATAGAGAAGAAAGGGATTACTATTCTCTAACTATAATAGCCGCTGATAGTGGAAAACCACCAAGATCATCTCAGGTTCCTGTAGTAATACACGTTTTAGATGAAAATGACAACAGCCCCCAGTTTACTAACACCACGTTTATTTTTAAAATCAAAGAAAATGAACCTCCAGATACATTTGTTGGGAAATTAACTGCCACAGACAGAGATATAGGCAGAAACGCTGAACTAACATTTTCTTTACCGATTGCACAAAATGAATTCAGAATTGATTCAAGAAATGGCTTCATAAGAACTCTTAAACCTTTTGATAGAGAGAGTTTGTCTAATAATACTGGCCAAAATTACATTACATTGACAGTAACAGTGAGCGATAATGGAAAAGTTAAGCTATCAGATTCTGTTCGAGTAACAATATACATCACTGATGTAAATGACAACCCTCCTGTCTTCGTACGAACACCTTATAAAGTTGAGGTTTCTGAAGGAGCTGTAGTTGGTGCTTCAATCCTGAGAGTGTATGCGACAGACGCTGACGAAGGTCTCAATGGCGACATATATTACAAACTTACTGGAGGGGATGACTCTGGGAAGTTTGTACTTGATGAAGCTACAGGCCAACTACTGGTTAATAAACCTTTAGACCGAGAAACTACTGATCGTTATCAACTTACAGTAATGGCTCATGATTCTGGACTAACTGTACAATTATCTGCTACCACAACTATTTCAGTTACAGTTTTGGATGAAAATGACAATGCTCCAGAATTCACTCAAACTCTGTCAAACGTTTCCGTATTAGAAACTGAGCCCGTCAACAAAAAGATAATACAATTTCATGCAACAGATGCAGATCTTGGCATCAACCGTGAGCTTCAATATTCCATAACGTCTGGAAATAGAAAAGATGCATTTTTCATTGATAGCTACTCGGGTGAGTTGTTTCTACATAAACAATTGGATTATGAAGACCTAACTTCTTACACAATGCACATTACCGCTACTGACAACGGCAGTCCTAGTTTGTCCTCGTATATTTCATTCATTGTAAATGTCATCGACGCTAACGACAATGCGCCAGTGTTCACAAACACAGCCATTGTCCGGCAAATCAGAGAAGGTATTCCGAAGCACACCCCGATAGTAACAGTAACTGCGGAGGACCCAGATTCAGGGCTGAATGGCAAAGTTTATTACTCTATCACACACCAAGAGCCTAACGATAGCAGGCGGCACTTCGCAATAAACAATGTTACCGGGGTCATACATACTTTATTGCCCATTGATAGAGAAAGCATTGACACGTTTAGAATAACTGTCGCTGCTTACGATAGAGCGGAGCCGTCTTCAGCGAGATTATCAGCAGAGAAATTAGTCACTGTGATCGTCGAAGATATAAACGACAATGCTCCAATTTTCGTCTCCATGAATGCAGCCGTAATTAATTCGGAGAGGATGGGAAGAAGCGCAGGCCGCGGAATATTTATAATGAACGTCTTGGCTCGTGATCTGGATTCAGGAACAAATGGGCTGGTCACATATAAACTTATACACGGTGGGAACGATTTATTCGATTTGCATAGAAGCAACGGGGCATTGACTTTACGGTACCCTCCGGCGGTACCCGAAGCGAGATGGAACCTTGTCATAAAAGCTACAGATGAGGCTGTGCTGAGTGAACAAAAGAGCACAGAGACTTATGTTAGCGTAATAATGGGCGGTACGCAGTTGACTGGTGTGACCTGGACTAACGTTAGGTCTGTGTCCGTAGCTGAAAACGAGCCGGTAGGAACAGCTATATTAAACTTGACCAATAACTACAAATCGGGTTTAGAATATTACATAGTGAATGTGACGGGAGATGGTAAACAAGTGGACAGACTATTTGACATAGATTCTTCTTTGGGAATCTTATCTACGGCAGTGTCTTTAGACCGAGAAGCTGGCGTGGATCGATATGAGGTGGAAATTTGTGCTGTATCTTCAGGCAAGCCGCTGAAAACTACAACCACAAAGGTGAGTCCCTTCTTAAATTGGATGAAACAGTTTTAATTAATTTTATTTTGATAAAATTGAACGAGCTTATCGGGAACTGTTGGCAGTGTACTAACCACAGTTAGCATTTAATCGGACAATCCAATTAACTGGCACAATTGTCGGCAGAAGACAAAACATCGGCACCATACCGTTGTTGAAATAAGAATAAAAAAGCAATGCTCGTTAGTGTATGTCGGTCGGCGCAGTCTAATCTGAAGCTCTAAATTACGATAAGTCCCTGCTCGCGAATGATATCAGAACACTCGTTCTGAAGCCCCCGAAGATTATGTATTCATGCAGAACATAAATTTGTATGCTTCGTATAATTTTTTTATACTTTTAGTTAACTACATTCTTTATGAATTTCTTGTTGTGATAACGTTCGATTTTCTGAAAGTTCGATTTACGACATTAATGATCTGGTCCCTAAATGCACATACTCGCATATTTACTGGTGTCAATGACTCTACTTACAGTACAATTTAAGGTGGTTCAAAAATTATCGAATCTGGAGATATAATTTTCCTGCGACGTTTTGGACAAAATTACCTCTAAGCTGCGTATACTCAATTCAAGTAAAGCTTAACCTCTGGACCCAAAAAGCCATTCGAGTCGCGAGATTCGAGTGTAGTTTTATTTGTCTCTTGGTTAAATAAAAAGATACCTAAAACAGGTCGTGTGCTCGTAAAAGATCTCGTCGCATTACGATGGTCTTCACCTTTGACGAATAAATGTTGAACCTGAAACGTACGCACAAAAGTAGTCAATGCTTTAACTTTAGCTACCTGATATATAAAACAAGTACGCGTACAAGTGAGTGAACAATGCATGAAATTATTTACTAGAAAGAGTTATAGTAGCAATGCACAGGCTTGGTGCATACCTCGAGGTAAATTATTTGCTTATCTCGTCACTAAATTTTTGTAACACAAAATCAAAGTCTCTAAATGTTCGCCCCACATCTTGCAAAGCTAGTAATCCCACTTCGTTCAATTTTCTTCCATGGACCTGCAAAGCATGGAATGTCCTTCCCCGAAGGACTTACCGCCGACCTTCAACATAGAGCGTTTCAAGAAAGGTCTACAACCAGCTCTCCGGACTGGCAAAGCATCGACATAGTATAGCATAGCATTGCAGTTGTCCATAAACGAAGGTTACCGTTTAACATCAGGTTGACAGCATGCCTGTTTGCCGCTCTTTTTATATTAAAAAAACTAAGGGTTTCTTTTCACATGACTTTGACCCGTCAAAGCTAAGACAAAATAAAACAAAAAAATATTTTTCTTAGTATAATATTTTATTTTATTTTGTCTTGCAACTAGTTTCACACGATTGAATTTACTAACCAACTTCAGGATCCCTCCTGAATCGGTTCTCAAATTTGTCCGTACTTACATCTATAACTGCAATATGTCTGAACTAATTAATGTGATTATTTTTTTATTATGTAGAAGAAGCTCTCGAGGCAGTCCCACAAAAATTTCATTGACTTTGGCTCAGTCGTTTTTTAACCACCTCTAATAATACAAATAATTTTTGAACAGATTTTCTTGAATCATAGCTAAGAACACTCTCGGTCAAATCACCTTTCGAACAAAAACTAAATCATAATCAGTTCAGCCGTTTGGAAGTTATGATGCCACAGTCAGACGGACCTACAGAAACACGAATAAACAGACACACAGATGCACACGTAAACTGATAACATCCGTCTTTTTGCGTCGGGGGTTAATAAAACAAAGAAGAACAAGAAAAACAAAGGAAAGAGTTCACTTTTAAGATTTTGCCGGGGAAATGATGTATAGAGTTTTATAATTATCACAATTTGTAGAGCCAATCAATCTGCCACAGGTTATTCAGCGAATTTGTTTTGGTATGCATAGAGAAGGGCATACTAGCTAATTGCGGTTTTAAGTAAAGTTTAAGTTTAAAGTTTTTTCTTAAATTAAACAATTCTTGTAATAAATGCCATAACTAGGCTTCTATTTATTTTGCTTTTATTTAATTTTTTTCTTCTTTTTAATTATATATGTATGTATAATCAGTCTCTGGCAGCCATATCACAAGCTTCGCTTAGTTTGGGGTCAGATGACCGTGTGGGCAAAAACATGCCCGTTTATTTGTTTGTTTTTTAATTTCATTAATGGAACACATGCCTTTCTTCTAAGCCCCAAAAAAGATCTGTGAAATGCTCTCGTTGGTGCGTAGTAAAATATACTACGTACCAACGAATTGGTGAACTAAGTTTTAATACTTTAATTGACTCTGACGAATTCAGCAATGGCCAGTATTTTTTTGTTTTGTAATATAACACCGATTTAATAACGTTTGTATCATTGTTTATTCGTGCTTGTATTTTTAACCGACATCAAAAAAGCGGTTCTCTATTCGACTGTATGTTTTTTATTCGTTTTTTTTCCGCTTGTAGGTCGTAGTTCAGAGATGGTCCCATATAAATTGTATCGAAATTAATTATGCGCTTTTTGAAGAAAAATACAACAAAAAATATATATATACGCAGATGACGTTCTGTCTGTGGTATGCTTCAGCAATTGTTTTGATGATGACTTTCAATCTTTGTTTTGCTGTCATCACAGAACATTAGCCAATCTACTTTGTAGTTTGAGTTTGAATATGTAGGTATAGCCAAGAAGTCGGATTTTTTCTAAAAAATTTCTCTAAATTTTTTTGTAACAGAACACCGATTTCATGTCGTTCGCATCATTGTTTATTCATGCTTGTATTTATCTAGACAACAAGTAACTGCCTTAGCCTATGTCACTGAACTACTTAGAAAAAAGCCAATTAGGTATGAGAGTAGGTATCGCGTCATTGCCATCATATGCCAGTCCATAAAACTGGCCGAGTTATATCACGTTGACACCACCGTTATGTTTAACCGCCGTCCAAAGCAGCTCGCATACCACTTGCTGTAAAAGTCTTAAAAATTGAGAGAAATAATAAAAACGTTAAGCAGTATTCACACGTTTCCATGCAGCATTATTGTCAGTAGGTACTTACCAAGTTGAGGTAATAACAATATACCTACCTAAGTACTTGACATAGTAATACAACACTTTTTGATTACAGTAACGTACATTTTACAATGCAGCTTGCTCAAAATACCTATGACTAAAAAACTAAATTAAATTGTTATAAAAATATAACCCGACTGCATTGTGTAAATAGTAGGTAACTGAAAAGTACCAGCGGCGCGCTGCGTACCTATCTATACCTACTCGTAGTAGCTACAGAGCTCTTTCATATCGCTTTATCTCGTAAACTACTGAATATTTCATAAAAGTGTAACTACATTTTTGTAATCTGAAAGAAAGAAAGAAAGAAAGAAAAAGAAAATAAATTTTATTCGACACCTTTACACTTTTTTTTTTCTCTCACTTTATCTGATGAGTGAGCTCTACACAGCGATGGTAATATTAACCTATCTATCAAAGTTTACTCACAATTTTTTCCTCTATTTTTTTGTCGCGGACGCCGTCGTGAATTTTGTGCCCTATGTCACTACTATTATTGTCACTACTACTATAAATTTTTTTTTAAACACTATTAATTAAAAAAAAATTACACCTCACATATCGAAATCCATTAAGTCGTTTAGGCTATAGGGTGTGCCAAAGAAATCTCATACATATTACATAAACATATTTAAAAAAACAACCCTTCTAGCGCAGTCTGGTGTAAAATCAATTTTTAGACCAGACAACATATTTGTATGTATATAATCTAAATCCTTTTAGCTTCTCTGTGGGATAAATACACTAATAGTGTGATTAAAACAACATTATTATTAATACAATAATGGGTACTTGGCATTATTTTGTTTTGGAACACGTTTTTGATTACACCATGCGTCATGTGTACACCACCTAAAGGCAGAGAGAAATAATAAAAGTGTATTAGCTCGAAACTTGCTTATTTGAATACCAATCGAATATCTTACTTAATCGACCTAAACCGATTGGCCGTCGCAAGTGAGAAGTGTCGCCTTTACTACTCAATATATTGTCATAAAAATGTATTTTTTTACATTTTACTCGATAATGGTCGCAATCTTGTTATTTCGAACTCTTGATTTACGCTCAATTAAGATTCGGTCGCATTTTATTATTCGCGTGTCATTTACCGTAACACAATTAGTTGAGAACCGATATTTTTTTTTATTAATAATTCAAAAATTAAGTTGGTACCTAATTAAATCGCGTTTTCAATTTACTAACTTACTTGAAATATATTTTTTTTTCAGCCATGTGTAGGTAGATTGAAAAGGAATAAAAATATTCTCGGATCCACCTGGTGGATCGAAGAGGAAAAACAAGTATACATGGATTCGCCCGGTGGTTCAAAGACAAAAAAGAAGTATCCGTGGATTCACCTGTGGATTTATGATGAAAAATAAGTATTCGTGGATCCGAGCTGTGGATCCAAGTGGACGAAGGGTTGTGATTTGGTAGTTGGCTCTACGAGTGATAATATCGTTGCGTCGATGTCAGACTACGTGGATTTTTATGCTTAATGAGTATGAGACAAATATTTTTCTTCAATCATATTTTGTAGGAACGTATCTTAAAAATATAGATTCAGACATAAATGCTTCTTTTATCCCGGAAAATGTTTGGCTCCTGTAGGAAAGTGAAGAAAACCGCGAGACGACGCAGTCAGTGACAAAAGAAATAAAAATTGAGATTGCTAAATAATTACTCAAACGAAATAACAAGAAATAGTCTAGTTTAAGGCCGCGGTTACCGGCCAGAACTATCTCCCTTTAGCTCATTTTCAATATTTTAAAAGTATAAAACTAATTTCAATAGATAAAAATTCGCTTGTAGTAATAAAAAACGAATGGATTGGGAATTCTTTTTATAATAACATAATAAACGTTGTTGAGCGCAGCGCTCTGTTGTAGGGCACAAAAAACGCCGCCTCCGTTGTGCGGACCGGGAAGGGTCGAGGAGACCGAGACCACGTGTAATATCTCCGTCTCGCTCGGGCGCTGGTGCCGGTCCGCTCGTGTGCGTCAGCGCATGTGGGGTGCCTGCCGCTCCAGTGGGATTGTTCGTTGATGAATGATAGAAATAAAACTCTTGATTTTAAGGAGGTTTGCAAGAGGAGCTTGGGACGTTCACGTTGTTCCAATGTCGAAGTTGCTCAGACGTCTCTTCAATGTGGAAGTTGCTCTTAAACTGATCTGACTGAAACTGAATCCTACTTTCCTAGCGCACCGATTATTTCGTAGTGGTGCCTTTTGTTTCCCACCCGCTGTTAAGGGTGGTCCCTAGCTCCTCGCTCATTTATTCGTTTAAACTATCAAGAGAGACAAAGATGAATAGCTTTTGTTTACTCTACCTTTGCGTACACTTTTTTCCCCGAAATAGCGATAGAGACGAATCCTGACCAATTTTATTTGAGGTACCTAAATATTAAGTTAAAATTTATACACAAACTATGAAATATTGAAAACATCCTTAAAATTATAACTTAACTACAAAAACACAAATTAATGATCGCTAACATCCTCCCCCTCGTGCGCAGCATCGACTCCTGGTCTAGCGATTTCCTCCTCGTCCTCTCCTCTGTTGTAATCTGATGACTCGCAGCTCACTGACTGGCGTGCTCAGCATTCTGGCAATCGGTGTCTTCCACAGGAACGGATTGCTCGTTATCTTTCACAGGAACTAGCAGCACTATCTTGGAGCTCGGACGTCGCAAGGTGCCTCCAGTCGTGCGCACCTCGACAACCCTCGTGCGGCCATCTGGTCCGGGGTAGGTACGGACCAGTTCTCCTCGGGGCCAAGTGTTCCTCGGCAATGTGGAATCCACTATGAGGACCGTGTCTCCACATCGAAGGTCTCTAGCTTCTCTGGATTTTCCGTTGACTCTTCTCGGGATCAGAGTTGGTAGATACTCTTTCACCCATCTGCTCCAGAAGTGATCGGCTAGTCGTTGAGTCATCTTCCACGTTCGTCGCCCCTTGAGGTCGCAGTCGGTAAAGGTTCCCAATCTTGGAGCACCACACGACCTCCCGATAAGAAAGTGGTTGGGCGTAAGCGCTTCTTCTCCATCATCTATGGCCTCCACCAATGGCCTTGAGTTGACAATGTGCTCTGCTTCTAATAGGAGCGTGTGAAGGACTTCTTCCTTCGGATATCTTTCTCGTAGAGTCACGGCTATTGCCGCTTTAATGGAGCGCACCAGCCGTTCCCAAGCTCCCCCCATGTTCGGGGCCCCAGGTGGTATGAATTTCCACCGGACTCCCATCTTCTCGGCTTCAACGATGATGTCTTCTTTCTTCATCTCTTCTAAGGCTTCTTGAAGTTCCTTGTTAGCCTTGACAAAGTTCGTGCCATTATCGCTGAAGAGCCCTTTCGGCATTCCTCTTCTGGCCGCCATCCTTCTTAGTGCTAGGATCATGGAGTCTGACGAAAGTGACGAAGCTAGTTCAACGCTGACGGCTCTGGTGGAAAGACAAGTGAACAAAGCTCCCCACCTCTTTTCGTGTCGTCGGCCCACCGTGACTATCATCGGCCCAAAAAAGTCCACGCCAGAAAAAGTGAAAGGTGGCTCGCCGTACTGCAGTCTCTCTTTCGGCAGGTCCCCGGTTGGTGGTACATATGGTTTCTTTCTGTAAACTTGACACCACTGGCACCGATGTGTAGCAAATCTAACTGCAGATCGTAGCCCCAGTACCCAGTAGCGCTGCCTTAACTCGTTGATTACAGTCGCGTGGTTCCCGTGATTGAAGATCTTGTGATAGTGTTCAATAAGCAGCTTTGTTATGTACTGCTTGCTGTCTAGTACCACGGGTCGCCTGAAGTTCTTATCGAAACTTGTTGCTACGTCGATTCTTCCTTGGATTCGAAGCACGCCATCATCGTTTTCCAAGACAAGTTTTCCCAGTTTACTTGCTCGATTCAGAGATTTCTTCTTCTTGATGAAAGTAATGTCTTCCCCGAAACTTTCTTCTTGGCTTCGTTTCAATAAGAGTTTCTCGGCTCTTTCTAAGTGAGATGGCTCGAGTGCTATGAACTTTCGGTCTTGGTTCTTCGTCTTGATTAGGTCTAACTTCGTTTTCTTTTTCTTAGAAACATTTTTCCACGTTGGATCTTCTTTTTCTTGTTTTCTAGTGGCATTCACGAGCTGATTCTGTTTTTTACATATGTCAACGAATTGAAGTACTCTTGCAGTTGCCCTCAGCAGTCGGCTCCATTGGGAAAATCTTGCCGGGTCTGGAGTCGGATGCTTGTCCGTCATCTTAACAGTGGCAACTGAGAACTTTTCCTTTTCTTCACCAGTTGGCTCGGCCTTGAATGAACGCGGTTCTGGCCAGCGTTCTTTGACTTGGCTCAGGAATGTAGGACCAGTGAACCATCTGTGATATCTGCCAAAGTTCTCTGGAATGTTTCTCGTAGCGTCATCTGCTGGGTTCTGAGTCGTTGGTACCCAGCGCCATTCCTGAGGCTTTGAAGTGTCTTCAATCTCAGCGAGTCGATGAGCCACAAAAGGTTTGAAGGTTCTTGGATCTGACTTGATCCAGGACAAAACGGTGCTTGAGTCAGTCCAATAAGTTTTCTTCTCCAGCTTGATATCTAACTCTTCTTCCACTGATCGTGCCATCCTGGTTCCCAGCAGTGCAGCCTGTAATTCTAGCCGTGGGATGGAAACTGGTTTCAGTGGCGTGACTCTTGCCTTTCCAGCCAGAAGTGTAACTTTGTACTGTCCTTCGTTGACTTTTTGTCTCCAATAGATCGCGCAAGCGTAGGCAACTTCACTGGCATCGGTGAAAACGTGCATCTCTCCCCCAGTGCTGGAGTGAGTAATGAGCCTGGGGACGCGTAGGTCTCTCAGCAGTTGCAGGCTATCAAGGTAGTTCCTCCACGCTTCCTCAGTCTCTGGCATGATCTCATCGTCCCATCCTATGCCACTTCTCCAGATGTCTTGCAGAAGTCGCTTTCCTTGGATGAGTACTGGTGATGCCAACCTCATTGGATCGAAGGTTGACATCACAGCGCTTGTGACCACTCTCTTTGTTGGAGTCTTTCGCTGGTTTATTACATCTTCTTCGACATTATGAAGACTCGTTCTGAAGCCCAGTTCATCTTCTTGTGTGAACCACCGTAAACCCAAAGTTTTTTCTTCTTTGGACCCCAATTCAACTTCGTTGTTACTCTTAACTTCTTGAGTGAGCCTTTTCAGAACCTCAGGTTGGTTGGAAACCCACCCCCGGAGGTGAAACCCGGCCTTTTGGTGAATGGTGTCCACTTGACTGGCTATCTTGACAGCTTTTACTTCGGTCTCAAAACTTTGCAGGTAATCATCCATATAGTGGTTGCGCACCACTGCGTGCGCTGCCTCGGGGTACTGATCTTTGAACTCGCCGGCATTTCTATTCATCACGTAGATCGCTGTGCTTGGAGAACAGGCAGCCCCAAAAATGACTGATGTCATCCGATACTCCTTAGGTGACCCAGTACGCTGATCTCCTCGCCATAAGAATCGCAGGCTATCTCGATCCTCTGCCCGGATCTTGACCTGAAGAAACATCTCTTTTATATCCGCTACCACAGCGATTGGATGTTGACGGAACCGAAGAAGGACCCCAAAAAGTGATTGAAGCAGGTCAGGTCCTGTCAGAAGTACGTCGTTAAGGCTCTTTCCCCCAAACTTGGCAGCTGCGTCGAACACCACTCTGATCTTCTTCTTGGTCGGGTGTGTGACCGCGAAATGAGGGAGATACCATTTTCTCTCCGATATCGACGCGTGCTGTACCTCTTCGGCATACTCGCTGTCCAGGAGGTTCTGGATTTGATTCTCGTATTCCAGCTTCAGATTCGTGTCTCTGTCCAATTTCTTTTCTATGTTCTTCAGCCTGTTTTCTGCTGATTTGTAGTTGTTCGGCATTTTGTCGTTGTCGTTCTTCCATAGAAGACCTGCTTCAAAGTGACCATTTTCCAATCTTCGAGTGGTTTGCTCCAAGATCTTTCGAGATATTTCTTCTGCGTCAGTACTTGGGCGTCGAGGCTGAACTCCCAGTGACTCTACAGCGAAGTGATCTCGAATGAGTTTTTCCATCTGATCTTCGCTGGTAGAGACGTGCGCACAGGTGACAAAGTTGACTTGTATCGAGGCTCCCCCGTCGGACCCGTGTAGCACCCACCCCAGACGTGTGAGGGAAGCTACGGGCTGATCTTTCTTCCCTTTTCGCGTAGACCTTGATACGATGAGCTCCCAATTGTCTTGTCCAATCAGCAGTTTGGGGGGCTCCCCTTCGTAATACAGCTGATCGGCTAACTTGCTGAGATGAGCGCATTCTTCGATTCTGTTTCTATCCACTCTCTGAGGCGTTAGGTGCAGGTCGTCAATTGTGCGCGCCCCAGTGACATCTCTTCTTGTTTTCTGGTGGATGCCTCGAATCATTGTGTTGAGCCTCATGGAGTCCTTCTTTGTGATGGTCTTCCCACCCACAGTCTCTAGTGACAGAGATTCTGTGGGTCCCTCGAGTCCAATTTGTTCTGCCAGTGAAGAATCCAGAAGGGTTACTGTGGATCCTTCATCCAAGAGCGCCAATACTTTGGCTGATCCTTTTGGCCCGTAAATCTCCACGGGCACCATTTTCAAATACGCTCTTCCAGTCTTTGTAGCGTTTACTGAGAGCCTTATATTGTTGGTAACTTCTTTCTTCTCCTCCTGCTTCGGTATGCTTTGTTCTAATGGCTTGTCTTCGTGAAGCAGGAGATGGTGCCAACGCTTGCAGAGCTTGCATGGAGGTTTCCTGCAGCTCTCTTTTCGGTGACGACTTCGCAGGCATTTGAAGCAAGTTTTCGATTTCATGGCGATTTCCCACCTCTCCTGGATCGAAGCTTTCAGGAACTTGCTACATTCAAAGAGCTGATGATTGGCTTGGCAGTGAGGGCACGTGGACTTATCTTTACCCTGCTCGGTCGTGGTATGAACAGCTTGCTTTTGGGGAACCTGTTTCTTCGTGACTTCTTCTTGTAGCGCGTATGGGCCACATCGATCAGCTTCTCTGTTCAAAAACTTAGCCATAAGCAGCAAGTCCACATCTTCTTCTGTAGTGGCAAAATCGTACCATCGAAACTTCTGCACCGCCGGCATCTTTTCAACGATACTCTTCAGCATCTCCGGCGAGTACAGGTACTGAGGTTTCTTCAGCCCCCGAACCGTTGCGACAGTGTTGTTCACAGCGCTCGCGAATACGCATATGTCGCGCGCGCTTTCTGTTATCTTTGGTAGATTCTTGATCTTTTCAAGTTCTGCGAGGATCAGAGCATCTGGCCTACCGAAACGACGTCGCAAAGCTTCCATGACGTCTTCCGGCAGGCACTCGGAATACAGAAGGCTCTTGACTGCCTCCCTCGCCGTTCCCTTGATTGCCCTCCTCAACCGTGCCATGTTCTGTACGGTTGAAAAGAGTGGAGCAGTATCTTCATACACCGTCTTGAAGGCCAGCCATTCCCCACTGGTGCCGTCGAATGGTGGCAGCTCATGTAAATACGCAGGTGGCGCTGCTGTCGTCTTCGGCACGGTGCTAATAGCCTTCATAATAGCTTCAGCAAGATCTTTGGTTCCACTGCGAGGTTCGTCTTCATGTTCTTTGTCAACGCGGCGCTCTGGAGAAAGTTCCGGAAACCGCCCCTTCCCGGACGCCTTCCTTATCAGTCCCTCCTCGGACTTCTCCGTATGTCCCTTCCCGGACATCCTAACCATCGTTGACTGAACCCATTCCTGGACATCCTCTTCGTGGTTCTCAGGCTCTTCTATAGTGGAATCTCCATCCTCATCATCGAGTTGTGCCAGTTCGAGTTGAATCTTGGCTAACTCCAGTTGTCGGCGCGCCAACTCAGCGCGTGCTTCTAGTTCTTGTCGCCTCTTAATTTTTATCGATGCTGATGCAGTACGACGAACTTTTCCTCTTGCTGCTGAATGTCTCTCGTCTGAGTCCAACTGGTTAGAAGCTCCCTCGACGGACTTCTCCGAAGACGTCTTCTCTGCGGTTTTCCTCACCGCAGTATCTGCCATGGACTCTTCTTCAGCAGTTCCATTACCTCGCAGTGTGACATCAGTCGCAGGTGAAGCAGAACGGCCGGTCTCAGAGCTGGTGGCAATCGGCGTAGCTGCCGGAGTCGGCGAAACGTCGGGTGTAGACTTGTGCCGCAGCTCGTTTTCGTTCTTCAAACCTTTCTGACTTCTGGTGAGTGGCATCGTGATCCTCTTGATGGAGCAGCAGTCGGCTCCGGATCCCCTGCAAGGTGATCGCAAGGATCCGGCTCGAAGGACCAGCTGTTGAGCGCAGCGCTCTGTTGTAGGGCACAAAAAACGCCGCCTCCGTTGTGCGGACCGGGAAGGGTCGAGGAGACCGAGACCACGTGTAATATCTCCGTCTCGCTCGGGCGCTGGTGCCGGTCCGCTCGTGTGCGTCAGCGCATGTGGGGTGCCTGCCGCTCCAGTGGGATTGTTCGTTGATGAATGATAGAAATAAAACTCTTGATTTTAAGGAGGTTTGCAAGAGGAGCTTGGGACGTTCACGTTGTTCCAATGTCGAAGTTGCTCAGACGTCTCTTCAATGTGGAAGTTGCTCTTAAACTGATCTGACTGAAACTGAATCCTACTTTCCTAGCGCACCGATTATTTCGTAGTGGTGCCTTTTGTTTCCCACCCGCTGTTAAGGGTGGTCCCTAGCTCCTCGCTCATTTATTCGTTTAAACTATCAAGAGAGACAAAGATGAATAGCTTTTGTTTACTCTACCTTTGCGTACACTTTTTTCCCCGAAATAGCGATAGAGACGAATCCTGACCAATTTTATTTGAGGTACCTAAATATTAAGTTAAAATTTATACACAAACTATGAAATATTGAAAACATCCTTAAAATTATAACTTAACTACAAAAACACAAATTAATGATCGCTAACAAACGTTTTATAGTAATTTTAATGTTGATGTTCTATGAAGAAACCAAAAATAATTATAATTTAAAAATAGTTATTTTTTATAATTATCCTCAGGCATCCTATAAAATGACACGAGCGCACGATGCCATGAGCATGAGCCACGAGACGGACATACGACCTAAAAGAGACCGCAGGGAAACGCTGGATGCAGGCCACTTCCAATCGGCCCTTTGAGATCGATGGGGGAGGCATATGTCCAGCAGTGGCCGTCCTACGGCTGAAATGATGATAATTATCCTATAAAATGACAACACCAAAATTGCTTTATACCATTTGCAGTGTTATTCTAAAGATAATGCCCAATCGGGTTTTTTTTACTGTTGAAAGTGTGCGACGGAGATAGCTCAGGCGGGTGAACGCGGCCTTAATTAGAATGACAGTCAAACACTTCCCCCGTAATTAATTGTAAACTGTAACGCCACGGTCAGGTAATCAAGTGGCAAGGGATAGCAAACGTTATGGGTCAATAATCACGAGGTATGTGTAATTTGAAAGTAACAAGCTTAAAACTAACATAACTATCGCCTAATTTGATCGTCAAAGTTATTTAAATCTATTCATCTGTAAGCAAATTGAAAAAAAATATGCAAACATACATACTTTTGTTGTTTAACAAGTATCAGTTCATTTTTTAAACTCCCGCTAAGCTATTGAGTTATGACGTCACGTCTCAGGCGTGCCATACAAATGCTATACTAACACACGCATTGCGAGAAAGGGACAGAGTATCCCCTCTCTATCCCACCATAAACTTTAAACGCTCATATCTCAGAGATTTATCAGGCAATATAATTTATTTTTTTCAGTATGTGTAATGTATTTAGTTATATTCATCGCTAAGCCAGTTATTTGTCATAAATTAAACATTAGGACACATGCCTATTCTATACACGGAAACTTCTACTTTAAACAAAAACCAACTGTATTAGAAATTGATAGTCACAAGAGATAAGACTGCCAAAATTGTACCCCTAGCTGTAAGAATAAAGGAGCAACTTGCTTAGAAGGCAGGCTATCAACCGACACCGAAAGCGCATTAAGGCGCCTGCTGCATTCCCGGGACTGATTTATGCAACTGGCGACCACCGCGCGGCCATCGACACTCGCCCTAATGAACGTACACGTTACGTTCTACTGCTGTGAAATGGCTTCGGTTATCCCAGCCAATACAAATAGCATGCGTTTTGAACAAGGAAATAGCAAAAAAATATGCGTTTAATGATTATTTTCTTGGTTCTCGCAATTATTAAACATTAAAATTTAACATTTGTTACGGATTTTATCGCGTTTATGTTATATAATTTAAATTCCTGACATTTCGAACACTTTGCAGTGTCCGTGGTCACGGGTAGAATAGATGATGAATGTCTAAATAAAACGTTATGAAAACATTAAATTTACAAGTACCGCCAACAATGTTTAGTCAGAACGTTCCCATGTACCAAGTAGTCGCTCACGGTGTCCAGAGGTCTTGCAGTCCTGCACCGGTCTTGGAATTTCAATATGCAATTTGCAAGAAGATGAAAGCAGAAGACCAAGCAGCAGGAGCATGGGGCTAAGTAACGAGTTTTGGGAGATGGTTAGCCATTACGATTTGAAAGCAACAAACACAATAAAAAAAATTACGGTCTGTGGGCAATTTAGGTTATTATTGTTAGCTTGTATTTTGTTTAGTTAATAACGGCATGCCAGTAAAAAACAAAAATAGATACATCTATATATCTATACTAATATTATAAAGTTGAAAGATTTGTTTGTTTGTTTGTTTGTTTGCATTGAATAGGCTTCGAAACTACTAAACCGATTTGAAAAATTCTTTCACTGATGGGAAGCTACACTATCCCGGGGTAACATAGGCTATAATCTATACCCGTGCGAAACTGGGGCGGACCGCTAGTATTATATAAAAATTCATCCCTATTTAACTTGCTCACGCCATAACTTGAGAACGACTTTACCGATTTCATTCATCATTTTTAGGGTTCCGTACCTCAAAACGAAAAAAGGACCCCTTATAGGATCACTTCGTTGTCCGTCTGTCTGTCCGTCTGTCCGTCTGTCAAGACCCTTTTTCTCAAGAACGCGTAAAGGTATCAAGTTGAAATTTATATTAAATACTTGGGTCTACAGTTTCTTTCGGCAGTAAAAAATTTAAGTTGTAAGTCAAAGCAATCAAAAGATATGAACGTTTATGTCGTATATTTTGCGATTTCACAGGGGAATCAAAACCTATAGGGTACTTCCCGTTGACCTAGAAACATGAAATTTGGCAAGAGGCAAGGTTTCATAGCAAATATATAGAAATAAATCCGAAAGTTATAAATTTGAAGTTATATCATTTAAAAATAATTATTTTGCTATTACAAACTTACATTTTATAGTTGGAATGTATGGAAGAACCTTATTGTCAACTACAAACTACAACTACTTTTTTTTGGTCTCGCGCTCTGAGGGTTCCGTCTAAAAGTCCTACTCGTACTTGTCTGGTTTTTTTTCAGTTTTCTAATACTTTGAAGAAGGTTCTTAAGGAAAGAAAAATTAATAATATTGCACAGTAAATTGGAAAATTTCTGATTATTTAACAACGATTTTAACTTGCGCATTTGACTGTTCTTAGACAGGATAACGTCTGTCGGGTAAGCTCTAGTTTAACATAAAAACAAAAATAATAAATGTAGTACGCTGTGATGTGATATGATGATTTTTGACGGGTTTAGCATAGTCGATAAAGCGTACATAACATCCAGAGCAATGTAACGAATTCCTTAACCGTTATTTTCAAAACAAAAAATAAAATGGGTCTTTAATCTGGAGTTAATCATTTGTAAAGCTCCACGTTAGTCTCCTTACGGTAATTAAATGTGAAAAGTCACAGAATCCGATAAATTCCATCAACGCAGAAGGGCGTTGTCCGAAATGGCCGATTTACCGCCATGCACGGCTACTTATTAACGTTTTCCTTTTTATCAATAAATTTATTGGTGGCCGAGTCGAACGTGCTGATTGGGTCTAAAGTTTAAATGTTAAATCAACGTTTGTTTTAACCTGTTACCGCGTCTAAATGCGTTTGGAGAAGCATTGATAACGTGTTTGGGTGGCACGGCCCTAAGAGCTTTATCGTAAAAGAACTCATGGTTTTCCAAAAAGTTTTCTGTATCTTCAAAACGCATTAAGTAATTTCCGTCGGTTGATTACGATTTACATATGCGGCATGAATAATGCGTTCTCCTGAATAAAGTTTCTGCATCAACTTTTGTTAGATCTCTTAAGGGACAGAATACTGGTGCAGCGATCTCGCCCGCGCATTAGGTGTTCTTTTTTAAGATATAACGTGAAAAACATACCGCGTCTACTTTAAAAAAGTTGTGTCATTTTACTAGGTGAATGTTTCAATTTTTTTAATCATGATTTGAATAAATGGGCTAACTGTTTATCATTTTGTTCTATATATTTTGAAATATTAATTTCGCATATGGCCGAAGCACATTTTTTTTAAATAGGCGCGTAAATCCAAGGCCTTAATGATACACAGGGAAAGTATTAGAGTACCTACGTAAATACTATAAGTATATCAATTAAATGATTGTATTATAAATGTATTAAAATATTAGAGTACGTTCATACTATAGGTAGGTTTCATTCCGGAATATGCATATCCTGCAATTTCAAAACGTTTAGCATAGTAATCAACTATTGTGACGTAATCGTACAAACATCTATATTTAAACGCGAGATTCGTTAGATGAAGTAATTCTATGGGATTTGCCAAAGTCACAGTGAATTGACCGTAAGAATACTTGGTAAACTTTTAATTCTTTCACAGATGTTCATGTTGTGGCTGAGATATATTATGTACATTATAAATGCATTATTTTTCGATTATCACTAATATAACAATATAATGCTGAGTTGGGGCCAGTTTTTATGAAAATTTACCTAGTAATGTTTATTTTTGTTTAATGTTTAAATACACTTTTATGTACTGGATATATCTGTATACTATTCTAATAAATTAAAGGAAATAAGTTTTTTTGGAACTATAGGCCATTTGTTCGTGAAATTAGATAGATGTAAGTATTATGACAGTCTTACCCTGATAATTCTAACGCAATAAATGTACTGCGAATCCTCACATTAAGTGCTCACTTTGCCACAGAAGACATATTAGTATCTACAAGTACAAGGATTCACTCCGCAAAATAATTTAAATGAGTAGCCACTCTTGATACCTCACAATAAAGTGCAGTTTGGGACGTGCGAGCGCTAACTACCTACAGCTATATTAACCTAAAAGTTGCTCTGTGTCTATCGCGTAACTCTTGTCGCATTATCTCTGGCTATCACGCGGCAGCGGGCGTGACAAGTCCGACAAGTCGGCTACTTGTAGCTTCATACCTAAAGTGCGGAGTGCAGCAGGCGGCAGGCCTGACTTTGCTGCTTTTTCTTTTGGTTTCCCTTAGTTTACCTCAAATGAGGACCAAGTGAGACAGGTCATAGATGACGTCATCAAATCTGTAGATATCCTTTATTGAGGTAACCTTTATAAGGGAATCTTAAGGTTACTCTTTTATCGACTAAAATACCAAAACATAACTTAAGGGCGAAAATAGGGAGAGGAAACGTGTATTAATATAGGGGTAGTGAGTGTATCTAGTTTTCGCAATCGCTTACGTACATTGATATTGATTGACAGAGTCCATTTAAGACCTAGCGAACAAAATGTTCAGATGAAAACAATTGAACTTATAAGATCTGTGCGTGATGGGCTTAAACATCTAAACAAAGTGAACAGTGTCTATAAAATTGATTTAATATTTTTACTGTGGCTAGGTCTTGTACTATCTAGCTTTTGAATAATATCAAACCAACCAGGTTTTCAGACAGCAATAAATAAAAGCTGATAGGTATATTGTGATTTGATTTACGTCGTCGGTTAGTTTATTACCCACTACCTCTAATATTTTCGAACGTTTTCTTTTTATATCGATGTTTTAGTGGCCATTACGTGTTTTATGTATTTTTGTATCCTTGATTTTTTGTTGTAGAATAGGTACATTTTCTTGTAATATTAGATTCTTGGTTCATAAAAAGTACAAAGAACTTTTGCAGTATGCATAATTTTTGCATACTTTGGCGATAAATCCCTTCACTCACTTCTCGTAATTTTGAAGTCAATTTTGAAGTTGTTAATATATCAGAATATGATAATGATACTCTTTAATTTTTAAGATCCCAGGTCTACCAGTATCCATAATTGTGACTTACAGTGATCTTACCACTATACAGGGTTGCGCATATAGACTGTACCAGGCCGAAACGAGGTCATTGTACTCATCATTATGAACAATTTTTACTATGGGATCAAAACTAAAACCGCGAAAAAAACAACAGTTTCACAAAAGACGGTCATTGAAACTCGGTAAAATGTATGGACAGCAGCTTTTTTTTCGAGATTTCGGTGTTGGTAACATAGTCACATGGTAACATAGTCAACATCAACCATATATAACCATAATTATATTAAAATCAAAAGAAAAGTTAAGTTTAAAGTAGTTGTTGTAACAACAACTATTGTTGTTCATGAGAACAATGATCTCTTTTTAGCTTAGTACAGTCTATATGCGTAACCCTGTAGACTGCGCAGATTAAAATTACTTCTTAATTAGATTTCTCCAAGAGAAATTGATCTTGGTCTACTTTGTTAATTTTACTGAATTATTACTTACTTTGCTTTTTTTTTCAATCTAATTTTTAGATTGGTACCTAGTAAGGTATGCTGGAATAACTGACCTTGACTAAAGATAGACTATATTTTGCTGCCACCTAAATACGTTAAAGGTTGTTTTATATATTAGCAATTGAAATTGTTTCGACTATTTAATAAAAAAATTTTTTTTATATAAATAGTATTCACGGTATTTTTATGACATATCTCTAGATTTGTACGTCTACCATAAAGGCAAAACAAAGATTAAAAAAAAACTAAAATGAGTTTTTAAATGTGTGTATGATTTACTTGAGTTTTGTGAAAATAAATTATCTTTATCGATAGTTTTGGTGATAAATCAGTTTTATCAACATAATGTAGGTTCAAAACCGTATATCACGATTAATTCATATTAATTAAATATCACAATATTATGGTTTGATAAAAAGTAACATAATCCTCAAAATATGTAGAAAATTACTCAGTTTTATTATACCAAGGGAATGACAAATAAATACTAAAACTCGAAAAATAAGTAAGTTTAATTACCTTATAATTTAAATGTGACAACTTTTTTACGTACCTAACGTCTATACGGATATACCTACACGGGTTAACACGGACTTGTGTAAATAAACCGATAGGAGGTTATATTATTTATCATTATAAAGATTTATTAATATTATGAAACCAAACTGAAATGGCAAAAACATTTAAAAAAAACATACAGTCGAATTGATAACCTCCTCCTTTTTGAAGTCGGTTAAAAACAGATGTTACATGGAGTGTCATGACATATTTCTGTCGAACAGTTTTTTAACTAAGTAGGCCTTTATTCTCAACTTACATGAGATTCCTTTCCATAAACGCGTAACGTGTTAACATGAAAATTTTATTGAAAAATGGACTCTGTGCCGTTGTTTTTATGACAACATAAACTACCGACCGCGACTATCTGCATGGAATTGGCAATGTCAAGTTTGCTAACGCGATGAGGATCGTACTTAACGTGCTCGTAATTTAAAGTTATATGATTATTTACGGGATATTTACCGTGGTAAGGTTGTGGAATGAGCTCCCGATATTTCGGCGCAGTTACATGCACCATGTTCACGGGAAGAGTAATTAATTATCAATTTAAAAACTGACTTCAAGATTAGTAAAATACGTAATTTCGTTTATTTTGATTACAATATTATGTCATGCATGTAAACGAATTTTCCGGTTATCTTGATTTAAAAACCAAACTACTGATTCGATTTTGATGAAATTTCTATAAAAGTAATCTTAAAGTATACCTTTTCAAATAAATCAAGTCAATCATTCAAACCAAATTGGTTTATAAATAATGGAGTTCTGAGGTAACAAATATAAAATAAAATAAACGAATTGAGAACGCCATTTTTAAGTCGGTTGAAAATAACGTGGAACAAGTAAACGCGTTCGTGCGCGTTTGTCAAAAAAAATGTAGTATCCAATCGGAAGACGCGTTTGATTCGTTTCAAATGTTTCAATTATGTACCTAGCCATGTGTTACCATATTGTTAGTGACCATGGGTTACTGTGCCATAATACGTTTCCAGTGTGTTATTGCCATGTCTTTGTGTTTCTTACAGAATTAGGGCCCTGGATTGGTCCGGTCGTAGAGTCCATAATGATTAATTAGTACAATTACCTGATTTTAGCTCAGAACCACCGTTTGTGTTCCGCATAATCTTGTACAAAAAAGGCTTGTAAAACCAATTCACAGATTATACATGCTTTTCCCCACACACGCTTGTAAAGCTTTGTCGAACTAAATATTGGCAGTGATCACAGTTTAGATTATTACTTGGCAGTTCTTCAACTTAGACCACTTTCAAATCGCCTGTTGGCCGCATCAACCAGTCAGCTGTGAGCTTCTTCGCTTCTCTGAGGCATTCTTCCTCACAGACCTCTGCGGAGACACCGATCTCACTGTCAAAGGCCTAAGTTAATTGGACAGGTTTATGTGTGTGCATCCATGTGCTGTGGAACCGGTTCGTTCTGTGGCTTTCTACGTCATACATCGATGTTTATGTAGGGATAGTTATGAGAACACGCATGTACTGGACATACTCCTTAAGTTTGAACTTGTATTAAGTTTATTATGATTTGTGAATCATTAACAGAGGCGTGATAGGAGCTTAGCTGTATCGGACCTGTACCCGTCCTCTTAGTTTGTTTATATTATATCCAGTAGAGTCTAAGGGATGTAGCTATGTATGGCAATAATATAACTCATATAAAGTGGATCAGTAAACATGGTTGTGCCTTGTACGTGCTACATCTTCAGCGTAGGTAGGTTTAAGTCGAGGCGCTCCAGTAATCCAATAAAGTTTATATCTAAGTAACTGCACGCCATCTGATCGTATAAATACTTGCAAAATCGAAACGATACGAAGGATAAACAGTAATTTTAATCCTTATAAAATTGTATACACACGAGTATTGGATTCGACTCAATTCTAACTAATGCGTGGAATTTTAATTCGAATGGTAACGAAGTCGGTACATATTTTACGTTTAGGACTGTTTGAATAAATTCGAACATAATTTTGTAAATACCTAATTGGAGAGATAAAAGTTTGACATTATTTACAGGTTTATCAAATAATTGGGTAGATATTTTATACATTCTAAATATAGCCGATACCTAACTTATTTGGTATCTGTTCTAATAATGACGAATAAACGATTTTAAAAGATTTTAGGTTTCACAAATCATTTAAAAGGTATCCTAGTATTCAAATGTTTTTATATATTTTTTATTATAAAATTGGCTTGCGTTTGTCCACCACCTCGCTATGTTAAGCAAAGATGCGGTCAAGATTACAACCATTTTTTTTTTTATTACAATTTTGACAAAATTACATAGATTGTATAAATTTTCCATGCTGACTATTGCCATACCCTAATATGTATTACTCTATTGAAACATTTAATTCAAGTACTTTATGTACCTAAAAGCTTATGATTGCAATAAAATATTGGGTATAGACGTAAAGATCTGGTTGGAGACCACGAACCGGAAGACGCAGCGTAGGTAGGCCTCCCACTAGATGGACCGACGACATAGTGAGAGTCGCGGGCATCCACTGGATGCAGATGGCAGGCTGTCGTTCAGTGCGGAGGTTAAAGAGGGAGGCCTATGTTCAGCAGTGGACGTCTTCTGGCTGATGATGATTACAATCTGGGTGTCTTCAAATCACGAGTGAATCGGTTTCTTCTAGGCAAGTGTGCTTATTGTTTGTACCTAGTGCATAAATTAATCTTAATATATTCGCTAACATTACAAGAACATTAAATCGCAAACAAGCGACCCGCCCCTTCTTCGCTGGGGTGTAATTAACGTGCGAAACTGGGGCGGGTCGCTAGTTATATACATAAACCTTTCGTGAAAAATTATCTAACTGGTGGTGAAAACCGCATCAAAATCCGTTGCGTGGTTTAGGAGGAGTTAGCGGTTATACAGACAGACAGACGCGGAAAACGACTTTATTTTATACTATGTAGAGAATAGAGAATGTAGAGAAGAGATGTTGTTATTACCTATATTTTACTCCGGTTATAAATATTTTTTCTAATATATAAAACGTCACAATATTATACACATATATAGTTATATGATGATATTTTGTTTGTTTATATTTTGATATTTTGTTTGATGATGGTTTGCTAGTTGATATTATTAATATTAATCTATACCTATATATATAAAAGCGAAATTTATCTACTCACTCACTCACTCATTAAACACGAAATCTCGAAAACCACTTGACCTACGAAGCTGAAATTTGGTAGGTAGATTCCTTAGGTGTAGAGGTCCGCTAAGAAAGGCCAAATTAAGGATGACAAAAGGGGGTTGAAAGTTTATATGAAAGTCTACGCTTACGAAGTCGCAGGCAACAGCTGGTATTATTATACTTACACAGGTAAAGTATTATTAGAGATTAAGTATTTTTTTAACTGTTTCTTTGAAGAATCTCTAGTATAGTATTTCTGCTTCAATCTAAAAAAAAAAAAAAGAGTACATAAACTAGAGATTCACCAAAGAAACAGTTTTGAAGATGAACTTTCGCAAAGTAACGCCTGATTTACCTACTCAATTATCTAAGTTTTCTTTGTTTTACCAATCTAAGTAATGATAGGCAAGAACACAAAGCACATATAACATCGCCGATAGCTTAAGCACTGACATTACACCGGCACCTGTATCTTAATGGCCACAAACTTTACGCCTCCACGACGTTTTGATGCAAAATTGATTTTCTGATACTATCTACCCCCCGAGGGAGTGCTTGATAAATAAATACTTTAAGATAATCTCAGCAGATCTCAGACAGGCCAGAATTACCGACCAGCCGGGATATTATTGCATTTTAATTCCTCTCCGGACACACCTCGGTCGCATTACGATTTGATATGATTTAGTGGGTTATTGTACATGACGTCGTGCTCAGGTCGCCGTATCGCATAAGTCAAATAAATTTCGGGAAGGAATGAGCGTGGTGGGATAATCTTGATATCGCACTCCATGTTACTACTAAATTACAATTAAGGGGCGCGCGTTTTGACGTTTCGCTTTGTATGTTTTTTTTTTTTTGTTAAAATCTTCATGAGCGTGGATTCAATGTCCTTTACTCGTAATATTAAACAGTTCATTTTGTCTTATTAGCGTCAAACAAGTCATAGTCACAGTCAGAGTCAAGCTAAGTAAGTCACGGTCAAGTCGAACTCATGCCCCTGTAAAGTGGTGAAGACTTTACAAGAGGCTCCTATGGAGTTTTGGAAACAACACGAAAAGACACGTTTCACCTCGTTATATCACTTGCCCACACTCGAGCACGTTTACGAGCACTTAATGAATAATAATTCACCATTTAGTACACATTAACACTCGAAAATACACAAGTTTAGGAAAATAATCCAACGAGGCGACATGTTTTTTCCGCGTTGGCGCCAAAACTCTTCGCTTTGTATGATGCGTGCTTGTGAACGTGTGTCGATGATTTTTAAGGTTCCGCGCTCGAATGCTGGTAACAGGGCCCTATTACTATACCTACGCTCTCTATCCTATATTTTAAAGGCAGTCTCTTGAACCGTCATAGATAGCAAGTTGAAATTTTCACTGAATATGTAATGTTCATCATCATCATCATTTCAGCCGTAATCTCCAAAAGTGCCGGTTGGAAGCTGCCTGCATCCAGCGTTTCCATGCGGTCTCTTATAGGTCGTCTGTCCATCTTGTGGGTGGATTTCCTATGCTGCGCTTACCGGTCCGTGGTCTCCATTCCAGAACTTTTCGGCCCCATCGGCCATCTGTTTTGCGTGCTATGTGCCTTGCCCACTGCCACTTCAACTTGCTAATCCGGTGGGCTATGTAGGTAACTTTCGTTCGTCTACGGATCTCCTCATTTCTGATTCGATCTCGATACTATGTTACAGCATATTAACTAAGAAATAAAAATAAAAGAGCATCCCTATTCAACAAACGTATTTTTTTAACGTTTATTGTCTTTGTTTTAGTGTAAAAAGGTAATATGTACAAGCGTCAAACTTTTTCGTGATTATAATACCGGCCAAGTGCTAGTCAGGCGCGCAATAAAGATCCAGAAAGAAAATACATTTTTGGGTGCGGAACTCTCAGTGCGAGAGTCTGAATCGCCTTATCCGGTGTCTTTATTTTGACACTTTATAAAATTGACAAATCACAACACACAACACTGGACCTTTAAACTTGTGAAAAACTAACGGTAAAAACTGGACAAACATGCAGGAAAACTTCATAAAATTCTATACCTCGGTCGTGAATTTAAGTACCTTGCATGGTGTAGTCGTTACGGTTTTCACATAATTTATGTAAACTATTATGGTGGAAAACTCCATTGGTTATTTAATTTAAATATGTTTTAAAACCTACGTGAACGTACGTATACGTTTTTGTTGGTTTATTTTAAAGTTTCATAGTGTTTCTCAAGTAAAGTTAACATTTATTTTCAAATTTAAGTTCTTCATATATAGTCGTATAAATTCAGTAAAAATTCTGATTTAAAAAAATACACATAAAGAATAATTAGTTTCAACTATATGAAGTATTTAGAATACCTCTCAGCATTTTCAATAATAACGGTGCAGAAATATTGACATTGCAAACGCATCAAGAGTTAATAAAAGATGTTTACAAATCGCCTAATTAAAGCTGTTGCATATGTGCTTTGCACTAATCCTTTTACACCAGGGGTCATAATATAAAATGTAAGCAATATTGAAGACGCACTGATTCTCGCCTTCCGAGGCAGAATCTCGTTTAGAACACCGATAAAAGTTGTAAAATGCAAATGGTGCTAGTGAAATGTTAAGAATCTTACGCCCACGCCCAGCTTTAGCACCGTTATTTTATTCACTTTGGTATTTTCACACAACTTTGGTATATATTTGGATTGCCGTCGGATTTCGTTCATAACATATTTAGGTTGTTTATGAGGAAATCGATTAGCATAGGAAAATGAAGGTGGTCAGAATCGTTTACATGCAAAACCTACAAAATATTGAGAAACGCTTTATTTTTCTCGAGAAATAACATTTCAAATTGGAATGATTTCGAGAGTATTTGATATGATTTTAGGTTAACTACAAAATATAACTCAACAAGCTTTAAGAGCGATCGTTCTAGCGGTACACTTGAGTGCATAAATCGTAGGCGAGCAGAGGTAGAGAGAGACAATAGAGAACAGACGGCTACATTTCATCCACTAATTGTAGGGGCGCGAAGACCGCCTGTCGATGATCAAGCGCCCCGAACGGCAGCTAAACGCCATTTTATAACTAGGGATGGGATATGGTATCGATTTGTTATTTTATTGTGGCAGTTTTGAATTATTATTAATATTTATATATTTAAAATCAACGATTGATTAACGAGAAATGAGTTTTTCCAAATAAGCTTTGCCGATTAAATTATCATCTGCGATTTGACCTATTGATTAAAGTTATCGATCAACGTCAAACTTAAGTTTTGTTTTTATTTTAACTCTCTTCATAATTATTACATTATATATTATGTATTTCTCATTCTTCTTAGCAACGTTGAATCTCTCTGCTGCCACCGGAATCTGTGTTACCCCAAAATGCACAATATAAATGTCTTGAAATTGAGAGTATAAGGTTCCACTCGGTTAAATCGTGCTGCTTACCAGTATACATCTTTGCTCAACATAGACTAGTAAATTTAAAAATTTATGCATAAAGAATCTGTGTCTGTAATTCAGGTATGATGGAGACGAACGCGATCCCATAATGAATAACATGATTTTAATAATTATTATCAAAACTAACTAACATAAGATACAAACAAACAATATTATCGACAAAATTACTCTTAAGCCGCCGTAGGTACATCACTAGGCGAAGGAAGCCAGCCGTAAAAATATTTAATTTGGTTAGCGCGTAACCCATAATTACACCTTACACAACTATTCACGACCTGGAACCTGCCTCACTCTACAATTGGCTTTGGATATATTTACATACATCATTACAATTAACTTAGCCCGTTGGTCCAGTTGGTAGTGAACCTGCCTTCTGCGCTTGGGGGCGTGGGTTCGATTCTCACCTAGGACAAACATTTGTGTTTGTTCTATATCTGGTTGTTAATATATATTTAAGTATTTATTTAAAAACTATATAATAATTTATATATATCAGTCTCTGGCAGCCATATCACAAGCTTTGCTTAGTTTGGGGTCAGATGACCGTGTGTGCAAAAATGTCCAAACCAATTTATACCACGAATCTATTTGTCTATATTTTTAAAATAAAATCACCACATTTAAATAATTTGTTACTATTTTTGCATCGACAAAAGGATAATAAACCTTCTGTCGATGTATTTTTGGGAAAATGTTAAAAAGAAAACTGAATTTACGTTTATGAAAATCTTTGGCAGTAAAACCTTTTTAGTGAACTTTATTAATGAATAACTCTATTATTGCAGGTACTCGTATTTCGGTGATTGGTATATATAACCTACATAGATGGCAGCTGCGTAAAATATTGCTACGAAAACTTATTTAATATAATATTATTAAAGAAGCTTAAACGTAGCAATTTCCTGTATGTTTTTTTTTACTTGGCTACTTGTGTGTTAGGGCAATTTTGCCATCAACAGTGAAGGTGGAGATGGTGAGATTATTTAAAGAGGGAAAATTATCCTGGCTGATAACATTCCTAAAATAAATTATCTATACCATATTATTATAAAGAGGAAAGAATTGATTGTTTGTTTGTTTGTTGCATTGAATAGGCTCCGAAACTACTGAACCAATTTTAAAAATTATTTCACTGTTGGGAAGCTACACTATCCTCGGGTGACATATAGGCTATAATCTATACCCGTGCGAAGCTGGGGTGGACCGCTAGTTAAATATAAAACCAAAGACGGGTAGAGATTGATATAAACTCATTATTTTGTACACCAGAAATAAACGTTATAAACAAATAGAAAACACTTACAAGCTAGTGCCACAAGTGGCGGCCTTAATGCTAAAAGCGATCTTTTCCAGGCAACCATTGGATGGAAAGCATTTACGTAACAGGATAGACGTATTATAGTACAGATAGTATTATTGGATTGAATGAAATTAGCTAATGAAAAAATGACTTTTTTATTTGGATATGAGAGTAGAGAAGAAATATGTAATAGAAGTAAAGGTATCAAAACGATATTTCGTTGAAAACTTTAGGTGATGTCCTAACTTTTAATGACTGATTTAAGCTATAACTACAATCACGCTAATACTATAAATGGAAAAGTGTGTTTGTTTGTTTATTGTTCGTCCCTTTTTCACCCAGCAACAGAGCAACGGATTGATGTGATTTGTATAGAGATAGTTAAAGGGTCAAAGAGTGACATATGATTCTTTTTATTCCAAAAATGTACGGTTTCTCAGGAAATGTCCACGTCCATGGACGCAGCTTGTACAAATTAATTTCAAGATAAACAAAATTAACAAGCAAAATATCAACCAAGTAAACCTTCCGTCAGTTTTGTCGTAATTAAAGATTAATCTTTCACTAAATCTTCGGCACACCGGGAGCTAAGTAGAGCTTCACAATGCGCCCGCGCTAAACCACTGCTCGACCAATTAAGAATACAGGTTTAAAACAAGTGTGAGAACGTATTCCGCCAAACAAACAGCTAACTCTTCCCCCATGTTATACTAATAGGCCTATTCAATATATTTAATTCAGTTAAGCAGGGGTTCGCTTTTATTTTGTTTTGAAAGAATGTGGAAATTTGGATGAAAGATGCTAAGAAGATCTTGGAATGTTGAAGGATTTTGCAGGAAAGCAATTATATTAGTTTTGCTTTATAAGACTGTTTTTATTTTTTGGTCTTCAATTAGACTTTTTGATTTGTATTTGTATTTAGTAAATTTATAAATACCACTTCATAGTTGATATTCCGAAAACCCGTAAGAAGCGCTCAGAATCCACTTTTATTGTGCGAACTGCTGGTCTGTGGAATGCGCTGCCTGAATGGGCGATCCCGGTAGTTACAATCTGGGTTTCTACAAATCACGAGTGAATTGGTTTCTTCTAGGCAAACGTGTACCACCGTAGACTCAACGCTTAAAATCAGGTGAGATGGAGGTCAAACGGAAGCCTATTAAGAAAACACTCATTGCTCCGTCTAAGATTCCCTGTGCGGAGAGGCTCTGAAACATGAACAAACACAAAGACAACTAACACCCAGACCCAGAGCAGATATTGACTATATTCGTATTCCCATCCGTAAATTCATAATTTTCATATCTGCCCGGCTAGGAATCGAACCTAAAACCTATTAATTATGAGGCAGACGTGCTACCACTGAGTCAAACCGATCGACTAGTATATCAAGCTCAACCGTTTTCGTCCAAGATAACTGTTCTAAACGTTGAGTTTTACATGGCTGATATAACAAATTTTTGCAAAGACTCGACTACTTATCTTACAGTTAAATAAACTGAGTGATCTGCTGAATTAAATAAGTGATGATAAAAACATTTATTTTAGTAATAATGCACGTATCTACCTGTGGCATTGTATAAAACCTTAAAGTGAGCAAGAAACTATAATAAAACCATTTCCGGCTGCAGTAACTCCTTAACAAATTGTTTCGCACCTACCTGAACCAGGTAGACATTTTTCAAATAACTTTGAATATGTTACAAACAATACCTTCTTGGAACTTACTATTTGAACAAGTGAATTTGAAGATAATTTTTGGCAAAATTTAAGGTATGACAAAATATCATTGGCAAAACGCGAATCTCAATGTAAACATCGGCAAGTGCTTATTCCAAAGATTCTCTATTATACAGAATATAAGGTCACATGATCAGCGGAACTACGAAAGCATAAAATAACGTATTTATGAAGATATGTTTATCGTTTTTGATAGCCAATGTACTAGCAAGGCATGTAAAAATGGCTGACGGTCCCGTATTATCTTATTTTGTAGCGCGCCCTCTTTATAGATGTTCTTGGTCCATCATTAAGTAATGTCAACCTAATTCCGTAGCATAGCAACACGGATAAGTCTTCGGGATCTAAAAGGCAATAAAATTGCACATCCACCAAATTTTGTCATACCCATAGTGAGCATAGTGCTAGCATTTACTAGAATAAGTTGTGGAAACCTACATTTACAGCTTAGCTGAAGACATTGCGTGAATTCTAACGGTCAACATTATAAAAGGCAGTAATGAGTATGGCAGAACACTCACCAAATATTTAGGGCTACAGGTTTCCTGCCCGTACTAATCGTCTCATCTCAATACGAACCTGATTTTCGCTCAGTTTGCCGTTGCTCCCGCGACTAAGTTTATGTAAGTCATATGTTTTTACATAGTTAGTCAAGCCAAGCCGACCGTGTAGCCATGCTAAATAATATATTGATGAGCACTTACCCATTTTGACACGACAATTTCGTAGTGTAGGTACCGTACATTACCGGTTTCTTAACATTACTCAAAATTTGTAAGATTCAAGATGCTATGATGAAGTGAAGATGTGAAGTTTTAAGATGCTATGGTCAGCATAATTGTCAAAGTTTGTATGCCACCCGAAGGTCCTTAGACAGAAATTAGTGGTATAACGATGAAAATGAACTTATTAATGTTATAAATGCAATACATATACCTGGAACTCTCCTGCTACGGTTCTCTTTGTTGGTCCAAACCCTTGTGTTTGTTCCTCCAAGCCTTTCCATGTTTGGCATTGTTAGTTGTCTCTCAAGGTTCCCTTAGTTCACTTCAAATGGGTACAAAGTGAGAAATTACGTCATAGATGACGTCATTAGGTCTGTAAACATCATTCGTTGAGGTAATTAAGGGACCTTTAAGATTAAGGAACCTTATATAAGGTTTCCTTATCGACTAAAAGTGCAGAAACACGAATCATGGGAATTTTAACTCTCATCTTGCAAAGTTTTTTTAATGTAACTTCTTTACTTTTATGTTCACTCCATTGTTACATTTATGCAATTCAAGTTGTCAAGGTAGATCTGATGTCACATTCAGCTTGTAAGTGTCGGTTGTTTGTCCCATAAAGAACAACAACCGTTAATTCATGTCAAAGGTTTTAGGATGAGGCGGTCTATAAATCTGTAATAATAAAGCTAGCTCACTCAGATTTACGAGCATACTTACTGACTGTTAAGATAGAGAGAGTTTTCACTGTATTCTGAGTTTCCAGAGTATACCGATCATCGCTTAACATCAGGCAAGATGGCGGTCAAGCTAAAGCCTATTTTCAATACAAAAAATACAACTTCGTAGTGTTTTCTCTTTTGTACCGAATTCAATACAATTAAATCCATAAACAAGTACGTAAATAAAGTCACCGTTACCACGATTATAATCAGAAAATAGAAACCATTATCATTCCTAAGCAGGTTGGTTGGAAGAGAAACAGAGGTCGGGCTAAGGTTTTAATAACTTTAGCCCGTTAATAAATCAGCGAGACGTTTACGGCACAGCTTCATTTAAACTATAAATATAATTTAGTCTAAATGAACTTAAGTTAGTTGGAAGTTAAATCAAACAATTTTATGTATTAAATTGAACAAGGCAAGGTAAGCAGAGCGTTGGTCATCCATCTGCAAGATGGGTTGACAATATTATCGTCGAGCCTGGTCTCAATTAGCACAAATCAAAGACAGATGTCATGGCAAGAGAGAAGCCTATGCAGCAGTGGGATGAAGAAGGCTGTGAATGATGTTGAGGAACGCATTACAATACAATAACTCTTTATTAAAATACCACAAAACAAGAATAACATAAACATTACAATAAAACTATTGTCTAGGCTTTTAACAGGCGGTCTTATCTCTTTCAAGCAACTGTGTCTTCCAGGCATTCTAAGACTAGACAAATTCGTATTAAAAGGAAAGGGGGGGGGGGGAAGGTAAGCTTAGGTTAACTGCCTAGTTTTAATTTATTTTTCAAGACACTCACAAATTTATCATAGAGTTCAAATTATGGCCACCGTTATGTTTCGATTTGTCCTATCTAACAAGTTCTAGCTAGCTAGTTGATTTTGTCACAGGCTATACAAATTCTTATTAATAGACAGTAATGTTAATTTGAAAGCTATATTTATATTCAAACAATATTTGAACTTATTCGTGAGTTTCTATTGACAATTTTTATTTGCCAAGACTGTTACTCACAATATTTATGTAGAGTTCGAATTTGGGCCACCGTATATTTTCGATGTGTCTCATCTTCCAACTAGTTAGCTAGTTACACACAATAATGTCTCTATTACGACCAGACGATAACTACTACGTTAATAAAGTAATCTTCATATACGTAGTTGAGGTTATTTTTTGTCGCAAACCGCGCGATCCCAGAGTGCGCTCGACGGCTCGGTATTCGCCGCTCATCCCTACGTAGCTTGCGGCTATAAAGGTGCGCCATAAAACTGGTCTCGGTTTATGACCATTTGACGAAGTTATATACGTTTTTGAAGCCATTTCTTAGCCAGCCAGCTATTGTGGCCGCGTGACCACTCGCTGCCTCTTCGCTATTCTTATTATTCTATAGGATTGCGCTATTGCGAATGGATTTTAACTTCAATCACTTTGACGTATCTTTATTACATCTATTGTCTAGATCTAATGCCGTCGTTGGATAATCAGTTTAGGTTTAATTCGTTCGGAATCGTGATAGAGAGTAGAGGGCGGGCTATCGCCGGAGAAATCTGCAATCTCGACAATGCTGTATCAATATTCATGCTTAAGGTCGCGACTCCATACTATTTGCATAGCAGCAATGCATTCTCCTGGTTGCAACTGTTCTATTGTTTTATGATCTAAATGACCACGCGATATAGGGCCGGTCACGATAAGCTTGTAATAATGTACTGAACGCATGTTTATGGGATGCTGTACTTGATAAGTGAGCTAAAGAATTACCTATTGACCTTTAGGTTTACCTAAACCGAACCGTTTTCAAACTGAAATAATATTCCAAAAACTTTAGCTATAATATGTTGATTATTTAATAACTGTAGAAATTCGTTGATTGCTTAAGCTGAAGCTGAATAAATTGACCGTGAAACTGTTATTGTCTTAGTGTCAATTATAGCTTAGCACCGAACGCTTTGGAATCAAATGCAGTAGGCAGCACAATAGCAGTCTAGAAGAAGATAATTCCATTGTATTAAATGGTTTAAATTCTAGTAAAATGTTTTTTCTTTGATTTCAGGTAAGGGTCTATAAATCTGCCAGTCACTAAATGCAGCTACGAGTTTCTTATAACATAGTTGGTGAGTTTTTTATACAACTGAGCAATGAGATGAGCAAATCGTTCGCCTGATGGTAAGCACCATGTATGCACATAAGGAGACCTATGGGGAGTCTGGGCGGTGGCGTCATGACGTACAAAAAGCCGTGAAAAAGTCAATCTTTCCCATACCGTAATCAACAACAACCAAACAGTTTATCGATAACCTTTTGAGGGCATTCTTTTTTAAAGTTAGTTAAATATGAAAAATACAAATACAATGACGTCTGATTAAATAGTGAGCGCTAGATGAAGAAAATAAGTATGTTCAATCACGGAAAGCGGAAATACACTAGAGATCCGTCAAAGAAGGAAGTGACAAACCAATCTTACTTCAAACCATTTTAAACAAGCGACGGCGTACTTAACATGGCATTGACAAGGATCGCGAGCGCAACCGCGAGATAACCCGACTCAGCCGCTTGTAATGAAGATGTTAAGTTTATTATTGCATCGCCATTAGCACTAGAAACAGTCACTTTTTTGTTGAAATATAAAAGTTTGGGGAAATTCACAAAAAAAGTGTTCTGAGTCTATTTGTTATACTCATCATTATGAAGAAAATTTTCAATGGGACCAATACTGAAATCGCGAAATAATATCACGCCAATTTTTTTATACTATGATTGCTATAATGATTCCTAATTGAATTTCTATTCTGTTTTTATGTTTATTGCAGCGATTAAAACGTGAGAACTCCCGAATAAGAAACACGTCATGAATCATGGTTGATATCAAATGAGATGTCATAAAACGATAATTTGACTATAATTTTATTGATCTGGTATTTGCTGGTACGAGTATAGAAACAACTAATTTCTTTCTCCTATTCCTTCATTCCGTTTCCAAATAAATGAACATAGACGTTAAACATGTTTTAATTTTCTAATAACGTTAATATGTATAAAGTTTGTTAGGAAAGGAGATTTGAAACAGCCTCGAAGAAAAATCGTTCATGCCGATAAAACTAATAAACTGCTGGCTAAAGAAATTTAATCCAGCAAGTAACGACCATCTCTGGGGGTAACGGTTCCGTCTCATAGAGGTGGTGATAAAAACTCGTCTTACATATGGTCACATTCGTTAGTCCTATTATTAATTTCCGTCAATATAGTAGACTAGCTGGGCCCCGCGGTTGCACGGTTTTGAATGGATGTTCCCCGATAGTTACAAACTGGTCTTGAAATCAAGAGTGAATCGGTTTCTTCTAGGCAAGCGTGTTCCATCGTAGACCGCATCATCGCTTAGCATCGGGCGAATTGGTGGCCAAGCGCAAGCCTATTATTAAATGAATAAATAAAGTAGTGAATACTCCTTACATCATCAGCTACCTGCCCGTAAAAGTCTCGCCAAAATATGTCCGGCCTCTTGGGAGTCCATATGGAACATACATACACACATAACAACACAGTACAGTAATTAATACAGTAGATTTATTTTTAGGGTTCCGTACCAAAGGGTAAAATCGGGACCCTATTACTAAGCCTACGATGTCTGTCCGTCTGTCTGTCTGTCTTTCTGTCCTAACTTTAAACGACTGTATCTTTCGAAGCGTAATAGATAGCCAGTTGACATTTTAACAAAATATGTAATGTTACAGTGGATTGATAATAAAAAAGTCAAAAAGTAAAAACGAAAGGGGGTCCCCATACAACAAACGTATTTTTTAACGTATTTTTGTATTAGCTCTAATGTAAAAATTGTAATATTTACAAACGTCAAACTTAACATGATTGTAGTACATACTTTAAAATATAAGAAAAAATAATTAAAATGGCCAAGTGCGAGTCAGTGACAAGTTTATGTTCATTACTTAGTTAAACTATAACTGGTAATTTCCTTATTGAATTTTGTGGTGGTATGGAACACTCAGTGCGTGAGCTTGACTCGCACTTGGTCGGTTTTTTATCAACAGACAAGTGCCATTAATACCCAGACAAAATATAAAACAAATTAATAGTTTTCCATAGGCGACAGTGACTCGTCCATTACCATCAGGCAACCCGTCTGCTTGTTTGCCACCAACGGCAACGACATAATAAATGCCTAAATGCCTAATAAACAAAAATTTAAAAATAAAATATTCGGTAAATTTTTTTACTCACGGTCATCTGACCCCAAACTAAGGAAAGCTTGTGATATGGCTGCCAGAGACAGATATACAAACATATTATATAGTTTTTAAATACATACTTAAATAGATATTAACAACCAGATACAGAACAAACACAAATGTTCATCACATAAGTATTTGTCCTAGGCGGGAATCGAACCCACGCCCCCAAGCGCTTCAGAAGGCAGGTTCACTACCAACTGGACCAACGGACTATCATATAAAAACAATTGGATTACCCATAAACAGTTTTTAAGGTGTATAATGATAGGTAATACAAATACTCAAGCCCACTACAAGTTGGCGTGCTCGGTGCGTTATCACGCTGCATGGCAATGCTTACACATTGACATTGATTTTCTAGACTAAAAGTACCAAAAATATTTTAAAAGCGCCAACTTGTTTAAACTTTTCTACACATTAATTATAAGGGCAGAATACTTCTTAAAATATTTACAACAACCGCATTGTCTTGATTAAAGCTTTATAACCCCATGTCAATACTTTCAATTTGCATTCTAGTATCTTAAATAACTCGCCAGCAGAAATTATTTTTTCATCACCGCAGTGCATAATACGCCTATTCCAACATGACGATAAATTGATTCCTGACAAACCCATCAACTTGAAAAAAGTTACTCATTTATATGCTATATTGCGACCTTCACCGGCGCGCAGCCGCAGGCGTCGTATTTTTTCAAGAATTGTTCATAAATATAGCCACTGCACTATTATTCTCATAACTGAATTTTAATTAGCTGTATTAAAATAAAAATATATTGATGGTGATCGTTCGTGTGAAGTGAAAAGGCTGTGTTGTGAAACATGAGAATTATGGTACATATTATACTTACAAAGACATTTAAAGTTATGGGTAGCTGTGGATCACCACTTAAAAATTTCTGAACCAAAAGAAAACTATTATAGCTATTGATATAATCTTTTTATTTAGTGTACATTTGTTGAAAGTAAAATTAGGCATAGTTGTAACAACATATGATTTATAATATTAGTATAGATATATTATATGCATTTAGTCTAAATTTGTTGCAAGTTTGTTGTTGTATGTATAATACAACGTTGTATGTATATGTATAATATAAGTTGTTGCATAATTTTATTATAAATTGTTGTAACAACATAGGTTTTAAATTCGTTTTTTGGTATTTCTGACATGATCCTATAGGTAAACTCGGGATTCTTTTGCCGTTATTTATTTACTAGACCCATCATCCATTTTATTATAAATCAATGTTATTACAATGGTTTTGTTTTATCACCTATCGAACATTTATGTGTAATTACCTGTTCTAATTTTATTTCATAGCTTTGTTGGATGTGAAGTGGACGATTAAATCCAACAAATAAATAGATAGTAAGTATTTATCTATTATGTATCTAATTTGTATTACCCTTCAAAATGTCATATTTTATTTTGATGAATGCAAATGTAATTTCAAAAGGCTGTTAAATGCATGCTTTCATGTGTTCAAAATGTAATAATCCCTGTTTAAAATCATTTGTAGGTATAATCGCACGGATATTTGGTTAAAAGCTGACATTTCCATGTGGCAGAGATCAAAGGCTACCTGCCATGTATAGGCAGTATCACGGATTAGCTCACGAGATATCTACGAGTTTGTCATATACTGCAACTTATTTACGATCGAATCGATATCGGCTGTGATTTATAACGACAATGCTATTAGGTTTGTAAGGGTGCATGCATGACTAGCTTTTGTCCTATTACGCAGACGTGGTCTTAAATCAATTGCATCGAGATCGATTTTAATGCCTTCTGGAATCTGATATCTCCGTCTCGGAGTAATTGTAGATTGTAATGTGCAATGGTTAGACACTGCTTGGTACACAAATTCAATATAAATTAAATTTTTGCAAGTACTAAATATTTTTCTTGTTGCTTTATAGTTTTTAATGTTTGTCATAATTTAGCCTTTGCAATCTAAACTAGTTCACCATAAATCTTACGACCCTTATATATTCATAATCCCTACACCAATTTAGTTTATATTTGCATTTAAAAATTGAATTGAAATAAACCACTTGCCTGGAAATGTTAATAAAGGTCGAAACATCGGTACGAAAGTTATCATCGAACAAATAAACAAACATACATCATCATCATCATCATCATAATCAGCCTTTTAACAGTCCACTGCTGGACTTTTAGCCTACCCCCGAAGGTCCGAAGGGTGATCGGGCCATATCCACCACGCTGGCCCAGTGCGGGTTGGTGGATTCACATACGCCATTGAACTTCTCCGTACGTATGCAGGTTTCCTCACGATGTTTTCCTTCACCGAAAAGCCAGTGGTATGAAACAACAACATACATGTGGTATGAACATACATAGAAATGCCGATTTGTCCTATTTTAACTTGTGGTTCTGTTCAAATATGTACTTATAGTAACTTTAACACCAAATGTAGAGGGAAGTTTTAAGTTTAACGTGTGTATCTGAGTGGCATCGTAGCTCCCAAATGGATGAGCTGTTTTTTTTTTTTTTGTTGAAAGGTGACTTGATCGGGAGTGTTTTTAGCTATGATAAAAAAAAAAACTGTATTTAGCGGTTTGAAGATCATCAGCTTTTTCATCGGGGGTTATAAAAAAGTCTATTTATACTTGTTATTAGAGAAAGGTATTGAGTTGTTCCCACAAAAAAATTATTATCTTTGGCTCAGTAGTATTCTTTTGTAGGGAGTTTTTTTTAATTTTATTTATACTTATCTCCAGTGAATCTCAAAATAACACAAAGGTACTTAAACAAAACTGACAAGCATTGACATTCATCATTATCATCATCAGCTTCTAACTGTCCACTGCTGGACATAGGCCTCTCCCAATGCACGCCACTAAGCTCGGTCGGCAGTTCTTTGCATCCAGTTTTTACCCGCCGTTTTACGCAGGTCGTCACTCCACCTGGCCACAGGGTGTCTTACACTACGTTGACATTGATGTACAATAATTATTGTAGCAGAGATCAATACCATATTTGTATTTTATAACTAGACTGTCACTACGGTATTCAACCTCCACAAGTCATTATTGAGTCCTGCAGTGCTACATCTTTATTCACATTTAAATCACACTCAGTATAGAAAGATGAGGATGTTTAATACACCTTTTAATTGATATGTTACGTTCTAAGTTATGGTATCTGATCTCTGGCCGGCGAGTACCTGAGGCAGTTCTATTGGGCAATTTATTTATATTGATTCCCATACCATTTCATATCTATGTATAGGATAACTCTCGTCTACTTTATGCGCTCACTCTAAAGGCTTATGGACGTTGGTACTTTCGGTCGTAAATTAATGAATGAGATGACTAGGGCTTATTGTTTTTGTAATGGGCCTGAATCAGCTTTTTAGATTTAGATATTTGCGTTTATTTCTATTTCATCATAACAACATTTTGTTGAATCAAGAATTAATTTAATAATAAAATGTTTTTAAATTCTCTCTCGCCAAAGTATGTTTCCTATAAAATAGCTGAGGCTCAAGCTTCTTAAAGAAAATGTGTTACCGCATACCAGCAGGTGATCTACCCGCTAGCGAAGACTGTAAAAACGTTGCCACCTCCCGAGAACTCTTCATACTTAGCTGTAATTAATTAAAACAGGATAGTTGGTAACCAAACTTACCAGTTTTTGTTGAACGCGCATTACGTCAGGTTCATCGAATGTTGACAGACTGCTACTGGGCATGCCAACTGGGCGGTTCATTTATTATAACGAAGTATGCTTATAGATAACAATTATTTACTATATAATATTTAGTTAGCTATTTATTGGATAGACAAGTTTATGTGCAACGTGAGTTAGCTGCTTAAGAGTAATAAAAATAATTCATTAATCTAAATGTTTTATGCCCGTAAAAACATAGATAAAATGCGAAAACCCCATTTATACATCAATTTACAAAATAAAATAACGACAACGACTGTTTAAAGCGTTTTTGTTTCCCATTTAGACGATAGATTTATGGAAGTCCGTCTGTCTGGCTTTTAAGGTCAGCTGGTCACTGCCATAATTTTAGAGATGTGTCAAGTTACGGAAAGTCTCAAACGCAACGTGACGCTCTTTGGAGATATTTTAAATATATCACAAAATTATGCACACGCGTATGCGTTATCTAGCGGCCGAGAATGCCAATACCGTGAGAACCGACCGCGGTCACTGCCAAATTATTCAGAATACGTTCGATCCACGTCCTTGGTGCGTGACCAGTGACTGAATTACCAAGCAATACCGAAGAACACCATATTGTATTACTTTGCACGTACCCGCAACCGACACTACCTATTATCTATAAAAATGCTGTATCTTGATCTACGCTGTGATGGTATGCAAATTGCCTATTATTTAGCTGGCTTTCTATCTTCTTCGCAATATTGAGCGAAACCACCTACGTATTTTTGTCCTGTTTAGTAATTTAGGCTTATACTGAGACTGCTAGTCGATTGAGTCTGTACAGCTCGGTGTAATTCACTTCAATGTTTCTTTGTAGGTGCGATCATAGACTCTTAGTCATATTTCATCGTTCACAACGTCGAGCCACCTACGTATTTATTGTTCGACGTTAAAAAATTATTACTCGTAAATTATTCCCATTATATTAATTAAGTTTTTTAATATAATTAATTGCCTCACGAGTGAATGAGGCAGAGACGAGACGGGTACAGCACGTGAATCGCAGTTAAACGATTAAGACGAATAAGCCGTCTCGAATTCGATTATGGCTCGGCGTCGTCGATTCGAGCTTCCGATGACAGTATCGAGAATGCGATTTAAGATTTTGAGAGTTCAATGTGTGCGTATAATTAGAGGTACGGAAGCTGGGCAGTTAGTGCGAGGGGCGGGTTGTCCTCGTAACGATAAATCATAAGTGCACAGGAGCCGTTGGGCGGACGATGGGCGGGGCGAGTGATTTTTAAACGGTTTTTTGAGTTTCAAGACGGCCAATGCACGAGTAATTCGGGCATCCTTTTCTGGCGCCTTGAAATGGCGACAGTTTTTCGTTAATTAGGACAACCATGATTACGCCTAATTTTCCGGACAACGAACCTGAGAAGTTACTATGCAAAAAGTGGTCTCGCTAAAACGTCGTCTCATTTTCGGTATAAGTGATTCCAATGATTTCAGTTTTGGTTTTAAAGTTAAAAGCCTATTACACGATTGCGTTTACTTTGTAGCCCAAGATTTAGGAGAAGTTAGCATCAATTTAGATGAAGAAGTTGATGAGTGTTTCTTGTAGCATTGTCGCCCTAATATACCTAATTAATACCCCCGACGTCGGTCGCGGGGGCAGGTTCGTTTCGACCAGCATACGTGCATGCATTCTGGTTTTTGTATGGTCTCGTCTCTATTGTTCTCTGCCGGATCACAAGATGTTTGCCCTTAATTCCTTCTCACTGCTGCATGAGCTCTGAATACTGATTCATGTAAAGGGATAGTGACATAGCCTTATGATTATGATGAATAGATGTGTGTATTATGTCTTGTATTGTGATTACACGTGTATTATTTCAATAGAGTATCACAGATTTTATATATACTGAATAGAGTTTTAAAGAAACACTTGCTTGGTACAAATATTTATCTAATTTCAGACAAACATAATATATGGTATAAGGTCACGTGGTGGGTGCAAACTCATTGATACCTTTAGTCACTAAGCATTATCGCCTTTTTTTACGAACGAAAGGAGGAGGTTATCAATTTGAATGAATGTTTTTTTTTTGTTACGCGGTTACTCCACAGATCTGTGGGTTACTCCGCCAATTATGAATTGATTTTGATGATTCTTTTTTTGTTCAGTAAGACACACTTCAGATGTAGTCCCATATAAATTTTATCCAACTTGATTCAGCGCTTTTTGAAAAACCAACAACCAAAAAAATATATTACACTGATGACGTTTTGGATTGTGGGAACTACAGCAAAAGTTTTGATGACGACTTTCAATCTCTGTTTTAAGTGTAATTTTCTACTTTTTTAGTTTTAGTTGGTACACGTTCCTGAAGTAATTTTTTTTTCTTAAAATATTTTTATTTATATAGATAGTTCATTGGTGTCACTACAAGGTTCTGAGCAGTATTGCGTAAAAACGAGTAAGCCGTACTTACAGTTTTTTGCATTTAGCAGTTTATTTAGAGGTATAGTGTTTTTTTTAAATAAAATATTGAGACATCTGAACACGAACTATATTTTTTTTTGTACTAAAGCTTTTTAATATTTTTTTGCATATCTCCCTTGTTTTTCTGATATCTGATTATCTGAGGTTACTTTCAGCAAATACAAATAGACAAGACAACTAGAACTGTCGTACTTATAAGGCGTGTAATAATATTATTACAAAATAATGATAGAGATCACACTACAATCAGAAACAATGTTCTGTTTATGGTACGATGCGTGAGAATCCTTCAAGTTAAGAACCTTGAAGTATTTTTTTTATGTCGGATCCCACACATCCGAATATACTGTTTTTTATTGGATTTCTTCCGTGCAATATTTAAAGTTGTATCGGCTTAATATGTAACTGTGTATATCAATACCCGGATGGGACATTCCAGATTGACGCAACTTGCATACGGTATCCATAAACTTTTCTAAGATTCTAAGAATTGACACAGTTTGTTTTTATGACACTGACTAAGGTAGTTACGAGTTTAAACTGCATTTTGTGAAGTTCTTAGACGGAAATATTTGAGTGGAAATGTAGAGTGAGAGGTTGTTGTATGTTGCATTTACTGAACGTGTTAGAATTTGATTGAAGCGAGAAAATTGGTGCTTTCAAATACTCGCTTGGCTAGTTACCCTCAAGTTGAAAATCTGACGCCGAACACTGAACGGTGTATTCCGGTAGCTTCATTTAAGAGCTAGTTCTCATTCCAGGCTAGATGTGTTCACTATCCTTAACCACATGGTCACTTTAATACTATGTGAGTTGTAGATAAACGTCTATAACAATAAATTATTAAATTATTATAACACCGGCTTGCACTCACGACTAACAACAACAATATATCTAACAATATAGCAATATTATAGCTATTATTATTAGCTATATTGTTATATTTGTCTATAAAAATATAGCCATCAACCATAACCATAACTACAGCATGCTGGGTACGCTGCCAACTGATAGTGGACTTGTGCATTTGGATTGTCTTTACCATCAACTTCTATTCACAGTCTAACTGTTTTTGTAGTGTTCGTGTTGGCTTGTATTTTGTTTAATTAATAAAGGCACTTGCCCTATTAAAAAACCATAATGCAAATAAGTATGTGTTTGGTTTTGGTAGGTTTGGATCTTTGCAATCCCTAGGTAAAGTTGCTGAACGGAGAAGATAAAAAATTATGACTTGGTGGCCAACGTAGATCAACTCTTTATTTATATAAAAAACCGGACAAGTACGAGTAGGACTCATGCTCTGGGGGTTCCGTTGGACTAACTGGAACGTAGGACTGGTCTAACTGAAGTTGAAATATTGAAAGACAAACTTAACTTTGTAGTTGACAATAAGGTTCTTCGATACATTCCAACTACAAAATATAAGTACAATTTTTTTTTTTTTTTTTGATATAATTTTAAATTGTAACTTTCGGATTTATTCTTATATATGTGCTATAGGACCTTGCTTTTTGCCAAATTTCATGATTCTAGGTCAACGGGAAGTACCCTATAGGTTTTGATTCCCCTGTGAAATCGCAAAATATGCGACATAAAAGTTCATATCTTTTGATTGCGTTGACTAACAACTTTTATTTTTTTACAGCCGAAAGAAAAATTTCAACTTGAGACCTTAACGCGTTCTTGAGAAAAAGGGTCTTGACGGACAGACAGACGGACAACGAAGTGATCCTATAAGGGTTCCGTTTTTTCCTTTTGAGGTACGGAACCCTAAAAATAACAACAGTTGATTAATGAATACTAATAATCATTAAACTAATATTATAAACAACTTTTACTTTGAAACCAACCCTAATATTGCGGGGAAAAAACAGTTGTTCCATAGAAAACGTTTTTAAGATTCAACAAATTTTGTGGAACAGCTGATTATTTTTCTCGATATTAGGGTTGGTTTCAAAGTAATAGTTGTTTAAACTGATGAATGCAATGATATCCTTTAATAAGTATTTCCGTCGTTTAGAGATGCACCCGGTATAGATAAGTGGACAGCCAGAGAGAACATAATAAAAAATTTTTTATACCGAAAAAAATGGTTATTGAAGGGGCACGCGGGAAAAACCGCGCGACGCAGCGAGTGCTATACACAATACATAAGCCTGTATTTTATCTATTAACAAAGGCCTTAAAATACTTAAAACATTAACATTTGAAACCTGTATAACAAACACCTACACATTAATTTGTCAGAAAATTGTTTTAAAAAACGAGTAGGTATATTATACGTGTCTCCAAATGGATTGGGACATGTCAAAATAAATATTCATGCAGGTAATAGAGTCACAAACATGATATTATTTGAAATGTTTGATAATATTTAAAATACTCTAACTACCAACGATCACCTCGAGGGCGTTACTATCTACATATTTATACCAGATACAATTTAAAACCTGTTCCTTCTCGCCACTCGATTCTAACAAGAATTTGGACTCACACAAAAATAAATACTGTCTAAGTAACATGAGAAAGGTAAAATCATCATATTAAAACTTTTGGCCCATCAATTTTCGGCTAAAGTAGGCAGTAGATAAGATACATTTTTGTATAAATAACAGACTAGTAGTTAATTCAGAATAAAGTTGGAAATGAAAAGCTATATAGCAGTATTTATTATGACATCCGACAGTAAAGTACAAAATTGATTTTATCGAGGTTTACCGACAAGCATAGTTTAAATTTCTACATAACTCTGTTAACCCGCGTTGTTGTAGAACTCGTAGAGTAATTACTTACGAGTACATAGTCTAACTTAGTAACTTTGAAACTTTAGGTTTTCGTTGCAGCAGCTGTGCTTTACAAATGCTACTCAGATTTTGTTAAGTTTCTGAGTTTTTACATCCTTTTGGTAGTATTCTTGCTTTGTAGTAGCAATAAAAATGTGTATAAATAGGAATACTCTCTAACAAGTTTAGAACCTCTAGCTCTATTAAACAATTAATTTAACTACGGAAACTGAAGAACTAATTATTTCTTAGTACTACGTGAAATGTTAATAGCTAATTACGCGCAGAGCATTATACGTACCTGCCACTTAGTACACTCAACATATAGAAAGAATCTTCCACAATTTTGTATTTTTAAGTGAAATAGACTGAATTTTTATGCGCTGTTGTGAAACTTGTGAGAGCTAATTTGAAATTTCGATTTTTTCGCATTTGTATACTACCTGGCAAAGTTAAATGCTGTATTTCAATTGTCAAGTTAGAGCATTTTTTGTGCGACCCTGTTTGCTACTTTATATCTGTACCTCTACGTAACATGATCAAGACAAATAAATAAACAGAATCTCAATATTTCAGGGCGATGCTTACCTACGCGTGACCATCACGATGATAATATTATTAAATTGTAAATTGGCTCTCAAGAGTGCAAAGTACAGTGCGGCTTAAGGTTCTAAGGTTTACGACAATGGTCGGCTAAAGATAAAGGTAAGCTTTCGTCGATGTCGCGCTGAGTAATAGTTGAGATAGTTGCTATCTTGACTGCATGAAGGCCGAGTGTTTTTATGGACTCATCCAGCCTGTTTATAGGTGTCCAACACAATGCCATTAATATCTCAAGTACATTTATTAAATTGATTCGGTTCATTGAAACATTTGCACCTTAATTGGAAAGTATAATTTCCTTTTCAATATTTAATTGTTTTCTTGGCAATTATTTCTTGATACTACATGTGCATGCTTTAAAAAAGCAGATAATAATAAATATGTTATGTTACAATGTTATGTCTAATAAATCTTTGTAATCATCTTCAGTGTTGTTCTAATTTCACAGAATAAGCATGTGTCCAATTTTTTATTAAAAAAGCTTATCATAAATAGAGCCTGTCAATGAAAACAAAATAAAAATATGTCTAAAAATAAAAATAAATAGTATTTTAATTTTATGCTAGACAGAGAGCGCACTATAGCAGGTCTAGTCGTGCGCACGCCATACAAATTCTATACTAAAACACACTTTGAGAGGGACAGAGCATCCGCTCTCTATCCCCACCAAACCTTTAACGCCTAGATCTCAGAAATACACCAGCCAAAATTTTTTTTTTCAGTATGTGTTATTTATTTGATTATATTCTTCGCTAAGCTTTCTATTTGTGATAAAGACAAAAGCCTATTAAATCTACTGGACAAACTTGCTGTTTTAAGACACACGCCGCACCCCTCGGAATGTGTACTATTTTTAATTATTTTCAGAAAACGATAATCCGCTTTCTTGGAGCCAAGTCGCAAAATACGGCCACAATAAATCATTTAGGTCTAACTCGTACCGTAAGTCGTTCGTCATTTTATTCGTACATTTGCTGGGCAGTAAAATGCGGGCTATTTTAGTGTATGGTGGACAATGCCGGTGCCGCGGCCGGGCCACGAGGCGCGTACGGAAAAAGAATAACTTCAATAGTCCTCCACGGCCCACACGCCTGCCTATGGCCATGGCCACTCAATCGTTCGTGTTCCTCTATCGGCATAGGAACATCGTGGAGTAGAATTACTTACATTGTTTTTTAAATGATAGATTTGTTTTATGGATTAATATCCGAAACTCGCGGTTTTTACCCGCAATTCTCCAGTTTTTCTGCATTTTCTGTAGGAAAAGTACCCATGTCCATCATTTTGATGTACACTATAATCCTGCAAAAATTTGTTAAAAAATTCATGAAAATTTAACAAACAGACTGAGAGACAAATTTATTTTATCTTTTATAAAATTTGTTAGGATAAGTAAGCATTGTTTAAGTTTTAGAAGCATTTGTCTCGAACATTTTGCGAGTTTAGTTTTCCTACTAAGTTTTCAGTTAATTTTAATTTAATAAAATAATATATTATTGCTGTATTTACAAATATAGCAATTTTAATACACTTTATACTAAATACCGCAACAATGCCGCCATATTTCTCATTAGGTACTTTGTGTGCGTAGAAGTAGCGCGTTGATGTCTTTTGTACGAAGCATTTCATATCTGGGATATTTGAGAATCATTTAATAACGCCGGCTATAATTAATCGAATATATTGTTGCTCCATGGAGTTCTTAGTCTATTTACTTCGAGCAATGACACAGCGTTAACTTTGAAGAGATACTTCGATTCTTTAGAAGTTAAGTTCGAGGTACGGCTGCGAGCTAACGAGTTAAGATTGACTCAAGTGCTATTCAATACATAAATAAACCCAATGCCTTAATGATTTATAAATAATATCTGACGAAAAAACAATAAACATTCAGATGTTAGTAGGAATTTGTTGAACTTATGTATCGGTAAGGAAGAAAATGATTTTCGAAGAAATAGGGGCTTTTTAATTTTTATGATTTGGTTTCTGAACGTAATGTTATAAACGAGCATATCTGTATATAAAAGACTATGTGTGTATGTATGTATGTATGGATGTTTTGTACGGACAAATACTGGCAGTTTAATTGTTTTATTCTGAAATTGCTGTGCAGGGTCTGAGATGACCCCTGTCTTTTGTTAAGAAACCCTTTGCTTTGCCAATTAATACGTCAATATTAAAATACAATTTTAAACTATCACGGTTATTCACTACAGTTAAATACAAAAGAATGGGGTAGAACGTTTTGTTTGTACCTAACCTATAACTTTTTTGTTAACCGTGTATTATTCGGGCGTGTAACTGCGCTGAAATATCAAAACTAGGTTATAAAGACCAAAATTTAAATTTGTTAGTGTAATTATATTTATCTACGTGATACTAAATGCCTAAATCAAAGCCCACTAGGGCCAGATATTTATGTGTTACGTAAACAAATAAATCTATCGGAATACGACAACATGGGGTTTTTCAAAAAGCGAGTTAATAAATTCTTAAAGAGTCGGCAGATGTTATGCCTCTGCTGTTATAAGTATCCTTAGGCAACGTTGACTGCTTACCATCAGGCAACCCGTCTGTTTGTTTTCCACCTGTTGTATGGTATAAAAAATAATCTACGTTACTAAATAAACTTATGACACGTTTTTCGCGTGAGCTTTGTACTAAATAATATTATCTGTTTGTAAATCAATGGATAGAATAGAAAAACATTGTTGCCATATTCTATCCGAGCATACTAGTCATTCTGTCCCATTTCTAAACGTCGCTTAATTATTGAAGCCGGTCCTTAGTTACGTATAAAAACAAACATTTAAATTTGTTAGTTGAGTCGGTAGGCCACGCCTACACAAGTTGTAGCTAATGTTTCTATTTAAATAGGCTTAGCATTTTAAGCGATAGTTTTGTGTATCTTCTCAAACGTAGTATTAAATGTGTCTGTTATTTGAAGAACTCACTATAAAGTAAATAAGACTTTTAGGACTAGAAATTTTTAATCTTTCTATGTTTTTATTAAATATATTTTTTTGATGCACGTTGCGGCTCTTAATTTTTGCCCCGCATTCATTCTTATTTGAGACCTCGCAAGGTTATTGTCATTTAAAGGCCTAATATAATTTTTTGTTGTTTTTTTCTTTTCTTGGGAAAAAAATAAATTAATTATTACAAGACATTGAACAAACATTGTCCGGTATAATATAGGGAAGCTGCCTATGAGATGTTTGCGGTGAATTAAAAATAACTCTGTATACATGACGGCAACTAAGGATGTATACGCTCACGCATGCTGGCCTCGGTTACGCCTCAAGCTACATTACCACGATCATCAATGTATGTCATCATCATCATCATCAGCCCTGAGTGACCCACTGCTGGGTATAGGCCGCCTTTTGTTTATGCCACTCTCCCCGGTCTCTCGCTTATCGCATCCACTCGCTCCCGTCAGTATTTCTAAATGTCGTCAGTCCACCTTCATCCTCACTCGGCCTGGGTTCCATGAATGTACTATTTGTCAAACCAAATCTCTATAGTCTTTATGTAACAGGATCCCTAGTAAAATACAGTTAAGTTGTTTGAATAGAATATTTAAATAATTATCAATAGTTTTCCTTTGTGTACCTTTGTCTAACCTACTAATTGCAAAGAACAAAAGATTTGTCTTATGTTACAATTTCCATTATTAACTTGGATAAAGACTTGGTTAAACGAGCACGTTTTACCCTTTTCATATTGACAGAAGGAAATATTACTATTCTTGAAAGAGGATAGGTACTCACGGTTCACGAGTTAGGTATCCGCATGAAAACTCTTTAACCATTCTATTTGTTATTTGAACAATACATTGCCTACACGACGTGCGACTCAATGCCTTTCAAGTCAGATTAAGTTAGGGAAGGCGCATTATTAATAACAACCAATAACTTAACTGTGGCTTGAGATATCGAAGTTACTTTTGCTTAAGCGACACTCGTATATTATCTGACCTAAGAATGTGTTTCCGGATCGAGAGAGGTTTCGTTTGGTTTTTAGCCGGGATTATTCTATTTTTCTTCGCGAGAATTGTGATGTTAGTGTAGAAATCCAAGCTGTTGAGACCACGGATTTTAAAACCCAATATTTCTTATCTCGTGTGAATTAAAAATAAACATGCATTTATAAATAAAAAAAGCAAGCATAAATGCTTCTTTGGATTGAAACTTTGGGGCAACTTTATGGGAGATATTAACGTTTTAGGTACCAAAAGAATTAAAATATAATGTTGTTAAAATTTTATGGGCATGTAAAATCACATTTAAATAAACATAGCGTGACAAGGGTCAATAAAAGTCTTTGAAAACGACGCTTGTTGTGAATGTTGTGTTTTTGCAAAAATAATACCTATTGTATACACAAATAAAAGTATTGTAATCGCTGAAGATTTTCGGTAACTTAATATAACTCGGAAGGTTTATAGTTTACTAGCTGTTATCCACATCATCCGTACGCGTAGATTTTATTAATGTAAACTTTCAACAACTTTTGCAACCCCATATAATAATATAATTTCGATCCTTTCGCAAAAAGCAAATTTTTATTTTGAGCGCTTCATAAGAAATCTATATGCCATATTTCAGCTTTGCTAAAATCCTAAGAAAATGTGTGGAAACATTTCGTAGAGCATAAATATCAAAAGTGCTTCCGATAACGGTTTGTAGGGCCCTTTACATGAATCATGCAAACGATTTTTTTTTTACACATGGAATATTTTTTTTCTATTTAGGTAGAAATTATGTGCAACAGCAACATTTATTATATGTATTACACACAACGGCTACATACAACGGCTTACCCTCACGATTTTTATGTTTATCGTCGAGACGATCGCCCTTTTTTGGAGCCATTAAAGCTCCTTCATCAGCGAATACGCGCGATTCTGGAGACGGTCGCCCGCGTATTTATTGTATCTAGATATATTTCTGTCTTGCATTTTCTGTGACAGTAAATACATCAATGTCAAAGCAAAATCGGTATACGAGAGCATTTCATCAGAAAGCTCTTGTAACAAGTACCAGCATTATGTAACAGATAGAACCTCGTTCCTACAGTCATCTAATTTATCGCTTGCTCTACATAGAACTACATAGGTTCAGCAAAATACTTCAGCAATTGAAATATAAACTCGAAAACAAGCCTTAGACAAAGTGGAAACACCTCAGAACACTTTGTATATTTCAATCTCGGAACGATGCTCTAGTCAAACGACCCGATTTATCTTGGAAACAAAAGCAAGTAGATTAAAGTATTTATGGCGTTGCCAACATATCGTCGGAGGTTGTTACCACTTTTATCTTTTACGTTAATGCCTTGCTCGGTCTCGGGAAACCTTTTAAAAGGTTTGCTCATCCCTCGAGCGACGAAAGCTCATATTGTGATACAAGTTTTTGCATGGAACGCTTTATTTTGTTATAATGTTTTACTTGAACTGTGAATGCAATGTGTAAAGATGCCAAACGCACGGACTTTTGTAGCTATTTCACGTCTTCATTTCATTCACATGTGCGTGCTGCTTGGTTTTTGTAGTCTAGGAGCTTAGTGTGGAATTTAATTGTTTTAATTTGTACTTAACATAAATACAAAAACATTTTACAAACTGGTCAGAATAAAGCAAAGGTAGGCGGAGAAGTAATGTGTTAAAGTGGCTATATTATTTTATATTCGCTTTTGACAAACTACTTCAGTCATTTGTACTACGTTGTCTCAAACTCAAACTTACTTGTTGTAATTCATGTATATAGTAATAATAATCAGCCTTATAACAGTCCACTGCTGGACATTTAGCCACCCCCGAAAGGGTGATTGGGCCATATCCACCACGCTGGCCCAGTTGCGGGTTGGTGGATTCACATACGCCATCGAATCCCGCCATCTCCGTACGTATTCAAGTTTCCTCACAATTTTTTCCTTCACCTATAAGTTAGTGGTATGAAAATCCGTACATAAGCTCCAAAGAGCTCATTGGTACGGGCCCGGGGTTTGAACCCGCAACCTCACGTTTTCAAGCCTAGTGGTCTCCAAAATAGGCTACCACGCTTACGTACGCTTTCCGAAATGTCGTTCCGCTAGGTGGTTTTAAGCCAGCTCCAATAGTATGAATAATATTGTCCGAACAACTGTTGATTTGGCACTATCAATAATTTTGTTTGAGCGCTTACTAATTTGAAGTCAGTTTTATATATAGATAATATTTGGTACCTACTTATATTTTTAAGTGTAGAATTTGCTGTGTGTTTTTATTTAAAGTTCCTATTTCATTTTCCACACCAAAATCAAACATTTTTAATACACACTGCATATGTTTGCGCTCCACATTTAACATAATAATATAATTTACCTAAAAAAAAATTACATAGTTTTTTTTTTATATGCCGCAACATGAGTCATAATTTTTAATCTCGACCAAATCTTCAACGCGCCATTAAAACTTTACTGCCTGCTAGGCATTTGTGGAAAAAACAGACACATGACATAAATTAAGTTTTTGCTCACTCTTTTAAGAAGTAGTAAGTTTAGAGGTTAAATATGTGTTAATTTGTTACTTACCGTATTGTTTGGGTACGGTGATGCATATGCTTGATAGCAAACTCGAGAAAATTGTTCGCTCACACATGTAAAAAAATTATATATTGTGCCTTACAAAAGTGAAGTTTTCTTTTTATCATGCTTTTATTAACATAATTATATAACTACTATAACTGTATGTAAGCAAATCTTGGAAGTGGATTTAAACCTAAATTTTTTGTATAGATTTGAAACTTTTCAAGTTTATGTGATTCAAATTACAATCACCTTCGAACTAACCTACTTCTCTACTTTTTACCTTCGAAATAATTTGACTTCTATGGTTACTAGTAAACCCCTCGAGTGTAGCCTCATTTAGTTAGATTTAACGAATCCCATACATTACACCTGTTGACAAGGATCTGATAATGGAGCCTCCCGGCTCCCGGCTCTTCCCAGTGGATAGTGAAACTTTTCAATAGCTAAGCGTGTTTTTAAGTTTTTTTTGCGATATATAATAATTTATTACATGGATGTTTTTTTACATTTGCTGCACATGGACAACGCGACGTAGTTTGTCAATGGAAATTGCGCTATGAGTTCAAAAGAGTACGGCTTGTAATTCAATGTCAGAATCACCCGGAGACCGTCTTTTCCTGGTGTAATATGAATCAAACGATGATCATAAGATTGTGACAGCCCTCTGATACAGTCATACTTCATAATGTTGAAGTAATAGGAGTAAGTAGATATAATTTAAAGGGCATTTGCTAGTATTATTTAATAGCTCTGTTGCCTGTAATTTTGTATTGTGTATAGATTTACAGACTGTATTAAGGCGCCGGTCCATGATTTGAATGGCGTGCTGTGATTGGCGCGCGCCGGGTGCGCAGGCGACAGTATTTAGGTCACCGCGTAGGTCTAGACTAGCAACAGCTTTTGTAAACAAAACTATTCAGGGCTACGTCGCAATCCTTATGAAATCTTGTTTGATCGCATGCATACATTTACGGACTGATCAATGTTTTTCATTTGACGAGCATTGTTCTCTGCAAAGCCGTATTTTCTTTTCACGTCTACACGAATTTAAAGTCAACACAGGAAACATTGTTGTGACTCACGTTCGAATATTCCACCAACAAAAGAAAATTCACACTGCCTGACGCACAATTCTTCTCCGATTCCAAACACGGTCTAAAGTCTCTCCTATTCAATGCCATCCCATTGTAACAGTCTTGGGGATTCACATAAAGCACAACTTTACCCTGCGAAATGACATAGAGCTTAAAATTTCAAAGCAAACGTTTCGGTAAATCATAAATTAGATTTAGCGAATGCCAGATTCATTCCATCTAAAGGCCGTAAAATCTGAACTGGGATTTCTAGAAAAGTGCAAAACACTGAAATAATCATAGGAGGTCCGAGCACAATAGGCTTTGCTCGTCTCAGCTCGGAGGGCACGTATGCTCGTCGTAAATACGACGTCTCTTATTATTAGCGGGCATTGTTCACCGAGCCCGGTACAGTCAGCGACACTGCGCGTTCTGGCCCCCAGCTACTTGCTAAATAGGTGTCTGGAAGCTTAAACGGACATCTCGTAATTTATACCTGAATTATGGATTTGAGATAATTGTTTGAAACTCTCATATAATATGAAATGCATTATTTATAATGTAATTTATAGAGGAAGCGCTTTGAATGAAGTTATTTATGCTCCCGTGTACTTCGGACGGGGCGTTTGAGGTGATTTCTCGTTTCGGGTAAAGATTGAATGCAGTTGGTTCAATGTTTGTGTGGGCGAGTGTACGTTCTAGGTCCCGTCGGATATCCGACACTCGATTTAATATTCCGCCCGAGCCCCGCATTGCACAATTCAATCCTAAATAAACTCGACACCGTAATTAGCTACGGCGCTGATGAATTTATCGATCAACATTAAAACCTAATGCACCGTAATTAATATTTTTATATCCCTCTGCTATTCACGAATGACCCTTTTAATTAAAATTCAAATTTTACTTAATGAGGGCCTTCGCGGTTATTACAAACTACTTCAAATATGCGTATACATTGTAATACATTCTGCTATAACATAGAACCTGTAAACAGTCATAAAATTTGTTTGAAATTATTATGATTAGAAAATATATTTTTTTTACCCGAAAAGATATTTTTCAGAACCAGCAAATAATCTTTTTTTACCTTTGACAGCTACAATAGATTGCATTATACTTCATGAACGTAGAGGTTATACTGAATCTATGTTCATGAAAATTGTACCGTTACTGTAACCGTATGAATGTAATGAAATATTATAAGGAAACGTTTTCATTCGCTTTTTGTCATTTTACAACTTTATTGCAGCAGCCTAAAAAGACAAATGACTGGCCACTCAATGAATACGAAATTACTATTTACTCTAAAAACAATTTCATATTAATACTCTCACGTTTCTTGCTATTCTTTATTCCGGTGGAAAGTTGGAAACTCAGTTGGTGAACTGGAAAATACCTTGCAAATATTATTTAATTCAATTTCTGAGGAGGACTCGTATACTTTTTATTGGTCATATACTTGTCTTATGGAATCTTTGTGTGATAGAGCTTACGAAATAATAACGTAGAGACTAGACAGGCGATATATATTTGTTTTATGAGTTTTTACTATAGTAACTCAGTTGATATTACTATGAGGTGAACACTCTACAGCAATTTGGTTTTATTATGTATCCAAGTACCTACATATTTGAATTGTCTCTATATCAAGGGTCTTTAGATAATTTGTGGTTTGTTTTGTTACCCGTTAAAAATGTGTCCGTTGAGTTTTCTTGAATATATTAGCACATATTTTCAATATAACAAGCTCAAAAGTTTTTCTGAAATAAAATAAACCTTCTCATTAACATTTTCAGATGGCTTTTTGTTTTCAAGCGTTGCATCTGCCACGGCCCAGTGAATTCAAAACCTTTCTTGCATAAATATTAACGTTTAATAAACCTATAATATTGAATCGTTTAAAAAGGCCCGTGTATCTCAGGTAGAGGTTTGTGGGTCCGAATTCGAACCATTCATCTTTTAATCTGACAAGTTCTATTGTGGTCGGCAGCAGGTATGGCTTTTGTGGGAGGCCGGGCTTGCCTCAACTATTTGTTATGTGAACGTTTGGATTTCTCCTACGTGTACAAACGTGTTTATAACAACGAATCGGTTTCTCGGTAAGTGGTTGACGCGGTCGGTAATGAATTTATCATAGACTAGCTTCACCGAATTACAGTTTTTTTGCCAAATTTCATCAAGGTCTATTTAGACGCTTTATCGTAAAAATGCAATAAACTTGCAGAAAAGCTGGTTACTTTTAATAAAATTTATAGCGGATATATGAACATTTTAATGCAAATCTTGTGATTTTTTTTGAAAGCTTTTGATGTTATATTTTTTGTTTAACTTTTTTCAACATCCAGAAAGTATTGGCATCAATTCTGATGTTCTCTAAACTAAACTAAACTAAATTTGACAGCTCTAAAATTGTTACCATCCTTCTCTCACATATTAAAATGAAAAGAGAGAATATTATAATAATAGATAATTTTAGTCCTGTCAAATTGGTTTAGTTTAGTGAGTGGTGTGACATAATTGACGCCAATACCAAAGTATGTGAACTATTAACAATCTCAAAAACTAATACACCTATCCGCAACACAAAACAAATACAATTAACAATAACGCAATACAAAACAAAGGTAACCAAAACAAAAAAACAACAAAACAAAAAACACCGTCTTGATATCCACCGTGTGGCGGGGTTCTCAGAACACTGGCGGAATTGCCCCGCTGTATAATAATACATGTACAAAGCTCTTAGATCCCGCGAGGCGAAGACCAGCTTAGTCGGAATATCCTGTGGTTCATAAAAATAATAATTATTGAAATTACAACTAACTTTACCAACATTTGAAGAATATAAAAATACAAACAAGGACTCACAGCTAATAGTAAAAGTACTTAATAGGAAAGACCAAAATAACTCTGGTTGCAAACGTAAATAAAAGCTCTGCGGCTCCCATTAAAGAGCGGTCGATTAGAGAACTCTCGTACGAGCAACAAGAACGACTTTTTAACATCGATCCATCAGGCACTGAGCGCAGATAAGGGCATATACCTGTCACAGTAATAAGTATTAAAGCTTGAGTCATACATAAAAAAGGACAAAAAACTTGTAATGGTTTGGGTTCCGTGGCTAAATAATGCATATATTATCTGAAGGCGTTAGTTTCACAAGAAATGGGAGCCAGTTAGTAGCTTTTAAAAGGCAAAAGCTTTTGAAATGGAACAGCGGTCAAAAACAGGTTTAAAAGTATTCTCTTACTATCTTAACAAAAATAATTAAAAGGTCAAACATAATTTTTAAACTTATCATTAACTGACTGACAAAAAGTTTTACAAAAGTCTTCCTATTTAAATTAAATCTTAGAAAATCTAAAACAATCAGTAACAAAGGAGTTTATGTACACAAGTTTAGTTATAACAATAAACATAAAAAGTGAACTGCAATTAAAACCTAAAACTACATTTAAAAATACAGAAAGCGAAATCAAAAACAAAAAAAATAAGCCCATTGGAAGGAAAAATCGACAGAGTGCAATGCAATGCAATGACAATGTAACAATTAGTTCGGAATTAATATCAACAAAGGAGATAGTAGCTAAAGATCCATGAATAGAGGTCTCTATTTTAAATTAGCTCTTGCAAATTAAAGCAACATTGTAATTGCAAACAGTGGAATTCAAAAAGATAAAAAAGGTTTTAATTTACTTTCGTATTCTGTTTACACCTCTTTTGCGTTAACTAATTCACAGGAGCAGAAGAAAACAATTATGTTATTGAACTTTAAATAGCTAGGAATTCTTATTAGCTGTCATCTGAACAGGTTTTGCGGCACCTTCGTTGCCAACGGGGCTATCCCTAACTGAATTGAGTTCGAATTTGAATGACGCTTCGTTACCTTGAATACTTATCACTTATGCGGTTTTTTACATAACATTAGTGTTAACATGCCCTATAAATAATAAGGTTAGTTAAAATCTAAAAATAAAACTCTTAAAGGGACTCTTTAAAACAAACCAAATGATCCCAAACTTGAGGGATTTACTTGTAGCTATTAAAACCGCCTAAAACACCGGCCAAAACAATCTCTATCGCACATTTTCAATCTTTTTTGATGATTAAAAATAATAAAGAAAAAAAATTAGCTCACCTAATTTCACAAAAAATTCAGAGTTTCTGGTTAATGGGACGCGTGACCAAAATGCTGACGTGTTTCTTGCTCAACGCATAAGCATTGCCATATTTGCCATTCAGTGTGATACTGCTGCCAGCATGCTGGGTACATTGCCAACTGATAGTGAGGTTGAGCTTTTGGATTTTCATTAGACCTTCAATGGTCTATTGGCTGTCTGTTTTTGTGGTGTTAGTGTTTAGCTTGTATTTAGTTTAGTTAATAAAGGCTCTTGCCTTTTTAATATAAATAAGTATTAAAAAAACCAAATTCGAAATGGTGTAAATTCATATTGTTCTTTTACATTATTGCGGAAGAAATTATATAGTTGTCGAAAAATGTTTTTTTCAATAAATTCCGCCATAATTAAACATTATCTTTAAAGAAATAAGACGTTTCTGATAGTTGCCATAACAATGTAAAAAGCAGATCATTTATTTACCAGCTTTTAGGGTACCAGCTTTTACATTAGCAGATTTATTAGCAGCTTTTACATTACCAGCTTTTTTGAGCGTAAAATACCAAGCTGGGTTGAGCTGGGCTGGGTTGATGCCAAGATGTAGCCAAAATAAAACAGTAAAATATAAAAATATAAATAAAGTTACGTTTAACATTAGCAAATCGACTCCATAATAAACAGAGTGACAAAAAATGAAGCAGGTAGAGCTTGAACATAACTGTTCAAAAATCCATGCGTCTGATAAGTATCTTTTAAGTAAACTGGTGTGGGGACGACTAACGTGCATTTCAGATACAAGTTACCTGATAATGTTCTAACTGACAAGTGGAAATAAGTAGCTCAATGAAGTATTCGAGGCGTGCTCTCGGTTGTTAATGTTAACACAAGAATCGCTCCGTGTCAGTAACAGTTAGAACTTTCAAAAACCGACGGTAACACGGCGGTAGCGCTCTTGTAAAATTTGGTCTTTAAGGTAGACTTCCGTGCATCGCGGCCGATCGCAGCCACGCGCGTCTGACGCGAGCATCTAATGCGCGTGGCTAATGCGACAATACTCGCACTATGAAAATGTATGGCGACTTCAGTCGTCGGCCACGCGCATACGTTGCATACCTCGGAAGCGACACTACTCGAAAATACACAAATTTACGAAAACAATACAACGAGACGACATGTTTTTTTTCATGTTGGCGCCAAAACTGAAGTCAATTTTATGACACCTTGTGCTAACTTCACTCAAAGAGAATAAATAATCGCTAACGCTGACGAGGTGGGACTTCCATAGAGAAAAATGTTTATGAAACGGGTGTGACTCCTATAATGAAATGAGACGCCTATAGTGACAAGCGCTTACGTTAGAGCAGGATAGAAAGCAAAGAAGTTTAATTTCGCACCCGTTTCATATCATTCGAAATTTGTATTGAAGTTGCGCAAGCCTGACTAGTTATTTCTTATTTTGTTCTCTGTTTTCATACGAAAGATTAAATTTATGATCGCTATCAAAATAATACAAGTAATATAATTTCACAATCCCAGTTTACGTGTTTCGGATCGTGGTCTATTCTGATAGCTGTGCTCATAAAATTGAAATTGCCTAATGAATAATACTGGATTACTTTAATGACCCCATATATGTAGTTCTTGTCACTTCTGTACTTTTATTTTTTAGAAAATATAATGATTTTTCAAACATTTATAACACACCTAGAGTCGAATTTGAATTTTATAGCGTGCCAAGATTTTTTAACCGTTTTAGTTATCGATAAAATTAATTAATGCTGGACAAGCTTTTTGAGGTTCGATGTTATCGGAAAAGTAAGGCACTTACTTGTCTTCTTTCCCATCTACTATTTATATTCAGTTTTCGGCAGTAATTACGAACGGTGAGCATTAAAGTTTTGCCTTACCGCGGCAGCGAATATAAATCGGCTGTTTCATGAAATATCGAGTCGCAGCCGTGGGCTACACGCCTCGAACGCGTCGCGTCGCCGCCCTTATCTCTGCCGATACGATTTTATACGATATTCGATTTTTCTTTTTCTGACTTTTATGGAGCGGTTGTTCGCGGTGTATCGATAATTCGAGATCGGCCCTTTATGCTATAATTTCTGTACAGGTAGCGGTCCGCGATTATGTACCGCTGCCAGTGGTTCTAAAATGTTTACATTGCATTAATGGGTCTATGCTGCGAACTAATCGTCAACTAGGCCACGCTTCCTGAGTACCTATTTTAGAAATTGCTCAAGTTACGAGGATGATTTTCCTATAAAAAGCGTTAAGCCGTACACAAACCGGTTGCGAGGCGAGTTCTCACAAGGTACGCCCGCTTCATAGCTGGCTACTTTATGCTATTGTAATGATCTAGCCTAGAAGCTCACTGCTGACAAAAACTCTCGCATTGTCTCTGGCGCTAGACCTGTTGCCCTGTTGCCGTTTACAGCCGAGTGTTTTATCACTTCGCACGCTGACTCCAACACTTCCGAGAAAAATACAAGAGCTTGAAGATTTTCATACTTAATTTTTTCTTATAATAACAAGTCACATGACCGTGTTAGGTAAATAGAGACCGTGGTCTGTCTGTGGGCTCGTGACATGTTTTGTACCTCTTTGTTATTTAAACTAGACATGGTTCTGTCAAACTAATGTCTTTTTACGAATTCGGAGGGAGAGACAAAGGTAATTATTATAGTTAAATAATAACAAAAGTTAATTTATGTGGGTATTCTTAAGTAAAGGGTATGCCTAGCCGAAAGGGGTTCGTTATATTTATAATTTTGAATTACTATGGGACTAACCCCGAAATCGCTAAAATAATATCACCTGTTCCATATATTTAGTCAAGTGGGAAAAACATTTTCTATGGAAGATATTTTTTTCGCAATTTCGGGGTTAGTCCCCCGACCCCCTTTCGGCTTAGCATTCCCTTTTCTTATAACCCTTTATAGATAGGTATGTATTATGCACATTGAATTAAGCAAGAAGGTATATCTATAAATGTAATCTATAATATCATATCTTCAAGTCGAGAGTAAATCGGTTTCTTCTAGGCAAGCGTGCTCCATCGTAGGCCGCATCATCGCCTAACATCAGGGAGTTGGCGGCCAAGCGCAAGCCTATGTATAATAAAAAAAAAAAATACTATAATTAGTCTGGAACGCGCTGCCTGAATGGGTGTTCTCCGATAGTTAAAATCTGGGTGTCTTGAAAACACGTGTGAATCGGTTTCTTCTAGGCAAGCGTGCTCCATCGTAGGCCGCATCATCGCCTAACATCAGGCGAGTTGGCGGCCAAGCGCAAGCCTATGTATAATTTAAAAAAAAAAAAAAAAAAGTCTGGAACGCGCTGCCTGAATGGGTGTTCCCCGATAGTTACAATCTGGGTGTCTTGAAAACACGTGTGAATCGGTTTCTTCTAGGCAAGCGTGCTCCATCCTGCATCATCGCTTAACATCAGGCGAGTTAGCGGTCAAACGCAAGCCTATTATATTATAAAATAAACCGGCAAAGTGCGAGTTGGGCTTACGCACTTAGGTTTCCGTACCACCACAAAATGCAATAATATTATCAAAATACCTTCCAAAATAGTCCAAGCAATTGCTACGCCGTCACATAAATAATATTTTGCAAGTTACGCTCGGTATAACTTGGTAATGAACAGAAATTTGTCACCGACTCGCACATCATTCATTATTTGTTGTTATACTTTAGTTAGAAGGTGTACTATAATCATGTCAAGTTTGACGCTTGTAAGTATTACCGTTTTTACATTAGAGCTAATACAAAAATACTTAAAATTACGTTTGTTGTATGGGGACCCCCATTTCGTTTCTACTTTATGACTTTTTTGTTATTTTTAATTTAATCCACCGTAATATAACATATTCTGTGAAAATTTCAACTGGCTATCTATTATGGTTCGAAAGACGGACGGAGGGAGCACGGACAGACAGACAGACATCGTAGGCTAAGGACCCGTTTTTATCCTTTAGGTACGGAATCCTAAAAAGGAGGTTTAATAGAAAATATGATGACTTCATCTATTCTAATAATTCAATTATAATTTTAAGATGAGTTCTTATGTTATTATTTTTTCGTATAATGCCTATCTTTTTTTATCCTTAGATTATAGGTATCTTGATAAATATTTTTGCACCTTAACAAAAGCAAATGCAATAATAACGTAGGCTAAAAACTACATTAGTATTTTTTGCTTGCAATTGAGTCGTCTTACAAACGATTATTGATTTTTGTTATTAACGCTGCAAGTTTTTGTAAAGTTGTACGTTCTCTGTAGGACTGAAAATCTGTACGTAGGCACTTAAGTATTTATGTTCATTGCTTACAATTACTATGTAAATAATTTAAATTTTCAATACTAACACTAATGCACTTAGGCACTGTTTCGCGATGCAATCACCTAATGCGTACAAAAAACCGGGTTCCTGTTTAAGCATTCCTGTTGTGTCCACAGTTTTTCGAAAAAGTTTTCGCAAACGAATTATTCATAATGAGCATCGACGAATAAAAAGTTATACCAAAGTATTTTATAACTTATTGCCATATCATTACGACACTTTTCTGGTTGGCGATTGTCGCGCCCATGTTCGGAATTTTATAACGTATCGATTTAAAATTTAAAAAAATACCGTGTTTGTAGCTGGAGGGTTGTGGGCTATCGATTCAGTTTATGATGGTATTTTTTATTATTTTATGTTAATGCACTAAATACGTAGTTACACGGTTATGATTGCACATCAGTTGCGTATGCGCATGTTCGATTGTGCTGCGCGTTGCTTTGGACCTCCGCAGTTTCAATGAATTTTATTGGAAACTGGTCCCAGTGCAACTGTTAGCAACAAGTGTCGGTTTTAGTTATTGAATCCGAAATAGCTTTAACGATACTAATTTTAACATAAATCTTTTCTAAAGACCTGGGCCCCGATTCTACTAAAGAAATTGTTTTTAAATTGTAATTGTTGCGATGTTAATTGTCAAATAATTGCCTCCTAATCGGGGGCCCCGATTCTACTAAACCAATTGTTTTTAAATTGTATAGTTTTTAATTCTAGGTGTTTAACGAATGTGTGTTGTTTAATGAATTGCCTCACAATTGACACTTTCTACACTTTTTTATACTTTAAGTGTCAAAAGTGACAGTCTTGAAGCACTTCATTAACAATTTAATAATTATTGATTTAGTCATACAAATAGTCACTTATGACACTTTTTTATACTTTAAGTGTAATTTTTGATGCAATTCATTATCACATTAAAAACAATTGGTTTCCGTGAATTTTCAGTTGTCATATTTTTTCTAGACTTAAAAGTATCCTAAGTTCGTTTGTAACCCCGACGCAAAACTGTGTGTCTGTGTATCTGCGTGTCTGTCTGTGGCATCAAAGCTCCAAAAAGGATGAACCGATATATATATATATTGTTTTGTTTAACTTGATCGATGTTATTTGCTATAACAGCTAATAGCTATAACAGCTAATAGCTATAACAGCTAATAGCTATGATTCATTAAAATCGGTTCAGCCGTTTGAAGATTATGAGCTCTTTTATCGGTGGGTTTAAAAAAAAACAGTAAAAAGGTAAGTATACATCGCTGTACCTAGACTATCAATTAAACGCCAACAATCTCTAACCGTCTGAGATCGCGGGTCAATTATCCGAATTGTTTTATCGCCGTGGCCAGGAGCGTTAGCTAGTATAAATTTAAAGGTTTATGAGGAGATGCCGTCGTTTGTTGTAGTTGTCACAGGAAGATTTTACATGGCCGGTGACCGTCGGAAGGGAACCGGACACTTCGAAGCATTGCATGTGACCGCCCCACGCCGGTGCCGGCCAGTACGTTGTTCGCGAAACGACTAACACAACAATGTTATGTGATTTATAAACAGGGATAATGAAGATATCATTAAGTACCAGGGCTTTTTTATAGTTTTTGTCACATTCATGAGCGGTTTTTATTTCTGTATTTAATTAACCTCTTTACATTTTGAACTTCTTAATAAAAAATTAGACCCCTAGTTAGCTTATTCCTTTTCAAAGATAAAGATATGAGTAAATCTTACACACATTAAGAAATGTTTGCACAATAGGTGTTTAAACAATATTACTCACATTGCATCATGTTTTGCCTATTAGGCACACAACTCTAGAGAGATGGCATAATATTAGAACCTACCGTAATGTTTATATTAGAAAATCTAGACTTAAATTAAATTGTCGAAATAATGTCAACAATTAAATTTTATCATGCTATATTTCTAATTTATTAAGAGATATATTTTTATATAATAGCAAAATATACTAAATAAACACACCTACTACGTGAATTATAGCACTAAGGTACTATGAAAATGTAGTAATGTACATGTTGTTAATCTCTACACTGCACTCTGACAATCTTCGATTCCCCGAAAACGCATCACATTTTAAATTTCAATTTCGCAAAATGCCCCCGTACTTTATAAATCAATTTTAATAATATCTCCTAAAGCCGTATCCCACCGCGAGGCAGTAATTTTTCACTTAGTTGTCAGTACATAATTACTCAGTTAGACTATCCTTAAAAATAAAACAGCACAGCCTTCTAATCGTAACTTTATGCCCCCGTTCCTAAATCCACCATGCGACGGAATGCTGGAGAACGAGTTTTCTATCCGTCCCTGTCATTTATATAGCCACACTATCTCCGTCCTTGTCAGCCTCTTGTCATTTTCTATAAGTTTTTCTAACATTCTCCTCTCGCACGCCCCCCTATTTCGGTCGAGCGCCTGCTTTATGAACGATAACTTTTGTTTGTTCAACAGTTATGACTATTGTTCGACACACTGATGCTTGTTACGCCTGCTATAAGTGTTTACTCGCCTAATGAAGCTCTGTTACCTCATCCTTCTAATGATTTATTTACAATTGCGTGTTCAGTAATGCGTTATTCACTCTGTCGTAACGAGGTTATTATAAAATTTTAATGATTGAAATCAATGAGCCAAAAGTTAAGCACCTCGAATTTATTTAATTCGTTGTCATTAATTCTCGTCACAATTTCCTGTCCGTGTTAGAATTTGTATTAAACAATTAACGGGCGGTATTGCTCGACATAAATTAAACATAGCTTTCTTGATATTGGTAGCTGTGAAATACGGCTGTGTTGAATATGCTCCTGTAACAAAGTCGAAATCTTAATCTAAGCTGCCCCTTGCGCTGGCTGCTTAATGCTAACGAGTTACAAATTAAAAGAGACCGAGACGTGTGCCAAAGGTAACTTTATGGGCTTCGCATGTCTTATATCAATAAATTATTAACTACGCTCCTTGTTTGATTTCACATTCATGCTAACATCTTTCACCTCAAAACGTACCTTGAGTCTTTTGTTTACGGTTTAGAATGCTGTACGGATGATGTGAGACGCGACGTTGGATTTTAATCCATAAAGCTTGGTGTTAATGTTTAATTTATGCCAGCATGAGTCTAGAGGGGGCAGTATAAATAGTAGGTTTATAATAGGTATTTGAGCGTAAGCCAGGAGAGGCGAGAATCTTTAGTTTTAATTAATACGCTGAACCTAGGCACTGGATATTCGCTATTTTCAATTAGTCCTTGGCACCGCCCCGGTAGCGTGTTTAGAATTGTGTGATCTAATGGGTTCTATACTTCCCAAACAAATTATGGAATCAATCTACTATACCAATTGAAATATACAATACATATAAGCCAACACACTAATTGACTTAGGTGTAACGGAGGCATAACAAGATATGGAAATGTAAACACTAAATCTTATTCCATACGGCAGAATTTTATATGACAAACTCGAAACACGACGCCGCTTTGGCACCGCTACGCGTTTGATATTATAATTCTGCATTATACAAGTAAAATTCAGCAGTATTTAGAACGATTCAGGGTTCAGTTGACTTTCACCGAGTAGGTACATAAGCATTTTTAATCTCCCCAAATCCAAAACGAGTCTCGCGCTTGACCGCCATCTCGCTTGTTCAGCGATGATGCGTTCTATGAAGAAGCAGGCTACCCAGTAGAAGAAGCAGCTGATTCACTCGCGACTTACCTAGATTACCTAGATTGTAGCCATCGGGGTACACCCATTCAGGCAGCCCATTCCACAGTAATTTCTACATATAGGTTTGCACAATAAAAGTGGAATCAAAGTGCTTCGTTCGGGATTTCGGAATATCAACCCTGCATATTCGTGCCCGCCAAAGATAATATTGTCATTGGTGCCCGCCCTGGCCGTTCAATAGAACAATTGGCAGGAGAGAATTAAGTCATGCAGATTTGAGGCACTCTCTCCAATGATATGATTATATATCCGATAAAATTCATGGATACAATGAAGTTAGATAGATAAACTCTTTATTATTCACACCACAAATTAGATACACACGATAAAATAGCTACTAAAACTAGTGCAATGTTCGGCGGCCTTATAGCTAAGAGCGATCCTTCCAGGCAACCTTATGCTGGAGAGGATTCATACAGGAGGTAGAAGGCGAGGCGTGCAATTGTGAATAATGTGATACTTATATATAAAAACCGTTTATACTAATAATAACACGAACTAATAAAAAACACATTTTTGCATTTATTATATTGGTAAAAACACAGAAAAAAAGCTAATACAAGTGTATAGTAAGGATAAGGAAGTAAAGATGCAAATCGTAATAGCGATTCTGATCAAAGTACCTAAAATATATAAAGCGTCCCAATGAGCTGAATGTATTTTGTTTCGTAACGATCAAAATGTAATATTACTTTAAATATCTGAAGTAGAACGTCATAACATAAGATCAGAACAAGATTTTTATTAACACCAGAGCCGCCTACAAAACAGTTTTTTACATCTTACTCCGGTATGAAAACATTGTACCTATATCCAATTAAAGCAACAAATATTAACCGAAGTGAAACTTAATCTACGCCTATTACTGCAGACGCCTGGAGTAGAGCAGAAAAACAAGAAACGTATAATGTGTTCGTAAAAAGATAAACTTGTCAATTTATGACGAGGCCGGCGAGTGTTGCCGTATAAAAAATTTAAAAGCGTTTTATCGATGTATCTACATTTATAGAAATACTGTATTCAGTACCTATCTATCTATTTAAAGTATTTTTGATATCTTCATTTAAAAGCCTGCTATCTCACTCGCTCATTTTTAATATTTTAATAGATAAAATATCACTAAGAAGGATTTTACAAAACCAGTTGTTTACCTTTAGAATAAAACTGCAAACTTTTCAAACCCATTGATGTTTTGAGCGACGGTGATCGAAATAAACAGCTATAATTATTTTTATCTAATCTGCTATCCTTTATAGTATCAATGTAAGAATGATTTAAGCCATGGAAATGCTCTTTTAAAGATGCACGAAGAATGTTCAATCAGTTTAAAAAAAAACCTCACTTATTATTTTAATGTTTGAATGAGATGGTTCTGGCCAGGCTTTTAATTTAGAGGGTTGATTAAAGAATTCTAGAGCTATGTAGCGATCATTAGTCAGCGAAGATGCATGCTTTAAGAAACCCAAGCAATAACTAAGTGGTCAAACCTTGTATAAGCAGTCACGAGTGCACGCTCTCTGATGGTACTCTCACGACTTACCTCACAAACTCACTATTGACACCGAAATAATAATTGTCACGTACCATGTCAAACATAAAGTGTCAGACAAAAAGTCCTTTTGATGAATTTCTCAAACACACGTTGTGAAAGAGAAGGGAAAAATTAACGGAGATGTGTTAAAGTGTATTGATGCAGATTAATATGAGAAAACGGTATGGTATACGATGTTTTATTAACAAGTGACCGTGTAACAGTATCATATGTGAGATCCCGTTATGTTTCAAGAGTCATTGTGGCGTGAGTTTTCATTGCTCATGACTTCAGATGCAAATTTAAGAAACAAAGTTTGCTGGAGACTGAAATTTTGGTACCTACTTTGTAAAAAAAACATTAAGTTTTACCCGACTGCGCAAGAAGGAGGGTTATATTTTTCGTGTGTATGTTATGTATGATTGTTTTTTTGGCACAGCCTACAACCTAAAAGGCTTAATGGATTTTAACATGTGAGGTGTCATTTTAATAGTTTTAATAGTGGGAGTGTTATCTAAGGGTACAAGAATTCAAGATGGCACCGCAAAAGAAGGGAAAATAGTAAGTAATCTCTGCGAAATACTACAATATTACCATCATTATGTAGAACTCAGCAAGTTACAAAAATATGAAATACTCAGTATTTAACGAAATAAAGCGGTATGAAAGGGCTCTGTATCTAATACGAGTGTAAAGATAGGTACGCAGTGCACCGTTGGAATTTTCAGTTGCTTACCTACTATAGTAGGTAAGTAAGCAACTGAAAATTGCAGTTATATGCAATGCAGAAGGGTTTAAAAAAATTTTTTTTGTTAAATGTTAAAGTAAAGTTTTAAGTATACTTAAACTTTACTTTTTTTAAATAAAAACTTCTTGTTTTAAGTATTTGAAGAAAAAATGTAACAGTCCCAAAATTCAAAGTTTTACAATTGATTGCTCAAGTGCTCATCATTAATACTATGCCTTCTATAATTAATGTGACTACGTAGAAAAAATGATTAAAACGAACTGTCGTTGGTTAACTGATTTGAGTCATAACATCTGAACGCGAAGATTAAAATCAGTAAAGCCTCGTTCGTCTGGACAAATTCAAGTAACAGGTATAGGTATTAGATATAATATTGATTAATTGGATGGTAATCGTATGTACATATTTAGTTGTATTGTAAATTCAAAATAAAATATATGAGGTTGACGAACTTGTGGACAAGTGGGAAGAAAAGCAATAAACATTTTTATAGACCAACTCAACTATTCCTACGGCTTTGGCTTACAATACCACTTTGATGGCATTGCGTAACTCTTTACTAGGAATTTAGTAGATTTTATTTATTTTACTAGATATAATGAGGCATATCTTTAATTATATTTCAGAAATAATAATATATTACCGTTGTCTTCTTAAATTTTTAGTGTTGTGGGATTGGGAAAGTTTACGACTGATTTGGTATCAGATGGAATTAAATGTTCAGGTCTTAATTAATATGACACTTTTGATATGAACTTGCCTGTGCAGTATACTGATTTCATTTCAAAATGCTTATGAAGATAAAATATAATCCTCATTGAAAACAATTTTACAAGTACGACCAAAAAGATAATATACAAGAAGATAGCCCCGTTGGTCCAGTTGGTAGTGAACCTGCCTTCTGAGCTTGGGGAGGAGACGGAAATTCATGTGATGAACATTTGTGTTTGTTCTATATCTGGGTGTTATTATCTATTTAAGTATGTATTTAAAAATATATATGTATGTAATAATATGTTCAGTGTGGAGGTTAAAGGGAGAGGCCTATGTTCAGCGGTGGACGTCTTCTGGATGATGATGATGATGTATCATCAGTCTCTGGCAGCCATATTACAAGCTTTGCTTAGTTTGGGGTCAGATAACCGTGTGTTCAAAAATGGCCCGAATATTTATTATTAATTTTTTATAGATAAGATAACTTAATTTGTTCACACTAGAAATGAAAAAAAAATACAAAAAGACTTCAAACTAGTGTAACAACTAGCGGCCTTATCCCTAAAATATTATGGTACCTTAGTGCTATGCTACTTTAGTAGCTTACAAATATTTAGTAAAAAGTGGCATAAATAACACTGTAAAATAAAACGTAAAGGCTCATAATCGGTATTACAACCTACATCAGCAAAAAGACTGTTATTGTTATCGTTTAACACAAAAAAACGTTATAAAATTCATACATCACGGTCGATTTGCATGTTTGGTTTTTCTCTCTCTACTTTGTGCTTTCACGAACTTATTCTCTCAGATTTCTCTGATGTGTGTCAGCTATCGATAGTAACCTAAATTACAAAGCTGACGTCTCACAAGCGCGTAATCACCGTCTAATCACTACTTAAGCCACTACTTAGGGAGAGTTAGCCGGCAGTTAAGGCACACATACAATCTAGGCCGTAGCTTTTCTTCCGATTTCTTTAAGACAATCCTTTTTAGTGACTGAATATATTATTGAAGAAGTTTTTAAAGATTGAAGATTTTATTTTAGGACTATTGACATTGTTTACATCTTTATTATTATCATAATCGTTCTCATGTATTTAATTCGCGAGTGCATCAGTTTAATCAAGCATGCTCCATTATTAACCGTATCATCACTTAACATCGTGCGAGGTACTGCCAATTTTTTTGTTAATAATAATTATCTATCACGTTGTGAATGCGTCCTTTTGTGTACAAATAAACTCGAGTAATGCTAACAACTACACGGCATAATACGCCGACCAAAATCGAAACTTGACAAAGTTTACGTAATACCTAAATCTCTCAAATTGTTCAACTTAAAACACTGCTTTTAGAGTATATGAGGTCGGTTCAGGGCTGTGAGGCGCAGATTCTCGGCAGGTAGGCGAAGCTTCCGGCGTTTAAGCCGCTTTCTCGAGACCTCCTACTGGACCGAGTTTATTTCAACCATAAACATTGGAGCTATGCCATGGCTGCTCTGTTCACGTCCAATAATGTCCAGCTGTTATATTGACATTGATATTTTATACAGAGTTACCCGTAAAGGGTCTACTAACCCGAAAAGGTCCATAATTCTCATAATTATGAAAAAATAATGTATTAGACGGACCCTGAAATTGCGAAAAAAATATCAGCATTTCCAAAGAAAATTGTCATTCACACTCAACAAAAATATATAGAGAATGAATTTAAGGGTTTCGTCCCTTAGTAAAAAAAAAACATAATTATGAGTATAATATACACCTTTTTCGCGTAGTTCCGTAGAGAAAATATTTAATTTGTAACAATATAGCACCGGATGTATTACGGTGTTTGTCTGTCATCTTACAGAAAATTAAATACATTTTGATTTTATTTGTTATGAGTTTTTTTTTGTTAAACTGTTTGAAAACTAAACAACCACTTAACTAAACTGTTAAGCTGCGATACCAGTAGCTTAGACCAACGGGATATAATATTTTTGGTTAAAAAAAAAGACATGGATGCAACTTGCATCCATGTCTGTTTTTTTTAACCAAAAATATACTTGCATCATGCAAGTATATTATGGTAATTGGGAATCACGAAGAATCCGATGTTAAAATTTGAATGTGAAAAAACTTTAATCTTACTTACAAGCTTAATTTTTGGTTTTGTGTTTCGTAAGTACATTTTTTTAAATAAATAATAGTCTTACTTTTGACCACCATCACGCCTGATGTTAAGCGATGATGCGGTCTACGTTGGAGCACGCTTGCCTAGAAGAAACCGATTCACTCGTGATTTGAAGACACCTAGATTGACATAAATTTATAATAAAACTATATTTATAATAAAATTATTGTAGTTAACTGCGTACACTATTTTCTCTGACAGCTACAATAACATTGCAAAAAGCTGAATAAAAACAATTTCTTTTAGTATTTCACTAAAGTATATCGGGCACCTGCAAATATGCATAATTTGACGTTCTAAAACATAGCGAAAGTGATCAGAATGCATGGTTTTCTTTCGTTCTTTTTTTTACAATTTTATAGCATTTGTCAGAGCAAATAAATACTTGGATCGAGTTTAGTTGGACAGGCTCCCTAAGAATAAGTAAACACACGGTTAAGGCCTCAACAAGCTTTAATAAGCTCTCTAGAAATCACGTACATAGTTCTAAAATGACAAGCGAGTGTAGATGACTTCATACCATGTTTGCTCCAAGGTGTGAAATTCACACCATAACTTAGGGAAGTGACAGCTCTGTGAATTGTCGACTGGGACTTATTAAGCTGCCTCTTGGCACACCTCTATTTATGATTGACTGCTTTACAACAAAGGCACGCCTAATTATAACTTTAAAAAGTTTTCGTCTATCAACTTGTCAAAATTGCACGAGCGAAGGAAGGTCCTTTTATGTTTTTTTTTTAATTGTGGTTTAAGGACTAGCATTTGCATTCTTTAGTTGCCTGGCTATCGGTATTTAAATCCAACATAAATTATTCGGAATAATATGTTGGATTAAACAAATACATACCTTTTTATTTATATTACACGGGAATTGCTCACGTAAGATTAATCTTAATCCGGCTTAATCTTACGTGAGTAATTCCCGTGTAATATAAATAAAATGTGTGAAAACCACGTCAGTTTCTATAATAAATACATACCTACCAAAATTAACATTTCCCTAACTCGTTTTCTCTCAGAACAGCGAACGAAACGTTGTAACAAAATCAGAATGCCTGCTGAGTCAAATTTGTCTTACAAAAATGCTTGGTTAGGTCGTAAAAACTAAGTTAGCAACTAGTGAGCTTGTATTACTAAAACACTTCCATAAAAGTTACCATAAGAAAAAATCAAATATCGACACTGGTATATTATTCTAATGAGAATCGCATCGTTTTCTTATTCTTTTCTAATGGCACGCATTAAACTGATCACTAAGTGAGGAAACCTAAAAAATAAACGTTTACCTAAATAATAATAAAACACAGAACATGGCAATCAATAAAACTAAACCACAAATATCATACGAGGTTCAAAATTAGTTTTTTAATCAGAATACAGTCGTTTTTTGAAATCTATAGCTTCGTCAATATATGGTACAAGTGTTTGTTTCCTTCGGTCGGCGAGCAGGTAACATGTTTCTCAAAACGGCAGGGGGTGTCTGATCCAAACCTTCAAAGTCAAGAATGATATACTCATATATCCTACATAGGCGTCTATGCACGAATTTGAAGTATTTTTACTAATGAAGTATATCTACACCAACCACACGTTTAATGTACAGGTGTGTCGTTATACCCAATAAATTATTCCTTATTTTACTGTCCCATCATTAAATTAGACCTTGATCGATAACATATTAGTTCCCTTCACTTCGCGACAGAATTAGGTGTGCAGATAGAATCTCTTTCTCAGCAACAGCATAATTCAATTATATCTTAGAACAGATATCGATTTATCGGTCAATAAATAATGTTACGTAAATTCACAAGTACCTACTGTACGTATTTAAGTAGCTAATATAGAATGGCGGTAAATAAGTCTACATAATAGAAACACATACGACGCATTCGCATAAATAAGTGCAGTTTATTATTGATAATAAAATTGTATAAGTAGCCTGACGCCCCATCTTTTAATAGGGCTACCTTTGTAAATTATGTTAAGGCAGGTATAACCTGTGCCCTCACTGTGGAATCGATTAGTTGCGTTTCGAACATTTCGTCGGGTTCCTCTTGATGACTCGTCTCTACTTTTGTCGCTTGATTGCTTTTTGATGTGGCGATAAATGTGACTTATGTGGTTTCGGCTAACGGGGAATACATTTGTGTAATGACAGGTTTTGTGCATTTTAGGCGGGCACCGTTTAATGTGTGAACGTTATTATTATGTTTTTTCAAAGATCTACCGATAAAACATAATTTGTACGTTCATAACCCGTTTGTAATTTAATGACGCTAATGTTTGCATGCAAATTAATTTGGAATCATTAATGAATGAAGCTGGAACCTGTGAAATGGTCGTATCCGACAATGCTTTATATTATGATTTAACTATGGGATAGAATATTTTTCACATAATTTCTATTTCTGTTTCAGGTAATAAAGAGTTTAACGACTGCCTATAGAGTAAGTATTTCGCAGTTAAAGTAATAAGTTTTTGCCATGTATTTTGTAGTAGTAATAGGTAATTTTTAATAATGAATGGCGTTCAAGTATAGAAATAATCCCAGGATACTTATCAAAGAAAAAGTATTTTAATTTACGGAGGCAAGGGCTTCATTCTTGCATGCCAGCATGCTCTAGCTAGATCAGCCGAGGCTAGATCGCCGTTGGCAAAGAAGCATTCAGCTACTAGTCAATCTTAGCGAGGCATGCGGCGGCCATCTTGCGAGGATGGACAGACGGACGAGAAGACGGCCGGACTGTAATTGCAGAGCTATTTGCCGCGGGCCGTTTTTGTATAAAATAGCGAAAAATATGTTCGTTTGATCCGCTCGTGATGTGTGTCCTGGTACTCTTGGTTCTAAACTTTAAGTATTTTGAAACTGGGGCCATACATTCACCTATTTTGAGCGAACGTTTTCGCAATTACCTAAGCAGCAGTGTAAGTGCCGTTCTTATCGATCGACAAATTTGACAGTTGACATCAGCAAATTCGATAAAATGCTGTAGAATCGATCATAGCGAGTAAGGATCAAACGGCATTTTATCAAACTTGTCGATTTCAACTGTCAAATATGTCGATCGATAAAGAACGGTACTTGCACTGCTGCTTATAGGTAATTGCGAAAAGTTGCGCGACCGCAAACCGTATAAAAGATATATATTTTAAGACCGGTTTTGGGTGTTTTGGAAAATACTTAAATACGGGTATTTAATAAATAATATTTGGGACATTTTTTCACACACGGTCATCTGACCCCAAACTAAGCAAAGCTTGTGATATGGCTGCCAGAGACTGATATACATACATATATAGTTTTAAATACATACTTAAATAGACATTAACAACCAGATATAGAACAAACACAAATGTTTGTCCTAGGTGGGAATCGAACCCACGCCCCCAAGCTCAGAAGGCAGGTTCACTACCAACTGAACCAACGGGCTATCTCATTTGCTCAAGTATTGCAAATTTCTCGCTTACGTTTTTGTTTCTTGAACACTAACACCCATCACAATATAATTCAATACCATACCGAGCAATAGAGATTAAATCATAGTAACACGGCGCGAACGATCGATAGCGCACAAAAACTGCAGAAATAATTCTTTGAATAGAAAAGTGTTAGATTTTAACTATTATGTAAGGCACGTTGCCGTCCATAAATGGTTTGTAATTGTAGTGAATGTGAAGTTTTTGCGCTAGCATCGGGGACTCGCAGCCGGCGAGTAGAGCCGCGGTCAACACTAGTTTTTGCTACTTCATCCCCGATGACACATTACTATCTCGAATGAAATGGGTACGCCATTTAACTTCCACTGTTGCTTAGAATTGTGGATGGTAGCGGCATATACGTGACTAGATAATAGTGCAGCTTTAATGTTTTATACAGAGTATGTGATAGGTCCTTGGTTCCTTGCTTGGAAATGTGGATTATCATTATTAGGACTTCAAAAAGTATCGGTTACTTCCGGAGACGAACAAAACGAAATATTCCAATATGGCTCGTAGTAACAATAAAAGGCTTAAATCAGCGATTAATGTTCGTACAACTTAGACCCGCTGCAACTGGAAAAGAATAAATAAACCATTTAAATGTTATAGACAAACTACTGTCGGTCTCCAAATTGCCTTTGCGACCAATATAAGCGTTGATAACGCCATCTGTGATTCTTGCTACATGCACGTAGTACTCTGCTAGACGCTTTATAGACCCCAAAACTGACTGAGAGAAGACGCCTTTATACTCTACTAGCTGACCTGACAGACGTTGTCCTGTCTTAGAACTGTCAAACACGCAAAGTCAAAATTGTAAATCTTATTTTTTTACATCTTGGGTTACATTATTGGAATTTTAGTAAGGATCCCTATTTTTTTTAAAAATATAATATAGCCTATGTTAACCGAGGATAGTGTAGCTTCCCAACAGTGAAGGAATTTTTCAAATCGGTTCAGTAGTTTCGGAGCCTATTCAATGCAAACAAACAAACAAATAAACAATCAAATCTTTCCTCTTTATAATATTAGTATAAATAAATATCAGTTTGTTTTCATTTATTATACTAGTGTCACAAATTTAAGTTGTTTTAAGGACATGCCGCTAACTGAAAATGAAAACATTTTTGGAGAAAAAAATTCAGACCAGCTCAGTGGCAGTATAGAACGGCGGTTAAGGATAAAATGGTCTAAAACTCAGTTTCAATATTTGTCCCACACATACAATTACTTACAGGGCAAGTTAAATAAAAGCTTGTAAAAATAAGACAAAAATGAGATTTGTCCGTTTTTCAAAGTTTTGCGAGAATTTGCTATCTTAGTTTTATCAACAGTTTTACTAGATACAACCTATAGGTAGGGAGAACAACACCTGCTGTGAGAAAAATGTGCGAATAATTACCTACACAAATGAACTTTTCTGTTCTAGTACTGCTATTGCTGTTATAAACGCATAAAATGCGCACAAAGCCACAGCTTCATACAGTATACGTGAATTTATTAGCAAAATATAAGTCGGCTTCATCAAAGTCATAAAAGAGAAAATAATAAGAATAAAAACAAAATAGGTAGTAGTGTCTACTAGTTAAGAAGTCAAAATTATCAGTAGCTGAGTAGATAATTATGTATGCAATAAACATTGATTAATGAAGTCTGTGGCCCACCCAAAACCAATCTAGCGCTAATTTAGGCTCGGACAAAATATGGCTCTATTGTAACTTTCGAGAATTCGAACCGGTATATTATACCTACTTTTACCGATGACAGAAGTGCATTTAGGATCGAAATACAGGGGGACTTGGCCCGACTAATTCTAATAGGTGTTTGATTAGAGATCCCTTTCCCGCAAAGTTAGTATTAGTATGGTTTAGTTACAAGTGATGTCATTAGTAAGTATAGTGTGCTCTCTGTCTAGCAAAATATTAAAATGCTTATTATCTGCCTTAACTTTTTACATATTTTAATTTTGTGATTATTCTCTATTTTAAGTTTAGGTTTTTTATAAAACAATTTTAAAAATCAGTTCTGTAGCCTATTCTAATTCTAAAGGCTGATTAGACCTACACAGACCTACATTTGGGGACGTCAGTGCAGGTATTGTGCATTTGCCCCTGCCATCCGAGCTCCACGCTGACATAGCAGTTCCACGTCTATTTCGCAAGAGTAGGGGTATTTGAGTTGGGTTCTTCAAGGAGTCCCGACATTAATTTTATACCAACTGTGGCCTTGCAGTAGCACATGCTCCACGTTTTTATTTTCTCGGAGACAGCTTCGGCACAGAAGACTATCAGATATGCTGCTCTTATTTTGTATAAGTGGTAGTTTAGCTCACAGTACCTATCTCTGTTGGCCCCGACTGCGTCGACTACACTCTGTTCATGTTTTGTTTTAGCTCTGACAGCTGCAATAAATTCAAAAAAACTGAATTAAAACTTCTTCTTTTAATATTTCACTGTAGTAGGTATGTCGGGCACCAACCACTAGCAACAACGGAACGTTCAAAAACCTATCAAAATAATCAGAATTTATAGTTTTTGTGCAGAATTTTGACACTAAAGACAGAACTTAGATAAATTGAATTAAGGGCTTAACCCTTAATACGCATTATGACCACTAGCCATAGGTAAATGATCACGGAGATCACGAACGTATTTATCATTTACCAATCGGAACAATAAGAGTTGGTCATTGATTTATGTCGTGCTTTCGAGGCACAAGATATTCGAGTTCGTTATGTGTGCGACATTTCCGATGTTTGACGTCACGTGATACTTGGTCTAGGCTGTTTGTACACAAAGGCGACACAAAGTAGGTATCGGATACTTGGCGACTCGTGTAACGTCGTGAGTCGTGACTCCCGTAATGTTCGAATTGAGGTTTGGTTTATGAATCTAACAAATTTAGGCAAAGTGTGTAAATAAAATAACATGCGCATCTCGATGAAATTGCCCACTTGTGTCGCCTCGTATATGAACGGCCTTACGAGCACAATCACACGGCCCACGTATCAGTAACGTAGAGGCTTAGACGGTGATGTATTGGTACAATATGTTGGCGTAGAATGCGCTTTGCGTCTTATGTTATATTTAATGTTGATTGAAAACCACCATAATATTGTGCAAGCATTGTGAAAGCTATTTGTAATTCCAAAACCAACGAATAAAAGAACACTTTTAATGAAATTATACTGATGTTGCGTTCCGAATCCATGCAGTACTAATGAGAACCAAGACTGAAAAAAAAACTTCGTGTCATGTTGGTTGTCAATACCGATATAATATTGGCGTCGTTGATACTGTTCTCATTTAACATAACTTTGAATTTTCAGGTATATATTGTAAAAAAACTACCTTTAACAAAGTTCGTGTAAATAAGTAGTTTATTCAATACTTAAATGATTATTTACTAATAGTTTTTCGGATTAACAATAGCCTTGCAAAAACCAAATGACTTTATAAAATGTGTTATGAAACAGATAATAAATATTATTAAGACAAACTACCTTCTGCCTACGCTTGAAGTGATCACAGTGATTTGTACCTACTTAATTTAAGTGACACTGGGTTTTTTTGTTGTTCGGAACCTGTGTCTTTTTATTGGATCGGTCAAACAAGGTTTTATTTGTCGTTGGGATATCTTATTTGTTTTTAAAGACACATGTTTATAATAACATGTGTCTTTAAATATAAGTTTTGGTGCTGATAGACTTGAGCAAGGACAGTTAATTTTTGCAGTTTTTTTTTAACTGAACAACAAAAAAGTCTACAAATCGTGTAAAAAAGTAAATCGTTCTACAATCATTTATATTATAGTGTTAATCAAATAGTTTTATTTTTAGAATGTGTTTTTTTTTTCATTTAATTCAATCGACATGCAATTGCATACTAAAAGCAGTCGAATTGAGAATCTCCTTTATTGAAGTGGGTTTAAAATCTAAATGATAGAAGATATTATTTTATTCTTTTTGTTGTTGTTGTTGTTGTTGTTCCCTGGGTCTGAAACGGACAGTTGGACACCATCCTAAGGCCAGTATGCTCATTACACGTACCTACTTACTCGTAAATCCTCATTATACGCTTTTACACGTTGTGCATTGGAAAGTATGCGGAAGTCTTGTACTAGATATAAAGTGTAGCAAGTAAAAGTTGCATAAATATTATACCCGATTAGACTGTGAGAATGAATGAGTAATTGATACAGTTTGCATGGGAGGTCCATATTTGTGATTCATTAATGATTTTGACTTAATTACTTTTATCTCACTTGCCGACTTATCTCTACGAGATTTGCTCTATTACAATATTTAATTTGAATGAATATGTATTAGCTACCTTTTACCACATATGTTTTTTCTATCGTTAAGTTTTTGTATAAGAGGAAGGAGATATAACATTCCTAATAACATCGAACTTCGTTGATAAACTACTAACAGCGTCTAGCAGTTTTTTCGATTTTTTAGGCTTATGATTTCGAAAGTATTTTTTTTTTGTAAAAACTACTTTCGAGTTAATTGAAAATACGGGCTGAACTGAGAACATTTCTCCTTTTTGGAAATCGGTTAAAAAGGTTTCACCTCCCAGTCATTTTTGGGGCCTACAAATGCTCCAGCTTGCATGCACGGGTTCACCTGCAATGGCGTCACCAACACTTAGAATGGTTGCAAGACAGACCGTAGCTTAGCGGTTAGATCGCTCGGGGGTACTTAAAACTTATGGTGTAAACCCGGACGAAGCAGGGTTGTATCTTGCTGGTCGTCAAATTTTTGAATTGTGTATGACGTTTAAAACCCTATAATATGTTAAACCAAGAAGAAGCTATTGTAATTTTTAAACTTTCGCGATTTGAACACATGTTTTAAATGTTTATTGGGACTTATCACGCATCATTAAAACAAGATTAAGCTCTCTACATACTACATTCTGTCTCCGTAACAGATGTTACACAGTTGAGTTACATAGTACACAAACTTTTCCATGTAGGTAATTTTAGTGCGATGTCCGTAAATAAAATATATTTTGATACTTATAGTAAAAAAAAAAAAACTCAAATGTTCCCATGAGTCATCGTGCTTTTATTCTGTTCGTGCATAAGAAATGTTTGACGCGGTAACCTGAAACTGTTTTGTATATTTTGCGCGAGGCTCGCGGGCGATAATTTCGATACCAGGCCGGCTAACGTGGCATTTATGATTTATAATCCGGCCCCCGACGGGTCTTCGTCACAGGGACAGCGGACTTTAAAATAATTTTGATTTTAAATTGGAAGCAACTTATTAAGCACCGGTTTTATGCGATGGGACACGCAAAAATTGGCGGCAGGAAGACATCGGTATGCGGTCATTAGTACTGCTTGGCTTTTAGAAATAGCCGTGAATTGAGGCTGAAATGGCCATTTCAGGTCATTCCTCTTTAATTTTTATGCTGCCCTGAAGATTTATGTTTATTATTAAAAAATTCCCCCATGCTGGACAATCTCAATAGGACGAGTTCGTTATGGAACGATCTGACAAACCAGTCTAATCTACCGGTGTCAAATTACATTTCTGGGTGCCTTCAAATTGCGAGTGAATCGGTTTCTTCTAGGCAAGCGCGCTCCATCGTAGACCGCGTCATCGCATCAGGCGATGTGGCGGTAAAGCGCAAGCCAATTTTTTTTTAAATTCATTGAATCCTGACGTAGCTTACCTAGTGAATCTTATAATATCAGTGATGTTGAAGTAACGGACAATCCCGTCAGTCTTCAAATAGATGCCCAGAAGTGGACTCACAACTGAGTGCTATTTAAACAGCATAGCATGTAAAATTTTGGATTCCGGATGTTTTTCGAAGTACATCATTCAAAATAATGAAGGCCTTCGTACGGGCAAAAAAAATACCTCTCGGTTTCACACACAACCGTTACAAATTTCTTAATACCATTAAAATATTTTGTTCTACAGCTTGTTTTTTAACATGCTTTTATTAGGTTCTCTTGTAACGAACTATGTAAACAAATCTTGGAAGTGGATATTATTCTACTTTAAAAAAATTGTATCGAATTGAAACTTTGCAAATATTATATAATCCGGATGGTGAATGCAATGATGAATGCAATAATTTTATTTGGTTCCATAGAACTGATGATGCTGAAGCCAGGAAATAGCTCCCAGTAAGTCCCTCGAATATGGGCTCCTCCATGAGCTTTTTTATTTTTTTTACTATAATAATCTAATTTACAATTGCTTAACCACCTGGTAAATGTTGAAGTAAGCATTGAGCTCAGCATTAAGGCACTCGTCTTAAGGCTTAAACAACAGGATAATCTCCACGATCCATATGGAACACGTGACGTCTGCCGCCATAATGCCACCGTTGACAAAGTGCCCTCCACGTAAGGCCGTTCGTACACAGGGCGACGCATAATGACGTGAGCATGCAAAGTATCGGACACTCGGTAACTTTAGTATACGAATTAAACGGTGGATTACACCCATGCGTTCTACTTGTAATGATGGTGCCGAAACGTGGACACCTACAGTTGTATCGGTCCATAAGCTTTAAGTTGCTCAACAAGCTATGGAAACACCTCTGCGTGGCGTTTCTCTGAGGGATTGCTTCCGTAATGAAATAATTTTCCAAAGAATCATACTTAGACATAGTCCAGAGACTATTATCAGAGTCTTTGATTTGAAGCAAGCTGAAGTGGTTTTAGGCCTGTCAGATCGTGAAACTGATAATCATTGAGGTAGATGTTCTAGAGTGGATACCACGAATCGGCCAACGTAGTGTAAGATGTCCTGAGACTCAATGGAATGAAAGTTGTTACTGACTGAAAGCTTAGAACCGAGCTGCGTGCCTTTTGGAGATACATATTTCCAGTAGTGGACTAATGTGGGCAAATTATGAGCTTGATAATGACACGGTGCTGACAAATATCGATGCGATGTACCATACAAGCGCAAGAAGAGAGTAGCAACACTACTTGAGTCTCAGACTTGCGTCACTTCGTATACGAAAGGCCTAAGCGTCAATGCGAGCGTTTACCGCGTGCGCTCTCTACTCACCTAATTACGAAAGTCACGCTTCAACTAAGAAAATCTTTTGTGCTCTTTTCCCGTGCGTTAAGAAATGTAACAAAACAAGTCGAAGAGCGTTTTTTCCGAAATGACTTTCAGTGTCACGGCTTCGACCGGTGACGGTTTAATGAGAAAGCTTTGTGATCGCTGAGCCAGTCGGCGCTGTGTCGAATTGTTGTTGTGATGTTCCTCAACGTTTAATTTTACGAGGGTTGTGACGCTGGGCTGAGTTCATTGGGCATAGGTATGTACTTAACAATGCTTCCGCTTGCTAAATGGCTATGTTTCTGTATAAAGACAGACTTATTGCAAATAAATCATTTTACCATTTACTATTTAAGTATTATAGCTGCGTTCAAAAATTCCTTTAATGAGGTTAAAGTACAACAATTATCAATTTAAATTATCAATTTCAAAATTGTTGTATATGAAATTTTGTTTACTTGCATACAATTATTATATCGTGAAAGTAATAAAAAATTACAGTTATTTTGATTTAAAAACCAAACTACTGAATTGATTCTGATGTAGTTTTTATGGAACCAAACTGAAAATATACTTTCAAATAAATAAATAAAATTTCAAATCGGTTCATAAATGAGAGGTTACAAACATTAAAAAAACTATTTAGAACCCCCAAATTTTTTGGAGTCATTTAAAATTAACATTTTCATTCAGTTTCTTTCAATTTATTGCAACTGTCAACGATCATCAAGTAGCGAACGAACCTAGTTTGTAGACCACATCTTCGCTTAGTATCAGGCAAAGTGGCGGTCAAACGTAAGCTTATTATATAATTAAATAGTGCTATTTCGATGCCTTCGCTCAAAAATGGCGAAGGAAAACATCATAAGGAAATCAGTATGTCAAAGACCCTCAAGAATTAAAGACGAGATCTTCTCTCTCTCTCTCTCTCTCTCTGAAAGAAGGCTTGTGTTCCAGCAGTAGGATCATGGTAGGCTAATAATGATGATGATGACACTTAGGTACTACGTGAAAGTTTTGTGTGTAAAACATCAAATTCATTAATTTATTTCCGTGTTGCCGGGCGAGCGGTCGTGATGCGGCGCTGCGCCTGCGCAAGACGCTCTCCGTCACCCGTGACAAATCCCTCCTGAGAATAGAACCCTACCCTTTCTTGTTACGGATATTTTAAACATGAACTCGACTCAAGCTTTTGATAATTTTAATTTATTCAATTGTATTCTCTAATGGTTGTTTTGTTCTTTTTAAATTAATCAATCTATCTATATTATGGACTGTATGAAGCCAAAAATACGTTTTAAACGATTTTACTGCTACAAAGAAGCTGAAGTTTCGTGAAAGATTTTGTCCTAACTATGCAATACCAAGGTATTTAAAACTTTTAGCGTAATAAAAAATATAGTTTAATTATTTTAATTTTGATAGAAACTTAGTATCGCTGACTCACTAACCAAGAAATCTATAAAATTAATATAATTTGTATAAATTCCTTATGTTGGTATATACAATTTCCACTAAAAAATAATGTTACGTCAAAGACGAATGACGGGGTTAAAAATCTTTACGAAAGTCTACGCGGACATAGTCACGGGAAGCAGCTGGTAACAGATAGGTGAAAGAGTTAAGCGATAAAGTATTGTTAAGGTCCGTTAACTGTTCCAGGATAACTGGTATCCATCAAAGGAAATTCTATGAAATTGGCCATTGTATTGGGAGGGCCAGTAACTCGAGCTAGCTGGAAGGGTCGCTCTTTAACCTGGTGTAGTCGTGATGTCGCCTTGACCCCGGGCAAATCTATTCTGCCCATCATAATCGTTGTTTTCAATTTACGGTGGCTGTTCTATCCGGTGATGTATGACGTTGTTCGATCTACGACACCGGTTATTAACCGAAAGTGAATTCTCGGTAAATAAACTTATGGAAGTAAATGAAGTAGCAAGTGGTAAGATGTGTTCTCTGCCTACCCCAATAGGAAAGAGGCGTGGCTGTATGTATGTATATGTATGAATTTATGGTGGTTGTTCCCGTTTGCAGCCTTTCTCACTTGAATTTTTAACATAACTGAAGATATGTATTTCTAAATAGTAACAAAACCATGCTTTGCTGTCTACGAAAACATTACAAACAACGTAATTTTCAATTTGATATATTTTAATTTAACACTTACATCGCCTTTTATATAATTATGAGAAGGAGAAAAACATTAGTGAGAAGACCCGTGCGAAGCTGGGGCGGGCCGCTAGTTATATATACTTATCTTGTTATTAGCAGGTGTTAGTTGTCTATGTAAAAACAAAATATAAATTTAATGATATCGAATCATATTTATTTTTGACACTGTTTACAAATTAACACACAGTGACTTTATGCCTTCATTAATGTAAAAATGCGCGAGGAAGATAATTATGAAAAGAAAGAACCGTCTTAAGGTGTGAGGATGGTTTTAAACTATGGGAAAGACGGTAATGCTGTGAAGATATTATATTAGATATATATATATATATATTAGATATTATATTATTTGTATTTATAAATATAGTAAGGAAAGTAAAGCGTGGTATAAGAACGGATAATTTTCTTTACAATAACATTAAAAGGTACCGATTATGGGTTTAAAGAATCATCTTTTAGTTTATTTTAAAATGATAATAATATATAGGAAGTCTTATTTCAATAAAAGTCGTGGACTCATAGAGTAACTGAACGCGTTGAAGTCTTTTGTATGAAACGATAAAAATATTGACTGAGTAGCATTGATGATTTATGCTAAATTAAGCATAAACTTTTACAATACTAACTTATGTCATCGGTTTCACCTGCGCGGCGAACAAAATGTAAATGAATCTGGGAATAATGTAGCTTTCTACCAATAACTATACTACTAATCGGTTCTTTCGTGTTTCTTAAGATTACCTCTTACAAATTCACAGACTTAACTTTTTTAAGATATAAGTATACGGGGTTATGCATAAAACGCCCTTTAACGGTAACGGTGGTTTCATATATGTATAACGGTTATTTCTTTTTCAGCTTAGTAGGTGTATTAAGCTGAAAAAGAACAACTGATATTTTTTCTCGGTTTCGGAGATGAACGTCGAGCATAAGCATGAACGTCGAGCTTAACAATACATTCCAAACGCATGTTCATGTAGGTATGTCGTGTATATAGCTATAAAATCAATATAAAGGCTCACTCGTTTAGAAATTACATTAAATAAACTCAGAAGCATTCCAATATACACGGGAAGTATGGAAACCTTATCAATAAGGCAGCGGGGCGTCCGATCATATCGCTCGTTCGAAATACACAAGAATATCTACACAGAGCTACGAACTTTTGAACATTACTTTGTCTCGAAATCGTGACTTTAAAATATTGTATTATCCATTTATACCGATAACTATTTATATCACACTAATAGGTACTTTATTTTATTTATGAATCGACTTTTTCTGTAGCTGCATTGATGTTAAAAATAAAGCTGCTATTTATGTGAGCATAAACATAAATAAATACGTTTCCTGAACGAAGTTTTGTTACTGAACTATTACTAACATGAATATTATAAAGCTTTTGTAGTATATTTATGATAAAGATTCGACATATAAAAGGAGTTTATTTACACAGCTTATTACAATAAACATGAAATATGAACTAAAATTAAAACTTGAAACAACTTAAAAATTAATTTACTGAAAACGAAACTAAAAGCCCCCCTAGGTGGAAAGAAAATTACCTTGAATGATGGCAGCATTAACACTTTGAATGTTTTTGGCCAAAGTAGGCGCCAGCATTCATATCACCAGTCGCCTGCACCAAACGTTTGGCCAGGGGCCTTACAGCTACCTATTTTAAGCGATTCTGTTTAGGTGATTGCGAAAAGTTGCGCAACTATAAACCGTATCTCACGTTTTCGTGATTTTCCGTGCTGCACTGTTTCAGCGCTGTTTTGATCCCGCGTTAAGGGGCCGAAGAGATTGGCCGGCCTCCTCATTTAATTTTTTTAATAAGGAAGTGGCCTTAATAACATAAATTAATTACCCGACTATTACCAGTATTATTATGTATTTGAAACTTGTATTATTTTTGCTGGTACTGAATTACAACTTTTAACGTCATCCAAATAATAAAATCTTCGGTAACTGGAATACTAAATCAAACTGTTCGTCGATTTTCAAGATCTTCGCGATACCCGGGTCGAGTAAATCGTGAACAAAGATGGCGCCCGGGAAACGGTTATTGGTAATGGTTGAGAGTGGGTGTACTCAAGAAAATTGAGGGGGCCATGGTATAAGAAAAAAAAAACTGCACAGTACATATTGTACACACACACACTACAAATTGTATTAAATGTAATACGTTTATGTAAGTCTAATATTCAAAATACCTGAGTATTAGAAAAACTATGTCCGTATACAACAAATAAAGCATAGTTAACTTTGCTGGTTTTTATAAAAAAGTATTTTGGTAATGTAGAAAGTTCGTGATGGTATAATGAATAAAAACTGACATATAAATAATTCAGAAAAAGTGTGCTTAAAGATAATAAGTAAAGGGTTTAATTTATAACGAGTATTTATAGCAACTCAGAATTGAAATACCGGAAAATAGAATTTATACCTACTTGTGATTGTTTTTTCAATTTTTTTACACAACATAGTACCCACCTTGGCAAACCCTGAATACGTCCAGGACGCTGGTAATGGTCCAGCCACTGCAGCCGACCGCTGGATGTGATTCATCAATTTTTGTTAGTTCGCCACCTCGCTCCGGCAAGATTTCGCGATACCGGGCTCGCGAACCTCATGTTTGCATTGTCTATTTGTGTGTCGGTTATATCTGATTAATTTTCAAACTTTATTCTGAGCCGGCTTTGGGAATGCCTTCAGTCGGAGATCCTTTGTTGTATGCATTAATCATTTTCTCAAATTATACAGGACCTTAACTTAACTTTACCGAGTTAAAAATGATTTGTTAAAGCTATCTTTGTCCAAATTTCATTCAAATCCATTCTGCTGTTACGGAGTTGAGTGCAGACAAACATACACACTCACAAGCACAATTTCGCATTAAAATTATCAGTGTGTATTAGTTTATGTTTACGTCTGATACCGCTGTGATATTGTATCACAGCGGTACTACAATACGCGACGAAGGTTTTTTCGATACAGTTTGTGCTATGGGGTTTGTGCTATGGTTCTTTATAAATTGCTGGTATAGATTGAACTGTACTTCTTATCATTGGAAATTACCTGAACTCGATGATTTTTAATTGGTTGGTAGGCTTTTGCTTGACTGTCACCTCGTCTGTTGTTAAACGATGATGCGGTCTATTATGAAACGGGCTTGCCTAGAAGAAATCAATTCACTCGTGACTTGCAGACGCCCAGATTGTAACTATCGGAGAACACAAATTCAGGCACAGCACACTTCCATAGAAATAATCTTCAATTTATTCGATTTATGACTTTCCATTAAGCAAAATCACGCAATTCATCAAGTCGAAGCGAAGTTATTTGTTCAAATATAGGTATTATCATAATCACGTTCCGTTTATCCCATATAGGAGGTAAGAAGAGCGCTTGCTAGTCGTTTTCGAGGCAAGAGTTCACACGCAGACGGCCCCGCTACTCTGGAACAGTGCTGGAGTTCAGCCACAAAACTCTCACGAGGTTGGCTAGTAAAAAAACCATTAGCGCAAGCACAGCATGTACCTTTTATAAGAGATTTTTGTATTTGTAAAATGACAAATATTATATTGAATAAAAACTCCACAATAAAGTATGGATGGTAGAGGCTAGGCTAGAAGAACCATCTCTGTATAAAAAAAACACCAAAAGTTATTAGAGTAGGATAGAGAAATAAACAAGAAATAAAAAACTTCCGCTTTACTAATGCTAATATTTCAATAAAATCATTATCATACTCTTTAGCTACGCTAGCGCCATTCTGGAGGGATTTAAAACTGTTTATACGGCTTTGGACACTTTTTCAACTTGTCCCTCATATGAGACGTTTATCCTGACCTCTACTACCATAAACAAAGCTAGCGCCACAGTTACCAGCCCCTTGGCAAGTCATTAATCCTAACATCTATTTTAAAAAACGGTTTCTTACTCGTAGATCCTGACAACTTTTTCTGTGTCGAGGTTGCCAAATAACACACACAGTCATACACAACTATTACATACATCCTGAACACATTGAAATTTATAAAATATTTTTTCTTGCAGTTGCATTTCAAACTAAGTCATTATTATGTTATAAAATATAATTGAACAAATAATATTCTATCTTCAAATAACTTTAGAAACATCATTAGCATTACGTATCCGTGTCTAACTGTGGTTGTTTTGTATTCTTAGAATCTTAGGTACTGAGAATCTCGTACCGCTCCGCTATCACGAAAAGCTATTTACTACCGACACACTTCTGTCCATCTGTCTGGATAATAAACAGCACTGTTATGACCCTTGTATTGTTTAAATTGTTCTCTGAGAAGCGGTACTGTGCATTACAATGTTTGAATTTGTTTGGAGATATTAGATATAGTTTTTTATCATATTACCGGGCAATTAGTGAATGTACTTGACATTGGTGTAGCTTACTGGCTAATTACTGGCTATTGCATATTGTGAGAACTGAAACAGCTTTTGTCTCATAATGTCTTTGGTATTTTATTACAATTTTCCGGTAAAAGAAATCTATTTAAATATAAAAGTCGATGTGTGTATGTAAGTATGTTCCCAATGGACTCCGAAACGGCCGGACCGATTTAGATGAAACATTCACTGAGATATAGCTGTTGTTATTAGGTGTAATCAGCGTGGTTGAAACTGTGGGTCACAGCTAGTGTTTTATACAATATTTTAAGATATATTTTAAGGGCGAATATGCACTGACTTTATTTCTGTATTTCTGTATATTCTCATTTTTGTAGCTTCTGAGATTTTTTAATGCAAAAAAAACAAGCTCTATCAATAACTACTACAGTACAATCAGTTTATAGCTTCAGGCAACTTTACGTCAGTTATGAATTCGTTGAATTGATTCATTTATCTGTAATATCAGTACAATTGGATCTTTATAAAATTGGGAATCCGTACAGTTAGGAATCTGTAGAGTTGGGAATCCGTACACTTAACGGCTGGTTATCCGAGTCGCGAAGGCAACAAAACGCTCCCTCAGCCCCCGCCAAGTTATAGCGACGATGTATTTTGCCACGCAAGAATCAGGATGCCCGCGACCTTTTTACGCTTTTAATTCCACTAAAAAACGAAACCATTCACTATCAAAAATCTATCAAATAAAAAAAATTCGAATAACATTGCCTTTCAGTACATGCAATTTCCAGGTTGTTACGAGCTTTCAGTAGAGCATAAAACGAAAAAAATAAACTAACTCGACTTTGTTTCAGATTTTTTTTTTGATCGAGGAAAATTTATTCTATCGTGTTTTGAACCAAATCATAAACTCAAACACACATGTATCTGTGACATGTATTTTTTTCCAGCCCAAATACTGTAATTTAACTGAATAAAATTGATTTAAAACCGTCAAATTTGGTATATGAGGCCTCTTAAGTATTCAAAATATGTATGTTGTAAAACTGGGAAACTGTAGAATTAAAATCTGCAATGAATATCTGTAGAATTGGGAACAATTCGTCATAACCGCATTAATTTTAATAGTTTTGCGTGAAAACCAAATAAGTACACTTGATATTTTACAAAAGACTACCACCTACTAGACTTAGTCATTGACATCATAGGGAATGTATACTCTAAGGTCTTAGTAATAATTATGACTTAATCTATTAAAGTTTATTATAGTATAAATAATCCTTTCTAAGCAATGCAGCAGACATTTCTCAATTGATTTCCGACCAATTTATTAGATGGGCGTACGCTTTCTTTATCACTTATTGCATCGTCAAGCGTTACAGGCGTCTAACAGTTTTACTGTTAAATTATTCATACAACTAAACTCAAAATAAACTATTCGATTTATAAAACTGTTATCTATGGCTGTGTTCCTCCTCTTGTAACGTCCGTGGCCGCCCAGAGCTAAATCTAGGGTGCACCTCAGTGGCATTGCTTCTTTTGAACGAAAAATATTTCGCAGCTCCTTTTTCGCATAATAATTGTAGGAATAAGATATTATAGTGTGTGGCTTAAATCTGTTCTAATATAAATGTATTTATTCCTCAACCATGTCGCATAACCTCTAATTGAATTAAAATTTTGTCGTCGAATTTTATTTGTATCATCATCATTAGCCAGAACCCGTCCACTGCTGAATATCCCCCCCCCCCCATACCTCCCCCTTAGAACTCCACAATGAACGACAGCCTACACTGGATACCCGCGACTTTGCGTTTACTTTATTTGTATATGCATTTTTAAACTTAGTTTTAGATAGTATACGTTTCTTTTGTCAAAACTGTAGTTAAATCTTAAGATATAGAGCGAAAATAGTCATTTATGATACAAGTGCGGTAAGTTGGTTATTACTAACGAGTAGACGAATGTAAGCCCGAGACGAAGTCGAGGGCTTACCATAGTCACGAGTTTGTAAAAACCAATCCGCACGTGTGCCATACAACGTTTTACAACACATTTGCGAGAAAAAAAGGCTACAAATGAAACAATTTTTATGGAAATGGAAATTAAAAAAATACCGTGAAGTACACGCACGGTGCTATACATCTGAGCGTGCGGTAAAATTCATTACCGCACGCTCCGTTGTATGATGCGTAATGTTTAACTTTCAAACGATGTATACAAGCTTCGTAAGTGCACTTTTTGAGCAAATGTGTTGTAAAATATATTATGCAATATACTTTTTTTTTTGTTTCTGGTATTTGTAATTCGGCTAAACCAATTTATGTTGAAATTTGTTATGCAACAAAGATAGTATCGTAGGATAGTACCCTAGTCCTAATATGACCGGTACGCGGCTGTGCCTCTGGGCTAAGCATAAAAATTAATCATTGTATATTAGTAAAGCTTCCTTATAAGAACTATAAACTTAGATCAGAATTACATAGCACTGTAACGTAGACAATGTAAGAGTTTAGTTGTTCAGGTTACAAAAATATGTGATGTGATAATTATATAAAATGTGATACTAATATGTGCTTTCTCGATAAATTTTTAAGAGAATTTGTTATGCTCTACCTCCTTTTTACGTTACATGATAAGTATAAGCATGCGTTATAGAACAGATAGACAAATTAGATCGTTGCCATTGAAATACCTTTTGGTGTTCGACGACATAAAAAACAGTTTATATAATAAAAAATAATTGTCCCTAACATATGTTATTATAAGATTTATCTTATATAATCTGTGTATCACAAACAAATCTTTCACCTCTATACTACAGAATAATAATCATTATCAGCGCTAGATAAACCATTGCTAGGCATACGCCTTCTTTTGATTATGCCATTCAACTCGGCCCCTATGGGAATATAAGCGATATGTATTATCTTCTTCCGATCTATATTAGCCAATTCAAGTTTGGCTACGAGCCCTAATTATCCCAACTATAATTTAACACGCATTCTTATATTCACACGATACCTAAAGGGGCAGTAGGAGCGCTAAGTTTTTACTATCATATAGCTGATGATTATCAATATAAAATTGCTGACCGCAGGCTTGTTGCGTGAAATTTTTGTTTTTTTCACCATGACAGTGTTGCGTGCGCAGCATGTATGGCGAATATTGAAAGAACCCATAAATCGTACCGCTCCATGTAAAAACATGGTTTGATATAATAATTCTGATTTACTTACCGAAACTTTCAAATTGATTATTAAGTTCGACGAATTTTAAAATTGTGGATTGCGAATTGGTATTCATGTTTGAGGAAAGATGTCATGAATTAAAAATATGATGACTGACTTTTATTTCATCTTTTATCTTTATTACCAGGTTGTTAGGCGTCATTCACATTACAAACACAGGGCACCAACTTGTGTAATTTTATTTTTTTCTGAATAATAAAACAGATAAAAATTAAAAATTCTGATAAGGTAAGTCCTTGGTGGGTCAAAGTGGGACACCTCATAACCTAATTTGTAATGAGCCACTTCGATCTATCAAACTTTAACTCTGCTGATGCCATACCTGTTGCGTGCAAAGTGGGTCGATAAAATTTAGGTTCTAAGTCGAAAGCTCATTGTTCTCATAACTACAAACAACCTTTACTATGGGACTAACACTGATATCGCGAAATACAACTGCACCATAGAAAAAAATACATTAAACTCAATTAAATGTATGAAAAAGGCTGATATGTTTTTCGCGGTTATAGTAAAAGTTGTTCATAATGATGAGTACAATGACCTCGTTTTGGCTTAATACTACTTTTCCGTGTAACGCTGAAATGCATTTCTTGACTAACCAATTACCTGCTGCAGGGAGGGTCATAATTAGTAGCATGTTCCAACTCGGTATAAAATGACTATCCCAAAAAAACATTAGTACAAGATTTGTCAACTGGCTACAAGTCAGTTAACTAGTTTGTAAACATAAACGTTACTCGACCCGATTAGAAAGTCGCCTATCTCCGATCGAGATGTAGATATCGTGTGACTTCAACTTCTTCTGTACAGAACCAACTTATCTGTGGAGTTGAATGGGAGAGCCACAATCATATTTTCCAAACAAAACTATAAGCCACCCACTGGAAATGCTTAGATCCATCATTTCGCCAACTCTACGGATAAAGTTGTCGCACCGTACTCAATTATATTAGTTATGAGAATCGACTACAAAAAATCTTTGGCAGTTTCCATTTACTTGTTCTAACTAACATCTCGTTATGGTCATGCTCATTTTTGATATAATTGAGATAATTATGTGAAGTACTTTTAGAATCTTCATAGAGAAAGATACTACAAAAAAGAAAGATATTACTTTTTTGATAAGTACTTCCTGGCGTTCACACTAATATTATAAATATATAAATGTGTATCTGTGTAAGTGAGTATGTGTTTACTACTTTACTCCATAACCACCAGGATATGGATTAAAATTTGTGTATAGGTCAAAGATTTAAACATATAGATAGATAAGTGTCAGCGCTCAAACATGTTCGAACCAAGACCAAGTTAATGTCCGAACAAAGATAGACCAAGCAAAGAAAAAGCTGAAGCCATAGAAAATAATACGGTAAATTGGGCATTAATGCACTAATGCCGAGACGGACCCATGGGCACTGATTGTATCCTTTAGATATAAGTTTTTATAAAGGTGTCGAATAAAATTTCTTTCATTAAGACTACAATTATTGCAAACAAAAGTAGACTTTGCTTTAACGACATAGGATTTAAATTAATTTGAAGTTATTTCTAAAATGTGTCACTAAATGATAATGTCAAAAATAATACTGTCAATTACAATTTAAATATCATATTTTAAAAGAACTGCTGTTCTGTTAAAATACTAATATATCCAGAATTGGCACAATTGGAGACGAAATAATTGACGTAGGTCATATACCTAAGTAAACTAAGAACACTTTTTGTCAATTTTGTACTAGACCCAACATAATTATTATAAATGTATTTGTTAATCAATGCTGGAAGTTTATATCCTGGAAACCATAGATTGTTACCATGACCAATCCCATAGGATGAAAATGTATGGTTTCAGTTGGATAGACGAACTAATGATTATTGCCAGCAATGAAATTAATTTATCAAATTCTTATTTAAATTAACAAATTGCATTAAGTAACTAATTAATTTAAAATTTGCTATAATTTATTACTTATTTGCAATTTTTTTTTTTGTTAAACTTGTTAAATCTTTAGTTATCAAATTTGACAAATTTTGACAGATTTCTGTACGAAATCGATATTGTAAATGTTTTGTGACTGTTTTAGCTAGTACCAACTTTAAAACAAGGTCAGTTAAAACACATCTGAGAGATAATTTATCGTAAATCATAATTGTTTATACATAAAACGTTCAAAGGTGAAATTTGTACTGTAATTGTATTGAAACAAATTGAACAAATTTGAAATTTAAAAACCGCGGGTTTTTGCTCCTATCTAATTTTACTCTATAATTTATCTCCTATCTTTTATATATTATGTCTTAAATGGAACTACAAAACGTAATAGCAGTAGTAAATACAAGCTAAACGAAGCAACAAGGTAAACTAATGTTTCCAATTAAAATGTATTATAACAAAAAGCCGTAGAATGAAATTTTCGTTCAGAGATGAGTCATTTTGGTATTGCATAAATATCATTTCCAGCTTCGTAACTAGTTAGCACAGCACTATAAGTGCGTAAGTACCTACACAGGCTTCGGTAGGCTAATTTAGTCTTACTTTGTGTGATGTGGTCAAATAATTATTGCCAATAACAATTCAAAGCGGTAATGGAGTAAAGAGAAACGTTAATGTATATGAAAATTGATGAACAAAATACAAGCTAACACTAAATATTGTAGCGATGATAGCTCAGTGGTTGGCACGTTCGAATTCCAAAGGGTGTGAGTTCAAATCTCAACAATGAGTTTGAGCTGCCAGTGAGGAAAAATACCGCGAGGAAAACATAACATGGTGGTAGGATACTTTATAATTTCCGGCTGGCCAGCTACCACTCAAGATGAAAATCTGTCGAAAAACACGTTACGGTGTATTCCAGCAGCACCACTCGAGAGCCACCTCCTATCACTTATACAATAGTTAATAGACCGTTGAAGTTCAATCCAGATGTTTTTTTTAAGGTCTAGAGACAATCCAAATGCTCAAGCACACTACTAGTTCACAGCATACCTACCATGTTGGCGGCATTAACACGCTGAATGGCAAGAACTGCCATTCGCTAAGGGCCTCTGGCTATCCGGCAGCCCTAAGTAAGCTTTTTTTATGGCGCGATCCTCTCCCATCCTTTCCAGATGACCAACTCAGCAGAGTATATGGGAAATTATTTCACCAGTAATCGGTCTATGGACAATCCAGATGTTTTTTTTTAAAGGTCTAGAGACAATCCAAATGCTCAAGCACACTACCAGTTCACAGCATACCCAGCATGTTGGCGGCATTAACACGCTGAATGGCAAGGATTGTCATTTGCTAAGGGCCTTCGGTCACCCGACAGCCCCAAGTAAGCCCTTTTTATGCCGCGATCCTCTCCCATCCTTTCCAGATATCCAAGTCAGCAGAGTATATGGGAAATTATTTCACCAGTTATGTAAGGTTCTACCACCAGCTCTTCGATGTCTTGGGTTTTCCGGGTCCTCCATCTACCGTCTTCCCGCTTAAACAGCCCCTATTTTTTATAAACACCTTGCACTCTACCACTAGCAGGTAGGCTGGTGTGCATTTAGTAGAAAATAATGTTAGGTATATTGATGATGATGGCAGTACAGCAGTTTTTTTAACTAAATACGTGCAAGATAAAGTATTTTTCTACCAACATAAAGTGTTGAACATTCTTATTAAATTGATAACTAAGTAAAATACTGGAGGTATTTAACTGTTTATTTAATTACACGCAGTATACGGATAAGACAGAGTAAATGTTTTCTATATAATTAACTTTACCTCTTGATTTGTGGCTTTATCAGGACGTCTTGCCAGTCGCCAATTTATAGAGGAGCATAAACTGTTACCGTCATTGTCAGGTACTTGGAATACTTGGGGTAATTCAGGTTAACTCAGATCAGGTAAGAAATAAAGCTGTTATGTTTAGATTATAAACCTAGTATTGAAAACTTCAACAAGCTAGGCAAGTTATTTATTGAAGAACCATGAGAAACATGTTGGACTAAATATATGAACGCAAAATATGAATACAATAATGATGCAAAATCAAACAACTATCAATCAACCCGTTCTGAATTTATTTCTTAAAAAAATAAAATTCCTGACTTCGTATTACCGATACGGTATTTATAGCAGATCATATTTTGCAAAGAGAAGCACCTAATCAAAAAACTATGTAACCTCACTTTTATATTAAAAGATCTTTCCAATACGTCAGATGAAGGGCGTTCAGTAAAATTTTCTTTTCATTCTCTCCACCTTGTATCTGGAGACACGGCAGTGCCCTGCCAAGTCAAGCAAATAACATGAACATGGCCGTACTATCCTTTCTTCAAAACAACTCAAGCTTTTAAGTCTCTTTTAAGCTTCCTGTATCTTCGTTGTGGGTAAAGAAATCTGAAATTTAAATTATAATAATATTAAGTCATTTTACCATCCGTGAGCTTAAAAGAATCTATCGACATCTCATTTATCAAAAACGATTGAGATATTTAGGTTGAAGGTGAAAACATACAATCGTACACATTATAAACAATACCCTCTTTTTTGCTTTGCGTCGTCGGGTAAAATCGAATTCGCACCGGAAGTTAAACCCTAACAACAAATGTGATAGTTAAACTAAACTGTGTGATTTAAAATTAGTACAAGTAAATGACGTTTGAAAGAATTAAATAGTATCGCCATAACCAGTGGCTTTAACCGTTTGTTTGTTCTGTCCGTTTTCAAGTCAACAAATAACGAACGGTGGGCAGATGATATCTACCTAGATTCCGGGTACCCTGTGTGCGACTGAATGCCTAACGGACGCGTCCGACTCTAGACTTGGTAGTGGCTCGCTGACGGCAGGCCCCAGGTCTGTCCTGTCACTCAATCTTTCAGCAGATTACACTTCAACAAATAACTGTACACGCACTTAAACACTCGGCAAATTTAACGCCCCGTCCGTGTCAAATGGCAATGTCACCTGCCTTGAAAAATAGCTATTACTATTTTCAATTAAGCATACAGAGGCAAATAAATGAATGAAAAGGCTGTTAAGATAACCTGCGCATTAAAAACACCCTGGGATGTGGTTAGTGGATTTATGTGAATCGTTGTACCCAATAAAGTAGGAGATGTCTAATAAATCGTTGGAGGCACGGTCGGGCCAGGCGACACCTCCGGAGTGGGCGACTCGTCCGTTAGACGCAGCCTGCGGCGGGCGACTATCAATCCGTTACAATACGACAGCCTGAAAAAAGTCATGTTTTATATGATTTGTCGGAAGCTTTGAAATAGATATACTTTATTTGGCTTCAAAACTGGCAGCCCTGAGACAAATTTTCACACATCTTTGACTGGGGAAAACATGAGAAGTATATTTTGCTAGCCTGCAAATTTCTCGTGATTTGTTAAGGACATGCAATTGAAAATAAAAAATGAGCATTTTTTATTACTGTTCAATTAACGACATGTTTTTAATTATATATGAAGTAGGCTCACAAAATAAAATAATTATGGTAATTTTCAAACTAAAGTTGTGATAATTAATCGTTGAGTTAAGCCCTGTATATTCTAGCACATACGTTAAAATGTAATTTCATTCCTATTAAATGTATTATCATAATTTGATATTATAAATGCGAAAAGTTTGTTGGTTTGTTTGTTTCTGTTTCACGCAGCAACAGAGCAAAGGATCGACCTGATTTTTTCGCATGGGTATAGTTCAAGGGCTGGAAAGTGACATAGACTACTTTTCATCATCATCACTATGCGGGTGAAACCACGGAGCGCAGCTAATATATTATATATTCTTTTTATATAAACATCGAAAGATACAAGGGAGTTAAACCACTGCAAACCTTATGATGGAACAAAAGACATCAACGAGTGCACTCTCTACGAAACTATGAACTTCGTCTGTCCTCAGGCATGCTGACGTTCCACATAGCACAGTGTATCATTTATCTAGTATTGGATTAACACGTGTAACCCTAACTGCCAAGGTGAACGGTACAAATAGTTCGCGCGAGCGACCAACCATCTATGTACTTAACTCACATACAGTCGACCTACTCTCGCCCGTGTCGGGTAGCTAGGTTCACAAGGGTCAGGCAAATAAGACCATAATGAAATTTGATATTGTACCACACAGCCTACACTAAAATTTATGATTTTGCAATAACAGTAAACTAAAGTTATTACTGAACTCATTCGATAGCTAACAAAGGGTCACGGCAAATCATTATTTGCTGGCGCATTAATTAATTAATGTTGTATGTAGGTTGGATCGCTTTGTTACTGTGACCTATACGTAGGTAAGTCTGGCTTCAGTGGTATACCTATTAATTTTGCTAATTAAGTCAACTAAAATTAGACTATAGTCATACTCTAACTCGCTTTCCACGAATTAAACCGAGATATAATTTCCATACTGTGAGTATATCTTTTGCTATGACTTTGGTCTTGTTTAAGTAATTTTGGTCACGATTTGCTTTGATATTAAGTCAACTCAATTTGATCAGAATCACCATTAAAATTGTATTATAACAATGAATAGATATATGATTAAATAGTTTATCGTTTGATCAAATACCAATCGTGTGTATGAAATTTGTGGTGTGAACAATTAAATAAAGAGTCTATCTATCTATCAATCTATAAGCGTTCTATAGATGGCAAGAGCACGCGCTAAATTTAATAAAATATACTATTAAACAGGGTTATGAGGAAATGGTATGCTAAGCTGAAAGGGGCTCGTTATACTCATCATTATAAACAACTTATACTATGGGACCAAACCAGCAGTGCAAGTACCGTTCTTTATCGATCGTCAAATTCGCTAAAATGCCATAGAATCGATCACAGCGAGTACTGAAAAAATGGCATATTATCGAATTTGACGACCTCAACTGTCAATTTGACGATCGCTAAAAGAACGGTACTTGCACCCCTGAATCGTGAAAAAAAACAGCTCTTCCATACATTTTATTAGTGCCAATGTCCGTTGTCTATGGAACAGCTGATATTTTTTTCGCGATTTCAGGTTTAGTCTTATAATAAAAGTTGTTCATAATTATTAGTACAATGACTTCTTTTCGGCTTAGCATGCTCTTTCCTTATAACCCTGTATTGCTGTTTACCTATTACCTGTTAACGTCATGACCAAGTAATTTACCCGTTACTATGTCTATTGATTTAAATCGCAGCTACGAAGTTATTCAAGCACAAATACGTTAAAATTAATTGTCTCTAACATTGTGTGAATGCTTGAACATTGAACATAGACAAGTCAATTGATTTCAAAATTACTATCGTAAAACCCTCACTTTTTTAATACATAGAATAGATCTACGTTTGGCTACCAACTCGCCTGATGGTAAGCGATGGTGTGGCCGAGGATAGAACACGTTGATCTAGAACAAATCTATTCACTCTGGCTTATTCACAACTCATCATAATTTACAGCTTTTTTAGGAATAATATACAATAGGATAGGAATAGATATCTTACTTTCTGGGCCATCTGCTTCAGTCACTTGCTAATTTCTATACATAAAAAATCTACTAAGACATATTTACGGTTTCAACAGTCTGAAAACACTTGGGAAACTGCGAGCACTGTAGAGTCATGAAGGTCAATACGACACCCAACTCTGCCTGTGCTTAACAAATGTATCTAACAGACAATCTTGCTAAATCGAAGTGGTGAAAGTGGCCCTAACTACATACTACTCCCACAGAGTTAACACCAAGCAAAGTTACGTAGTTAAATGTCTCAGAATATTTTCTCCTAATTCCCGTAACCAGAATTTACCAGATTTAACCAGTTAGACACAGCATTGCCTGTACCGCCGATAGTGACACCCGAGCCGATCGTCATGACCTGATAGTGTAGCTGAACGCTGTTGCAAGCTCGATACCAGCATCTATGAATAACGTAATTTATTTTGTTCGTTAGTTTGCGTTTGCTTTCTACAATGATCTGCATCTGTTGCTAGTTTCTAGCATTTTAACTTATATTAGAACTTATGATAGTCTGGTTCTAAAAATAAATTATCTATTCTCGCAAATAATAGTATAGGATTTTTAGACAAACGTGGAATATAGCACAATAAACTAAGCCAAGAAAATTTATTGTTACATGAATGGCGTTAGACTGTGCGTGCATGCAACTCGCAAAAGCAAATCCATCCCACACAATATCTATCCAATAAATATCCAAAAAGCTTGTTCTGCAAGCATTCCTCGTCCATTGTGTGCCTTACAGATATATCTTGCGTAAGGAGCTTGCGATTCCGGCGAGCTTTCGCTTCTACCCACGCTACAGACTGATGCTCGTCACTATTGATTGACAAAGTATCCATTACCGCATTAGAACCGACTTTTATCTGAATATATGCGACATGAGAAGAAATAGACGGTAGGGTTTACGCCGAGGAAATGGTTCACGTTGCCCGCGGTGACCGGTTGCCTAATGCAATGGTTGACAAATCGCTCAATTGTCCCGGCTCGGAGGTTGCCGGGTCCCGACTTGTTGGGTGGCGAGTTGCGCAACTGTTGCCTACTACTGACCGTTTGACGAATGCCGGAAGACATCCAACTTTATTGTGCTTTATTGCGATTGAACGGTGGTAAATGGGAGACCGATGTGAAAATATTTCATTATTCTCTTGGAAATTGAATTGGCTTTCAATTCATCGTAACATCTTGCTAATTTTTGTGAGAATTTTCTCATTTCCTGATTAAAACATAAAAGCTTACTTATGGTAGCAGTTAATTGAGAAAAAGAAATACGGAATCCATTAACCCTTGTTCACATTTAAAATATTTCCATTGCATTATGAAATGTTATACTCGGAACAAACTCGGAACAATAATTTAAGTTCGTGTACTTTGCAGCTATACATAGTTTAGTTATTTATGTAAATTGAAAGCGTTTAGTTTCACAGATAACATTAACGCGAAGCGCGTTTTGTACAATGTTTGTTGGTTAGTTAAAACAATATTTGCTTAGGTGTTTGCATAATTTTCCGGCTCATACACGTATCGTAGAGGCGTTCGTCCCACTAACTGAGTAGAAAACTTAATGCTAATGATGTTGGGTTATTTGATACGAAGTTTTTTTATATGTAAGATAGGCGTTATGTGTTTTTGAGATATTTTAGGACATAATATTCGAATTTGTTCCGTGCTTCGTTTTACTTACTGACTTGAGTAACACGAATTTTACGCTACTTGATTTGCCCACACCTAGAGCAGATAATAAAAAAAAAACATACAGTCGAATTGATAACTTCCTCCTTTTGGTTAAAAACTTGTTAATCATGACCTTTAGTGGCAGGCCAGCTGATGTCAGAGTTTTAAAGCCACCTGAAAGCCTCTGATACGGCTTAGTAAAGTTAGCAGGGTTTGGGTGCACTCCACATGTATTGAAGTTTTTCGCCAGTTACATGACCGATAGGCAGCAATACGTAGAATACTCAGGATGCAAATCGGAGCGGTATTTTACCAGGTCTGGAGTAAGCCAAGGCAGTAATTTGGGTCCTCTGGAGTTTATTCTAATGATAAACGACTTGCCGAGTGTGGTTCAGGATGCCAAATGCCTATTATTTGCTGACGACCTCAAGTTGTCGCTGGTGATTGAGAGTGCAAGTGACTGCGAAAGGCTTCAAAATGATATAGACAGAGTGGTGGCCTGGAGCAAAGAAAATTGTCTGCAATTCAACGCTTCCAAATGTATGACAATTTCATTCACTCGTTCTCGTAACCCGATACTTCACAATTATAGCATTGACGGGATGCCGATACTTAGAGTCAATGCTGTGAGGGATTTGGGGTTGACTCTTAACTCGGAGCTGATATTTCGGGATCACATTACTAAAATCTGCAAAAAAGCATACAGAAATTTGGGTTTTATCCTGCGTATGGCTAACGGTTTTACAAATATTAATGCAATTGCCGCCTTGTACAACGCTCTAGTCAGAAGTCAGCTTGAATGCAATGGAGTCATCTGGTCCCCTCACGAGACGAAGTACATTCTTATGGTCGAAAGGATACAAAACAAGTTCATTAGGTACTTGTATTTGAAAAAATATGGAGTATATCCGTTTTATCCATTAATGTACCCTACTTTATTTATATTAGGCATGGTTGGATACAACGAACTAAGGGTCAGGAGAGAGCTCACACTTGTTTCTTATATTTTCAAGTTGCTGAGAGGCAGGGTGCACAATCCGGATATACTTAAGCAGATATACTTCTGCGTTCCTGATAGGTATGTGTGGAGGCGAAGACTGCCAAAACTGGTATCGGTGCCGCGCGCGCGAACTAATCTTCTCCAGGAGGCACCTTTTACACGAGCACTTCGCACTCTTAACGTCATTTCCGTTGAAATTGACCTATTTAGTTGTGCTCTGAGTGAATTTACAAAGATAGCTTTAAAGGTTTTATGTTACTAGATAATTAAGTGTTGTCACAATGTTTTTTTTTAATATGTAAATTTGCTACACTATCGCATTAGGTATAACCTGTAATGATAGTTCTAAGTTGGAAATAAAATAAATAAATAAATAAAGTAGTTATTGTTATAGAATGAGCAACTAGAACCTATAATTTAACGTGTCATCCGACCTACGGCAGCGCTTAGTTGTCTACTCAGAGTCACCCTCCGAAAACTGGTTAGGAACTGGTTAGGATTTCCACTGGGTAGGGATTTTTTTCTGAAAAAAAAAAGGTTAGGGTCTGGTTAAAACATATAATATGGCATATAATCTGGGGTTTTTTTTTTGTTGGCGTCCACAAAAATCTACAGACGCATCATTAGTTAAAGATTTGCTGTACAATATTTATGCTTTATAATTTTGACTTGAATGAAAATAGGAATCTAGCAACACTTATATCACGACTATTCTATACGGGGGAAAGGTCAGCTGTTGTCGCTTCCAAACCGTACAGGACCAATTTAATGTAACCAGTTCAATATTTCCATACAATAATACATTGTTACGTCCAATGCTAATTGAAATAAGCCATGTGCCATTTGAAACGTCGCTCGTAATCATAGGACCCTTCTTAATTAACTATATGAATGGAATTTATGAACCGGTATGTCACAGGGTTGGCAACTTGACGATGATAATTACATTATCAATTTACAAAACCGACTTCACAAAATTAGTAAACTACGCAATTTCGGTTACTTGATATTAAATTTTCCAGTTATATATAGATATATTACATTTCGTTGAGTATAAATAACATTAGGAACAGCAGATTTTTTTTCCCGCGGTTTTTAGGTTGATCTCATTGTAAAAATGTATTTTAATGATATGTACAATGACTTTCATACCCCTTCGTACAACACCTGTATTTACTTAAGTATAATGAAAACAGTATGAATTATACAGAATCATTCAAGCACTGACAGGAATTTTCAAATGATAGCGGTTGAATATTATGCTGATGTTTATATACCTCCTTAGATACACATGGTGTAGATGATGTTATATGTCTGCAGTTGGTGTCTTTTTATACCTACAAAAGGTGTTATTGATTTCATAGCTTTTGTTATCGGTTTTAATTAATTGGTTTCCACAATAAAAACAGGGATGTTCAACAAGAAAATGGGTTGACGACATACAGCTGACCCTGGGGCCATACTGGACAAGAGTGGCAGATGATAGAGAGCAATGGAGACGGAGGAGGCCAATGCCTGACACTGTGAGACACTGAATTGAGGGACATTTTGTAAAAGTGTAGAAGGAATGTATCAAGTTATGAAAAAAAACCCAATTATTTGGAATAAATGGCATTGTAAGTATATACCACAATAAATAGTGTGAAAGGGAAAAAAACAGGGAATGTTAGTCGAATCAGTCGGCGGGATAACAACAGGCATACACTGCGAAATATTTCCCAAGATACATCGGCACGAGTGCGATGTGGCGATATCTTGGAGCGCGCCAGTTCGAATCGTCTATCGACTCTATGATCGGCTCTGTCGAGGGGTCACGCGCGTTAAACGTAAATCAACATATCTCGCAACGGGAGATCTAGCCGTCCATGCGCCCCACCAACAAAAACTGAGTTTTATAGCCGTAACACTACACCCGGGAAAAAAGTAAATAAATTGGACAGAAACGAGTGAGCGTCCGAGCTTACGGCAATCTTACAACGACCACTTAAACGCCCTGTCGAACGAATACCTACTTATCTAGTAAAATGTGGTCAGACTTTATCAACTCTTAACAGAACTCGTTCCTTTATTAGGGTAAGATGCACTCGGAGCCGCTTACTTTTCAATCAGCGGGAAAATAATGTGTTCTTTGTTCGCAAATGGTTAGTTCTAATGACATGCTTTGAGAATACGTAGGGGATAGGAGCATTGAAGAGCTCAGTTGGTTATCCTATGAGGGACACCTTTGAGTAGGTAGATTGGGCAAACAAAATTTTAATTCAGAATAAGTGCGACCGCATCAGACCTAAATCAAGATTTATGTCCTTAGATAATCAAGTGAAAAATTATTAAGTGTGCCGAACTTTCAGTTTTTGCGTTTAATGATTAAGCGGTAAGTATAGTAAAAAAGAGGGTAAAATACTGAGACACATGAATACGAACGATAACTGTACTAAGGCATATCTCCTTTGTATGTCTGATCTGAGACTAAACAAACTCGTTGTGAAGATTATATACTCTGGATTGACAATATTTTAAAAACGTATAATTCGTTCGTAGAGAGAAGCGAACAAAATTTCGAAGCACAGCTATAGTTTTATTGTAAAAAAACTTATGTTTGTTTGCATTGTGAGTAAAATAAATTGATCTACCCTAACGAGCTTACTCATTTAAGTAAAAGTTTGAACTGTTAGAAAACTATAGCTTGATGGTTTCTCGTTTGAGTACGATATAATCCAAAGCAATGAGTAATAAAACCAATCGAGTTTTAATGAATGAAATGATTTGCACTACCTTCATAACCGGATAAAACTCGAAGGAAACACGCGTTTAATTAAGCGTCTGGTTAAATGACGAATCAATTAAGCGAAATTTCGCTTTATGGTAAGTAGTTTAAGGTTGACGGCGCGAATGGCAGACAGGGTGCTTTCTCTGGAATGTCGGGCTACTGTCGAGTGAGATGCAGTCAGTATGAGCAGAGTATATAAGTACTTACCACTGCTTAATCACACAGTATACATATCATGTATAACTGTGGGCTGATGGGCGTTTGACGTCATCATCATCATCATTAGCCAGAAGACGTCCACTGCTGAACATAGGCCTACCCCTTTAACCTCCAGACTGAACGACAGCCTGCCTTTTGCATACGCTGGATGTCAGCGACTCTCACAATGTCGTCGGTTCATCTAGTGGGAGGCCTACCTACATTGCGTCTTCCGGTTCGTGGTCTCCACTCAAGAACATTTCTTTCTTCCCCATCGGTTATCGGTTCTTCGAGCGATGTGGCCTGTCCATTGCCACTTCAACTTGCAATTTTTAACAGCTATGTCGGTGACTCTGGTTCTTTGGCGAATACCCACGTTTCGGATTCTATCGCGCAAAGAAACTCCGAGCACAGCTCTCTCCATTGCCCGCTGTCTGTTTTTTCAAAAGACCAACAGTTAAGGACTACGCTATTCCACCTGCTAAAGTGAAATTTGTTTAAAGTCTAACTATAGGGTTTATTCCAAAAATCGCCTCAGACCTGCGAAGGAGTTTATTAAACAAAAATTTCTGAAACCCTCTTATTGGCTTATTCCAGAAATCACGTTTGACAAACATTGTTATTTTTGTAAATTCAAATACTTACTATCTATATTTATAACTATGGCGAAATATCACTTACTCACTGACTGAATAACTCATCACGAAATCTCGAAAACTACTTGACCAACAAAGCTGAAATTTGGCTGGTAGATTCCTTATGGTGTAGAGTTTGGACAAGAAAGGATTTTTCGAAAGGGCCGAATTAAGAGGGTCAAAAGAGAGTTGAAATTATATATGAAAATCTACGCATACGAAGCTGCGGGCTAGTTTATCATAATTATGACGTTTAGCCAGTCAGTGGTAGCACGTCTGCCTCACGAGCAGGAGTTTCCGGGTTCAATTCACGGGCATAAGTTTGAATGATGAATATCTTGGCTCTGGATCAGAGTGCAGGTTGTCCGTGTCTTCAAATAGGCTCCATGGTAACTCTGAGACAGAGAATCCTAGTGGAAGCTATAAGTGTGAAACTTTTGTTTATACTTGCCTTGTTATAATATACCAAATCTTGCAACTGAATTTTAAAACAATTATCCCGAACCGATTGAGATGACATTTTGTATACTTGTTTTGTTTGGATGACAATGCATGGCTAAGTTAGGTATAAGGCTAAATCACGTCAGTCTAAATCCAATATGGTGACTCCCAAAGATGGCGGACAAAATTTTCTTTTCTTCTTTCTTCATCATGGTATGAGTAAGAAATGAAACAGTTTGCTGAAAAAAATGCGAAAAAGCTTGATGTCATAAAATATTTAAAATTAATAATCTTATTTATATTCTACATTTTAAAATCCAAACTTTATTATAAGTAAGTCGTTTTGGTAAAGTATCGTCTTTCAAAGTCATTTTGCAATTTGGTTCTAAACGCAACTCTTTTACTCATATGGTAGAGTGAATCAAAAAGATAGACATTTACATGTAAATTCCCATACTGATGATGTTGAGGTCTATCCGAGAGAGACCGGATCGAGATCCGATCCCTATCTCGGTGGTTGATGGTTATCGTGACAGTTTTACGTGGCGTGGCTCACTGCCAATAGATTCACTGTAACTATATTTCGATCACACCATTTGTATATTTTATGACTAATTATTATAATATATTCAAACTGGTGTGACATTAAAGAGATTTGCTACAATCTCGATTGGTGTTATCTATTGGGTTTTCCTGCTCTGTTTCTTATTACTAAATCGTTGGCTCCATCTTTTTACCAACGATGCAAAGCCTAAGAAGGGTATGGTAGTTTAGTGTGTATGGTAGTGTACAGCTTAAAGGCCTCAACATATTTTTTAAAACGTTTATTTAACTTGCCTTGTTAGTATGAGGAAGGGTCTATCTATCCTTGGCATGAGTCAAATCTTGCAACTGAATTAAATAAACTGTCACCCCAAACCGATTGAGCTAAATATTTTGCATACCAGTTTAGTAAGATTATAATTTTTCTTTGGGCGTATCGTTCGCAAAATATGATCCTCCATAAAATGACATTACAGAGGTTTAAATTTTAGGAAAAATACCTGTATAATAATAACTTTTTTCAATTACCCTATAGCGAAACATAAGAAAAGGCAGCAATCTTTTATTCATTTTAAAGTGGTAATTCCATATTTTTATCGGCGTACCTACTTCATTTTAGAAACTATCAAGTTTGCTAAAGATAATAATACTTACTGTCAGGTCTTAACTTAGAACAGTCAATATTTAAAAGCTACAAAGATAGAAAAATCACGTCAGCGATATAAACTCGGACGCAAAGGTTGTCTTTTTCGTACCTTCAAGCCCTAATTGCGTCCACTCACTAGATAAATCGATAAGAAGATCTATTTGAAAACTCAGCGTCGTCTTGAAAAGAAGTGAAACAGCGAGGTAAGCGCTAAAAGCATCTGCAGATAAGTGCAGAATCGCCTTCACCGAGTGATAGCACTAATGAACCCGTGTCGCCGTCTCAGAACTGGCACGGTTTGAACGATGGCAAGCCATTAGAGGGAAACTCAAGGCCAACGGAGGGCGGACAGCTAACCGTAATTATCTTAAACTAACCTAACTGAAAGGCGGATATATCGCTGCAATTCTCGATTACTTTTTACTCGAGACGACGAATCGTGTACCGGTAATTAGAGAGAGTAATTTCATTTTCCTGTTGTGCAGTAATTCGGTCAACTAGGTAGCTAAAGGTAGAGCTAAAAGTTGCACTGTTAATTATTACAATACATCGGTAAGGGCGGGTTTTATAACTACGGATATTGATTTTGTAGCATACCTACCTGATTGCATAAATGTTTGCTATTTCACTTACTCTTATGTTTAGATTGTTTAGTTTTCGGTTTTGAAATACTCAGTACTCAATAAGTTTATTGCGACATTATGTATGCATGCAGACCTTAAATAACATGTTTTTGCATATTTATCTTAAATTACATGGAGTACATATGACCCTGTAGAGTATGGTAACAGAAAGAAAGGAACGCTCTATTTGTACATTGTCAAAAATATCCTTGATAAATTCGTCCAGGGTGTAGTAACATTTGGATTCTAACAAGTTTTTGAGAACATTAGAGAAGCTGTTTCCTTTTTCTGTTTTTTATTTTATTTTTAAGTTTACTGTTCACACTATTCCCTTATCCGTTATCCATTTCCTATTTCTCTTTCTTCTTGCTTTCTTTCGTCACCCGTCGCCCGTCGTTAGGTTGCTTATTTGCGGTAAATTCTTCGACATAATCCTTTCATCGCATCCTGGCTCAGTAACAGATAAGAACTAGAAGATTTCTTAGTCTCTTCTCTTACAAGGCTCACGTAGGCTACCAGTTGGTTATCATCAATTGACAAACTCAAAAATCTATAACGGCCATTAAAACCTACGTTATGTACGCGGCAGTCAGATAGTTATAGATCTGTTTTGTTGTTTAATTCCATTGAGTAATAATCACGAAAACCTATAAAATCAAAATATAAATAAATTATCTTTTATAAAAACCGACTTCAAAAAACCACAAAACCCAAGCATTCTAAGTTAATAAGCCACTACAAAGAACAAAATAATATTTTTACACTGATTTTGAAGTCGGGCGCGTGAACTTGCGTATTTATCATACTATTACTCCGGTAAATGCGATCCTATATGATATTATATAAGCCACTCACATTTCACTGCAACCCCACTTTAGATCTAAACATATCATTGCAAACATTGGTTGACTCAGATAATTAAACTTAGTTAAACCATAAAACAAATTAGTTCATTTTAACGTTTCGTTTTAACGTAGAATAGTATAAGCAGTATGCGCATTTGATCGTTCTAATAAGCACTAATAATAAATGTACCATTTCGTAATAGCATAAAATCTTAATAGCATATAACAGCTATTAGTTAATTGAGTTGATTACAGTAAATTTGCAATTTCGGTGCTATTAAGACATGAACACTTAAACAGGGTTGTTCTATCGAAGTTCCAAAACTACTCATTAGGTGACAAATAAACGAATTGACATCACAAAGTATCAGAAACTATTATAATCCTTATAAATGTCTTAGATCGTAAGCAAACGTCTGGTTAGAAAGTATTTTGCTAAAGAGATTTTTTGAATTTTTTTTTGAATTAAGGAAGCAAATGGTGGTTGTAAATTTATAAGAAAGGATTTCACGAAAGAAAAGCGTTAATCGAGAACAGATTATTTCAAGTAAATTATAATAAACAAAAAATATAACCCGACTGCATTGTATAAATAGTATGTAGGTGTAGCCCTATGCCACTCTCACTATTATAACAATTCAAATGACACCTCACATGTAGAAATCCATTAAGACGTAGGCTGTAGGGCGTGCCAAAGAAATGACTCTCCTTCTTGGGCAGTTGGGTAAAAAGGAAGGTTTGCGTCATCGCATTTTCGAGTCGTGAAGAGAAGCAAAACAACAACAACTTAAGGTGAAGCGATGCTCTCCACATAGAACAAAAAGTTCATAGTAAACTTTTCCTCTTCTTTATTTCTACCTAACACAGTGAGCTCTCCACTGTCATCACATCAGACGATGGCGTGACGAGGCATGTAAACACGGTCATGTTCGCATAGATCATGCAGATATCTCTCGGATCGCATTACGATATGTCCGTGGAACCACTAGATTGATGGATCAGTATTTAGAAAGACCGGTAGCTGGTAGTAATTGCGCGTGCATTAAACTGTTGTTTAATTGCGCTTGTCTCGAGTACAGGTGAGTGATATACAGTAAATTAATAGGGGCCTCACGGTTACCTCCGAGGGCTCGAAACAGCGCTGAAACAGGGCTTTGCGGAAAATCACGCGAACGTGAACCTTAATGTTCCGAGATACAGTTTGCGGTCGCGCAACTATTCGCATCACCTAAACAGAATCGCTAAAACAGGTAGCCATAAGGCCTCAGGTCCTTGATTAGTAATGAAATAATTTAAACTTGATTACAACACATCTTAAAAAACTTAATTAGACGCTTAGGCATTTCACTAGCATTGGCAAAGCCTTTTAGTGTTTTCGTATCACTTTGTAGGTACCAACAGACGTTTCTCTATTAAACCTTTGGTTAGTTTTTATTTATTGCGTAAATAGTTCGCGTTTGTCGACCAACTTCGACTGTCGATGTGTTGGTAAGCTACGAAGAAGCGATGGTGGCTGAGCGGTAGTATGTGCGCTTTACAATTTAACTGCACCCAGTTCGATCCTCAACCCAGCACCAATGGCTTATTTAGTATCTAGATAAATTAAGTGCAGGTTCGAAAGGATGCAGGATTGAAAACATCGTGAGAAAACCAATACGTCCAAGAAACTCAAAAGTTCAAAGACATAATGACTTTTACCAGCATGCACTGGGCCAGCATGGTGGATAAGGGCCCATCTTCTCTCTCTCTCTGAGTGAAGGCCTGTGTCCAAGAAGTAGGAAAATGATAGGCTGGTAATAATAAAGCGATGATGGGATCGAAGATAGAGCATATTAGAAGATATAAAAAAAAATTGCTAAGAAAATGTAGGTCTGTTAACTATAAAGCAACAGCTGTAGCTCATACAAAGATTCATCATCATCATCATCATCATCATCACCAGCCATTAAACGTCCACTGTTGGACAAAGACCTCCCTGTTTGAGAGGGATTTTGCCATAATCCCCACACTTGGCAGGCGGCTTGGGGATCGCAGTACGTTCACCGTGTGCTAATAGGACGCTGCTGGCCATCCTCCGGTGGTCCATACAAAGATTGTCACACTAATATAAAAAATGCGAGTTTGTGTAGAAGTGTGAACGTTGTCCGCGCGCATATTTGTACTAAAATATTTAATACTAAATACACGACACTAATTAATATTACGACTGAAATACTCTGTATCCATGGTCATGAAAAATTTAACGAAAAACAACAGGGCATGGTCGCCATGGAGACACTTCTTTGTTTTTTGAAGTCTGTTCCTCTATGTTAAACTATTCCTGAAGTATAACGGGTGAAACCGCGCAGGCCACGGCTAGTATAACATAAACTTGTTTTAAAAAACATAACTCACAGCTCTAAAAAACATGATTAAATTGATATTGGTGTCGATTCTGTCATAAACATAAACTAAACTTCACTAAACTAAACCTATCTGACAGGACTAAATTATCTGCGTCCCTTTTTGTTTCAGTATGTGAGAAAAGGATGACGACTATTTTAGGGCTGTCAAATTTAGTTTAGTTTAGATAATGGTACTACAGAATAGACCCCTTTGTGTTAATTTATTTAAATGTTGTACTCGTATGTAACAATAAAATATTTTAATGCCCAATAATTTCACTGGAAGCATGGCCTTTCAATCAGAAACACAGTAATGTTTGCACACTACTGCTTGGCGGTTGGATAATTGGCAAAGGTGTGGCGCTTCCTCAGACGGACTCTGTAAACAAAACTACTCACGCAGAATGCTCTATGTGTGTGGTAAATATAATGAACCTATATAATTAATTATAAAGACCTGCCGATGGCACCAACTCGTCGGTGTACAAATGCGTCGTGTGCACCGATGAGACGTCAGTCGCTAGCCGGATTTACTAGTGTGCGGTCACAGTGAGAAAAAAATCCTCAAAATAGTAAAATGTGTAGTAATAAACCGGCCAAGTGCGAGTCGGGCTCGCGCACTGAGGGTTCCGTACCACCACAAAATTCAATAACGAAATTACTAGTTAAAACTTGGTAATGAACATAAACTTGTCACCAACTCGCACTTGGCCATTTTTTATTATATATTATTTATTATATTATTTGTTGTTATACTTTAGAGTGTGTACTATAATCATGTTAAGTTTGACGCTTGTAAGTACATATTACCGTTTTTACATTAGATCTAATACAAAAATACTGAAAAAAATACGTTTATTGTATACTCCCTTTCGTTTTTACTTTTATTTTTTTATTAAATCCGCCGTAACATTATATATTCTGTAAAAATTTCAACTGGCTATCTATTACGGTTCGAAAGATACAGCCGTTAATAGGTAGGACAGACAGACAGACATCGTAGGCTAAGTGATAGGGTCCCGTTTTTACCGTTTGGGTACGGAACCCTATAAAGCGACTAGCGGCAATAATATAATAGACGTAGTTCGATAGAATTTCAACAGATGGTGCTATTTTGCCAAGTATTAGATTATTGCCAAGATTTTGTATGAATTAATGTTCGATGAGGCATCACTAGAGATATACATTATGTATTATCTTAATGCTGGTAAATTTAAACGTTACCCTACTTTTACCTTTCGAACAGGATTTACCCGCACCGTAATCATAATCGCGTCATTTCTATTATGATCGGTTTAATTTATAATGATTAGCTGATAGCTATCTGTCGCTGGAGAGGCAGCACGCGTCACAGTTCGTTATAAAAGCTCGCTTTGTAGAACAATGTAGGGTGACTCTGTGTGAATCTGAAGTTCCTATTTTAGATTCAGATTCAATTTATTTGCCAAAACACATTTAGAAAAATGAAAATAATGATTATGTCATAAATGTCTGTCCTCGATGAGGCATGCATACTGCACATGTCATTATCTTAATTTGTACCTAATAAAGAATAAATAACATATTATATTTGTCATATCTCTATATTAAATTTATCAAATATGTTAATCTAATTTCTGATAGTCATGGATTTTTTGGAATTACATATTTCAAAATGGGCAATTTCATTACAACTGTTTGACAGCAAGCTCAGAAATAACAAAGTATTAAAAATATATGTATATATATATATATATATATATATTACAACTCCATGTAGGTAGCTAGGTAACTTCATGTACCTACCTATAAAACTTTAGTTTCGTTGTTAATATATTTTTAAGAAAAAATCTATTTGTACTTATAAATATAATACCTACTTAAATGTTACAAAAAGACAATTTTGCTAACATACGTCTTAGTATTACAGTGAAAACCTTTATCTCGATTATCTAGAAATAACTGATGGTCACCCTGAGCAACGTAGAGCTTACTCTACTTTTACTCTACCTTATGTGATGAGCGTGACAATGCATTTTTTCATAAATTAACTTATCTTTTGATGCATAAACAATATTTATCATGTTTTACAACTACCATAAAACTTTTATGTATATTATAATGCATCATGTAATTAAATAAATACATTAACAAAGATGATCTAAGTATTTATCGTCATAACCAAAAAGAATACATAAGAATAAGCGAAAAATACATACTACAATGAAAAATACTACGTAATAATATACTTACCTACCTTGGAATTTTGTATGCAACATAATAAATAATCATCGTCAACCAGAAGACGTCCATTGCTGAACATAGGCCTCTCCCTTAGAACTCCACACTGAACGACAGCCTGATATATGCATAGACTCTGACACACAAATACACACGTTAAACTTACAACAACGACTTCTAAGATTTTTTTACATTCCTAGTTAGTTATAAGTGAAGCTAATAAAAGCGTGTAAACAACAGGAAAACTAATAACAAAACCAAACTAGCTTGACAATTTAAAATCTATAACTGCAGTGCATATACAAAATATGCTAAATATAATCGAGAAACAAATAAATATTTGCAATATCTTCAAAAATAAAATAATAAGATAGGCTTGCGCTGATATTTGCATCGGAAAGGGTATAATAATTCCATGGCTCGTAAAGTCCACGAAATTATGTGAAACAGTGCAAACTCGCGCTGCGTTTTACAATTACCGTCATATCGGAATATACAAAACTCTTTAAGAAATAAAAGAAAAACGAAATGGCAGTCGCAGAAAAGGTTATGTTTACATATGGCTTCTCCTATACAACATGTCATCGAAACTTTTGAAATGGACAAAGTATACTTATGTGAATAAATAAATATTTCAAAGACAAACGTAAAATATTGCGGTGGCTAAATTACCTGGTCTTTTATTAATTTGCAATGATCACTGCTGGCCAAATCAAAATGTTTATTAACCTACGTAAAATTTACTAATAGGTAGGTAATATAAAATTCTAATAGCAGGATAAAACTAAAGGTAGCATTCCAATCTTTTCGACCGCAACTAACCGCGGTTGTGGTCGCCAAGATCGAAATGCTACCTTAACGTTACAAAAATACACTTTGACGTATTTTTTCCAGGTTTTTTTTAACATTCCCAATTGCCCAGTTAGTATGTATGTGTGGGACAAATCTTACAACTGAATTTTAGATCAGTATCCTCACTTTATCTTCTACCGATTGAGCTGAAATTGTGCATACACGTTTGGTTTGGATTTAGCTAAGAGACGGCATTCTAAATCCAATATGGTGGACTCTCAAAGATGGCGGACCAGCAATTTTTTCTGCACTCCTATAGACATAGACATATATTTATTGATAATTATAGGAATTACAAGTCATGTTATAATATGGGTATCAAATGAAAGGGTTTGAGAACAATACGAAAAATCAAACGACGTAAAATAAGTTATGAAACTTTCGATAAATGAAAGATAAGTACTTCTCAATAAAATTCTATAAAAACAGACAGACATTCAAGTATACTTAGTCTCATATACTTTTACGGAGAAAAGATAGTATACCCCGGACAGCAAGGGGTCCCCCCCAATTAATAAGTCGCGACGCCCACTGCGATTTATGATATTTTTATTAAGCCTGGTACGATATTTATGCTATTGCTTTATAATAATTTTGTCATGTTTATTTACACTTGATTACGAGAAATATTTTAATATTGAATCATTTAAAACTTTACACCTCATTGATTTACAAAAATTTATCTGAAAGTGATAAGATTAGTATATTGGCAGCAATATTATAACAGTGTAGGTAATAATGGTAGATTATTATTTACTAAGTGCTCATGAACGTGCTCGAGTGTGGAGACCCGACTACAAAATCCGTGTAAAAATATTATTTTGTTCTTTGTAGTGGCATATTAACATAGAATATTTGTGTTTTGTGGTTTGTTAAAGCCTTTTTTTTTTAAGATAATTTATTTTAGAATGTTTAGTGAAACACCTATGATAGTGGAATGCCCAAAACCTTTAATTCTGTTTGGGGCGAACGACTAGTTTATTTATAGATACGATTGCACATCCATGCATCAATACCTCCTTGTTTTGACTCGAACAAACCGCTAAAAAAAAAATGGCGAGAAAAATGCTGGCAGCATTGCCACGCTGGATGGCAATGCAAATTTTAGGCCAAAGTAGGCGCCAGCATTCCGGTCACCTGACGCCTCCACCAAGCGTTTGGACCAATTATTTAACTACTTATAAAATTGCAGTTATTTTACTAAGTCTTTTAGTTCTTACAACTGGACGCTTCGTTAACGGGCTCAAAAAAAGAAGAAATAAAAGATTAACTTTCGATAACTTTGTAGGTAGTGCTATATATTATATCAAGTGAAAACTACTCGTATAATATTATCTTAACTATTCATAAAAGCTCGATTAGCTAATCTATGATATGTATCATAGACTAGCTAATCCAGCTTTTTAAATTTTATTATCTGTAATTTTTTTGCTGAAGATCTAGTGGTACCATCTTTCTCATAATTATGTAACAAAATGATAGCAAAAATTGTTCTCAGTTTTAATACGGAACCAACCATTAAGGTTGTACCTGTATAGGTTTGCTTTAAGCGATGAGGGCGCCAATTGTAACAATTGTTTCAAAGAGTTTTTGCAACTTTATGTCGTGTACAATAAAGCGTTAATCAATTAATCAATTCAGAGATTGGGAAACATATATCATCTGATCCCTACATTTCGTTGCTTCAAATCGCAAGTGAGTCTGTTTGTTATAGGCAGTCTGGCTCTATCGTAGACGGTCAAACGCAAGCCTACTAATCATTCTGAAAAAAGTATTCAAATGGCACTTCAGTCTTTACAATAACATTTACTGATTTACACGTATAGTATGACTGAAAAAGTTCTGAAAGCTCTGGAATGGCTCGTTCACAACTAATTAAGTACTGGTACGGTAATTACATATAAATGAGCCGAACCTAAGTTATTAAGACGGTGATTCTTTAAAAGGTTGATGTATTAACAATTAATTTAATCAATCTTAAGAGAAGCTTACAATGGTTCTTAGGGACAGGTAACTTAGTTTAAGATGCCAACGTTAATAGCTAATTAAGTGAGATAAAATCAATGAGGTTTTCAGGTTTTACTGTGAAACAAAAGAGTAGTGTTAAAAAACGGTATTTAGGAAAGAGTATCGGTTCGTTAGCCTGGATTTTGTCGAACGGGAATCGAACCCGCGCCCGCGGCCGTCGTGTCCCCAGACAAGGATCTCGCCCCATTGTGTGCTCTAGACTCGATAACATTCTACTTTACCACGGAACATTAATCTGGACAGTAATTTAGCTCGCGCAATTTCTGGAGATCGCCGCTGTGTGCGATCGAAGCGAGGGCTTGCATCTAATTGCGATATTAAATTTGATTAGTCCAATCAAATGCGAGTTCTATTTGAATTGAACCTTCCGTCAAAGATATTTATAATTCTTGAAACGTTTGTAATACAATTTTATTACAATTATGATTATACAAACATGACAAACGCCATCACCATTCGCATTAGACTAAAACATAAAATAATATTGAGGCATTTTAAATCATTCGTTTTTCCAAATGGTAGCTAACCCGTCAAAAAGAGTTCCGTGTTTTGTGTTGCTAAAGGCAAAAGCTTAGGTACCTGCTCTAATAAATACGGGGGCACATTACGGTTTTAACAATATCAGTTATCGACATGTAAATTAATAACGACCAAGAAGGCCTATACTTTCATTACTTTAAGCAACCTACATTCGGTCTGAGGCAAATCGTATAAAAGAGTTAAACATGTTTTTTCTTGTTGTATTCAAAAGTCCAAAAATTAGCTTCTGCTTTATTTTACTTTAGCACACCTACCCAATCATTGAAATACAGAAAGAAGACTAGTTGGTATGGGTTCGAACGTGCCATATTGGGTGAAAACACTTTATAAAAATATCTTCTTTGACAAATTTGACTTTGCCATCAACAGTGAAGGAGGAGATCTGATAGTGTGATGGAAGATAATCCATGTCGATGATACTAGCATTTTTTTAAATAAATCCAATAAAAACAGGTAAGTAGTGCAAAATAAAATGACAATTGTAAATACTACTATAATTGTACCTAATTCCTGGGCCCGATTCTACTAAAGAAATTATTTTTAAATTGCAATTGTTTCAATTTTATTTTTTAAATAATTGCCTCAAAATTGACAGTTTTTTTATACTAAGTTGTGGTATTTTTCTAGTATTTTTTTTAACTGTCTGTTCGTAACAGCATTTATTTAAAAAATAAAATTGAAACAATCACAATTTAATAACAATTTCTTTAGTAGAATCGGGGGCCTGATTGATTGTAATTACATAATTTTTTTTTTTTTTTTTTTTTTTTTATTTGGTTAAGTACGTTTTACTTAGTATGTAATATAAATGTATCAATGATTGACACACCAAAATGCAATTCAATCACATAACATAGTAATAGGGAGAATTTTGTAGTACTACGTTTGAATTCATAGCAAAATTCAAAGGAATCTTTGTAAAAAGTATTTTAACATACAAGTATAAACGTAGTACTTACCAACTTACTTATATTCAAGAGTCATGATATAAGAAATAGACATAGTAGGCACCTAGGTTAGCAAAAACTATCTTTCAACGTATAATCTATCAAATTAAGATATAAATTGTACCAGCCAAGCGATTGATTTTAATAATTTGTGCGAGAATACTTGCTACATCATTGCGTAATGGGTTTATACTGCGAGCATGTAGAGAGGTAGATAATAAGGTTGCATGTTTATAATAGAACTTCCCTGCAGCGAAGATGTTCATGGTATATGGGAAATGGGATGTTTAGGACAATGATCATGATGATGATGATGATTTTAATTGACGTAAAAGGATATTGCTAACTAGACGTTCGTTGAACGGGACGTAGAGAATCTGTGGGTGAAGTACGAATATTTGCTACGTAAAATACGTATTGAATTTCATGGAAAATTTGAATTTCAAAATTGAAATTTGTATGGAATTCGATAGTGCTAAAGGGGAAACTGTAGGTATAATACGCCATTTATTATTTCTGAGCTATACGTACCTCATATATAAATGGTACTTAACTGAGTAGGCGTTGATAGGTATTTCATTCGCTATAAAAACACACACCTACATATTATGCTGTCCATTAACGACTGTCCAAACATAATGTCGATGGCTTTTAGGTGTTTAATAATAAATCGTCTAAAACTACAAGCTAGTAATGTTAGATCAGACAAACAAAGGAGATATGCCTATTCAAATGTATCCTTGTTTCACACACTTTTTTCACTAAGTATACCTACTAATAAAGAGCTTAACGCAAAAACCGTAAGTACGGCACATTTAGTAATTTTTCACGTACATTATGAAACGCGGCAACACCATTGCGTAAGTAACTAATAGTACATATGCACAAAATAAGGGCGGCAAGGTTGTCGACTAAAGATAACAAGTCTGATTAGGTCTGATGCGTTCGCATTCGACACGCCACCTTACCATATCTCCCATGCTTGTCTGATCTGACCCAAAAGTAGAATTTTTTATACTGTTCAGTTCACGAGATTGTGTCAAGAGTTCATAGTTCATAGTGATTAAGATAAAATCAGCACACTTAATGCAGGTAATAAGCGTTGTGATAAAATATTATGAGATTAAAACGTGTTAAGGTTTTTGTTAATAAGAAATGGCGCAATGAACTCGACACCTTTGATAGAGAATGTAACACCACTAAACCGCATATTGGAAAAGTCGGGTAGGCTTTTGTACATCAGTGGAACCCCAGATCATCATCTCCCATCTCTCTTGTTTGTCTGATCAAAGGGTTTAAGAAGCTAAATACAACAATGAAGTGTATAACATTTTATTTTATTTTATTTTTATATTGACTTGTACTATTGGCCTCTACAGCTTGTCCGGACTAGTTAGCGAACGCAGAGTGCGTTCGGCATAACTCGGTGGTTTAAGTTTTGGGTGACTAGCACAAGGGCACCTCGACGGTACGAACCTCGGCTTGGGCCGTCGCCGGGAGTGGGAATCAGACTTGCCCAGACACCCCAGAAGGGGTGTGCCCTGGAGCCCTAACGGTTTGTTGAACTGATAGATTATTTGGAGAGAATCTCACCGATCTTCTAACAGATCCTGGGAGTCTACGATCCCGCTGGCGGGATCGGTGTGTGTTTGTGTGCCTGTACCAAAAACTGAATATTTCCCATTGCAAGAAGCAGGCGGATCGGGCGAGCCTAGCGCCGCCACTGTGACGACGGCGATGGGGTCGTCCGATTCGCCCAAGATGTTTCTAGGGCGTCTACGGAGAGGAGGAGGGTCTGTCACGTTTGTCGAGTAGTTTGAGGATTTTACTACAAGAGGATTTGGGTGGTGAGGCGCCGTGTCAAAGTAGCGGCGGGAGGTATACTTAATGTATTGAATCATGGATGGGAGTTCGACATCACAGTGCAGATCGACGTTTCGCATATACCAGCTAGCGCCGACCACTCTGCGTATGAAGCTGTTTTGAATGACCTGCAGCTTGTCCATATCGATGCGGGAGGCGTGGGCGAATTCCACGGAGGCATAAGTCATGACGGGGCGGATGCAAGTTTTGTAGATTGTCAGCTTATTTCTAAGTGACAATTTACTACGCTCGCCGAAGTGTTTAACATAAATAAACATAATAATTAGAGAAAAAAATTAAACCGACTTCATGACTATACCTACATTTACAAACTGAAACTAAAAAGTAGAAAATAATATTTTAATAACTTCAAAGCAATGAGCATTAAAGGACAATCAACGAAATTATTAATACATATATTACCTATTTATATATTTACAATTTATAATCAGTTATTAGAGTCATCCAAGTACCGACCGCGCTCTACGTTGGTTGGTTAGCATTGAACAGACATTTATCACTGACTCGCACTTTGCCATTATTTATTACCTACTGTTATACTTTAGAGTGTGTATTATAATCATGCCAAGTTTGACGCTTGTACGTAATTACGTATTGCCGTTTTTACATTAAACTAATTACAAAAATACGTAAAAAATACGATTGTTAACTTCACGTTTACTTTTTGACTTCATTATTATTTTTTACGTTAATATGAAAACACTGTAATTTACAAACTCTGTAAAAAAATGGCTATCTATTACAGTTCAAAAAACAGCCGTTAAAACGTAGGAAAGACATGCAGATGGTCATGAATTTTTTTACGAAAAACAAAAGGGGCCGGTCGCCATGGAGACACTTCTTTGTTTTTTGAAGTTTGTTCCTCTATGTTTGCTGTTCAGTTGACAGCGTCGCTAGTGGAGAACAAAGTATGAAATTCACCAAGAAATAACAGTAGTTCCAATTTTGCCCATCTTAACAGCTAAATTGGTGGCAATGTACATTGAATTCGTTGCTTATTGTCACGTTTTGTAGATTTTTCAAAAATCACCGAATCAATGTCGATAACAAAATTATGGGACCACCTATGAGATATGACATACCAACCAAAAAAAGAATCATCAAAAACAATTATAAATTGGCGAAGTAATAGCGTAACAAACATACAAAAAAAAACAGTCGAATTGATAACCTTCTCTTGAAGTCGGTTTAAAATTTCGTTAATTATATAACTATTACTCGAAGACTCGTAAGTATTGAAAATTTACAGAATCTGGCATTTCAATGATATAAGCCAAAAAGTATCTGGTTCGATTCCCAGCCAAGCAGATTTTAGAATAGAATTTATATTTATCTGCTCAGGGTTTGGTGATAGTGGTGCGTGTTTTGAGTTTTGTTCCCGACAACGGAAAGCTGCGAATGTGAAACGTCACTATTAAAAATAATATTATGATAGAACTATTTTTGACATAATAATTATCTAATCGCCTCGTACCTATGTTTTGCATCAAATAACTTATTACATTCAAAAATATTTTCCAGTTTTTTTATATTTATTTTATTTTGAACTTGGTTGTGTCAAATGCTGAGTAAATAAAAAAAATTGTTAATAATAATAATTTAAAAATAAATTGTGTGCCCTAAGCAATTTGATTATTATTGGGCTTAGTGAAAACCGATGATAATTTTCACCAAAGTCCAAGCAGTGCTGGGCGGTGATTAGAACTATCTCAATTACCTATACGAAACCATAAAGTCAACAAGCCGCTCGTTAACTTTTCGTAATTTACAGCCACTTACGAAACAAAATGAAGATACTCTAGTAAAATAACTTTGCATCCTGTCTATAAATACAATAGAGGTATCCGTGTACTGAAACTACTAATTTATGACTTTTCATAAAAATGTCAAACAAAATAAGCTATCTCACGCTAACCAGGCTGTATAGCTATAATAACTTCATTGCAATATAAAAAAATACGGCGTATTTTTAATATAAGACTGTTTCATAAATAATTCGTACTGTTCATTAATAATTACTTTTGATGTGGCTATGTGGGCTTGAGGTGTCACGCCGACTTTAAATCCCTGTGAGATCTATAAGATGTTGTTCAATCTAGATCTGAACATAAGATTTTAACATTTAATTCTCAAATTATATTCCCTAAAATTATCTTTGTAATATTTATTTTTAGCTTACTTTTAGTTTTACTTAATATACTTATCTTAATGTCGTGTTTATTATAAATTCACTCAAAAAGTTATCATAATTAAATGGGTAACGAAAAACGTGATTGGGTAAAAATTTTGATCTAAAAAACCTTAATAAAAACCTTTTGCTCACACTTTTGCAAATTTAAGGTATCATTATTAGATAATCTATTTGACTGAGCGAAGAGAGGTCTCAGGTTCTAATGGGATAAGTTGGAATTTCTACGTATGTTTGTATATTTGTTCGACGATACCTAGCGTATTTTACAAAATTTTGTATGTATGTAGTTCATTCGAATACGATTTTTAAGCTCAAATATATGTTCACCCTTTCGGATATGTTTGCATTTCAGAGATATATCTCCGAAATGCAAACATATTCGAAATGCTTAGACAATCTCCTTGATATAAGGACGAACTATCTTCAAGTCAAGAGTGAATCGGTTTCTTCTAGGCAAGCGTGTTCCATCTTAGACCGCATCATCTCTTGGCATCAGGCGAGATGGTGGCTAAGCAGAGACATATTTTTAATTAAAAAAAAACTACTATTAGTATAATAATTAAATTTTTGGAAACTATTTATAGATAAACCATAAAGAATTTGTCAAGCTGAACCAGTGCATTCTGTTCCTCGTTTTTGTTCACGTGGAAGTATTTATAGTGATATTATTAACAATCGGTCCTGCAAACTGCTTTCCTGTTATCTGCCGGCAAGTTTATAATAAGCAAATCTAGCTAACCCGAGTAGAGCAACAATAGTCTGTCGAGATGAAAAAAGTCGTGACCATCTCGCGCTCGGGTCAGCCAGGATGCTGCGGGCGTAAATAATGCTGAAGTCCGATCTTAATTATCGCTCCATCGTTAGAGATGACCGACGGGCAGACCGAATCGGCGAGCGTTGCGACATCGCCCTCTGTCGGCTTAGGCCCCAATTCTACGAAATTTCTTACCACTTCATTATGATGGCGTTGTCGTATTTCGATGTAATACTTTGGGGCCATACAGAGAAGGTATTGATCTGGTACTCTGGTAAAATTTCGATAAATAATGCCGTTAGAAATTTGACCAGAGCATTACAATTAAAAGTCTGTGCTGTAACATAAAACATTAGAAGAAAATAAGGCGCCATTGTCGTTTTAAAACCGTAGTTAGTAGAATTGGGGCCTCAGTCATTATCGGGCGCTCGCATCGCCCACCGATAAATCGCTAGAACCACCTGCAATACAATCTGCTGTATAGTTTTGGCAGCCGACATTATAATTCTTTTGTTACCATTGCTATTATTTTCATTGTGATGACTTGTGACTTTGCTACATTTGGAGATGGACGATAATGTCAGATCATCCGAAAAACAGTTTGTTTTGAAATACGAGATATAATGGCTTTGTGTTTCGTGTTTTCTATGATCACTGTGCGGCTGCGCAAATAAGATCGTGGAACGTAAGGCGCATGTCAAAAGAACACCTAAAAGGATTAAATAAACATCTCAGGCCGAAAATAAGTTATGGTCTCGTTTGGTTTCAGTTCGTTAATCGTTAGCTGCTTTGTGGTCGCCGCTCGCTCACTGTGATCTCGATCCGAGAACGACGTCGAAAAATTCAGAGCTCGTGATTTTCGTTCGTGTACTTCATTAATAAGCCGAGAAACGGGGAATATTGTTCAGTACACAGCTTTCTGGCTTTCACTTCTCCGGCTTTATGATGGAAGTTTACAAATGCTCCAATATTTTTAAACGCTGCTCCATATCTGATGTAGAGTTGACTAATTAATCAATCTCTGGCTCGTTCTCATTCCGAAATGTGGTCTGGCTCCGTGGCCGCGTCTCATGAATATTTCGTAGGTGAGTTGTTAACCCTGAACTAAAGGTGAGCTATTGTTTTAAATCGATCATAAAATGCGATACGTTTATAATTTAAACATAAACTATAGTTAAAGGTGCTCGGAACCGCGATACTGTCACTCTATAATTTTATGGCGTCCTCGTTTTATATTCCGCATGCCGATGCCGATACCTTCTATGTAGTTATTGGAGATTTTCCAAAAAATATGTGAGTCGTGTGTAGTTATTACGAAATTATACTATCGATCAGGCAATAATACGCGGATAGTGCCCCGAGGTGGCGAATTTAGGAGAAATTGAGGGTGCCTGCGTTGCGTGCCTTCCCGCGAGCTGAATAATCCGCACATGCATAATATAATAAATGTTATACACCACCGAGATCATACGGCACACGGACAGAACATTTTAGCTCAATCAATATGCTTTACTTTAAATATTTTGCTTTGTTGAATATATCATAGGTTCTGCTCTGAAGGTTGTCTTAGAAAGTTGGACAATAAATTTTGATAAACATCACTGGTTATTGGTAATATGGAGTCATAAAGGTAATAATTATTATCTCTATCTAAAAACTCTATCTAAAACTTATTTTGCAACAAGATATAAAGATTTAAAATTTTAATTTAGCCTTCGCGTTGTAAAATACTTATTCAAGAACCTATGTACCACCAAGTAAACCTTCCGTCGCGGAAACTTGCTAGCAACACAAGACAAGATTTGTGAGCCGTTCTGTTCACAGATCAAGCACCTCCGAAACGCCAACTCTGGAGGTGGGTGATGCGCGTGCATCGTTTACCGTAAACATAGGGCCGAATATTTGCGCGTTGCGCTCACGGCGATGCAAATTGCGTCGCCTCTTATCGGTGCACTTTATCCGGGTACTTTTGTGCATATTTTGCATAATATATTAGTCGGGACGCGGCCGATAGCCAGTGTGGGCGGATCCCAGGACCGTATGCAAATGCACGGTCAACTGCCCGCGACAGGACTGGGGCAATTTGCCTATGTCTATGATGCAGTTCGGAGAACGCAATTAGTGAAAAACGTCAGTGTACCTGTAACTGAAATAGTAAAAAGTAACTTCGAAAAAAAAACACTAATACTTGTGAACCAATAGAAGGCATATAACTAGCTACTAGTAATTAGGTCTTATATTATGTCGATTGTTATGTCGATTGTATATTTGGGTTTTTTAAATCGCGAGTAAATCGGTTTCTTCTAGGCAACCGTACTCCATTGTAGACCGCATCATCAAGAAGGCGGTCAAACGCAAGCCTTTTAAAAGATAAAGTCAATGTAACAAAATAACCAACGTCGTCGGTTAATTTGGAATTATGTCAAACTCCAGCATCTAACTTCAAGTAGGCATAAAATAAATAGTTGCAATAAAGATCCGTATCTGCAGTCCTGGCCACTAATCTCTGACACCATAACATAATTGTGCAGAGTCCCGAGGGTAGAGCGGGCTCGCCGCGGTCACGAAGTGCTCTAAACATAGTCTAGCCCTAAACGATGCCACCATATCCGCTGGCAGGCTACATCCACTCATAAGTTCGCATGCCCTTCGCTCACGGCAACGCGCCTCTGTTAATATTACATGCTCTTTGCAATTATTTTGAACATTATCCTTTATGTTTTGGAATGCGAGCGATTTTACTACTAATTCTAATTTGTGCTATTAAGCAAAAAATAATTATGTTTATCGAAAACAAATGCATTTTGTTGTGATTCATTAAACAAAAGATTTTTTTTATTTAATTTCATAGTTTATTGTTTTAATTTTTTTATTTAACTGCATTAACAATTGCGGCTATAAAATATAAACACATATTTCAAAATATTATTTTAATTTTGTGCGCAATTTATAAACATTGTAGAAGAGGAATGAAAATTAGAGTGAATAAAACAAGAAGAAATTAAGGAGTGACGGTGAAGTTTCGGTATAAAGATGCGAATGATTGATGTTCGTGAAATTACCCACAGAGTTCCAACCCGACACTACTGTGTGGTCAATATTCAGGTCCTAAATTTGAGTGAAATTAAAAACGTAATTACATACAATAATACGGCAGCCTTTCCTTAATAATCAATAGATTCTGATATTGTGTTAGCACGTTTAATTAATTACGAGGACCTGTCCAATCTGTGGAAAGATTAGGGACTTTTTTGTTGTTGTTAGTAACTTTAATTGCAACTGTGCCTCAAAGTTAGGTATCTCTACCAGACATAGAGATATAAACATTTCAAGTTCTATAGTATAGTTAGAACATGGCTTTATTTCGATTGTTTTTCTATATACTTATAACATTTAGCATCGTTAAAAGTGTAAGTGAACAAATTGTGTACGATTTGTTAAGTTACACTTGCATATATGTAGATAGTTCTCAGTGGAATAATAAGTTATGGTTGGTATGAATCTTGTAAATTGGCGCTGTCTAAAGCTGCAGCCTCACAGATTTATCCTATAATCAAATAATATAAGAAATTCATTTTTTTACCGATTGTTTTATTTGTAAAAAATTCTATAGATTGACTTTTAATGACTATTTTTAACGGATGACAGAATGATAAGCTAGATGTTTGACTCCAGCGTATCTCTGAGTGCGCTTTCCGCAACTTCTATTATTTATTTTTGGCAAAGGATCCCAAATAAATATGTTTTTCACTGCTAAAATATAAAATATCGAAATAATCATATTTATCATCGCTTTTAAATATTTGCAATGCTATCCACAATGTTATTGAACATTATCTTTAAGGAAATATAATGTACAATAACACTGTGGAAACTTGTTTAGGAAAAGATAGTGCACAATCACTTAATAAATTTTCAAAAACTTAAAAAAGATGCGAAAGAGGCGATCGGGGTATAGTCAGACATAACAGATAGCTTATTCATTAGTTACATGTTATTTTTATTCACACATGCTGTTTATCGAAATTTTATTTCTTTTTAAAACACCACCGGGCGTGTTTATTTTGATGATTGTTGTACAAACTCAACAAGTTCTTAGAAATCGCCAAACTGGACACGGTCAATTTCTCAGCACACCCACAACATGGAAACACGAAATATTTCCTATTAATCTAGTAACGAACCGCAATCAATTATCAAAAGTTGAGTTATCGACGATCCCAATAAACCGACGTACTGTCATTTCTCTTCCCTTAATCGATTACTTCAAACATGAACTGCAGGGGGCCACGGCACAGCTAAACTATGCGTACGGACTTTTAAGCGTTTTGTATATGCTACATAAATCTTTAAACAATTTTTTATCATATTCCTATGTAATACCTCCGCCTCCAAAACATAAATATTTATCTACGACGCCACGAGGTGTCTCGCTCCCAAACTTATGACCTTTAATATCAATTTATTCGGATACTGTAGGATTTCAATTAGACAATTAGAAGTACACACGTTGTCGTTTCCGTATTATATTGCCACCATTCAAAAGTTAATGAACTCTCCGGGAATTTGTAAGGTAACGAATACAAAATAAATGTTTACAATACATCCCACATTTTCTCAGGCATTCTTCTTTTCTGAACAATAAATTTTATTAACACGTCACAATTTATTTCCTCTTGAGGCTCGATCGTACAATCGACGTTAATTGCTGCTCCTCTTACGTAGGTACAGTATGGAGCCGTGGGCGTGTAGAAGCGGATAGGTATTCTACGCACCCTCGGGCACATATAAAGGAAAGATTGAGTCATCATAACAAATGCGCAGGCTGTCCACGGCCGGCCGAGAACTCTCTACAATCGGCTTCTTCTTATCTGTGACGGCTCCGATCATTGTGTCCCGAATAATTCGTGCCTCAGTGCATGAATGACGAAATAGGCACTGGTGCGTTTTAGTCTTTTACTTTTCTCTGCCTTTGTTGACTTGTCGACTTCTTTTTGAATTGTTTTTTGTAAAGCTCTATCCGGTTCGTTTGTAAAGCTCGAATCTCTAACTTGGAGACCTTATCTAATTCATCGCATCGGGCAACAGTAATACCATTTAATAGTTAGAATATGATAAAAAACAATGACATGAACGATTCAAATTAACGAACTTGCATATCTCATATTTATTCACCGTGAACAAAGAACACCGAGCTTTGTTCTCCATAATATACTGATATTCAATACGTAATATGGAGGCATTCGGATGTAATCAATCTTTGCGAAATATTCAAACAAAAACTCATCAAAACGTCGACTGCCAAAAATCAGGAATGAAAAAATGGTACCCATAAAAAGGACAAAAAGCTTAAATTACCAGAAAGGAGAAAAAAATGGTCCATTAATCAAATTGATGAATGCACTTAGTATCACAGATACTAACGTCCAGCGCTGCGTCCCGCTCCGAATCATTTTTGATTTTCTTTTAATTCGATGCTGCTGATCAATAGGCACCCGAAATCGTTTAATAATGCAACTCATCTTGAGATTTTCGAATCGTCGAGAAGTTGATACATAAACAAGTTAATATATCGGTATTATGAGTAGGTAGATAGTATACAATTATGGTACTTAGTCTAAGAAAATCTAAATAGTTTTACTATAAAAATAATTCCCTTTCCGTGATATAATTTTAAGTTTTGAAACGTTTCAAATATGTGGCCTCGGCGCTTATTTCTTCTCTCGTGTTCGCTTTCGTTGACTGAAATCGCACATTTGTCGAGCGAGTCATCCGTTGACTGCATTTTTAGAATTATTAATTTGGTTTGTGTTCTTATACTGTGTTAAAGTGGCCGATTTTGTGCCAACCTCATAAATAAAACATGAGGCTTCGTCTGTTTTGTAGAAGTCAACGGCTGGATAAATACTTGATTATGTTATACGTTTAAAAAACTGACAGGTATTTTTTGTTTCAGGTGGAAGTGGTGATCTTGGACAAAAATGACAGTCCTCCCGAGTTTAAGAATATCCCACCGGCTTATTTTGCATCGGAGGACCTCGCCCCTGGGCAACGGATTGCCACCATCACTGCTGAAGATCCTGACACCATCGGTACCATCACCTACAGCATCCAAAACGACGTTCCCACTCCGTTCACGCTGGATTCCCAGAACGGAGTTCTAACACTCAAAGATCCCCTGGATCGAGAAACAGTTTCTGAATACCAAGTGATCGTGCGAGCTGATGACGGAATACAGTTCACGGATGCCACAGTCGCCGTACAGGTCTGTGTACTTGATATTTTTTAGTAGCATTCATGTTACTCGTATGTACACAAGCACAGAATAAGATTAGTGATATGAGATAGGTACTCGTGTACAGTCGACCACTGAAGTACACAGCAAAAAACAATCAATTATATTGAATTGTGTTTTTTCATTCTGAACAAAACGTACACGGTCTTCATTAAGAAAGACATAATCTATTCTTAAATCTACTCTGTCAACTTCTTATGTCAACTGATGAAATTGTCACGCCCAAAAAACAGACAGCCAAACACGCTTATTTGCCTTTTCTAAATAAGCCTCAAGAAAAAAATTGAGCGAAGCACGAATAGAAAAATACGTAAAGAATTCCATACACATTTTGAATTTCAAAATTGAATTTGTATAGAATTTGATATGTATTTACGCACGTAAATATGCGTACTTTGTACATTTTATTTAAAAAAAAAATTACATTTTATTTTCTCACTAATGCAATTGCCTCCAGTTTTATAATGATTAACTACTACATTTCACATTTTTGTTATAACGGTGCTAGAGCTTGCCTTTAGCGTAACCTAGGCCAACCAATCATTTGGCATGGCGATGTCCAATTTTGAAAATTCAATCAAGATAATGATTGAATCGAGAAACAATCGAATTACCGGTAAAACTTTCTCCGTGTAGAGGATTTGGTGCATATCTACGGTATTTCTAACAGTAAACAGTTTTGTAGACGGCTGTAGCAGTCACAAACATCTGCATCTCGGTTGGCTGGCGTGTCGGCTCGAATCACTCAAATTGTTATCGGCGTGTCTACGTCCAGTTGTCCGCCGTTCGCTGGCGATTAACTAATCATTGGAGCATTTAGTGAGATGTGCCGCGTGTTTATTTCTCTACGCAACAGAGATATACACAGCAGCCGTTAGATTTTACTTCTATATACTTATTTATTATATATCAGTGAATAATGTAGGTAATAATATAATATGTAGGTAAACAATAATGCAAGTCTTATTGTCTTGCATGTTTCAATGACTCATTAATTTAGTCGAATTTTTAAATGAGGAGTAGTAAAACGATCTGGTTGGTTTTTGTATGTATTTATGTTTGCGAGTTTGTATGTTTGTATACTGGGCTACGTGGAAACGGTTCTATAGTATTATGAAGAATTTTTTATTATGGGGCAACTGTGAAATAGCAAATAAAAATATCAGCTGTTCCATAGAACCGGTCATTCACACTCGACAAAATGTATATGAAATAAATAAATAAATAAATATTTCGGACATTTAAGCACACACGGTCATCTGACCCCAAACTAAGCAAAGCTTGTGATATGGCTGCCAGAGACTGATATAAATATATATATATATATATGGTTTTAAATACATACTTAAATAGATATTAACAACCAGATATAGAACAATCACAAATGTTCATCACACAAATGTTTATCCTACGTGGGAATCGAACCCACGCCCTCAGGCTCAGAAGGTAGGTTCACTACCAACTGGACCAACGGGCTATCAAATGTATATATAACTGCTAATATTTTTGGCGACTTCATGGTTGGTCCCATAATAAAAGTCGTTTTCATAATGATGGGTAGATACTATGGACCCCTTTCAGATTAGTGCTCCCTTTCCGCATAACAGTTAAATGTTCCGCGTATTTGTTCGACGATAACTTGCGAACTGTTCATCATTTTGTAAATAAGTAGTTAATTTTAATTTCGTTTTTAAGTTAGAATATGAACAAATTCGGTATCACGTTAGTTTGAAACCGCGTAAGGATACCTTACGGATCCTTACGGATTGCGAAGTTAAAGTTCGGGGCGAACAACTAGTGTTATAAATGCGAAAGTAGCTATATCGATCTGTCCTTCTGTATATAATATACTAGCTGCGCCCCGCGGTTTCACCCGCGTATTGATGAAAAATGATGATGATGATGATGATGAAAAGCCTATGTCACTCTCTGGCTCTTGGACTATACCCATGTAAAAAATCAGGTCGATCCGTTGTTCCGTTGCAGCGTGAAAGAGGAACAAACATCCATACATCTTTCATACAAACTTTCGCGATTATAATATTAGTAGGATGTGCGGTTGGGTTGAGACTGTGTCCTTTTCCCGATTAAACTACTCAATTGACAGAAACTTGACAATAGAGTAGTGTGCATTGTCAGATCAAAAAAGGATAGATACATTTGATGTGGGAAACATACGCGTCTAGTTACCAATTTGACTTAGCCACACTTCTTTAACCTACATAATTTTCCAGGTGACCGATACGAATGACAATCCACCAGTTTTTAAAGAGAGTGCGTACTCTTTTGACATTCCCGAGAACGCTGCACGAGGCTACGTGGTGGGCACGGTGGCTGCCATCGACCTGGACTCCGGCGCTAACGCCCAGCTCACCTACACCGTTATCTCGGACTGGGCCAACGACGTCTTCTCGCTCAATCCTCAGACTGGCGTGTTCACCCTTACAACAAGACTTGATTATGAAGAGGTAAGACAAACAATTCCTGAACAATTATCATGCGAAATGAAAGATTTTCTATTGATTTAAAAGAAAGAAAATTTGAATAGTTTAAATTACTCGTTGAGTTAGCGAATATGGTTATTTCAAATGTGCTAAGTACTTTGGTTTGGAATTTCGTTCAAAGTTAATTTTTTCAATCGCATAATTTTGCATGATATTTTCTTGCGAAATATCATACGAGCGATTCAAAAATTGAGCCCCAGGTTAGGGTCGCATCATGCGAAAATCATACTTATGTACAAATTATTCTATACATGAGGACTAAAACTGAATATAAAATATTATTTCTCGAAGGTAGTTAATGTAGAAATTACGGACCACCGAAGTTTTAAACACACAATAGTGTGATTGTACTACATTGATACCTACTACTGTGATGTACTCTCTGTTGCTACCAGCTTGAATAGATTTTTCCAACCGGTTTCCATAATATCGCTTCAAGAGATCGCTACAACGACAAAAAATAGCGTCGTAAAATCGCACGACAGTACGTCGTAAAAATAGACAAAATGTTCAATTAAAGAAAATATATTAATTAAGTGATTACTGCTTGATATAAGTAACATGATCAAAAAGAAACGCGAATAACGCACAGGAATATCGACATAATAATAATTATAGAACAGAACTTACTTTAAATTTATACGAAGTTACGGGTACAGCGGTAGTACCAATAACAACTTACTTTTCACCAAAAGTTGGAAAATATTTATTTTACTTCTTTTACAGGGTTATAAGGAAAGGGTATGCTAAGCCGAAAGGAGGTCACTGTATTCATAATTATGAGCAACTTTGACTATGGGACCAACCCTAAAATCGCGTAAAAAATATGTCAGCTGTTCCATAGATATAGAACATGGTCATTGACACTCGACAAAATGTATGGAACAGCTGATTTTTTTCGCGATTTTATGTTTGGTCTCTTAGTGAAAGTTGTTCATAATGATGAGTATAACAAACCTCTAGTGCAAGTACCGTTCTTTTAACGATCGTCAAATTGACAGTTGAGGTCGTCAAATTCGATAATATGACATTTTTTCAGTACTCGCTACGATCGATTCTATGGCAATTTAGCGAATTTAACGATCGATAAAGAACGGTACATGCACTGCTCTTTCGGCATAGCATACCCTTTCCTTATAACCCTGTATATATATGTTCAATTTTATTAACTAGGTAAGGTAATCGCGATGTTTTTGTGTGTATGCGTTTGGTGCATCATACCTCCGGATCTGAGTGAAATTTTATAAAGTTGTTTAAACCCTGGTATGCGCTTACCATAGGCAATTTTTTATTCCAGAAACATTAACTACGGTTCTTGAAGGGTAGTGCTTGATACTGCAGGACACTGAAAATAAATAGGGAATTTTAATGTTGCTCTGAGTTTTATTGGTTATATCTATTATACACTTTTTTAAGTAAGTCAATGTCGTACCTATTTGTAGCTTATGGTTTTCATGTTCAAAACATTCCAGCGGCAGTTCTAAAATTATTGTAATATTACTACTGAGATTTAATACCTTTTTGGGGTTCCGCATCTTAAAAGGAAAAACTCTTATTGGATAATTTTGTTATCTCTCTGTTTGTTTGTCTTTCTGTGAAGACTTTTTACTCAAAAAAAGCATACAAATATAATACTAAGGTTAACGGACAGTAGGTGTAAAAAATTCAAAGTTCTAAGTTAACCTAATCAATAGATGAGAGCCATTTATGTCACATATTTTTATCGCAACTCAAATCAAAACCAATTACCAATTTACTTACCGTTGACCTACAATTGTAGAATTTGGCACACTTAAAGAGAAAAATCTGAAAGTCGTTAATTTACATTTTTTATTTTCTTTTTTGCGATTACCAATTAAAAATATTTTACCTTGTTGAAAACCCGACAATCTATCAATGATGTAAACCGATGTATATGAGAACATCTTTACTCATTTATATTTTATTTACTAGACTGCTTGAGGATGATGGTTTCGGGTGTGTGTGACACATTTATTAAGTTTTATACCGGAACCCTCAGTGCACGAGCTTGACTCGCAGCTGGCCAGTTTTTATTTAATAGAATTCTATATTTAGACACTCAACAAGCAAACGGTCGGAAGATAAATTCAAGAGCCAAGTTGCTGGATAGCCAAAACTACTTTAGCTTGGCGATAGAATCAACCACTATAGATTAGTATATCTTAGTGTGTCCATCTTTATTATCGTCATAATTTACAGCTTATGCTGGCACGTTAATGTACATAATGTTTTCAACATTGTATGTGCAGTGCCTGGACAAATATGGAGGATATTGTACAGCGTAGTTAGAGATAACAGTGATAAAGATTCCTGCTACATTTGTCGCGTAATGTCTTAATTTACACATTAAGTAGATAGAAGTAGGTGCTATTTTACGATTAGTTTCTTTGTAATTTATTACCATTAGGTACGTCACTTCATGTTTTGCAGTGAAAATTATAGCTTTTAAGATAACGTTAACTTTTAGCAGTTTTTTTTGTTGGTTCTGTATTTCCTCCAACGCTGTCAAGCTGATCACGTTGCTTAAGCAGTTTTCTGTTTTGTTAACAATGAATCGACCAGATATAAATTGTGCCCAAACATTGTGCCACTACAAAGAACAAAATAATATTTTTACACGGATTTTGAAGTCGGGTGGAAACAACTACAAAACAAAATTTTCAAAATTTATTTCTAAGTTTGATAGTAAAATATAGTTCCCGCCCGACTTCAAAATCCGTGTAAAATATTATTTTGTTATTTGTAGTAGCGTATTAACTTAGATTGTTGTGTTTCAAGTCGTTTTCATTTTAGACTAGCAGTCCGCCCCGGCTTCGCACGGGTATTATTGGAGTCCCAATAAAAAAAATAATTATAAAAAGCCTATGTCACCTTGGGATAATGTAGCTTCCCAACAGTGGAATAATTTTTCAAATTTCAAGTTTAGTAGTTTCGGAGCCTATTCAATGCAAACAAACAAACAAACAAACAATCAAATATTTTCTCTTAATAATATTAGTATAGATAATTTATAATGAATCCTCACGCTCGTTTTGTTGAAGTAACTTTCGCATTTATAATATCAATGCGATTTAAGTAGGAAAGAATAAATTCAAACCAATCATCTCTTATTCTAGAATCAGAGCAAATCACTAAGCATTTTTGCATGTCTCACTCTGATTTCTGTCTGAGAACTGGTACCAGCTCGTATAGAGACCGCCTCTAAACGCTCCAGGCTACATTGCGGTTGAAATAATTATTATCTTAACATAGATCTCGAGATAGGGCAATGACCTAACAAGCTCTACTTGGCAAAGTAATACTAAATAATCTTATTTATACCTAATTATATAATTGGAGAACAATTTAATAACATATGGTGGCGATGGTGGCAAACACGAAATGAAAATAGCCAGCGTTAATAATTGTTATTATCAACTTGAAACGTAAAATATGCAATTAAACGTACACTAAACAAAAAATAGGCAAATTTGCAGATATTATTATTATGTACAATGCTTTTGTTTATATTTGCACACGATCCATTAAATATTTAATCTAGATGTACCTAGAGCCCAAAAAAACAAAGCATAAAGATCTCGAAACCGCTTTGTCATGGAATAAAAAGGCCAGATAATAAATGTATTAACGGCCAAGTTGTTATAAATCGCTTCTTATTGTAAGAAATATGAAAGCATTCGCTGCCGCCAGAACGCCCGTATTGAAGGACAATGATGCCCTTAAGGTAAGCTTAAGAACAGTTTTTTTTTTACGAAATGACTAGTTACTTGGACTCTTTGGATAAATCATAAAAAGTATTGTTATGTTGGGATGATACATCTCTGAAACTTGGCTAAGTCCACCGAGCTCGAGTCGATGGATTTTTTTTATAACCATCGATTTCTGAACTATGAATGTAACCACAATTATATGGCTTTGGCAACGGAACCCTACCAATATGCGGGTCTCATCACGCTCTTGATCAGTTATTATTGATTTGCTCTATTTATTTCACTGTAATAACGCTGCCTACGGGTAGGCAGAACGGGGGGTGGGGGGGGGGGGGCTATGTTCAGCAGTGGACGTCTTCTGACTGATGATGATGTAATAACACCTAAAATATGAATGGGTAAGTACTATTTAGTGTCTGTATACTTACTTCTCAAAAATGTTTGATACATTGATACAATGTGTTCCAAAATAAATTTAAAAAAAACATGCTTGTTTTATAATTGTTGTATGGTGTCTAATTTGGCAGATTTTAGTACAAACGATAATATTTAATTCTGCCCTCTTCACTTCCATAATGTACGATGTTCTATTAGTATTTGGAACCTAAGCAAAATTTATTTTATCACAAAAGTGACAACGTTAATGTATTTAAATGTACGAATGCATACATTTCAGATATGATTAGAAGTCAGAAGATTAACTAAATCGTCAAAACTAAAACATCGTTACTAAATTCAAAATATCAAATACCTCGAATAATACACCATTTGCTTTTTGAGTTCACGCGTTAAGCTGGCATCCAGTTAGCTTTACCATTTTTATTTTCATATAATTCAAGGGCGACCTCTCAAGGCTTATTGAGCTTGTTTTTGTCCCTACTTTGAGCGACTGTCTTGTTGTGATGCTTATTGACATTGTAGGAAACTGACAAATAAAGCAAAATGTTGAAGTCACCATAAAAAAAACGAAACTGGATGAAACGAAAACCCAGTCTACATACAGTAAAAATATGGGTGTTTTTTTAAATTATTATTAATTAATTAATTTAGATACACAAAACAGATAACAATCAATTAATTCCTTAAATAAATACTTATGAAAATCTGAACTGGATTGTCACCCAAAACATGTGACTACAAAAGAAAATGTTAATAAAGAATAGACCAACGTGATGAAAGTACCCATCCGCAAAGCAATGAGCTTGCTGATGGGCATCTCCAAGACGGCAACATTTTACTAAAAACTAAAACAAAACTAACAAACTATGAGATGAACTATTCAGACGCAACACATCTGATGCGTCTGAATTAAAAACAGAAAGAGTTTTATAGAGTGCCGACCTAAACACAGTAGGTATACCTAGTCCTTATAGTATAGTTTTAAATTAATAGAATTTATAAAGTGGTTAACATAATTGGTTGCTTGTAGTGTAAGATATGGCAATGTTTGAATATATTTTACAGGTTACTATTACTATAGTATTTTTTTTAATACTACACGTCTGGTTAAAGCATCTCGTGACTAAAATGCTGGCTGTAGAGACCAAATTAGAAATGCAATCAAACACGGCCAGTATTTTAAAAACGATGCCTGCAGGTAGCGGTTTATTAGATCAGTTTAGTTTAGTTCTTAATTTTTAATTTCAACACAAAATACCATCTCGCTCTTTGACAAAACAGTAGAAGTCCACCCTCGGAGTTTGCACGCGAACGAAGGAGCACAGTATCTTAGATGTCAAATTGATATATCGTATACGGAACAGCATACTGCGCTCGAAAAAGCTGGATAGCTCAAGTGAGACTGGGCCGGCCATGTCAGTAGAATTTCGGATAAGCTGTGGGCAAAAACCACGACCAAATGGCTCCTACGAGTCATACGACCACCTGGCCCCAGGCGAAGATGGTGGGATGAAATTGACTCCCACACAAAGGACAGGTCTACCATAGCACAAGATAGAGCGAAGTAAAAAAAATCATCATTGTCATCATCAGCCAGAAGACGTCCACTGCTGAACATAGGCCTCCCCCATTAACCTCCACACTGAACGACAGCCTGCCTTTTGCATCCACTGGATGCCCGAGAAAAAGTAAAAAAAATAAAGCAAGCAAATCAGCAATGGAACAGAAACGGCTGGGAAAAAAATTAAGATATCATGGACAAAAATCTATTTGTCTAATAAAATGTGGACATGTGGAAATGTGTCTAATAGTGTGTGTGTTTTGTTTCTGAAGCTATAGTCTTTATTTTTTCTGTTATTATTCGCAGTGACTCTACAGTTACGTAGCCGTATCTCATCAATGATATTGCTAGCAAATTTACAGATACAGTTTTTGACAAAGTTTAATAAGAAACTAAGAACTTGTTTCATTGTTTTTAAAATGATCTCCACGTCAGTTCTCTTTTCTCGATACAATGCTGCCGGACCGCGGCCATCGCGCGGGCGAATGGCCGTCGGCGAGCCAGCGACTCATCAAGTCGGCCAGCCCTGCTAATTAGTAAAAACAATTCGCGGTGTACATTCGTCCTCTGGCCCGCTCGACCGCCCGCCAATTCCGCGTACCCCGCTAGAGAGCTGCTAATTTCATCCCGGTACAGTTTTTTAGCGGCGCGCATCATATTCGGCATTTGCCCGCTCGATCCGCCATCGAAATTAAGGCTTGAACAATGTCTGACAAAGCGGCCGTCCGCAAAACATCCTCGGGCCGGATTCCGCGTCCACTGCCCGTTTTTTTTAATCGTCATCTCGCTTTACGATCCACGAAGGGAGCTTGTCATAGCTGGAAAGTTTCGGTGTCCTATTATATGAAAAATCTGAATGCCATGGTCATTTCATTTGTTTTTGTTTTGGACTTTCTTAAGTTGTGTAACGAATGTTTGAGAGGCAATCGTTACCTCTGATGAACATTGTTGAGATAAGACATTTCACTTTCGCAGACATAAATAATTAATGTCTTACTATTTATGTAACTATAAGTAGACATAATTTTTTAAGCCTACTACTACAATAAATTATCGATTTTAATTTTCCACTAGCAGTAGTAACTCGTCTTCACCAGCTATTCTACAGAAACTACTTTTCTACTTTTTTGGGATAAAAATGTAATATTATTAATCCAGGGTATATGGAGGTAGCTTAGCTACATACCAAATTTTATCCAAATTCGTTTAGGCGATAGAGTTTTGAGTGCAGACAAACTCAACACAAACTCACTGCTAACTCATTCAACACAAACTTTTCCATAATATTAGTGTGATTAATAATATAATTTAATAAATTAATTTTAAACGTAATCGAGCAGTTAGGTTAGTTATTTACTTGCGCAACCTTATATAATTCCAGACACAACACTACATCCTGGTGGCGCAAGCGCAGGACAACGGACATCCTTCTCTCTCCGGCACTGTGACTGTCTACGTCAACGTGATAGACCTCAATGACAACGCTCCTATTTTCGACCCGATGAGCTTCTCCAATGAAATTCTTGAAGACGTTCCTGTAGGATCTTCCGTCGTTACCATCAGTGCTACTGATTTGGACTCAGGTATGCTATATGTATATAAACAACTAATGAAATTGGCTGTTCATTGTGATTTGTTTTGTTCTCCAGTATTTCCTGGATTAAAAGTGTATAAATATGTCTGTGGTCATCATGGACACCACTATCTAGTCAAACGTTATCAAGATCAGGTCGTTTAGTCGTGAAACGGTGGCTAACAGTAACAATTAAAGGTTACAAACCAAAATAATATACATCAACATTAAGATATAAAATAAATCAAAAGGTTGGAAGTATTCAAAAACGATAAGAATGTTAATTTGACACCAGAATTGTTTCCCGTCTTTTTTCACACACTTAAATAAAAAAAGACAGATAATTGTAGTCCTGTCAAATTTATTTCAACAACAGATCAACAGAATCGATGTCATTATCCTGGCTTACTGTTTACTTTAATATTTCCGAGTGAGCGATTATGGTTATCAGAAAACACATTTCCTGAAATTATTCTACTTTCACGCAGGAAATGTTGGTGATTTATTTCATTTTATATCGACCTAAAGTTACATGAAAATAACTTTTTTTTTTCTTTTCAATGCCTCCACTGGAATTTAAACCAGTAAGTAAAAAAAAACAAAGTTTATATTATAATGATGAGTCCTGGAATAAAATGTCAAATTCAAATTTCAGGTTTGAACGGAAAAATCATCTATGGAATTACGTCGGGAGATGAAAATCAAGACTTCAGAATAGCTGAAAATGGCACCATCTACACTGTTAAGCTGCTGGACAGGGAAACTGTTCCGAGTTATAATTTGGTTGTTACTGCCAAGGATATGGCTAAGCCACCAGAACCGCAACTATCCTCTACTGTTCAGGTAAGAACCGTCTGATTTGGCAAAGTAACGAGTATTCTAAAGACTTCAGAAAACCATTTCGATCGTATAATGATTGTGCTCACTTTATGGCTCTATGATAACTTTATCATGGTAGACATGGTGGTAAGGTACTTTCAAATTCCTTGTGATCTATCCTCAAGTTTAAGATTTTCTGCCAAGCAATTAACGCCAGTGTTTTTCGGCAGCATTACTTGAGAGCCAGTTATCCCATTCCAAGCTAAACTTGTTTACCATCTTCGACCACACTTCGTCATTGAATTTCAGAGCAGCTGTGGTTAAACGCCTAGTCAACCTTAAAAAAATAGGTATAGACAACACTTCAAAATAATAATAATACGCATTTAAGCCACTGCTTCATATTTATAAACATAATACGAGTAGTTACGTTAATAAAATAGTAATATTCTACAGCAACGGCATATCTTTGTGTGCAGGTTCGACAAGAGATTTGTTTGTCAAGTCCAAGTCCAATGTTATTATTGTCCTTCGGGATACATTCAATATTTATTTTTACGGCACAGTGTTATATTTAGGAAGCTCTTACTAACTAGTAGATAGTTACGCTAGTTGCTTTCTAGTTTTATTATTTTATGAAAGGATAGAGTAACAAAGGAAAGGATGTCGAAACTTTAAATTAGTATTCTTGAGTAAAATTAAATGAAGCAAACTTTCTATTACCTGTGATACCTTAAGGGAAAAGTACGCACGTTGTAAATACATTAAAATATACCATTGAAGTTAAGTTTATTGCTTTAATAGTCCTTAATACTCGACGGAAGTGTTCATTACGACCTATTGTTGGGTTCATCCATTGTGGTATCTACAATGTGTTCGTAATGAAAAGAGACAGTAATACAAGGATGTAAGACTTTAAACAATTCTTCTACTGGTGTAACTGTAGCTGAAAATAGTCACGGAAACAATTATCTAAAGCTAAAAATATACTTTGATACCGAACTGTTTAATAAGCTAGTTACAAATATTTTCAGTTTTGATTATCTTAGTCACAGTATGCAGATACAGAGACATTTAATTTTCAGAACCATTTTGGATATAATTTTTTTTAACTTGCCTCATTTAACTGCTACATTGTGTGACCTCGCGGCCCTTACAGTCATCTTGGTAACTCTTGGGCCGTTTTGCTCATATTCAAACATACAAAATGCATTAGGATGAACTTCTTGCCTACTAAATTCGTGGAGATTAATGGTACGCAAGTTTTCGTCGATGGTACGCAAGTTTTCGTCGAACTAATATACAAATATACATACAATCGTCAATCTTTTTCTGTACACTCTGAGACCTTTGTTTCGCTAGATCAATTAAAACTTTCTGACACATATAGTGCTACATGGAATAGTAACTCGAAAAAGTTTAAACCAGTGACTTCCCTATATTAAATATTTTTTGTTAATTTTCAGGTTACAATACAGCTGAAAGACGTGAACGACATGGCACCAGAGTTTATTACACCAAATGTAACAACAATTTCTGAAAATATTCCTCTAAATACAGTTGTAATGACAATAAAAGCTATCGACAAGGATGAAGGAAGAAACGGCTACGTTGAATATTTTATGACACCAGACCCTGAAACAAATGGGTATTTTTCCTTAGGAAATGTTGATGGAATACTAAGAGCAACTGGTAAATTAGACAGAGAGTTAAAATCAATCTACACAATTATTGTCACTGCAAAAGATAGAGGTGATCCACCCAACGTGACGAAAACAAAAATTAAAATAAATATTCTGGATGAAAATGATAATAGCCCTGTATTTGATCCAAAACAATATAGTGCTTCTGTACCTGAAAACGCTAGCATCGGGGCTAATGTGTTACAAGTAAGTAGAGTGTACTTTTTACACGTTTAAAAAGTGGATTTATAGGGCAAAGTATCGTCGGGGTCCATGAATCTGAATTTCTTAATTTAACTATAAGTTCTGGGAGTGCCTGGGGTCATACCGTCACCTGTTTTAAACGATTCAGTTTAGGTGATTTCGGAAAATCATTCGAACGTGCACGTTAACGCACCGAGATACGGTTTGCGGTCGAGCAACTTTTCGCAATCACCTAAACAGAATTACTTAAAACAGGTCACGGTATGGCCCCTGAACCAATTTAGTGGTATCGTTCTTTGAATCCTATCTTTTTTCTGACACGTTTTTAGTTTTGACAAGTTATTCATATTACGTGTTCACTATTTCCATCTGATATTATACATTTTATTGTTGACAATATAAAATGAAATTTGTTCCAGGTATCAGCAACCGATATTGATGAAGGTGTCAATGGTCAAGTCAGATACTCTATTGCGTCAGGAGATGAAAACAGAGATTTCAGTATCAGCGAAGACACCGGAATTGTTAGAGTAGCAAAAAACTTGAATTTTGAAAGAAAATCTCGCTACATTCTAATCATACGAGCTGAAGATTGCGCAAAAGACGATGTGAGATTTGATACAGCTGAACTATCAATTTCCATTCAAGACATAAACGATAATCCACCCACGTTTCTGGACTCACCATACTTAGCGTATGTAATGGAAAATATTATTCCTCCTAATGGAGGGTACATAATAACAGTTTACGGTTACGATGCTGACTCGCCGCCATTCAACAATCAAGTGCGTTATTTTATAAAGGAAGGTGATGCTGATCTGTTCAAAATTAATGCCTCTTCTGGGCAAATTTCCTTGTTGAGAACATTAGACCGCGAGGCACAAGATGAATATACATTAGCGCTTGTAGCAATGGATACTGGTAAGTCGTAGTAATACACATAACTAGTTACTCTAGCTAACCATGTGGACAATAATGATTATCACTAAGCAATATTATAAATGCAACAGAGCAACTGCAATGTGGCAGTATTTTTGACAACGTACCAATAACATTTTTTTTTTATATGTTAAGTACCCTCTGACAAGTACCTACTTGCCTGATTAAATCATACTTGTTACAGGATCACCGCCTCTTACTGGATCTGGAACAGTAAAAATTATAGTTCAAGATGTAAATGATAACAGTCCTGAATTTGATAGACAAAGCTATAAAACCACCGTTAAAGAAAATTTACCAGCTGGCACAATTATTCTCTACCCAAAAGCAACAGACGCAGATATTGGCAATAATGCCAAAATAAGGTACAGCCTTCTTGGTGATAAATCTGAGAGATTTCAAATTGACTCATCTACAGGTGTAGTTTCAACTAATGCTACTTTGGACAGAGAAGAATGGGATATTTATTATCTAATAATTATGGCACAAGATTCGTCAACAACGGACCCAAGAACTGCTACAACGAATCTTACAATAATAATTGAAGATGAAAATGACAACACGCCTACGTTTGCCAATCCTGTATATGAAGCTCATATTTCCGACCGCACAGTCAAGGGTGATTTTGTTTTTGGTGTCAAAGCAAAAGATAATGACATTGGAGAAAACAAGAAAATTATATATGACGTGAAGGGTGAACATCAAAATTTATTTGCAATTAATAGAGAAACCGGTGTCATTAAAGCCAAAGAAAACTTGATGAAGTATAAGGATGAAACATTTAGTTTAATTGTTGTAGCAACAGATAGTGGAGTGATACCAAGACAGAGCACGGCTGAATTAATATTAATACCAAAGTCAGTAAAAAACTTTCCAAAGTTTACTGTAACTAATAAATTGACATTTTCCTTTCCTGAGGATACACCAGAAGGTGTCTTGGTAACTAGACTGTCTGCTACATCTCCCAAAAAAGGCCCTACTGGTTTGTTGCAATATGGAATAGCAGGAGGAAATGTAGGTGATGCGTTAAAAGTAGAACCAATGAGTGGTGAAGTTTTCATAACTGGTAGAGGACTTGACTATGAAACAATGCCAATGTACGAAGTTTGGTTTGAAGTAAGAGATTCAGATAATCCACCCCTTAAGTCTTTTATTGAAATTGAAATAAAAGTCACCGACGCTAATGATAATGCCCCAATAATTGAAAGCGTCTTATACAACGCCACAGTACAAGAAGAAGAGTCTCCGCCGCAATTGGTTATAAAAATTGAAGCACATGATGATGATTCAGATGAAAATGGAAAAATTACTTACAAACTAATTAATGATTACGAAGAAACATTTAGAATTGATTCAGATAATGGAGAAATCTACACGAATATAGCTCTGGATAGAGAATCAATACCATTTTATGAAATTTTGGTCGAAGCACTAGATCATGGTATTCCACAGTTGGTGGGAACATCTACTGTTCTTGTAACAGTTATAGACAAAAATGATAATCCACCAAGATTTACAAGATTATTTAGTGTTAATGTAACAGAAAATGCAGAAATTGGATCATTTGTGATTCGAGTGACCAGTTCAGATTTAGATTCTGGCCCAAACGCTAATGCAACTTACAGTTTTGTAGAAAACCCTGGTGAAAAGTTTCTCATTGACCCAATCAGTGGTAATGTTACTGTTGCAAAACCTTTGGATCGAGAAATGCAAGATGAATATATACTGAAAGTAGCAGCGATTGACGGAGCGTGGCGGTCTGAGACTCCATTAACCATTACAATTCAAGACCAAAATGATAATGCCCCTGAGTTTGAATACTCATACTACAGTTTTAACTTTCCTGAACTGCAAAATAAAAATAGTTTCGTTGGTCAAGTTATAGCTAATGACAGGGACAAACAAGGCCCTAATTCGATAATTTCATATTCCCTGCAGCAACCTTCAGACTTGTTTTCTATCGACCCAGCAACAGGAGAAATATCGAGTAAATACATCATGAACTACAAAAGAACATCTCTCAACTCATCACCTGAAAATACATATTCGGTTATTGTTGTTGCTACAGATAACGGCAAACCTCCAATGTCTTCCGAATGCCTTGTTACAATCAATGTAGTAGATGCAAACAATAATTCTCCTAAGTTTAAAGAACATGAAAAATTCGTACCGGTGCCCATAGATGCAACTCTTGGAGAAAAGATAGTCAAGCTGTTAGCTGAAGATACTATGGATTATGGAATAAACGCTGAGATTGAGTATTACATTAGTGGCGGTAATGGGACTTCATACCTGTCAGTTGACAGAAGTAGTGGATGGATTGTTGTAAATAAGCAATTTTACTATCTTGGACAGTACTATGAGCTGAAAGTGAAAGCAGTTGATCGAGGAGTTCCTCCTCAGTCAGATATTACAAAACTAACATTTGTTGTAACCGGGGAAAACATGCATAGTCCTAAATTCACTGCACTAAGTTATCAAGTAATCATACCAGAGAATGTACCCGTTGGATCATCTATTCTTACAGTAAAGGCAAGCGATGAAGATAACGGGCCTAATGGTATTGTTCGATATTCAATATCTTCAGGAAATACTGGAAGAGAATTTCAAATTAATCCAATATCTGGATCAATAAGTATTTTACGTCCACTTGATTACGATACTATTCAAGAATATCGACTTAACATAACTGCACAAGATTTAGGATTCAAGTCCAAAGAAACAACTGCAACATTAACCATTATTCTGACCGATATAAATGATAATGCTCCACAATTTAATCAAACCCAGTACATTGTTTATTTAGCAGAAAATTCACCAATAAACAGCTTTATTTACAAAGTCAAAGCCACTGACATTGATTCACCCAAAAACGCTGTTATTAAGTATCACATAAATAATAAAATGACTTCATTATTTTATATAAATGATAATACAGGAGAAATATATTCTAAAGAAGTGTTTGATTATGAAGAAAAAAACATTTATAAATTACAAATACGCGCAGAAAATCCATATTCAATTATGAAAAATACAACTGAAGTAATTGTGCATATAACTGGAGTTAATGAATACTATCCCAAGTTCAAACAACCAGTATTTCATTTTGATGTATCAGAATCAGCAGATGTTGGAACAAATGTTGGTGTAATACAAGCAACAGATCAAGATAATGGGGATGACGGAATAATTTACTATTTATTCGTTGGTTCCAGTAATGATAAAGGCTTCAGTATTAACTCCCAAACTGGTGTTATCAGAGTAGCCCGATATTTGGATAGAGAAACGCAAAACAGAGTTGTATTAACAGTTCTTGCCAAAAATTCTGGAGGCATACGAGGAAATGATACGGACGAAGCACAAGTTATAATTTCTATCCAAGATGGTAATGACCCTCCGGAATTTTTACGACATGACTATGAAGCAACTGTTTCAGAAGGTGCCAATATTGGCCATGAAGTAATTCGAGTTCAAGCTGTTGACAAAGATGTTCGACCACAAAACAACCAGTTCAGTTTCTCTATCATTGGAGGAAATATTGACCAAAATTTTAAAATAGACCCTCAAACTGGAGAAATTGATGTCACTCGTCATCTGGATAGAGAAACTTTGTCCACGTATACTTTGATAATAGGTGCTATTGACACAGGCGTACCTCCACAAACTGGTACAGCTACTGTTAAAATTACTGTTACTGATGTGAATGATAATGGCCCAGTGTTTGACCCTGAAAGTTTCGAAGGGTCAGTATATGAGAATGAACCTCCTAATACAAGTATTACTACGTTATCAGCCACAGATCCTGATCTTCCCCCTAACGGTGCACCATTTTCTTACTCTATAATCGGTGGTAAACATCAAAATTATGTCAAAGTTCACAGGCACACTGGTGTTTTACTAACAACAAGGAAAATAGACAGAGAGCTAACACCATTCTTAGAAATTGTCATTGAAATTGCTGATAGCGGTACTCCTGTCATGAAATCTAACTTTACTATAAAAGTTAAAGTTCTTGATCGTAATGATAATCCTCCGACACCAAGATCAGCGCACGTTCTTGTATATGCTTTTAACAATAAAATTCCACTCGGTAAGATTGCTGACGTCAAGCCAAATGATTCAGACATTGTTGGTGATTATAAATGTTCGATTATCAAAGATTCAACGTCAGAAAATACACTAGCCACACTTTATATTAAAACTGGATGTGATTTGTATACCAATGCAGTAAAACCTGGTCAAGGATATTCTTTCTCTGTGTCCGGTAATGATGGAATGCATAGAGATGTAGTATCTTCAATAAGTGTTGAGTTTTTCTCCTTTGAAAATATGACAGTGGAACAATCAATCACATTACGAATTTTAAATATGACAGCCTCAGATTTTCTCAATCACTACTATCGAAGCTTGCTTGAATTACTGAAAGATGGTTTGAAGAGCAAGGAAAGCATTTATTTATACAGCATAAATGAAATCGATAGTCATTTAGATTTAACTGTTGCCACCAAAGATGACCGCACTATCTGGAAAAGAGAAAGCACTGAAAAGTATTTAAAGTCCAGAGAACTTGAAATAACAAAACACCTAAGAAGTAAAATCATTGTGTCGTATTTTCCTTGCGCTTCACATCAGTGTCAAAATAGAGGTCTTTGCACCGACGGTATAAGAGTATTAGAAGACACCAAAATAACAGAAAGTTCTTCTTTGATCTTGTCTTCACCTCTAGTGAGACATGTGTACAAGTGTCATTGTACAGATGGATTTATGGGAAGCAACTGCGAAAAACGACAAGATCCTTGCACCCCTAATCCTTGTCGCTTCGGTGGTCAGTGTCATAAACAAGGCCATGATTTCACTTGTTCCTGTCCAACTCGACGTGAAGGGAAGACTTGTGACATGGAAAGAGATGACGTCTGCAGTAGTAACCCTTGTAAAAATGGAGGCTCATGTAAAGAAAGTGCTGATAGAAATTCTTTCTTTTGCCTGTGCCGACCTGGTTACCGGGGCAACCATTGTGAAGCTCTTGTAGACTCCTGTCGTCCGAATCCCTGCATGCATGGAGGGATATGTATCAGTCTGAAACCTGGTTATAAATGTAGCTGCACTAATGGTAGATACGGAACACATTGTGAAAGTACCACATTTGGATTTGATGATCTTTCATATATGCAATTCCCAGCTCTTGATGCTTCAACAAATGACATTACTATCATTTTTGCTACCACAAAATCAGACTCGCTGCTATTATATAATTACGGAGCACAAACAAGTGGAAGATCTGATTTCATTGCTATTGAAATATTGAGTGGAAAACCCCTTTTTTCATTTGGAGGAGCACGAACTTCAATAACATCGGTTTCCATAGCCAATTTGAACAGGGACCTCGCAGATGGAAACTGGTACAAATTAACTGCAACTCGAAACGGCAGAGTAATATCGTTGAGCGTCACCACTTGCACTGATCACGGTGACACTTGCACTGAATGTGAGCCAGGAGATGATTCTTGCTACAGCGATGACACTGGTCAAGCCGGGTATGTGGTCTCTTTTCAGATTTAAATTATACACAAAAAATATTTGCTTTTACTTGACCTATTTATTTATGTATTTCAATTGTTACAGAACCTTAAACTTCAATAACGAACCGCTGTTGATTGGTGGACTTCACAAAGCAGATCCAGTTCTAGAACGGCCAGGGCAAATTCATTCCGACGATTTTATCGGATGTATGCACAGTATCACAGTAAATGGTCGGTTGTTGAACCTATCACACCCTCTTAACGCACGTGGCGTGGAAGCAAACTGTGCTCGTTCGGAGAAAGGAGCCTGCTACAAAAAAGATGTTTGTGGCATTGGAGAATGTCAAGATAGATGGAAAGGCAACCTTTGTAAATGTAGCGGAAAGTATATTGCTCCGGACTGTAGTTTATCTTTACAATCAATATCGGTTGCTGAAAATGGGTTTGTAATATACACCATATCAGAAAAGCACAGAAGAATGCAACTTCTTGATACATTCTATGGTGGTAATACCATTTGGGACAAGAAAACTGGTAAATTTGCTGCAAAGATGACAGCCAAAGTAAGCAACCCTCCAAAATTATTGTCATTTTCATTTCGAACCCAGCGTAAAAACGGCATCATTTTCTACGCAGCAACTGATAAGTATTACACATTGATCGAGTTACTAGATGGGAAAGTAAGTTACGTATCAAAACAAAATGCTGTGGTTAACATGACTCAAACAGATCAAAATGACGTCTCAGATGGAAATTGGCACAACGTAACTTTGTTGTCAATAGGAAGAAGCATAAGACTAATAGTCGATGGAGAGAACGTAGGAGAAGAACTTGATGCTGCAGGTGTTCATGACTTTTTGGATCCGTATCTCACCACAGTGTCCCTAGGTGGCGTAAAAACTGAATGGCTTACAGTTACAGCTCAAAACAAATTCGAAGGTTGTCTAGCCAATTTCACAATTAACAATGAAATTCAGCCATTTATTGGCAACGGCAGCATATTTAAAAATATAGCATTCAAAGGAAAAGTATTAAGTGGTTGTCAGAGTGCATTTGCTGGAGGGATTGCACAGAACACTTCGCCATTGACTGTTGGACTGGTTCTTGTCTTAGTTTTCTTCATCTTTTTAATTGCTGCAAGCTTATCATCTATTCTGTACTATCGACTACGTAAACAAAAGAAAGAAAAAGGAGGCGGCCCAAATAGTAAAACAAATATAACGCTTTCTAAACAAAATGGAGGACCAGCAATGCTTAATGCACCAAACTTGATAGCAGGAACAAACGATAGCATAATGAACAGAAACTTACACAATAATGATACTAATTTGAACAGTTACATGTCTGACAACGCAGATATAACCCGCAATGTTGGGCATATTGTAGGTCCTGAGTTATTGTCGAAAAAATATAAAGACAGAGAAATAATGAATATAGACCCACCGAGACCTCAAAGACCGGATATAATAGAAAGAGAAGTCGTTGGTAAAAGTCCAGCATTGCGTGAAGATCATCATCCTCCACCACCTCCATCTACTAATACTTCGCATCATACCCATGACCATCCCAGTGGTATGGATTTGAATTCAGAGGTTGCTGAACATTATGATCTCGAAAATGCTAGTTCGATAGCGCCTTCTGACATAGACATTGTCTATCATTATAAAGGATTTCGTGAAGCTGCGGGCGTACGAAAATATAAAGCAACCCCACCGCCAATAGCTGGTTATCATCACAAGCATCAAACACCACAACATCGACACTCGCCACATCATCCCAGTGGCTATCCGTCGAGAGTACTACCTCAGGCAACCCAGCCCCCACCCCAGCCGACAAGACAGCTCCAAACAACACCACTTGCTCGGCTCTCCCCAAGCAGCGAGCTCAGTCAACAACCTCGGATACTAACCCTGCATGACATTTCCGGCAAACCTTTACAAAGCGCTTTTCTGGCTACAACGTCGAGTTCGGGAGGTGTTGGTAAAGATGCTTTACATAGTAATAGTGAACGTAGCCTTAATAGTCCTGTGATGTCTCAGCTAAGCGGACAAAGCTCCTCTGCTGGTAGAAAAACACCAAGTGCACCTCCTCAAGTGCCTCAGGTGGTGTCTGTTGGATCCGGTGCAGTAGGTTTAACTGCAGAGGAGATAGAAAGAATGAATGCCAGACAGCGTACCTCGAGCTTAGTTTCAACACTTGATGCCGTTTCAAGTTCTAGTGAAGCACCAAGAGGAGGAGGTGTTGGTCACCATTTATCACACAGACATCATTCACCTCCTGATGATAACAGAAGCTCAACAGGCTCCGATGACGAAAGTGGGAACGACAGTTTTACTTGTTCTGAAATAGAGTATGACAACAACAGCATAAATGCAGACAAGCTAGAGGATGTTCGCAGACAAAATGTCAGTAGTGCCAGTAATCCTAAAAAGCCTGTCTTGCCACCTCCTTATGAAAGCTTTGATTCTTCATTTCGTGGATCCTTGAGTACTCTAGTCGCATCAGATGATGACTTGGCTCCGCATGTTAGCGCCGCATTGTACAGACAGGCAAATGGATCTCCGGCATCAGCCACCCTCGGGTGGGATCATTTATTTAACTGGGGTCCAAATTTTGAGAGCATGATCGGAGTTTTTAAGGACATAGCAGAATTACCAGACTCCGTTAACGGGCGAATGTCCTCCTCGTTAAGGCTTCAGAATGGAACGCCAAAGCCTTCTGAAGAATATGTATGATATTGATGTTGTAAATAATAATAATTAAGTAGGCACATTGTAGAAATTGAATATTCATTTTGCTAAACTGTTGTACGCATAAAACCTCTGTCGTAGTTTGTTCGCCTAATTATTTTGTAAAAACTTCTTCCAATGTGCGAATAATATTATGGATTAGAAATAAGACTGTATAAATTTAGTTTAGTAGTTACTATGTAAAATTTTGGAATCTTGTATCAAGATTTCTGAATTCTTGCCATATTATTGGAGAATGCTCCTTTTTACTATTTTGTTCGTTAGCCAAATATGTTCGATAAAATTACAGTAGGCTTCGTCTAGTTTTGTATCTTACGTTTTATATCAATCATAAAATAGATGACATGATTCAAAAAGATTACTCCAGCTCTTAGTATTCATGACATCCATCGACATGATGTTTTGTCATCTCATTGATATCATCATCATATATATTCATCATATCAATTGATATATTTCTCCACGAACTCTTAGAAGACGTAATGGCCGAGTTAATTTATGTCTGATGCATTTAAATAATTATTTTAAGTTAGTAGAGCATTCTCCTATTTCTTTCCTAGATTAACGAGACAGGAGACATTTTACAAACCTCATTGTAAATATGTAGGCATAGTGTATATAAGTCCTCTCACTTATGTAAAATAAAATTATTCTGAGTAAACATTCAATCTATAAGTATTAATTTTGACTGTTACAATGTTGGCTGACCAATTACTCTCACTCCATTTTATGTTATCACAATTATTATTACACAAGCTCTACAATTTTCGAATACATGTACTTAACTACGTTTTAAATTACATTAATTTAAATGTGTGTTTTATACAGCCATTTAATTAGTTAAAATGGTGCCAAATGTTAACTGAAAAGAACTGACTAAGTTAATTATAAAATAAAGACATTCAAGATAAATTTCATTTGTTTCTTTTAAACCATAGATTCAGTATAATGTTTTAAACATTGCTTAACTAGGTTAACTGACAGTTGTAGGAACGTTTCCCCGTGGCACTACTGGTAGTGTCACGCAGTTGTGCCACGGGTAAGTCACGAAAAATTGGTCGCCCATCTATTTGTTCAAGATATTTAAGTATCAATCTTCCCTTGAACTTAGAGGAATCTGTCGATCTATCCTTTTTATCAAAATCGGTTGAAGCGTTAAGGCTGCAGAAACTTACATAGGTACAGAATACGCTCATTTTTTCTTTGCATCGTCGGATAAAAATATATTGTATTTGACAAGGAGAATCAAGCAAACGACCAAACTTAGCCCAAGTATCATTCAAAAGCAATCAGCTCAATCAACGATCTAAGTAGTAGGTATGTTGTGTGCTTGCGGAGGTTACGTTCTATTACTTATTTGCCATTAAATTTCGTAGTGCTATCAAACTACGCACAACAAATTGTTACAAGATACAAAGGGTGATGTTCTTGATTCACTATCAGCGTAGTTACTGCCATAGTAATTAAAATTAAGGTATTGAACGCAAACCGATAAAACGTCATGATGTTACTCGCGTGTTATGTAGCTAATTGGTATGGGTAATTTACGAAGGAACAAAACTTCTATGGAATAGATTCATGCCTTTTTTTTGCAAAAAAACAGAAGAAAATATTTGTAGCATTTGTATTTGTTTTGCGTGTTCACATTGCAGATGCTGGTGAATAAGTTCTATTCACTAAGTTTATTTTATTCTTGTCCTTGTGTCAATCGCCTTAAAATCACATTTATTTGTCGTTAACCCTTTTGTCTCTCTCTTACGATGCATATTTTGACAACGACGTGAGACGTAATTATTACGTAGAAAATTAGTCGGGGTTCATTCGATATTTTGTGCTTGCATTTACATGCGCTTTGCGCGAGTGATTTTCACTAATTACCTACTGGACTCTATCATATTTCTTATAAGATAGTTCATGCATAATTTGGGTACAATTTATAATTGTACAGCTATTTTCATATGGATATATAGGTAACAGAAATATATTGTTAATGTTGTATAAAATGTAATACATATTGAATAATAAAACAATTACCCTGAATTATTACTAACCGGTCTATTCTTGTTTTGCACACTATCACCTAGCTTGTGCTTAGTTTTTCTGCCACAAAAAATTACTGTTTCTACAGATACTTCTTGTATATTTTGCAACTCTACAAAAGGCTTCCTTCCGAATTTCTAAAAGGCAACAAGTATCGCTCTAAAAAGAGCCGATAAGAAACTAAATTATGTGAAACAGCGTTCAGTTTAGACCTGGCTTAACAACATGCTTGTCTAAATTGTCGTAGTGGGTCTTACAATTTTCTTATATATTTTTTAGCGTTTAGTTATTGCCCAGTGTTTCAAATCTCAGTCAGTTATTTGCCTTCAATGTAATGAATTGATATTTGTGTCGTAAATAAATATTGTTAAAAGAAATAAGATTTTGCGAAGATGGAGTTAGTTATAGTGATTTTTCATTTCAGTTGCCTCTGTAAGTACGGTTATTTTATTATTTTATACGCATTTTTATTGATTTTATCTATTTCAAGAATATAATTACTATTATTGTCTGCAGTTAAAAAGAGTTTCTATTTAATAAAAGAAAGAGCTTTTTTGTAAAAGTAAGTACATAAAAGGTTACGCGGGAAGGGTGTACTAAGCCCAAAGGGCTCCATGGTACTCACACTATGAACAACTTCCACCACCACCACCAGCAGACCACCAGAGCACCACTAACCACCAGACAACCACCACCATCAGACCAACTCGAACACCAGACTACCAGAGCAACTCAGATAACGCGAAAAAAATCAGCTGTTCCGTACATTTTGAAGAGTGTGCATGACTGACGATTTCAGAGTTGCTTTTATAGTAAAAGTTGTTCATAATGCCTTGCACCCTTTCCGCGTAACCCAGTAGATAAGATAGGTAACAGAAGTATGGATTGATATGGATGGATTTGTATGATTCCTACGTGATGGAAAGCAGGTAAGTCCGTGAAACGTAGATACTTAAATAATAAACAGGCTTAAAAGGATAGAGTATGCTAAGCCGAAAGGGTTCTGTTATACTCATCATGATGAACAATTTTTACTTTGGGAGTAACCATGATTTCGCGAAAAAAAATCAGCTATCATTATTTTTTTTGGACGTCAGGTTATTCTTGTTTACAGGGTTGGTTCCATAGTAAAACTTGTTCATAATGATGAATATAACAAACCTCTTCGGCTAAGCATACCCTTTGCTTATAACCCTGTATAATTGTAAATATAATTAATAATGCTGTGACCATGCCTAAGCTATGGTATAACTGGGATTTTTGAGATAATTACAATAGTGTATTCAAGTCGGAAGAGAATAACTTTTTTCTAGGCATGCGGTCTCCACTCTAGACCGCATCGTCGTTTAACATCAGGCGATGTGGTGTTAAAACGCAAGCCTAATATAAAATTTTAAAATATACATAAAATATATATTTACAGTATTTAAAAAAATATTATGCTGTTTTCGACAGCGCTTTACATAAATGGGTTTTCAGTAGGTACCTATGCTTACAGGACCCAGGAGTTTTCCTTAAAATTACGATTTAATTGTCTTGAAGGAAGGCACAAGGTCTTTACAAAGACCAGCTCGTTTGGTTGTGACAAAAAAAACATACAAAAGACAACACAAAAAAAAAAACCGGCCAAGTGCGAGTCTCGCGCACTGAGGGTTCCGTACCACAACAAAATACAATAAGGTTGTCCAAGTAACCGAATTACCAGTTATTATAACGCCTTCCAAAATTGTCGGGAATAATTGCTACGCAGTTTGCTACAGGCGCTTGAGTATTATAACTTAGTAATGAACATAAATTTGTCACCGACTCGCACTTAGCCATTATTTATTATTTGTTATTATACTTTAGAGTGTGTACTACAATCATGCCAAGTTTGACGCTTGTACGTATTATCGTTTTTACATTAGAGCTAATACAAAAAGACGTAAAAAAATAGGTTTGTTGTATGGGGGATCCCCCTTTCGTTTTTAATTTTCGACGTTTTTATTATTTGTTAGTCAATCCGCTGTAACGTTACCTATTATGTGAAAATTTCAACTGTCTATCTATTACGGTTCGAAATATATAGCCGTTAATAGGTAGGACAAACGGACAGACAGACATCGTAGGCTTAGTAATAGGGTCGAGCTTATACCCTTTGGGTACGGAACGCTAAAAACCAATAAAAGAAAATAAACATTTTGTCACAAACCGGCCCCACCGCAGCATATTGCCTTTAATAATAAGGTCACTGGAGCAGAGTAGGTAAGTGCAGATACTAGGTAAAATATTTAACCAAATTCAAGGTTCACCAACGTTCATTAAAAACCCTAAGGACGCAAATGTTTACACACAAAAATAAAAATGATAACAGCATTCTTGTTTGCTTTTTAATTTCCTAGACCTAGAAGAAGGTGATAATCAAGGCGAAACATATTAAAAAAAACTAAAAATAACTCCTAAACAAATTTTTAAAGCTATTTGAATAGTAAATAGTAAAAGCGGCCAAGTGCGACTCGGGCTCGCGCACTGTCGGTTCCGTACCACCAAATAACTTGTTAGCTCATCATCATCAATATCACCAGCCAGAAGAGGCCCACTGCAGGCCTCCCCCTTTAACCTCCACACCGAACGACAGCCTGCCTTTTGCATCCACTGGATGTCAGCGACTCTCACAATGTCGTCCATTGTATGTGTTAGCTACTAAAGTACAAAAAACCGGACAAGTACGAGTAGGACTCGTGCTCTGAGGGTTCCGTTAGACGGAACCCTCAGAGCGCGAGACCAAAAAAAAAACTAACTGAAGTTAAAATATTGAAAGACAAACTTAAGTTTGTAGTTTTTTTTTACTGGGCAAGTTCCTTTAATAACTAAACAAAATACAAGCTAAAACTAACACTACAAATACAGTTAGACTGCCCATAGACCGTTGAAGGTCTAAAGACAATCCAAATGCTCAAGCCCACTACCACTTGGCAGCGTACCCAACATGCTGGCGGCATTACCACGTTGAATGGCAAAGCTAATGCGTTGAGCCAGAAACACGCCAGCATTTTGGTCACGCGTCGCATTAACCAGGCGCTCTGAAAGATTTTTGAAAATGAGGTGAGCTCCCGGTCCCCAAGGGCCCAATGTCTCGACCCCAAACGCCTCAAATATGTAACCACTGCCGAGGTTAGCATATTTGCGACGCTTGTGCTGCTCTGCCGAATTAGCAGCCGCGCCAGCCCTACCCTGTGTCTCAGGAAGATGTGACGGCGCCAAAGTATCGACACAAGTTGCGTCCCATACAAGGGGCCGCCCCAACCTCCAGGGCACAAGTGTCATACCGTCAGGCCTCTTTCCATCGTCACGCGCAAGACCACTCGGTTTGAGCACAGCTGCGACATTGGCGGTAGAAAGTGCCCTGCGTATGATGTCGTTCAAGCTAGCGTGTCGGCCAATACGACCAGCGCTTCTCGAGCAAGAGAGACCATGGTGACCGAGCTGGTCAACAGCAGTACCACACTGACAGCGATGGGCCTCACAGCACCTTGCACCCAAGCGTAAGCTGACAGCTAGACGAAATGCGGTTGGATCTAAAAGGCTACCTGTGTTAAAAGAGGGCATGGCTTGCAACCAAAGTCCCGATTCCCAAACAGAGACAGCAAGAATACGAGCGCGATCTGCAATACTAGGACACGTATCTAGTAGCGATTTCCATGCTAGTTCGCAGATCGGCCGATCCCACAGTCTCTGGGAAGACAACTTTGAAGTTTGTAGTTGACAATAAGGTTCTTCCATACATCCCAACTACAAAATGTAAGTTTGTAATAGCAAAATAATTATTTTTAAATACCTTCAAATTTATAACTTTCGGATTTATTCCTATATATGTGCTATGAGACCTTGTCTCTTGCCAAATTTCATGATTCTAGGTCAACGGGAAGTACCCTATAGGTTTTGATTCCCCTGTGAAATCGCAAAATATACGACATAAAGGAACCCTAAGAGCGCGAGACCAAAAAAAAAACTAACTGAAGTTAAAATATTGAAAGACAAACTTAAGTTTGTAGTTGACAATAAGGTTCTTCCATACATTCCAACTACAAAATGTAAGTTTGTAATAGCAAAATAATCATTTTTAAATGATATACCTTCATATTTATAACTTTCGGATTTATTCCTCTATATGTGCTATGAGACCTTGATTTTTGCCAAATTTCATGATTCTAGGTCAACGGGAAGTACCCTATAGGTTTTGGTTCCCCTGTGAAATCGCAAAATATAATAATAATAATAATAATAATAATTGTTTATTCATTAATCATAGTACAATACAGTTTCAAATGACCAGGAATTCCATTTAGACAAAAAAATTGTCTGTGTTAGGAGTCCCTGCTCTTCTTAGAATAGAACATCTTTGACTTAGCTATCTAGTGTGTGTGTAAGTCTGTGTGTGTGTGTGTGTGTGTGTGTGTTGTGAGGGAGTGAGAGAGAGTGAGTGAGTGACAGTGTATGGTTGAGTGGGAGTGGTGGGTGCGATCGTATGTGTGTACATGTAAGTAGTAAGTGTAGATGTGTGATTGTGAGTGTGGAGAGGATGTACACGTAAATGTATGAGAGGGTGTACAAGTTAATGTGTGAGAGGATATACCATGTTAATGAGTGGGGGGGGGTGTGTGTGCACGTATTAGAATATATACGTTATTGAACCTGTAGTAATAATCTTTCTGTTTCATCGTAGCTAAAAGGTGCTATCCACTTGATAATGCATTTTTTAACTTCATAGAGTTGTTTTGTATATACATCTAAATCTTTATTAGCTTTATTATATACATTAGCCGACCGTGCGTTATATTGCTTGCAAGCAAATTCAGTTTTACATGTTGGAGTCCGCACAGCAGAAAACTTTCTTCTTTTTGACTGTATGCTAGCATCAAATGGTAGGGTTTTATGTTTTTTGAGAACTAAGTAAACAAGATACAGTTTTCTGACCGATAGTAAGTTACTAATCAAATAAATACTTTCCGTGGGGTGTCTAATGTTTTTAAAATACATTACTTTCAACAAAGCACGCTGAGCCCGTTCAACCGCAATAAATTTAGTTTTTGATGCTCCTCCCCAGATTGGAATACAGTATATCAAGACAGATTGTGCCAAAGCCACATAGATGTCATTTAATAAATTACGAGGAGAATGAATACTTTTTTTAGGAACTACATGCCTAAGTGTCCTGAAAATCCAAATCAATTTTCTCACTCTGGTGGACACTTGCTCTAGATGAGCGTACCAAGAAAGTCTATAATCTATAATAACTCCCAGGTACTTGGTATGTGAGACCATATGAATGCTGGGACATCCACAGTTTGTCTGGTTGATGTCATCACACTCGTGGACTTTTATGTTAAATTCCGCTGGTGGTTGAGTACGTTCATTGATACTAAAACATATGCAGTTGGTTTTAGAAGTGTTTAGAGTTAAGAGGTTAGATTTTAGCCAAACAGCAACTTGAGCCAATCCTGTCTCAGCACTATTTTTCACTGCATGCCATGATTTTCCCGAAAAAACAATAGCAGTATCATCAGCATAAGAAAAAATTTTGGCATCTCTTATTGTCAAATTGCACAGATCATTAATATAAATTAAAAACAGTGTAGGGCCCAAGACACTTCCTTGAGGAACTCCATATGTTACGTCCATGTCGTCACTAATAGCTTGACCCACTTTAACCTTCTGCCTTCTGTTGGACAGATAATCTATGAAAAGATTTAAGGGGGTCTCTCTGATTCCAATACTTTCCAGCTTCTTCACAAGGATGGGGATGGATACTGTATCAAACGCTTTTTTAAGGTCCAGAAATACTGCAAGACTTTTACTTCCTTTATCAAGTTGATCCACTACAAGCGAAGTTAAAGCAGTTACTGCATCCTCCGTAGATTTGCCTTTTCTAAAAAAAATATGGGACATAAATGTTCATATCTTTTGATTGCGTTGACTTACAACTTTTATTTTTTTACAGCCGAAAGAAACCGTAGACCCAAGTATTTAGTATAAATTTCAACTTGCTACCTTACGCGTTCTTGAGAAAAAGGGTCTTGACAGACGGACAGACAGACAGACAGACGGACAACGAAGTGATCCTATAAGGGTTCCGTTTTTTCCTTTTGAGGTACGGAACCCTAAAAAGTAGTCCAAAAAGACAACATCCTGTCAACACCCAGGCGGTCACCCATCCAAGTACCAACCACGCCTGACGTTGCTTCGGTGACGTAACTTCGGTGATCCTACGAGAGCCGGTGGTGAATAGAAATTTGTCACCGACTCGCACTTGATCATTATTTATTATTTTTTGTAATACTTTAGTTTGTACTATAATCATGCCAGGTTTGACGCTTTTACGTATTACCGTTTTTACATAAGAGCAAATACAAAAATATGTTTAAAAAATACGTTTGTTGTATAGGGACACCCAACCCCCTTTAGTTTATCCTTTTTGACTTTATTATTATTTCTTTGTTAATCCGCCGTAACATAACATATTTTAGAAAATATAGTTAATATTTCGGACAGACAGACTAACTGACAGACAGACAGACAACGTAGGCTTAGTAATAGGACCTCGTCTTTACCCTCGTTTTAACCCTAAAAATAACTCAAATATTTGGTTATAAATTCTTGTTCCAGATTATGCGTTAGTACAATCACAATGCGTCACTCCTCCATTAGACTGTCCGAATGTAAATGTTACATTTTGGCTGTACACAAAGTAAGTATTTATTCCAGGATAGAAAGTATATTAGTAAACTTATTATACTCGGTCCAAGCATTTATTTGCTCTGACAGCTGCAATAACGTCGTTAAAAGATATAAATAAACATTTTCTTTTGATATTTCACTGAAGTATATTGGATACCTACCAAAAGCTTATGTTCAAAAATCTAGCGAAAAAGATCATAATTCGTGGATTTCATTCAGTTTTTTTACAATGTAATTGTAGCTGTCAAAGCAATAAATTCTTGGACCGTGTTTAGATGTTCGCCCAGAACTGAGACCTTCGTGACCCTATATCTTCTTAAATTAGAGCTTAAACATTACATTGAAGTAAACTTAGCTTAAAAAATTTCATTATGATCGGATCAACGATACGCAAGTTATATGTACACAAATATACAACCATAGGTACATAGAAACATCGACTTAGACTCGTTAGAATCCAAATATATTAAATAATCCAAACGAAAAGCTCGGTCAAACTATTTGGATAGATCGTAATATCTGCGAACACTTTAGTGGAAAATAATGTAGGTAGTTAGGCTTCGGTGCATGAATTGATAATCACAAGTTCATTGATTTTTGTCCTTATTGACCCACAAATCACCCGGCTAATAATAAGTCGACAAACTACTTTGTACTTATTATAGAAACTGACGTGGTTTTCACACATTTTATTTATATTACATGGGAATTTCTCAGCCGGTCACTCCGACTATAGTTTCAACCGCATTAGGCAGTCTTTTTCAAGGTGAATGCACGCGCGCGTCTGCGACTCGCTTGGACTTACTTCGCTTTGTATTACTTTGTACTTATTTTTAAATTACCCTAGTGATCTGCCTTGTATACCACGCCTTGTTTTAAGTTTATCTGACATTACAGAAGTAATGAAAATAAACCACATCAACTAATAGCCAATGACTCTGAGTCGATCCAGTCAGCCCCTTGGGTCAAAGCTGCTGCTGTGAAGATTTTGATCCATGGATATACTGGCGATAGAAATTTTTCTCCTAATACAGAAATAAGACCAGGTAACACAATTATTCTGGTAAATTTGATATATTTATTAAGGAAACCACAAAATAATATAAGGAAAGAAAACTCAAAAAGTTCAAAGTAAGATAAATAATTAAGTAAATCTGCCTAATACAGAGGTACTAGAGACTGGTACTCGAGGTCCTTAAGCAAGTAAGTCAATCAAATACGATGGCCATGTCAAATTTCAACTCGATCGGAACAGTTGGAAGTCGCCATAAAATTGTTATCATATCATTAATTAATGTATGTATTTGTTTTTAAATAAGTTAGTAGTAACCGGTGGAGTGTATGAAAACACTCATAAAAGTACAAAAAGGTAAAAGTCAGGATCGTAGTAAGTGGAGAGATGGTGGTCTCTGCCTATCCCAATGGGAAAGAGGCGTGACTGTATTATGTCAAAAACTAAATATACGATACGGATTGAGAACCTCCCTTCTTTTTTGGAATAGGGTAAAAAGCTCGATCTAACAAATAACTGAACTATCTTTTAGCATACATGGAGTGCTGCAACCACAATGTCATCTCAGTGGACTACAACCCCATATGCAAAGAGCCTTGCTACATGGAGGCAGCTAAGAACACCGAACTGGTTGGCAAGTGTACTGCTCAGCTGATAGATACACTGGTCAATAACCACGGCTTCGAACTAAATAAGTTTCACGTGATCGGGTTCAGCCTCGGTGGGCAGACTGCGGGATTCATAGGGAATTACTTAACTTGTGGCAAGCTGTCGAGGATTACTGGTAAGATTTAATACATAATAAAGGAACAGTGCATCACGACTTATAACAAGCTTAATCAAAAGCGGGATTAGATTTGTCGTCCTCCTTTTTATTTAGAGTTAAAGAGAGAGACAAGCGTTGGAACTGCACTCCATCAGATCCCTCATATTCTACGAATACTTCTACACCATCTACACTAAAGAAATTAAGTTCCTAAGTTGTTTGTATGTTTGTGACTTTGTATGTTTATAAGAGGTAGAGTTTAAGAATCATTTTAGTAGTTCCAGAAACTACTAAAATGATTCTTAAAACTCTATCAACAAGCAATAGTTGACAAAGGGCACGGACCCCAGAGTAAGAGGAGCTGCACTGCCAAAAATAAATAAAAAACTCTTTCACTAATAGAATGTTACACCATTTTTTGAGTAACACTAGTTATGTTCAGAATGCAGGCGAAGCCCTGGGGAAAATCAAGTATATTAAGACTTATTGCACTGTTGAGTTACTATAGAAAAACGTGTTACAATTAAATGATGTCTTAACAACTGCTTAACCAACCAAATTAAACGTTTTATTATAGGTATAAAAACCATAATAAAAAATTTATTACTGGTACAATATAAAATGTTGTTAATGCTTGTTATTAATTTTAGTCACTTATGTTGTCTTTTGACCGCATCGTCAGTCACTTGACAGAGTATGTTTACATACTTGCTCGACACCGCTGTAAAAAGTGGTGGTTTTAATAAACTTTTGTGAGTTTTTGTACGATTAATTTATTCCTATGATAGTGACCTTTTACGTGTCGCATGGTTTATTGTTCAAGTTTGTTAGGCATTGCTAAGTATCAATAAAAACTTATGGGTTCATTTTTAGCATGGCGTTTAAGAACCTGATGGTAAGTTTTGTTTATCGGAACTTATCACGCATCATTTTATTTCGATAAAAAAAAAACATACAGTCGAAATGATAACCTCCTCCTGAAGTCAGTAAAAAATAGGTACCTTTCGCTTGACTGATAGTTAGTCACGGTGTGGGTGAACATGCCTAACATGGAATGGAAACTTTGGGCCTAGTGCGGGTTTTTCTAGTTGCGTTAACCTACACGACCGCGTAAGCGTAAACCACGATCCCACCAAAAAACATTCTGTAAAAAACTAGCCAAGTCTCGATGGAACTGCTTGTTTATCTCTAAAAAGTAATGAAATCTAGACAAAGTCATGCCAAGTCTAAGGTTCCTTACTGCGATTTCTTTATTATTTAGTTAATGTTGTGTGACTTGGCCGTTGAAGGGTACAAAACCAGATGCTCCATGACACCATTGCACCAATCTGTCGCCTGTATAAAAATTATTTCCAGTACAGACGGACATATGTATCTTTAATAGTTTGGTTGGGCTCTTGTGTTTTCAAATAAGGGTCACCAGGGGCCTTACGAACAACAGCTATTACAGGCACCTAATTCGCTCAGTTGGAAAATCACGCGACCGCTAACCGTATCTGGGCGCGATAAGGTTTGCGGTCGCGTGATTGTCCAACTGAGTGGATTAGGTGCCTGTAATAGCTGTTGTCCGTAAGGCCCCAGGTACTCCAGATCTTCGATTATCCTAGTTTTTATAGTTTTCCCTTTATGTAGCCATTAAACCCTAACTCTGTACCAAATTTCAACTCTCTGAGTTTCAGGGAAATACTAGTTCTATTCTGATGATCATGAGTGAGTGTCATAAATGCGAAACTTTGCTTTCGCTTAACTTCGGAACTAAATGACCTACAGACTTGTTTTTCTAAATATTTTAAGTGTGATTTTATAGCATACTGGATGACGAAAATTTCTGCGTTCTGGGGCCTTACGGACAACAGCTAATTGCGGCACCTAATCCGCTCAGTTGGAAAATCACGCGAACGTGTACCTTATCGCGCCCAGATACGGTTTGCGGTCGCGTGATTTTCCAACTGAGCGGATTAGGTGCCGCAATTAGCTGTTGTCCGTAAGGCCCCTGGTCTGATCTAGAGGTTCTCAAATAGGGGCCTTAAATGCGGCGAAATGGTTCAAGTAAAGGATGGTACGGCAGTGTTTGCTTCGCGCTCGACTTAGCGGAGGCACTGCCGTGCCCCCCGATTTGTATGAAATAAGAGCAGTTTTATCTACGTGGCGCCAGATAGCGTTGTTCTTTTTTCATACAAATCGTGGTTTGTACTAACGCGATCGAGTAAGTAAACGCAAACGAAAAAACTCGCACTAGGCCCACTGAACAAGGTTGCCGGAATACGTATTTAGGCGCTTGGCGAGCGATTAGTATACAATACTCTTTCACGGTTTCTCTGAAACATTTGGTACTAAGGAATATAGAAATTAATTACTAGAAATTACTGCTGCGTTTGACTATGTATAAGGCTTCAGACAAAATTGCATTAAAACCATTTTCATTCCAGCATTAGACCCTGCGATGCCTTTATTCGTGACGCAAAATAATAATAAGAAAGTGGATAAGGGTGATGCCACTTTCCTTGATGTGCTGCACACTAATGCGTTGCAGAAAGGAAAGCTGGAGCAGAGTGGCCATATAGACTTCTACGCTAACGGAGGACTGACGCAGCCAGGGTGCAAAGCCACTAAAGAACAGAGTAAGATTATCTAACTAGTGATTGAACATGGATAATACTAGCTGCGCCCCACGGTTCCACCCGCAATCGTACCGGAACCGTTATTATTTTTTCAGAACAAAAAGTTGTTGTTTTTATCCAGGGTACATGCTACCTCCATACCAAATTCATCTCAATCCTCTGAGTCGTTACGGAATTGTGTACCTACATTACACAAACATAAACTATTTAAAAATACTGTTTAGTAAGTTTTTTTTTGTATAATAAAACGACATCGGTATTTTCGGCTGATTATATTTTGCAAACGACAAGCACCTGGACCAAAAAAAAACATTTTGAGAGATCTATTCAAAAATATTTCACGAAGGGATGTTTTTTTTTTTCTTTTCCACTTTACGTATCGCTCTCGTTAATTTACATGACTCTTTTTTACAAGTTTTTTTCAACTTGCCCTGTTAGTTAGTATGTATGTTCGTACATTCGTACGTGTAGGACAAATCTTGCAACTGAATTTTAGACCAGTTCAACCGATCGAGCTAAAATTTGTACTAAGTAAGTTCGGTGACAATGAAATGGTACCATTGAGCTGGTCTGATGGAGACAGAAGGTGGCCATAGGAACTCCTAAACGAAACGATGTAGCTCCGTCGAGCTTGGAGTCGGTGGATTTGTTACGCACTTTGGTCCTAGATGATAAATTCAATATGGCGGACGCCCCAAGATGGCGGACAAAGTGTTCTTATTTACCATCATGATCATCATATGGGTTTGCTGAGAAGAATACTAAAAAGTTGTTTTTAAAAAGTTTATTAAATTAACTATTTTTATTAAATATAAATTTTGCGCTATAATAGCAACAGTTTTTTTGTACTAGACTCGATGCCTTATGTCTTTATATTTATGGCATTTTATCTGTCCTTGCCAGTTTTTGACATAAGATTTTTAACCGTAGAGGGAGAAAGCAAATACTTAGCCTATGTTTTAACCAGACGAAAGAAAAGCAACAAGTTATGTTTCTTAAAAATATAATGAAAATCCCTATTCATCAACGCTTAATTTTCATGTCACTATCTTGTATTGACGTTGCAAACACAGTGACTATCCCTGAAACTACACGAATTTATTGACACTTTCTTTCGCAAAGTCGAACGAAGTGCAGGAACAAAATTACAAGCTTACATAATTATCATATCTCCTTTTGACTTTATGTCGTTCGATTATAAAATTAATTATACGGAACCAATTGAGAACCTTCTTCCTTTTTTGAAGTCGGTTAAAAAGTCCCGAACAATAAAACACAAGACTCTGTTTATGGGCAATTATATTAGAATACCAATTAGGGTCCAAGTAAATGACTATTCATTATATAGATACTGTCGTTGACCACATTAGTGGCGTCACCCGCTAAGTACTGAGTTCTAGGTTTATAGGTAGTTGTTAGGAATGTGGTTACAAATCAACAACTGGTCTGCCTTTTGCCGTTTTGTAGCTTTAGTTTTTTTATTTAAAATACATTTCCTTAAAAAGCTGTTTATATTACTTTTTATATATATTTTTTGATCTTTGGATCGGGCTGGCGCTGCTGCGATTAACTGACAACCAAATGGGTACTTAGACAGGTTGAACATATTTGTGGCGCTTGGGATCGAGACTTTAGAACTGTGGGGGTAGACGGCCCCCAAATTGTATAGGGACCTGACCAAACATTTGGTGGAGGGAGGCAACTGATGACCGGAATGCTGGCACCTACTTTGGCCAAAAATTTGCATTGCCATTCAACGTGGCAATGGCCAGCATGAAAAAACCAAACTTGAAAGTCAACGCGATCAAAAGATATGACCGTTTATGTCGCATATTATACGACTTCACAAGGGAATCAAAACCTACAGGGTACTTACTGTTGACCTAGAATCATGAAGTTTGGCAAGAGGCAAGGTCTTACACCACAGATAAAGGAAAAAATACGAAAGTCGTTAATTTGAGGTTATATCATATAAATAATATTGTTTTGCAATTACAAACTTACATTTTGTAGTTGGTATGTATGGAAGAACTTTATTGTCCACTACAAAGTTAAGTTAGTCTTACAATATTTAAAAAAATATCTGTTTGTACTCGCGGTCTGAGCGCGAGTCCTACTCGTACTAGAGGTTTTTTTTTTGCATTAGAGATTGTTTGTGAGCCAGAGTGAGTAACCCGTCTAAGACCTAGAAATATTTATTTTATAAAAAATTATGATCCTGAGCAATCGAGGGTAAAACCTCAGGGGGGTTAGACAAGACCCACTTTCTGTTAACGTTAACGCCTGCGGAAAGATGAAATTGTATGAAAAAGACATTGATAATGCCATTAGCTTGAGAGATGTTATCTCAAGCTAATATCATTTTCATACAATTTCATTTTTTCGCAGGCGTTAACGCTAACAGAAAGTGGCTCTTGCCTAACCCCCCCCCCCCCCAGGGCAGCTAGGCAGCTAGTAAACGTTAATTAAATATTTCCAGCAAAATCTGGGTGCGACCACGCGAGAGCGCCTATTCTCTATGCCGAGTCAATAAACACTGACACCGGGTTCTACGCTACCAAGTGCGCGTCCTGGATTACATACATGATAGGCTGGTGCGAGATCATGAACTCAAGCGACGAAGTTCTGTTTGGGGAATACGTATCATCGGAGTAAGTAATAATGTTTGGCCATTAACCATTAACCACACGTCGATTTATTGTAATACTGGTCTAGTTGATACAGGTACATACAATATAAGTAGGAGATACAAAATATTTTAACAGGCGTTTGTGATTGAAGCCTTTTTAAAGAATCAAAACTGTCAAATAAACACGCAGTGCCAAAAGTAAAAACGTTTTTAAGCATAAATGCGTAACAATTAACAATATTTATTTATTTACAAGGATTATAATGAAATTGCTTTGTTTGGGTTTTCGGAATCATTATCGTCATCATTTCAGCCATAGGCCATCCACTGCTGGACATTGGCCTCCCCCATCGATTTCCAAAAGGGCCGGTTGGAAGCGGCCTGCTACCAGCGTTTCTCTGCGGTCTCTTCCATCTTGTGGGTGGACGTCCTACGCTGCGCTTACCAATCCGTGGTCTCCATTCGAGAACCTTTCGGGCCCCATAGGCCATCTGTTCTGCGTGATATGTGCCGTGCCCACTGCCACTTCAAGTTGCTAATCTGATGGGCTATGTCAGTAACCCGGTATGTGAGTTTCCGGAATATCAGCCATGAAATAGTGTCGCCTTTTCGTGCCCGTCTTGGCCGTTCAATAGAAAAATGGATATAAGGGAATTAGGTCATACAGTTTAAAAGCACACTTTCCGAAATCTATCCGGTAAAAATACTCAATACTCAATAAGTTTATTGCGAAATATGTATCCAACAGACTAGCAACTTTGCGCCGATTTTTAAGACTAAAGAAGCTTAGTCTGTACTAGCTCGCTTGTTTCGGTAAGAGACAGGGGAGATCTTTGCATACAGGATACAGAATAGGCTTAAAATCAGGCTGCTAGAACGCTCAGTTTAACGTGTTATGTGAATTTCCACTTCTTTCTGATTGCATAGTATTGATGCAACGTTCACTTAATTATTGTAACGATTATTCTTAAAAGTAAGCCACCTACTTTTACTTTGTGCAATGTAATACGCACTGAGTTCTAGGACATGTTTTAAGGGTTTTGTAAAGGTTTAAGACGGTAATTTAAATCGTACTTTTTACATACGTTGGTTCCGTTTTCACACAGTACTGTTACTGCTATCTCTCGGCTCTGTAGCCGAGAGATAACTGTAGAGAGAGATACCGCTCGCACTTTTGGAATGGATCAGCCAAAGGTGCTGGAGTCCATTGAGAAACATGCCAAGAAGCTCATCAGAGACGAATCCCTTGTGCAGGCTAAGTTTCAAAGTCTTGAACATTGGCTCAAAGTTGCTAGGTCGTATATCGGTATTTTTTTAATATATTTAGTAATGACGGTAACGGTTTATACGCGGATACATTACAGACGCAAGTTGATGAATTTATTTTATTTTATCTTTTTTATCTACACAATTAGTTTTTTTTTTTCTTCAGCTTTTTATCAATGAACCTTAGCATCAGAAGTTTCATCGTTTAACCATTTTCCTTTTTCGCACGTTCCTTACATATCTTGACAGTATACCTGCATAATTTTACAATTTTGGGTTTGCAAAAGCTTCAATGGTGTTGGAATAAAGTTAAGAATAAAAAATAAAATAAATACAGGGCACTAATTCTGTATGAAAACGCGTAACACGCCGTAACACGGTAACCAAGTTTACAATCACAACACTGAAAATTATTATAAAATTAAACAAAAATGCGTCTTCCGATTAGATACTACGTTCTCTTGACAAACGCGTATAGTTCTACGTTATTTTGACAATTCAAAACTAGCGTTTTACGAACCTTATAGCGTTAGCAAACTAGACAGTCCCACGCATATAATATCATAACCAAATGTTAAACCTTCAATAAAGTTAAATGTATTCATACCACACCGCAACAATCTTAGTAAACGCTAGAATGTAGCTCCGGCGACACAGGCGTTTCACCTAGTGCAGGGACTACAAGTACCTGTAAACGTTAATTATTTTACCTCGTTCTTGTCTACTTTAATGTACTTCTTCACGAGTTTTTTTTTATTTAAATATTACACATATTCTTGTTGATTAGGTTAGTATGTAAGTGTACTCGAAAATGAAATATTAATATTTGTCTAACCTGCATAGATTCAAATTTATATGACAGTTAGAAGTAGATTGCAATACTTGCAATCGACTTCCAAGATTTGTTCACATAGTTCATTAGTTATTAACAAGAAAAGCCAATGAGAGCGTGTTAAAAAACGGGGAAAAAGTTGAAATTTACTTTGATGAATTACGTTTTTTTAGTGCAACGGGTCCTCACTTCTTCTCTACAAACTCAGAATCACCATACGCAAAAGGTTCTAGTAAGCAGTACCAAGAAGAACAAAAAGAAGACCAAGAAGAGGAAAAAAAAGAAAAACAAAAAAAGGAATAAAAGGCAAACTAAATTAATGTTGTTTTGTTTTAAAATTAGTCTTCAAGGACTGATTTCTATATATTTTTTCTGTTTCTTATAAGCAAGTGTGCTCCACCTGCGAGCTATAAAAAACAGACTTCAGATTCTCAATTCCGTCCGTATATACGTTGAACAGTTTTTTTTTGGGTTCCATACCTAAAGTTTAAAAACGGGACCCTATTACTAAGCCTACGATGTCTATCTGTCTGTCTGTCCATCCGTCCATCTATTCCATCTGCCCTACCTATTAACGGCTGTATCTTTCGAACCGTAATAGATAGCCAGTTGAAATTTTCACAGGATATAATGTTACGGCAGATTAATTAAGAAATAATAAAAAGTCATAATTGTACTAATATGTATTCTGTGGCCATACGTTTGCGCCGTACAACACCCCGTGCATCAAAGGAGGCGTGCATCATACTGCTACGCGCAAAGTCCTGCTTCTTCGTAAACGAGGCCTTTTGTGACATATTGCTACGAAATAGGAGCGTAAGTTTTACCTTTTCGGACAGCTTTTTATTGAGTTTTCTATACTTTTAGAAAGGTTTTGAAAGTCAATTACCAATGTCAATTAATTACATGTACCTACATATATTTATGGGTACACTGATGTAATTCCTTGTTTTAATAAAATATAAATTCTTGATTGCCTTCACAAAGTAACACCAATTTGGTGTATGTGATATTTTGCATAGTATTGCGGACGCTTTTGGCCTCGAGATTGTAATACATACAAATTACCTGTTAACTAATGATTGCAGATATTTTCTACAAAAAAACATAAGCTTTGAAGTACATACGTAGGTAAATACACGTACTTTACCTAGAGTTAAATTATATCAGAGCGACAACAATTATGCAGATTAGGCACGGTATTTGCAATCTCGAGATTTAGTTGGGCCTTCGTCAAGTTATAAAATGCTACAGTCTCCTTGTAGAATTTTTCCGTGTTTCTTAGAATAAGTACTTACCATAAAATTTTATTAGCGAAAAATCCGGTAACCATATTTCGAGTTAATTTTGCGGTTAAAATGACAATTGTTTTTAGTTGCAAATTTAATACATAGTTCGTAGTTAGTTTCAGATCATTTTATCTAGGTATGCTGACATAGGATCTTTTCACTTTGGCTTGCTCTGGGTTATACCTACATACTAGGGAATACCTACATGCTGACTTTAACATTTCTTTGTTAATTTTCACCATATTTTTATGTTGAAACTTTTCAACAAACTCACCAACTTTTTTAAATGATTGGCATGACACGATTACGGTTGTTGCTCTGCACGTTTTGTACGTTATTAATCGGATCAAAAAATATAATAATAATTGTTTCACGTTGCTATTGACATTTAAAAATGACAATTACAAAAAAATACTATTAAAATATCTTCTATTATGTCTGAATTTTATAATATTTCAAGTAATATTTTATCATAAAATATGCTGAAATAAAATTTAAAAAAAACTGAATGAAAACCACGAATTCGGATCACTTCAGGTTCTTGATTGTAAGACTATAGTAGGTACCCGATATAAGTACTTAGGTGAAAATAAAAAAAAAAAGTTTTTATTCAGCTTTTTTTAAATATTATTGCAGCTGTCAGAGCAAATAAATGCTTGGACTGAGCGTATATAAGGGGTTTATCTTTCTACCCGTCAATTCATGTGTAGTGTAATGTATATCACAATATCACAAATCAAAAATCTCAAAATCAATATCTCATCTCAATATCTTTGCTATCACAATTTAACTTGTAAATTAAATTGCAGAGTGGAAGCCCAGAGTCGGAAGCTTGATTTTTTTGCCATAAAACGTTGATGGACGTTGGTTCAATTAAACTTTCATAATATCCTTTGTCATCCATAATTTAGTGTTGCACCACGTCGCATGTCGCAGTGTAGAGCTGCATGGAGAAGGGCGCAGCATCCGCGTGTGTTGCCCAACACCATCGGGTTTCGACATCCGACCTTCGACTGCTACTGAGGAATAAATACCAAAGATACTATAAAATATGCAGCTTCTTATAAGAATCAAGGTTCTTGATGTAATTTGACTAGCCATGCCCTGCGATTTCAAGTATTTTTTTGTATTTTTTTTTAAGTAGCCTAAGTAGAATCATTTTGAAAGCTGTAAAGCAGAAGCTGTAGCTGTTTTTTAACATTAGTAAAAATTAGTAAATAATAATTACTAATTAGTAAATTTTGTGTGTAGTTGTATTATTTATGTTTACTTAAAATTAGCCTATTCATAATTTTGAAAGCTTATATATTTTATTCTCCTACTCTATGCATAAATATTTTTAATCTACGGCTAGTGTCATGTCAAAAGACATGAAATTAGGCAAACATAGTTTCATACAATGATCTAATTGGTTTCGTATATATATAGCAGAGACACACACATTAGGTATTACGTATCAACTACTTAACTAGAAAGCTTGTAAAAAGGTAATATAGGTATTTAAACTATAACCAGGTCGATATTTACTGTACATGTTACTGCTATGTTAATTAATCAAATCTAGATACTACCTGATACAAAGTAATCTCCTTAATATAATAAATGCGAAAATATATAAAAATTTGATGGTTAGTTTGTCCATCTTTTACGCAGAAACACAGCAATAGATAAGCGTGATATATTACATAGATATATTTAGAGAGCCGGAAAGTGACATAAGGTACTTTTTATCCAGGATAATGTACGGTTCCTGAAGAAATATTCAAATTTAAAATACATTCATTGCGCGGGTAAAACCACAATTTTAACCACGCCATAAATGTATTTTAAATGTCAGCTAAAATTATGCAAAATATTATAGCAACGTTCCAAAGACGGAACTTTATGCGAGGGTCACTCCACTACCATCTGACTGCCACCACCACTTTCGCCGTCAGTTCGCGCACGGAACACTCACGCACTACACGCTTATTAGGGTTCCTTACCAACACCAAAAATCGTTGCGAAAATTTAGTTACCTACGTATGTGATAAAAATCTGTGATTACGGCCATTTTATTTTATGTTTTTTTAATGTTATGATATGATTAGAGTTTTAAAACGTTGAATGCATTTTAATAAAACATGATATCAGGTGCGAAGTGGTTATTTTTGATTGGAATTACTGCTCTACAATTTTCTGGTAAGTAACAATCTCATTTTATTTCATTTCAATCATAACGAATTTATCGAAACAAAAATCAATATATAAAACTTCACGAATCTAATAGACCACTACCCGCAGGCATCGTTCCCAAAATGCTGGTAATATCTATCAAAATTATAATTTACCGAGCAGGAAAATATTTAATTACTTTGTAGTGTGCAGTAAAGGCCTTATTTACTCACTAAAGTTGTCAGGGTCAGGTATCCAATTCCATTACAAAAATTTAATACAACTTGCGTGACTAGATTGATTGTGTTGTGATGAGACTACAGTGAAACGTTAATGGTTCAAAACTGTTAAATCTTTTTATGCCCTATTTTATGTAGTTTCACTGAAAAGCTAGCACTTTTCCGATGTTTGCCCACTAGTAGCTGGGGGTTGAATAACTATACCAAAATTACTTTTCCAACTTCCGTAGGTGGAAACTGCAAAAAAGTCCAACCACCACAGAACTTTTTAAACTCAGATAAAAATACCTTCAATTTCATTTAATGGTTAGTAGTGGGCACTTCAATTTAGACCAACTATAAAGAACATCGCCGTCGATGTAGACATCGACACGTATCGACTAACGAAATGTTTGAGTGATTACTTGAGCATGAGTTCGTACCTAACTTACTTAATCACTTCATTAGGTATAGGAGGAACATTTTACTCAGAAATTATACCGATTATGATGTCAGTGCCATCGCCCTGCAGCTTTGGATATGTCGTTATAGCAATTTCTTCAATAGCAACTTCAATGAGTACCATACTTACAGAATTATTTTTGTAGGTTTTTAATACTGCCATCGCCATTCTTCCATACGGTATCAGACACACAACTTTACTATGAGATACTCTTATGGTGGAAATTCCATTCCAATGCAATAAGCGTTTACGATCCAGTTTTTTTAACAGAACAGTAGAGATGTGTATCTCTTTATCTACGTCTGTCTTTCCGAACAGGACCAATCCAGGGCTATGCAAGAAAAAAAATATTTTCCGAGCAATCGTAAAACATCTTCGACATTGCTTCCCATCCGATGAGATCGTGGTCAAAACCATGCCTTGTAAAATACTGACCTACCCAAAACTCACACAATACGTTTTTTTTTTACTGGCAGTTGCTTCTAATAACTAAACAAAATACAAGCTAACACTACACTACAAAAACAGTTAGACTACGCATAGACCGTTAAAGGTATAAAGTCAATCCAAATGCTGAAGCCCACTACCAGTTGGCAGCGTACCCATAGTATGCTGGAAATTTACTACGCTGAATGGCAATGCTTATGCGTTGAGCCAGAACACACTAGCAATTGAGTCACCAGGCGCTCTGAAAGATTTTTGAAAATGAGGTGAGTCTCCAAGGGCCCAATGTCTCGACCCCAAACGCCTCAAATGTGTAACCAAGTTTAGCATATTTGCGCTGTTTGTGCTTCTCCGCCGAATTGGCCTTTTCGAATTGTGTTTCAAGAAGATTTGATGGCGCCAAAGTATCGACTCAAGTCGCGTTCTATACAAGAGGCCGTTCCAACTTTCAGGGGACAACTGTCATAAAACAGTATATGGACGACACATTAAAACTATATTTTTTTTATGGGGTGCTCATATTCCAATGATTCGTTTCGTTTTCTCACCACAAAACAAAATTTTTACTTAGAATTAAAACCATGGTTTTAATCTAGCTCTAATAATAAAATTTAAATTTACGACACTTCGTAAATCTGTTTTAAGTGTATTGAGCTCATTAAGACCCATATAATACCTGGACCCATAAAATAAATTTGCACAAACGTGACGAAAACTCGCAGTTTTTTAAACTAAATACGGAACGCTCGTCGGATTCCGTATTTAGTAAAAAAATAAATTCAAATGACTTTTTCCTGTTGTACCTTAAGAAATTTAATGACATTTGTTTAATGAAAGTATTGGGGACAAAAACAAAATTATGCCCTAGAATCTGCTCACAGGTTCCTGAACTTTCCCAAACCAAACCTCAACTAAAGTAGTAAAATAATAGTAAACAAAAACAACGCACCTTTGTTAGCAACAATAACATGAACATACGTAAATGTATCGCTGAGCGTCACGAGTTCCGCGCAAGCGCAAACATATCCACGTAACCCCGCGTAATTGCATAATACGAGTGTTCGCAGTCTCTTTCCTCATCCGTTTGTAGCTCGACACAAGAATCGTGGAGTTGATATTATGAATTTTTATTGCGGATATATATGTGTCCTTGGAAGTTTTTTTCAACCTATTGTGGTTACTAGTTTTACTATTTTGTTCGTTAGCTTCATTTTTGTAGAAAAATAAATTAAATAAGTAGTAGTTTTTGTAAATAAAGGTACTTTCTAACAAAAAAAAAACTTAGATGTTGAAATGATCAAAAATTTGCTTTAATTACGTGTGCACTTTAATTGTCCTCATAACGCATTCATTACGAGATGTTTGATTGTGTCGAGATGTGTTTTAATTTCTTCCCAACAAAGTCTATCAACATCGGTCGAATGTAAAACACTGTGAACATTAATTTACAAACACACGGACACGTGAAAAAATTAGTAAAAATATGTCCTGAATTTACTTAAGTAAATAAATTTATATACAGATTAGAAATACTGACAAATTAAATCCTAAATGAATTAAGCTCACTAAACTTGGTCCAAGAATTTATTTGCACTGACAGCGGCAATAACATTGTAAAAGCTGAATGAAAACCACGAATTTTGATCACATTCGCTAGGTTTTTGAACGTAACACTGTAGCTGGAACCCGATATACTACAGTGAAATGTAAAAAAAAATACATTTTCTTCATCTTTTTACAATGTTATTTTTATCTAGTCTGTAGACAAAATAGTCTAAAGATTACGGAATTAGTTGGTAAAGTTATTTAAATGTGACAAAAATTTTACGACCTAACAACTCTACGGGTCTTAGGGCGAAAAAATAGCACTTAAATCCTGAATCAACACATTTAAAATATAAAAATTACTTTCAAGTTAGTACAGTTGTTAGGTAAAGATGTAGGGAAGCTAGTTAGCTGGTTATCAATAAACTTGTATACACAAAGGTCATAATCAAAATATTTAAACATGGCCTTTATTTTTTAGAAGGCCTATGCAAAATAACCATTTCCGTATATTGTAAAATACCTTAACCAAGGTTGACTCACTGGTTATTTAAAAGTGATTAATGATGCTATTACGCTATTATAATTGGCTCTTTTAATTCAAATATTATGCACGTTATTAAGTATCAATTATTATGTGCTTATGACAGTTCGGTAATTATATAGTAGACACAATAAAGAAAAGAAAAACATTAGAACAAATTCATTGGTAATATGTTATAATTTATTAGCAATAGTAGACAAAAAATATATACAAATTGACTGAGGGCACGAAATCCGGAGTCCGTGGAGCTGCAATAGAAAAAAATGGCATTACGATATATAATTATACTAGCTGCGCCCCGCGGCTTCACCCGCGTTATATACTTCCTTGAAGGAACCTCCTTGGTAGCGACAGCAACCCCCTTTGTCTTAGATGACAATTTCTTATTTTTTGTCTATGATGTAATATGTCAATGTGTAAGACTTCAATTATTGCCGTTCCATATAAAATGTATGGGAAATTGTTTATTTTTTTTTAAATTTTCCTATATTTTAATACTAATTCTGCTATTCAGGGCGGAGAGGAATCCAACAACATAAAGATCATGAAATTTGGTCCAGCCATTCTTGAGTTATAAATGGTGTAACATACACGATCTTGTGTTAAATATTTATAAGTATACAAGCTGTGCCCCGCGGTTTCACCCGCATAATAATGAAAAATGGTGATGATGCTGATAAAAAGCCTATGTCCGTCTCCTGGTTTTAAACTACCTCCCTACCAATTTTCAGCCAAATCAGTTCAGCCGTTCTTGAGTTATAAATAGTGTAATAACACGACTTTCTTTTACATATATAGAAGAGTTCTTGAGTTGGTTCTCAAGAAATTCCTATAAAAATGTTAAATTAGTTTAAATAAATCACTTAAATTTACAAATGGCGGAGTAATCGGTGTACATAAACAGAAAATATAAAATAATAATAATAAGAAATGTAAAATACGGACCGTATTTTTTACAGGAGCGTTTTTTCTGTTTTCACAGGAGGTATCTTGAAATCGGTTGAAAAGTCAAATTATAACCAGAATAATATTACCAGAGTTAATTCAATAATTACTGCCCGAGAGACGTAGATAAATTAGCAGTTATTAGGTAACAGACCAGACTAGTTCACAGTTACTATTGTCACAGACTGGTTAGCAGGTTATGAGAATGTTGGCCACTTCCGAAATGCGCTACCGACACACTTAGAAATCCTAACTCATACAAATTGCGTAACCGTGAACCTCTCACGCAGGCACGACCCGTCGTGCTTTCTCGATGTTTTGACGGTTATCGTGGAACAAATTGTTTTTTTTTGTCTTTTACATTTCCAACAAAGTTATTTTCTACTTTCTTGAAAACGTTTTTTTGTTTGTTATTATTTTACTAACCTATTAGATCCCCGCGGCTTGGCAAAGGTTTATCCCTTTTCTTTTCATTTTTCACGTTCTTTTGCTCGCTGGGACCAGTCACGACAAAACACACATAATGGCTCTCTTTTGACGAAAATAACAACGAAAACTAGATTTTTGGCGTTCTGATTCTATTAAATAGAAAGATCTATAATATAAAAGAAACAATGATCCAAGATCTATAATGTAAAGATCTATAATTTAATTCTAATTTTTTAAAGATATATAACTTTAAAAAAAACTTTAAAATTTTAATGATTAAGTTTTACTTGTTTTGTATTCGTCTTGACAATTATTTACGCCTTTTGTTTTATTTTTTTGCGCGAATATCCAGATACCTAAAATTTAACGATGCATTTTGTAATACGGCTCTTAAGTTGTCCCGCCAATGCTTTTGGGGTCTTGCTGAGGTCTATGCCCATCTTCAAACACCCCCTGCGTGAGATCATTTGCCCACCTTTCCGGGTGCACTAGACGTGACCCACCCATTGTATTGATTTTTCTTAATTTTCAGTGTCTTTTTTGCACATTCATTTGACCCCAATCTAAGCAAAGCTTGTACTATGGCT